>CM054063.1:92325946-92925946 GCA_028641055.1 Alopecurus myosuroides | reverse complement strand
CACCTCCTCAGGCGCGGCTCTCGACGACACGGGGCGACTCCGCGCTCAGACTGCGGCCTCCACCTCGGCTACGGACGCCACCTCGGTGGCCACTGCCACCTCTGAACAAGCTGCTACCGAGCCAGATGCGGATGCTGCGAAGACCGACGCCGCCAACTCGGAGGTTTATGCTGCTAAGGCCAGCGCTGAAGCTGAAGCCGCCAAGGCCAACGCTGACGCTGAAGCCACCAAGGCCGGCGCCGAGAATACTGCTGCTTCTACTTGATTACTTCCTACAACTTTACTCTCGAAACTTTTATCATATCCCCGGGATGCCGGGTGCAGATGTATCGAAACAATTATGCATGTCGTTTGCTACTCAGTTTTATTCACGTTTGACATTTATCTTAGTCAATTTGAGCAACCTTGGCTCGATGCCGGGTTGCGTTATCATGCAAGTCTCCGAGTTGCAGTTCTTATTCGCTCTTCCTTCTCATCTCAGCTCTTACCCGCAACTTGTTGCTTTTTTGGTATTCGAGTCACAAGAATTCAAAGTTGGAGTTGCAAATACTTAGCCACTTAGAAACACTCACAGTAACGCAGCCCACCATTTAGCCGAGAAGGAGTTAACAGGGAAAAACAGTAAAGGACATTCTACTCGGTTCCTGTGCTTTTTTCTTTCCTTAGTAATTTTTCTTGTGCCCATTGACCTTTTGCTTGTTCTCTTGCTTGGCATGAAGCCGGGTTTCGGACAGCAGCAGAGTCGAAGAGTTGGCATGTAGGTTTAAACACAGTACTAGATGCACTCGTGAAATTTTAAGCAGAGCAACCGAGTAGACAAAGGGTGAAGCCGAGTAAGAGCACACAGAGCAAGTTTGGACGAGGGCAGTCCCCGAGCTGAATTTCAGATTGCAGGGTAGAATTTTAACTCGGATAAGAGAGTACATACACATCTTTGCTCACGAATGAAAGCGACGAAGTAGGGCTACATTCCAAGGGCGCTTGGATTCCTCTCCAGCTTTATCTACCCTGTTCTCCTGTGATGGACGCATGTCCACGAGATAATAGGCATCATTGTGCAGCGCTTTGCTCACAATGAAGGGCCCTTCCCATGGAGGAGACAATTTGTGCATCCCGGCTGTGCGTTGCACAAGCCTGAGGACCATGTCTCCTTCTCGGAAAACCCTTGGGTTCACCTTTCGACTATGATAACGCCGCAGGTTTTGCTGGTAGATAGCTGAACGTGACAGAGTAAGCTCTCTTGCTTCTTCGAGCAGGTCAACATCATCTTCTCGAGCTTCTCTTGCCTCCACCTCAGTGTAGAGGGTTACTCGTGGGAGTCATGCTCTAAGTCTATTGGCAACACGGCCTCAGCCCCGTATACCAAGAAGAATGGCGTGTAGCCGGTTGACCGGTTAGGGATAGTCCTTAGACTCCACAACACCGCTGGCAACTCGTCTAGCCAACACCCAGGTGTTTTCAGCAATGGCTCAATCATCCTTGGCTTTATGCCTGCTAGCACCATGCCGTTTGCTCTTTCCACTTGCCCATTGGAGGCAGGATGCGCAACAGATGCAACATCTAGTCGGATGTGCTTATCTCTGCAGAACCGTACCATTGCCCCTTCTGCGAAATTTGTGCCGTTGTCGGTGATGATGCTGTGCGGGTAGCCGTATCTCAGGATCACATCCTTTAAGAATTTCACGGCTGTAGCTCCATCGCACTTCCGAATAGGCTTCACTTCAATCCACTTGGTGAACTTGTCCACCATGACTAAGATGTGTGTCATGTTGCCTTTAGCCGGCTTGAAGGGGCCAACCATGTCCAAACACCATACGGCAAACGGCCATGTGATAGGAATTGTTTTCATCTCGGAAGCAGGCATGTGAATCTTACTCGCGAACATCTGGCAGCCATTGCACTTCCTCACGATGTCCTCAGCTTGCTGCAGAGCTGTGAGCCAGTAGAAGCCATGCCGAAAAGCTTTCTTGACCAATGCCCGAGAAGAGGCGTCGTGCCCGCATTCTCCTTGGTGTATTTCCGACAGAATTTCTCCTCCTTCTTCTGGGTCCACACAACGTTGCAGCACGCCGGTGGCACTTCTTTTGTGCAGCACATCTCTGAATATAGTGTAGCCCTTGGATCTTCTCTGAATCTGCCTCGCGACCACCTCATCTTTTGGCAGAGTACCGTCCTTTAGAAAGGATAATATGGGCACGGCCCAACTCGGTGTCTCCCGTGTGGGAAACACTGGTTCGTCCACTTCCATTGGGACAGGCACCTCTGGCTGCTCTTTAGGGTTGGGGGCACTTCTTTGGAGCCCTGAACGATTGGCGAGGACCTCCTCAATGAATGCGACAGTCCCCGGGTTAAGGACAGCAGTCCCCGAGTATGGAGTGGCAGTCCCCGAGTAAGGAGCGGCAGTCCTCGAGTAGGGAGCGGCAGTCCCCGGGTTCTCTGTTGCATTCTCCCAGTCAATCTCCATTGGAACGGATTCTTCACTTGGCAGAGAAGGAACAAATATGGATTCCGAGTTGGGAGATGGCTTGATGGATGGCTTCCTCAAGTGCTCTAAGGCAACTCCCGCCGGGATGGATTGCCGAGAAGATCCCAACTTGGACAGCTCGTCTGCTGCTTCGTTCTCTGCTCGGTGAATATGCTGGAACTCGCAGCCTTCGAAGAATCCAGTCATAGATTGTACCAGGAAGCGGTATGATGCCATGTTGGCATCTAGGGCATCCCAAGTGCCAGAGACTTGCTGCACCACCAGATCTGAATCACCATAGCATATGATGCGTTGCACGCCAACCTCCTTGGCTACTCGCAAGCCGTGCACCACGGCCTCGTACTCTGCTACATTGTTGGACGCCTTGAAATGAATCTGCAGCACGTACTTGAGCTGATCTCGTTTGGGTGACGTAAGCACTACGCCAGCACCAAGGCCTTCCTTCACCTTCGAGCCATCAAAGTGCATCTTCCAGTAATTAGAAACTGGAGCAGGAGGTTCGTACTGCACCTCAGCCCAATCCGCCAGAAACTCCGCCAGAATCTGAGACTTGATGGCTTCTCTTCTCGCATACGCGGGAGCGTACGCGGCCAGCTCAATTGCCCACTTGGCTACTCTGCCACTCGCCTCCTTGTTGCCCATGATATCCGAGATGGGAGCAGAGCTCACAACCGTGATGGGATGCTCTTGGAAATAATGCTTCAGTTTCTTGGCGCCCAGATACACGCCGTAGGTCATCTTCTGGTAATGCGGGCAGTTCTGTTTGGAGGTGGATAGCACTTCGCTGAGGTAGTACACCGGGCTCTGCACACTCTTGCCTTCTTCTTCTCGCTCCACCACAATCACCCCACTGACTACCCGGTTGGTGGCAGCAATGTACAGCAGCATTGGCTCCTTGGGTAGCGGACTAGCCAAGATAGGAGCGCTAGCCAGCATTGCCTTCAGCTCGTTGAATGCCACATCCGCTTGCGGAGTCCAGACAAACTTGTCACTTTTCTTCATCAGCTGGTACAGAGGTAGGGCCTTCTCGCCCATTCGGCCCAGGAAACGGCTCAGAGATGCCAAGCAACTAGTGAATTTTTGCACATCCTTCAGGGATCTCGGGAAAGACATGCTCTCAATAGCTTTTATCTTTGAAGGATTGGCTTCAATGCCCCGACTAGACACCAGGAAGCCGAGTAGCTTGCCAGCCGGGACACCAAAGGTGCATTTACTCGGGTTCAGCTTCATTTTATACTTGCGCAAGTTGGCAAATGTTTCCTCAAGGTCGGCAAGAAGAGTATGTGTTTTATTCGTTTTGATGACAATGTCATCTACGTACACCTGCACATTCTTGCTGAGCTGATCGTGCAAGCATTTCTGCATGCACCGCTGATAAGTAGCACCCGCATTCCGCAACCCGAAACACATGACACGATAGCAATAAGCCCCGTACGGGGTAATGAAAGCAGTCTTTATTTGATCAGCAGGGTTGAGAGCTATCTGGTGGAAACCAGAGTAAGCATCTATGAAAGACAGCAGTTCACAACCAGCAGTGGAATCGATCACCTGATCGATGCGAGGTAGCGGGAAAGGATCCTTGGGGCATGCTTTGTTCAAGTCGGTGTAGTCGACACACATGCGCCATGCATTAGCGGCCTTGGGATCCTCCTTCTTCTTCTTGACCATGACCGGGTTGGCTAGCCAATCCGGGTGCAGTACCTCCATGATGAAATTGCTTATCAGCAACTTGGTGATCTGGTCACCAATGGCTTTCCTTCTCTCATCTCCGAAGCGGCGCATAGCCTGCTTCACTGGTTTGGCGTCAGGATGCACATGTAACGAGTGCTCAACCAACTCCCTCGGGACTCCTGGTAAATCTTCATTGGACCAGGCGAACATGTCCCGATTCTCACGGAGGAAGTGGATGAGCTCGCTTTCCTATTTCTCCGCCAACCCGGAGCCAATGATGGCTACGCGGTCGGGGAACTCAGGGTCAACCTGGACCTTCTTTGTCTCTTGGGACGCCTGGAACGCGGTCCCGTGCTGGGTACTCGGCACACCCTGCGCACCAGCTTGCGCGGATTGTGCCATAGCCACCACCTCGTACATCTTTTTCTTCTCGGCAGCAATCACCATGGACTCCGCCAACTGAGAACCAGCAGAGGCACACTCCATGGACTTCTTGTAATCACCAGAGATGGTAATCACGCCATTGGGACCAGGGATCTTCATCTTCATATATGCCGTGTGGGTAGAGGCCATGAACTTGCTCAGAGCAGGCCTGCCGAGTAGAGCGTGATAGGGGCTCTGATGATCAACCACCTCGAACTGCAGGCTCTCTGTGCGGCAGTTCTCCCTGGTGCCGAATAGCACATCTATCCACACTCGGCCAATCGGATTGCACGAGACTCCCGGCACAATGCCATGGAAAGTGGTCTTGCTGGGTAGCAGCATGTTCTCGGCCAGCCCAAACTTCTCGAGTGTGTCTCTGTACACAATGTTGATGCTGCTGCCGTTGTTGATCAGCACCTTGCTGAACCTCACATTCTTTTCGGGACCCAAGAAGGTAGGATCCACCACCAAAGCGTAACTACCCGGGTTGGGCATCACCTTGGGATGATCTACTCGGGACCACTTGATCTCTTGGTTGCACCAATGCATATAGTGAGGAACGGCAGGGATCACGGCATTGACCTCCATGACACGCCTGTGCTGTGACTACTTGTCGACGGGCTCAGAAGTGAAGATCATGTAGCTCTCATGGTGTTCTTGGTACTGGTTGCAGCCTCCGCCCTCATTGTTGCCGTTGTTGTTGCTCTGGTAGTTGTTGTTGCCTCTGTTGTTGTTGCGGTTGTAGTTGTTGTTGTTGTTGCGGTATCCCTCATTGTTGAAGTGACGGTTGGCTCCTAAAGCCACTTGGTTCACGTTTTCTCTTCTCGGAAACACTGGCGGCCGAGCTGCGGGTGCGCGAGCAGGCTGCACGTTGGCATTTGCAGCCGGCAGAGGAGGAGGAGGAGGCAGGCCTTCATTCCTGATCAGATCCCACCACTCACACTGTCGGGTAGTGTGGTTAGCAGGCCTTGAGGGGTGCTGAGTATGGAAACTGCATGGGCCATCCCTCATGTCGTCGAAGACGAACTTCCTAGTCTGCTCCGAGTTTCCGCTACCCGACTGAGGAGCGCGGGATGGTTTCTTGTTGCCTTGGCCCTGGTTCTGGTTCTGCCCGTAGGCTCCAGCAGGTTTTTGCCTTTGGCTGCCCCCAGCTCCAACAGCCACTGCATTCACCTCCTCGGGGTCATACCGAACATCTATTCGGTCACCCCTGCGCTTGCTGCGGAACTCGTTGCGCTTGTTGCTGTTGAAGTTTCTTCTCGGCCCGGTGGAATCCATCAGAGGCTGGGTAGGATCCCCGAGTGCATACTGATCTGCAATCTTGATGGTCTCCACCAGAGTGTTTGGCATCTCCCTCTGCAACCTTTGCCACAGCATACTGCCATGTCTGCAACCCTGCGCAAACCAAGTGATGGCTTGGGCCTCGTTCACACCTTCACAGGTGTTTCGCAACGTGCTCCACCGAGTAAGGTACTCGCGGTCCGTCTCGTCTTCCCGCTGCCTGCAAGCGGACAGCTGCTGTGGCCTATTCGGCCTCTTGTAGGTGCTGGTGAAGTTGCTGACGAAGGCGTCCGAGAAGTCCAGCCAGCAATTTATGATGTTCTTGGGCAAGTTGTTGAGCCAAGTGCGAGCTGGACCCTCTAGCATCTGCGGGACGTACCGCACTGCCCATCTTCGGTTGCCGCCCGCAATGTGGACTGCGGTGACATAGTCATTGAGCCAATCCTCCGGCTTGGTACTACCATTGTAGCTCTTGGTGCCCCTTGCCAGCTGGAAGTTCTTCACGGATGGCTCGTTCATGATGCGCGGGCCAAAGCACTCGGGACCAGGAGGACCGGTGCTCTCCAGCCGCGCCGACAAGCTGATCCGGTCCAGCTGGTGCCTTGCATCTCCAGGCGCCAACACGCGCTCGCCCACACGATCCAGAATGTCATAGCCAGCCATCCCCATGGCCGAGTAGCCATCATCATATCTGTCCACCTGCACAGCTGCAGGCTGCTCCACCGGGTTGGCGACTGGCGCCACTGCACGCGGTTGCTGCCTCTGCCGAGTAGGCTGAGCGACGGGATGCTGAGAAGGACCTGGGCGCTCTCCATCTCGGGCCTGGCTTTGAGCTTTATGGGCTTGAAAGCCTGCTCCTGCAGCGTTGTGTTTCTGACCGGACTGTCGCGGCACAGCGAGCTGTTTCGCGGCGACAGCCGGGTCGTACACCTGCATCTGCCTATCCTTGCCGGAATGCCCACTCCGGCTTCTCTCACGGCTGGGATGCGGAGATGAAGCCTGATCGTTAGATCTAGCCACATGCGAGTGCACCACCTGAGAAGCTCCAGCACCCGGGTTGGCTTTCCGGAACTCCTCGTTCTGCCTAGAAGCTTCTAGCACCAACTCGTTCAGCCTCTCCTGCTGCCTAACGCGCGCGTCGCCAGCTAGATGCAGCAACTCGGCGGCTACAGCCTCAGCAGCTCTAAGTGTTTTGGCGGGTGTGCTGTATCTGGGTCTAGTGGAGGTGTTTGCGGTGGCGGACTGACTGGGAGCCTCTACAACAGTTGCCATCTCGGCGCCTAAGTTGCGACGTGTAGCGCCTACTTTACTGGCTCTCCTAACAACCGGCGTGAAACCGTGAGCCTTGTTGTACTCAAGCTGATCTAAGCTAAGCTCTAGCCTGATCTTCTCCAACTCCGCCTGCTCAGCGAGCAGCTCCTGGCGCTGCCGGTCGAGCTGTGCCTTCATGGTCAGGAGCTCGAGATCAGTGGGAGGCGGCATACCCGTCCGCGCAGCAGACGCAGCGATCGTCGGAGTAGTGGAGAGCGGAAGGTTGCACTCCTTCTCGTAAGGCTTGTGCGTCTTCCCGCCAGCACTAGAGCCAGCAAGATCCTCGACGACAGCCGCAGCGGTAGCAGTTGCGCCCTTCCCGGCGTCCGCAGCCAGGCCAGCTACCATCACCTCCGCAACGTCCGCGGAGCGGCCCAGCGGCCTCCCGCGTGCGGCGATAACGGCAGGTGGATCCTCCGCGTCATGCACCAGCTCGGGGTACTCGCGGTCGATGACGGTGGCGACGTAGACGAGGTGCGCGCCGAAAGAAAGCACCGTGCCGCCCTCCGGCATGGCCCTGCCGCCGAAATCGCCGGCGTTGTCGGTGACGAAGTCAAAGGAGCCGAATCTGTGGACAAGGCCACAGACCACACGCTCTCCGGTAGCAGAAATCGATCCCGTCCGAACGGTAACTCCAGCCAGCGCCGCTGGTTGCCCCACGGTGGGTGCCAACTGTCGTGGTGGTGTCAAGACAGATGCCATAGGATGGCTAAAGATGTGGGGACGAAGGACGCTGGAGGCGCTCGGGGAGGGATCACACGACGAGTAGGCGCGTGAAGGATGAAACAAGCACTGCAAACAACACGATCTACCCAGGTTCAGGGCCCTTGTGAGGAGGTAAAACCCCTACTCCTGCCTTTCTCTCTGTATTTTGATGTCTCACCGAGTAGCCACAGTACAATGGTTCTTGCTACCGAGTAGCCAATATTCTCTCTAGCAGATGATCTAGGTCAAGAAATGTGAATCGGTCTCCGGATCTAGGTCAGCATCCCTCGCGCAGGAGGGGGCAGGGCACCTTATATACTCGGTGCCCTGCCGGATACAGCCAAATACAAACAGATGTCGACATTGTGTGCACACCGTCCTTCTTCCGAGTTCCCGCTGACAGCTTTGGCTTCTAGATTTGTCCCGGTGCGGAAAGTCGTTGGGCAAAACCAAGTGTCCAGTCTGTTATCACTGTGGCGAACACAGAGTAGGTCCCCCCTATCCTGCGACGCCCTGCTGACACACTGTCGCTGTCAGGCACGCCGTCCTCAGATGAACAGTGCTGTGAACAGTGCCAAGTACGGACCCGGGATACGCGGGATTCGGTGTCAGAACGGCTCCTTTGACTTCTGGCCCGAGTAGGTTCCCGCCATTTCTACTCCGACCAGCTCTTCTATTCGGAGGAGCATAACTCTCTTGATTCATCCTTCTGGCCGTCTAGGTGTAAGACCGGGTAGCAGTCGATCGGGTAGCGAGTACCAGGTAGCCGGCTACTCGGCCAAACATCCCTTCTGATCTTGCCTTTAGCACTTGCCTTTACCCTACTCGGGGGTAACCCCCCGACAAAGTGCATGGAACACTTCCCAAGGAAGAGGGACACATCAAAGTTCAAGCTCCCTCATGAGCTTCGTCCATCATAAATATCAAGTAAGAAGCCTAATTACATGGCTATAAAGAAAGCGCTTTACGGGAGGCAACCCGGTTGTTTTTATTTTTGATTTTCTTTAAGTCCTATTTCTGTAACAAGAGACTTAGTTTTCAGTTGTGTTTCTGGAATTTTTAATAAAGTGACAAGTTTTACCCGTTTTGGTTTGAAAAAGTTGCTATTTGTATTCGGAGATTTTATTCCATCACGAATCTGTGAGCGGTATGATTTTTCATTTCTATTATGTAACTCCGAATGAGCTGAAATTTGAACTGTAGTTGCAAATTTTCATCCTATATAAGTATGAATCATTTCAGATTTTTTCAACATATTTAAGTGGGGTAAAAAAATGCGTTTTGCTACTGTTGTTTTTCTGGAAAGATTCCGTCCCATTTTATTTTATGCATTATTTGAACTTTTAAGTTGAATCTTTTTTATCCAATTGAGTTTATGAGAAGGAATAAAACATTATATAATTTCTATACATGTTTCACACTTTTGTGTAAGGATTTCAAGCAGCAAGCAATTCAATTGTTTTGTGCCTACTAATGTCACCCCACAGAAAATAGATGGGAGAAACGGTGTTTTGAAGTTTTTTCACAGGGATTAGAGGAGATGCACCAAGAGACATCAAAGGATTGTGAAGACCATAAGCTTGTGGATGTGAATACAACCCCATTGGACCAACACACTCTCTGTTTGCACACGTCTAACTTCTATTTTTCGACCAATGCACTTTATCGCACAAACTTGGAGCGTCTTTTGTTTTTGTTATTTCGGTTTGGTTTTTATTTGTGAGACCACCACTTTTCATTTATGTTATGAGAGAGCTACTGGAAATTTGGGTTGAATTAAGTTGGATGCTATTAAAAAGATTGGGAAAGGGATGTTTGAGTTGATTCAAAAAGATACATATAGTTGTATGCTTATGTGCTTTTAATGAGTATTAGTTTGCAAGTGTTTTATCAAGAGCAATATTTTATTCATGTTTTGATGCTGAATGTTAATTTACTTTGTTTAACATGGATTGATTAGTTCTATCTACACTTATGCATGCATTTATACGGTCAAATTTCTCCCTCTTGCTAACCCGAAAATTCAAACAAGTAAAGACTTGTTTTCCAACACGTTCAACCAAAGTTTTTCTGGTGAGTCCACCATATCTACCTATTAGCCTTATGTTATTCCGAGTATGTTTATTATGTTATATTTTATTATCTGCGTTTCCAAATTAAAATTCTTATGTTATTGATTGTTACGGGAAAATTTGGTTAAAAAGCTCTCACGAACTTGATGCACACTTTACTTTTATTGCACTTAATAAACATGAACCATTGTGATTAAAATTATGAAGTTGTGTGCTTGACAAGAGTCTTGGTTGGGAGTTAGCTCATATGTGCTGTCACATGGCAAACTTTCAATAGAGCTCTTAATTATATTTAGTTGATATCATGTACTTTTGTTTATGGATGTCTAACATTGAGTGAAATAATTGTGGAAACTTGGTAAGTTTGAGGAGTGAGTATAAATGGCTAGAGAGACGCCTGGGCCGCTAACCCAAGCCATGTGATACATGGTGGAAATTTACTTACATGCTATAGTGAACCTTCAGTGATGCACCTCACAATAAAAGCTATACCAATGGTCAATAAAAAGGTGTTGAGATTGTTCATTTTGTTTGTTTGTCTTGCCATTTTGACATGGGTTTGTTCCATGTCCTGGGACAAGAGGTACCCATGTTGACGCTCTTGATGATGCTATTATTACTTGTTATGACTTTAACTTGAACTTGATTTGTGGCCTGAGTTGAGTAGACAGCTGGAGAGGTACTTGTATTCACGGAGCATGAGGCATTCAACCCATACTTTGTCAGGCACACTACTCATATTTGCTTTCACTTTCAACTTAACCATTCAAGATGCTATGATAGGGGTAATGAGAGCTCCACACCAATGGATACCACATTGCAAACATTAACTTAAGTAGAAGCATTTGGAAGCTAGGTAAAACTTATTCATGTTTTACCTCTACTTATTTATCTATCTTTCCAAAGTGTCCACCTTTTATATTCAGATTTACAAGAATACTCTATAACATTATAGGATGTTTTTACTTTTCATTATGCATACATTTGGTCCATAGTACTTTCTTCTATGTTACACTTTGTGAATTATCATTGAACATCCTTACATTGAATATTTGATATCACTTCATAATTTATCTTGTATATTGCTACTCCTTTGAGAATGAATCATTTGACTCAATGTAGCAATAGTAATAATCTTTGATATCCATTGATAATATTAAAAATCAAAGTCCATGTTAGTTTTATCACCTTCATACTCGAGGACGAGTATAGGTTAAGCTGGGGATGTTGATGCATGCAAAATGCATACATGAACGTTGCATTGTATTACTTATATTTCAATCATATTTGCATCATATAAGGGTTATATCATTGTTTTATATTGATTTTGGGAATACTTCACAGTTTCCCTATTTTTCTGGAATTGACCTTGCACTGGCAGAAAACCCTATTATCTATATTTTTATGTTTGAGGGACCAAACGACGTCCAAATGACCTAATATTTTGCGGGGATCATTTTATGGAAGGAACAAAGCGTAGGAGCCAAGGAAGCAGACGAAAGGAAGTTCGAGGAGGATTTGGGGGGGGGGGGGGTCCCACGCGACCAGATTCCCTGGCCGCGTGAGAGAACCTCTATCCCTCCTTGTTGCTTCGATGACGTCCGTTTTCATCTCCGTGCCTTCGTCTTGACCAAAAAACGACTATAAAATAGTCCGCTGACGGATTTTAGAAGAGAGCGCCATAGAAACACAAAACCACAAAACAAAGACCTAGAGCTACAGATTGGAGGGGGGGAACTCCGGCGGGGCGTTTCCAGTGTGGTCTCCATCTTCTCCAACGACTTCTCCACCGTCTCCAAGATGAAGAAGGAGTAGTCCACCCCTGGACTTTGGATTTGTGGAAGTAACTTATGTATCTCTCCTCTCTTTGAGCTTCACTAATTAGCACCATATGAGTTGCTGAACATGATTATGGTCATCTATGTAGTACCTCTGTGATGGATCTTTGTATGAGTTAATATATGTTTGAGATTGCAATAGTTTTATTTCAGTTATGAAAGTAGATGTGTATTATGTACCCCGTTATTTTTTACTTGTTTTGATCAAACTTGTGTATGAGAGCGTGTGAGGGGGGCCGTTTGCATGAGATGGAGTAACGGGGGGTGGCTAGTGCAGTGAAAGTGACAGAAGTTCCGCGATCCACGTGGGTACTTGATACGTCATAAACGTATCCCTAATTTCTGATGCTCCATGATGATATTATGACAATTGCTACATGTTTTATCCCTTCTTTATGTCATTTTTATCGATTTTCCGGACTAACCTATTGACAAGATGCCACAGAGCCAGTTCCTTGTTTTCTGCTGTTTTTAGGTTCAGAAAAGTTGTTCTGGAAATATTCTCGGAATTGGAAAATTCGAAGCCCGGAAGTCCTATTTTCCCCGGAAGCATACAAAAGACCGAAGAGGAGTCCAAGAGTGGTAGCAAGGGGGTCACAACATAGGGTGGCGCCCCCTGGCCACGCCAGCTATATGTGTGGGCCCCCTGGAGCTCTACCGCCCTTGCCCTTTCGCCTATTTAAGCCCCCCGGATGGAAAACCCTAGGCACCTGATCAAAATCCCCAAAAAAGTTCCGCAGCCACCGTCACCGTCAACCCTAGATCAGGGGGGGTTCTAAAGCTGTTTCCGGCACCCTGCCGGAGAGGAGATCATCACCGGAGGCTTCTACATCACCATGCCTGCCTCCGGAGTGATGCGTGAGTAGTCCATCCTTGGACTACGGGTTCATAGCTATAGCTAGATGGTTGTCTTCTCCTCATATGCCTCCATGTTTAGATCTTGTGAGCTTCCTATCATGATCGAGATTGATCTTATGTAATTCTCTATGCTGTGTTTGCTGGGATCCGATGAATATTGACCTTATGCCAAGTTGATTATAGTCTTTATTTGCATATGTTATTTGTGATCTTGCATGCTCTCCGTTGCTAGTGGTTATTTTGGCCAAGTAGTTGCTAGTGACTCCAAGAGGGAGTATTTATGCTCGATGGTGGGTTCATGCCTCCTTGTTGCCTTGCTCGAGTGACAGAAACGTGAAGGGGAGGATGTGTTGTTGCCATTAGGGAGAAAACAACTGTGAGAGTGCCCGCGTGCATAATCATTGCTTACATTACACACTTTGTTTAATGCAGTTATCTGTTTCTTGCAACTTAATACCTAAGGGGGGGGGGGTCGGATGATAACCTGAGGGTGGATTATTAGTCATAGATGCAGATGGATGTCGGTCTATGTATCTTGTTGTAATGCCCGCACTAAATAGCATAGTAATCTTCATGTCATATTGTGCACCACGGTGCAACCTCTATTTGTCAATTGCCCAGTTGTAATGTGTTCACCCAGCATGCGATCTTTTATGGAGAGACACCACTAGTGAAACTATGAACCCCGATCCATTTTCCACACTATTAAACAAACCACAACAATTTCCTGCTTTTTTTACTTACTGCAAGCATGCACTGTTTTTCCACACTATACGTCTAATCTTTGTTTTCATCAAGACCGGTGAGTTTGACAACCTCACTGTACCGTTGGGGCAAAGTATTTTTGTTGTGTTCTGTGCAGGTTCCACGTTGTTGCTGACACCGGTGAAGCCCTAGCACCACCGTCAGTGGCATAAACCTTCCGAAGGTCCTCCTTCTCCTACTGGATTGATAACCTTGGTTCTTAACTAAGGGGAAAACTCCTACCGCTGTGCTCATCACACCCTCCTCTTGGGGTATCCCAACGAGTGCAATATCTGCACCATCGGTACTTTACCTTACTTTGTTGCCTCACTAGGGATAAAGAAAAATACCTTGCTACCGGAGATATCTGGGTGACCTTGCCAGTTCTTCATGACTAGATCTAGCATGTTTTTATTTAACTTCATGTCATAGAACTTGATGCTATACTCTGATTTATGATAATACTAGGATGACTCGATTTAATTCCCATCTTAGTGGAGTATAAGAGAGATTACGAAAGATCTTTATGTTAGGATGTGATGCCCATATAATTAGTAACTTCTCATGAAACCTTTTTGTTGCAATCTAATATGTCAATTCTAGTGTTCCATTATCTACCACTTTATTAAAGAGAGAGTGCATTTGTGAAACCATGAACCCCGGTCCATTTTTAATCATAAGAAACACCTTTCCAACAACTTTTAAGCATTTTCCATTTTCTGCCATTTAAAAATCCAAAAATACAATAACACTTTTACATGTTGCATTCACAATAAAAAAACCCCAAAAATATCATCCATCATTGTTTCCACCATCCTTGCATATTTATTTATCATTATTGCATATTTATTTATTGTTTTGCATTTGGTATGTTTTCATGTCATACTCACACCTTGTGCTTGAGAACCACTTGGTGAGGTTGAGGGCACAAAACAATTTACTTTGTTTTATAGGTTTTAAAGAGAAGGATAAGAATATAAATCTTTCATTACTGTTTCCCCGAGAGTTGTATATAAAACCCCGAGTCATCCCTTGTGGGGAAAACAGTCTTTCTCATAACATACACTATGAACTTGGAGTCTCAACCTAACCCGTATTATTTTGAAGCAACTAACTACCTCATCGGGTATCACCAGCAAAACGTTAAAACAGAAAATAGGGGTAACTCCCAGCCATAGTCGCACTCGAAACACTCGGGGGCTAAGCAGCAAAAGGTTAAAACAGAAAATAGGGTTGAATCCTAGCCGTAGTCGCACTCGAAACACTCGGGGGCTATGCAGCAAAAGGTTAAAAGAGAAAACAGGGGTGACTCCCAGCCGTACTCGCACTCAAAATACTCGGGGGCTGCATAGCAAAAATTTCAAACGAAAAATATGGGTGGTTCCTAGCCGCAATAGCACCCTAAATACTCGGGGGTCGCGCAACAATCAGTTCAAAACAAGAAAAGGGTCACAGTCTGAATAGATGCCGCAATTGAAGTACCCGGGGGCTGCGTAGTAAACAGTTCAACCAGAAATCATACAGGAAAATACTCAAGGAAATGCACAAGGACACAGAGTACTCAATCAAGAAAATTGTAATTTTATTTATATGTACAACATAGATAGTTACAGAATCATTTACAAATGAAGTTGAAGGACTAGAATTCTAAAGTTGAGGATTCCAACCACTCTCCAGCTATATATCTGCTCCTCTTCTGCCAAGCACATAAGTGCGATTGCTGCGGGAGCGGCCGCTTCATAGCGAGCCTTATGTTGACGCGCTGGCGACCACGGGGAGTAAGTGGACCCCTACTGATTTTGAGCAAATTCATGTGCAGGTAGTGAGTCTCAGGAACAACTAACACAACCTTGGCTCTGATGTGCGTAGATGTACGCTCGTTGGGAGACCCTGATGTTGTGTGTTGGGATACCCCAAGAGGAGGGTGTAATGAGCACAACGGTAGGGAATTCCCCTTAGTTAAGAACCAAGGTTATCAATCCAGTAGGAGGAAGAGGATCTCAGGAAGGTTGATGCCACTGACGGTGGTGCTGGCGCTTCACCGGTGTCAGCAACAACGTGGAACCTGCACACAACACAACCAAAATACTTTGTCCCAATAGTACAATGAGGTTGTCAATCTCACCATTCTTGCTAAAAACAAAGATTAGACGTATAGTGTGGAAAATGATGTATGCTTGCAGTAACTAAACAAAGCAGGAAATTGTTGTGGTTTGTTTAACAGTATAGGAAAATGGACCGGGGTTCATAGGTTCACTAGTGGTGTCTCTCCCTAAAAAATAGCATGCTGGGTGAACAAATTACAGCTGGGCAATTGAAAAATAGAGGTTGCACCGTACTGCACAATATAACATGATGATTACTATGATATTTAGTGCGGGCATTACAACAATATACATAGACTGACATCCATCTGCATCTAAGACTAATCATCCACCCTCAGGTTATCATCCGAACCCCCTTAGGTATTAAGTTGCAAGCAACAGATAACTGCATTAAACAAAGTGTGTAATATAAGCAATCATTATGCACGCGGGCACTCTCACCGCTGTTTTCTCCCTAATGGCGACAACACATCCTCCCCCCTTCATGTTTCTGTCACTCGAGCAAGGTGGCGAGGAGGCATGAACCCACTATCGAGCATAAATACTTCCTCTTGGAGTCACTAGCAACTACTTGGCCAGAGCAACCACTAGCAACGGAAAGCATGCAAGATCACAAATAGCATATGCAAATAAAGACTATAATCAACTTGGCATAAGGTCAATATTCATCGGATCCCATCAAACACAACATATAGAATTACATAAGATCAATATCGATCATGATAGGCAGCTCACGAGATCTAAACATGGAGGCATATGAGGAGAAGACAACCATCTAGCTACAGCTACGAACCCGTAGTCCAAGGATGAACTACTCACGCATCACTCCGGAGGCAGTCATGGTGCTGTAGAAGCCTCCGGTGATGATCTCCTCTCCGGCAGGGTGCCGGAAACAGCTTTAGAACCCCCCTGATCTAAGGTTGACGGTGACGGCGGCTGCGGAACTTTTCGGGGATTCTTGATCAGGTGTTTAGGGTTTTCCATCCGGGGGGATTAAATAGGCGAAAGGGGAAAGGCGGTGGAGCTCCAGGGGCCCCACACCCATAGCTGGCGTGGCCAGGGGGGACCCGCGCCACCCTATGGTGTGGCCCCCCTAGTGCCCGTCTTCGACTCTTCTTTAGTGTTCTGGATGCTTCTGGGGAAAATAGGGACTTCGGGCTTTGTGGGATCCAATTCCGAGAATGTTTCCATAACAACTTTTTTTAAACCAAAAATAGCAGAAAACAGGGAACTGGCACTTGGCATCTTGTTAATAGGTTAGTCCCGGAAAACATATAAAAATGCTATAAATAAGGGAGAAAACAAGTAGCAATTGACATAATATGATCATGGAGCATCAGAAATTATAGATACGTTGGAGACGTATCAAGCATCCCCAAGCTTAGTTCCTACTCGTCCTCGAGTAGGTAAACGATAAAACAATAATTTATGAGGTGACATGCTAGTAACATAAACTTGATCAATCTAATGTAAAAGCATATGCACGCTGAGATCATAGAACTTCAAACACAAACATGATAATAGAACTTTAATAATAAAGCATAGCAATTACTTTGCATCACGAAGAGTATCTCAAATAAAGGATCATGAATAATAATGCAAAGAAAGATATACGTTTGTTTCAGGTATAGAGAAAGCATGGGAAAGTGATATTTCGCTAGTCCTTAAGAGTGAGGCAAAACATAAATGCCAGGACACCTTCAAAGTTCATGAGGAAGACTAGAAAAAATAATTTGAGAACAAAAAAAAAAACACACCATGAATCAATTAATAATGTTTCTGGGACAAATGCACATAAAACTCAGAATGGCAAAAATGATCTCTCAACTGTGCATAAAGTTAGAAGATGGAGACTCAACATAAAATTAAAAGAAAGGCCCTTCGCAGAGGGAAGCAAGGATCACTCATGTGCTAGAGCTTTTATTTTATTAAACAGAGGTATTAAAAGTTTGACACTCCTCCCATCCATCTGTCACAAACCATGGCTAACTGAATCCTCGGGTGCCTGCCAACAATCACATACCGTGGAGGAGTGTCTATATTTTGGGAGATGTATGCTAATGTCAATGAATGGTAAATAGAAAATACAGTACAACACAAGCCAACTGGATTCACAAGAACGACTCCCATGGTGAAGGACGCAACTGGTGTAGAAGGTTCCCTCTTTCTCTTTTGTTTACACAATTATGCTTTGACTGATAAATCAGGGACAAAAATAGTAAAGAGAATTTGTTTGCATTAATTTTGGGCTGGGCACCCCGCTGCCAGCTCTTCTATCATTTGGATAAGCAGATGAAGCCACTCGTCCAGGGCGTGAAATCCAATCAACAAGTGAGATAAAGATTCTCTATTGACGTCCTCATGAGCAAAAACAAGAACATAAGATTTTGAAGGTTTTAAAGGTAACACATGAGCAACTTACTTGGAGTGGTAGTTAAATACCACATGTAGGTAGGTATGGTGGACACAATGGGAAAAACTTTGGTTTAAGGGAGTTTGGATGCACGAGTAGAGCTCATACTCAGTACAGGTGGAGGCTACCAAAAGAATGGGAGTGACAATCAAGAGAGCATAAGAGCCATAATCATGCATAGCGACATAAGCATCATTAATTAAAACATAAGAAGTATCACAAGTTCAAAAACTAAGTGGTCATGGATGCTATTCGTGACTGGTTTGTAGTCGTAAACATGGTGTGAGCATGCGCCAAGTCAACCAAATAAAACATTCGAAAGAGAATACCATATATTGATGCTTTACTATGACAAGAACAACTCATGAATCTTTCAAGACATATTAAAGACTCTCAGCTAGTTGAGGCTCATCATGCTACTCAATAACCACAAGGCTTTAAAACTAAAACAACATTTAGCATGGCATGAAAAAGTTCTAGCCACAGTCTACACAAGCTTCTACTAGCACTGTTATAAATTCTACTTCAAGCAACAATTTTTTGCTCCCAACAAGCACCATACAAAACATGCTTTAACAAAAATAATATTTATGATATAGAAAACAAACATTAGAGTACTCACATAACACTACTAAAACTAACAACTCTAATAAGAGATGCATGCAAAACAGGAGCTAAATAAATGCAGCAGCTAGACAGAGATTAAGAATACAATGTATTCTCATGAAAAAGCGGAGCGTGTCACTCTCCAATAAAAGAATGCTGGGGTCCAACCAAGCTTATTAAAAAAGTAAAAACAAACTGAAAGAAAAAAAACTGAAAACAAAAATAAAAGTTGCTCCAAGTAAAGCACATAAGATGCGACCGAATAAAAATATAGTTTCACTAGAAGTGACCTGATAATTTGTTGATGAAAAAGGGGATGCCTTGGGCATCCTGATGAGGTGCTGACCTCTAAGTTGGCCCGATCTTCACAAATCGACAAGAACAAACGAAGAACGCACGAAGAACGCGATGACCACGATGAAAACGAGAGGGGGGATAGAGGGGAAATTGTGAGCAAACGCGTGGAAACACAAAAAGGGGAAGATAACTCGTGAAGCCTACAAGGGATCGCAAAACCAAGTCAACAACACGCTAATTGAAACCGATTCCTCTCATCGGCCGGTCCACCGATCCAACAGAAGCCACAAGGGGAAGGTTGTCAAGCACTACTAGAATCACAAGGTGAAAGAGTAGCTCCTTGGAGAGATCTTGATACAATCCGATAGATGAATCTACGGAGTAGCCATGGATCCCATGGGGGAGGTTCTCCACATGGGCGGAGGAGCAACAAGCTCAATTCTATCTCAAAGTCAACTCTATCCCTAGAACTAGCCACCAGAGTCCCTTATATAGCCTAGGGGGGTAGGTGGGGGAAAAAGGGCATCTTCTCCTTGTCTTCGGGCAGCAGCAGGGAGGCCGGCCTGGTTGGCCAGTGAGGCCGGGGTGGAAGCTGGGCGCCCCAGCCTGGAGGCAGCCGGCCTGGGGCCGGGGTGGGGGCCGGGGCCTTCGGGCAGGTGGCCGGCCTGGCTCCCATGTGCAGCCGGCCTGAGGCCGGGGTGGGAGAGGGGGAGGCCGGCCTCTTCTGTTGGTTGGCCGGCCTGAGGGAGGGGAGGCCGGCCTGGCCGGGGGTTGAGGCTGGGGACCCCGTTTCCCTCCGTTCTTCCTCCTCGGAGCTCCGATCTTGATGCCGTCTTCTCCCACTTCTTTCCTATCTTATTGGGCACCGTCTTGGGCATGTTCTTGAGCATCGAGGACACCGTCTTGGGCTCCATTGTGGGATCCACACTAGGCATGAAGAGGGGCATTTCATGAGGTAGCGCACCGTTCACCAAGTCACCGGAAACATACGGAGATAGGAGTGAGTTCACCTTGTTGTGCATCGATGTTGTGCTTGGTTGAATACGGTGGGCTGCCTCATCTCCCCCCTTGAAGAAGAGTCGTCCTCGACTCTCGTTCCATCGATTGGTGAGCGGGAGAAAGAATGTTGACGACGAGGATGTCATTGAAGTTGAGCCGCTTGTCGAAGATCATGTGACGATAGGCTCGTAGTGGGGATGGTCCAAAGGTGATGAAGATCACGAAATGTTTCTCCTTGGATGGTTGAGGAAGATCTTGCGAGGCGGTGTAGTCGTTGAAGTTGAGCCTCTTATCGAAGATCATGCCAAGGTATGCTCATGGAGGGTGTAGTCCAGAGGTGATGACGATCTTGACATGGTCCTCAATGGTTGGATGAGGATGAGCTTGAAAAGAGATGTAGTCGTCGTCGAAGAGCTCAAGAGGTGGTTGGTCCATTGCTTGCGGAAGCGGTAGGGTGTAGATGAACTTGACACATTGGTTGTTGTTGATGCTCGTGTCGAAGTCCATGTACATCGTGGCGGTTGGCATGTAGTCGTGGTGATCATTGCCGTTGACGCGCTTGTCGAACTCCATGCACATCATGACAAGTGGGATGTAGGCGTAGAAGTCGTTGTTGTGGAGGTGCTTGAGACGCGCCGTGTAGATCTTGACTTGAGGAGTGTGGATGTAGAATGCCTTGTCGTAGAAGCTCTTGTCAATCTCCATGTGGATCATGACGAGCGGAATGTTCTCCTTCCAACTCTTCAAGTCGGTGTCGATGTTCATGCGATGTGGAGAGCCTTGGATGTGGAGAAGTCTATGAGGTCGAGGATGCTTGATAGGGTCACCAAATCTCTGCAAAATAGACAACAAAGATGGAGAGAAAGTTGGTAAGCCGTTAGTGTCAATAAGCACACTATTGGTGGCTATCATGGCGGTGCCTCTAAGAACAATCACGCTTTTTCCACTCATAATTGGCGTGTGGCTCTCACTCACGTGATGGTGGATCTCTCTCTCACCACTCATCTCACTAGAAGCTTGAGAGGGTACACTAGAAGGCTCCAAAGTCTTGGCACTTGAGGTGTGCGCACTTGTCGAAGTCGTTGTATTGCTTGGAGTCGGTAGTGTCATAGCATGTGGCGAGGAGGACTCGAGTATCTCGTCTCTTGGATTGATCTCCAAGTGTGGAGAGGGTGGCTTTCTTGGAGGAGGAGGTAGGGTCATGGCTTGTGTCGAAGAAGGCTCCATCATCTCCGTGATGTGGTAGTGTAAGCCATGCCTTGTAGCATCCTCAAGTGGTTGATCGTGATGATGACGCTCATGTGCTTGATCATGGAGTCCATAGTCCTTCCTCAAAGTATGGCGCACATGGGTGTTGTGGATGGGTGTTGGTGATGAAGTGTCTCTTGCCTCTTTCCTTGATGAAGTAGTGGTATCATAATGTCCATGGCGGGGATGTTCTTGATCCTTGTCGAAGGTGGGTACAAGAAGAAAGCACATTCTTGGAGAAGATGAGGTGGAGGCTCCCATTCCTCATGTTGGTGATGTTGCTCGTGGTCCTTGGTCCTTGTAACATTGAGGCAAAGGGCGCTCAAGTTGTTGTCTTCATGGCCTTGATGATGTGGTGCTTCATCCAATATGGGAGGAGAAGAATCATGGATAGCATCTCCATTTGGTTGTTGTTGGCGAGGTCGCTCATGTGGGTCCTCATCAAAAATAGGAAGTGAGAAGTCACTTGGGGAATCTTCACTTGCTTGTTGTTGACGAAGTCGCTCATGTGGTTCCTCATCAAACATAGGAAGTGAGAGATCATGAATAGCATCCGCGCTTAGTTGTGGTTTAAGTGGGCGCTCATTGGGGTCTTCATCAAATATAGGAAGAGAAATGCGATGTGTAGCATGCCCACTTGTGTGTTGTCGATGTAGGAGCTCATTGGGGCCCTCATCAAAGATGGGTAGTGAAGTAGCATGTTGAGCAATCCCACTTGGTTGTTGTCGATGGTGGCGCTCAATGTGGTCTTCCTCAAAGATGGGGAAAGACAAGACATATGGAGCATTCTCACTCACTTGATGTTGAGAAGTCATCTCATTTGGGTATTCATCAAAGATAGGCGGTGGAAGCTCAATTGGGTCATCCTCATTGGTTTGGCGATGGCGATCATGATGGAGAGGATGGCGCCGATGGTCATTGTGGTGGAGTTGTTGGTGGCATGCTTCGTGGCATCCACGAGAAGCAATGTCATGGGAACCTTCTTGATAAGGGACTTGGTCTTGGTGGTCATTGTGGTGGTGACACACATTTTGCCTTGAAAGCCTTGAATGTGGGCGAGCACCATCCACGAAGCCATGTAGACCATAGTCATGAGTCGAGCTTGGAGAAGGTGGGTGATGAAGAATATCTGGTTGTAGAGGGTGAACTTGAAGAGGGTCACCACGGCCTTGTCGGTGTCGAGGTCGAGGTAGTGGTGATGGCGAACAATGCTCAAACCAATGTCGTCGCGGAGCTTGTGGTGTAGGATGCAGTGAGGTGGGTGTACCACTCTCTCCCATATGGCGGTGATGATCATGGCGACGACCTTGGTGATGAGCGTGGTGATGATCATGTCGACGGTGTTGGTGATGAAGCTTGCTGCGTTCCCGCACTTCATGTGTGGGATGACTCCGAAAGTCATTTGTATGCCTTGGCTTCTTGGCCTTCTCGCTTGATGGTGCCTCGATGATGTCCTTCTTGTGGCGTCGTCTTGATGTTGAAGGAGACAATCTTGACGTTGCCAACTTGTCGGATTTCTTGTCGTTGCACCTACTTGAGGTTGAAGGGAGTTGTCTTGTGTTGTCCTTGGCATTCTCCTTGAAGTTCCTTGGTGTTGAGCATGAACCATATGACATATGATATCTTGGCCCTCGAAGCTTGGAGAGCAAGTTCTTGTAAGTGAGCTCATCCATGTCGGAGTCGAAGTAGGTGTAGAGGTCCATATTGTTCCTCATGCTTGTGGAGTCGTTGTCGGTGTCGTACTCCGTCATGTTTGTGGATGCGTTGTCGGTGTAGCATGGCTCCATCTCGTCATCCAAGCTTGCGGTGTCATAGTTGTAGTAGTGCTTCATGTCGTTGGAGCTCATGGATTCGAAGTTGTCGTGGTTGGTGTTGTGCTCCTCCATGTCGATGATGCTTGGGGAGGAGTAGTCGGTGTAGATCTCGACGTCGTGGTCGTAGTAGTGGTGGTGATCCACCATGTCATGCTCGTAGTAGTGTTCGTCCACCATGTCGTGCTCGTAGGAGTGGTGGTCCATGTCTAGCTCGTTGTAGGCGTTGTCATTGTTGTAGTCGTAGTGGTCCATCATGTACTCGTCATGGTCATCATGGCCTCCATATTCTCCGCTCTCGCTACACATGGTTACTCACAAGCACAAGTGTATATATAGAGTATGAAGACCTAGTGGACCATGACAAGAGAAACCGATAACAAAAAGAATGAAGTGAATTGAGTTCGAAAGATCCAAAAACACGCTCCAAAACACACACAGCTTATGGGTGGATAGGTATGGAAAGTGGAAAGCAAATGGAACAACCGGAAACCAAGATATTGTAATGGCAAGCAGAGAACCACAATGATCACAAAGCAACAACAAGTCGATCTCCAAAAGGTATATGGAAACACACACACACGGAGATAAATGGGACTAATGCAACAAAAAATGTGAGCTAAGGAACCAAATGATCCTAGCGAAGACTATAAAGCTCGTGTTGCACAAGTACAAGGAGATCCGCTAGTTTGATTGCAATTTATTGGTGGGCTACAAGATTTGCACACAATGCACCACCTACGAGATGTTCATCGAGGTTGCGCGCTTCCTGAAAATGGTATGGCAAGAGGTGGTTCCCTTTTTCTCTCTTCTTCTTTCTCTTCTCTCTTTTCTCTTTGCTCTTCTCTCTTTTGCTTTTTCACTTTTTGCTCACTCACTTTGTGCCAACAAATGAAACTATATGAAATAGCGCATACAACGGTCGCTCGGAAACTACACGGTACAAGTGTGCAAAGCCCAAACAATCATAGATTAACTAGCCTCAATAGGTAAGGTAATCACAAGGTATGTTGGCTCACAAAGGAATGGCAAGAGGGAGAAGATTCGGGTTGATTATACCTCTCTCCGACGATCTTCACACTATGGGCTGAGAAGTTTCGTGCTTGCTCACGAAATTAGGATTCAATTAATGATGGATCTCCTGTAATGGTGATGTAGATTATGTAATTTGCTACAAACCGAGCTAAAGATCACTCAAAACGGAGTCCCGAGTCAAAAGTTATGGCCAAAACGGTGAAGAAACACGGCAGTTTTTTGGGAGGCAGGCCTGGCCGGGCTTTGAGGCCGGGGTAGAGGCCGGGACGCTCTGTTGGGGGTCCGGCCTGAGGGCCTTTGAGGCCGGCCTGGCCGGGCTTTGAGGCCGGGCTTCCGGGGGACGCGAATTTGACCCGATTTTGACCTTTTTGGGCAGCAAATGGCTCCGAAAATCACCAAATCGAATGGGGAAACGATGGAATTAAGCAATGGGAACGCAAAGGAAGGTAGATCAACAAGTTTAGCAATAGATCCACGGATCAAAACCTACCAAAACGCACTCAAATCACAGATCGGTCCAAAAGCAAATTGGGGCTATTTTTGGTGGGAATTTTCGAATTTATGGTGGATAGAAGAAAAATTGGTGGATGGGGATGGGTGTGGGTGTCGTATTCGTGTCAATCTAGCTCTGATACCAGATGATGAGGTGTTGACCTCTAAGTTGGCCCAATATTCACGAATCGACAAGAACGAATAAAGAACGTACGAAGAACTCGATGAACACGATGAACATGAGAGGGGAAATCGAGGGGAAATCGTGAGCAAACGCGTGGAAACACAAAAAGGAGAAGATAACTCGTGAAGCCTACGAGGGATCGCAAACCCAAGTCAACAACACGCTAATTGAAACCGATTCCTCTCACCGGCCGGTCCACCGATCCAACAGAAGCCACAAGGGGAAGGTTGGCAAGCACTACTAGAATCACAAGGTGAAAGAGTAGCTCCTTGGAGAGATCTTGATACAATCCGATAGATGAATCTACGGAGTAGCCATGGATCCCATGGGGGAGGTTCTCCACATGGGAGGAGGAGCAACAAGCTCAATTCTATCTCAAAGTCAACTCTATCCCTAGAACTAGCCACCGGAGTCCCTTATATATCCTAGGGGGTAGGTGGGGGAAAAAGGGCATCTTCTCCTTGTCTTCGGGCAGCAGCAGGGAGGCCGTCCTGGCCGGCCAGTGAGGCCGGGGTGGGGGCCGGGGGCTTCGGGCAGGTGGCCGGCCTGGCTCCCATGTGCAGCCGGCCTGAGGCCGGGGTGGGAGAGGGGGAGGCCGGCCTCTTCTGTTGGTTGGCCGTCCTGAGGGAGTGGGAGGCCGGCCTGGCCGGGGGTTGAGGCCGGGGACCCCGTTTCCCTCCGTTCTTCCTCCTCGGAGCTCCGATCTTGATGCCGTCTTCTCCCACTTCTTTCCTATCTTCTTGGGAACCGTTTTGGGCATGTTCTTGAGCATAGAGGACACCGTCTTGGGCTCCATTGTGGTATCCACCCTAGGCATGAAGAGGGGCATTTCATGAGGTAGCGCACCGTTCACCAAGTCACCGGAAACATACGGAGATAGGAGTGAGTTCTCCTTGTTGTGCATCGATGTTGTGCTTGGTTGAATACGGTGGGCTGCATCACATCCCCAAGCTTAGACGCTTGAGTCTTATTGGAATTTGATGGGATGTACCATCAGGGCATACCCAAGCTTAGGCTTTTCACTCTTCTTGATCACATCATATCATCCTCTTCTCTTTACCCTTGAAAACTTCCTTCACACAAAAATTCTCACAATCTTCATTAGCAACGTTAGTGCAATTGAAATAATAAATTCACATGGTTTAGTTTCAACACAAGTATAACACTAAAAAACACACTAGATAGTGTCACAACTGCTTTTAAAACACTTTTTCTCAAAAGAACACCAAAAGAAAGATATTAAGATGCAAATGCAATAAATGGAAGAAATCTGTCAAAACAGAACAACAATGAAGATCTATTTTTTTCAAAAATCTTATGTTGCTCAAATCAAAAAGTGGTCAACTAATAAAAGTTGCGTATATAACTCAGGATTAAGCAAAAAAAAACTCAGGTCATTTTGAATTTTCTTTGATTTTTTACGGAATTAACAGTGGACAGAAGAAATCTGTTTCCTGCGCAGAAATTTGAAATATAGCCTCAACTTTCCACTAGAGGCTTTACTTGGCTCAACAAAAACACAAAATAAAAGATATTGCAGGGTTGCTAAATAAATATACAACAACCAGGTGCAAAGCACACCAAAGAAAAACAGGTTGAAAAAAAAGAAATAAAACGGGTTGTCTCCCGGTAGCGCTTTTCTTTAACGCCTTTTGGCTAGGCATAGAAAAGTGGAATCAAGTAGATGCTCACATAAGAAGTATGAATTGAAGAAAAATAGAGCGTCAAAAATAAATAATAAAACAAATTTAAGTCTAACCCACTTCCGATGCATAGAAATCTTGTAAAGAAATAAATTAAAGAAGCTCAAACTAGAAATCATGGGAAGGTAGAACAAGAGCAACTTCAAAACTTTCAACAAAAAGAGAGGTGTATTAGTAACATGAAAATTCATACAACCATATTTTCCTCTCTCATAATAATTTTTAGTAGCATCATGAACAAACTCAACAACATAATTATCACATAAAGCATGTTTTTCATGGCCTAAAAGCACACAATTCATATCAAGCTCAAAAACAGTGGGACCAATATTTAAAATCAGCTCCTCTTTTTCCCACTTTTAGCAATAGCAAAGCAAGATGATTGATCACTCATAAAGGGTATATGACACATTATATAAATCCTATTTTCAGTAGCATTATAATTCATAACATCAAATAACATAGGACCATCATCATAAGCATTATCATATAAATTTTCTAAGTAGCATGGATTATCATAAATAACAGTAGCAATATCATTCTCACAAGTCTCATTCATAATAGTATCAAGGTCACAAGTATAGCAAGTATCAACTTCATAAAATAATGTATGAGTGAAAGAGTTACTATCATTGGGAGGTAGACATGGGTAGCTCCATTCTTCCTCCTCTTGATCATCACTCTCCTCCTCTTTTTCATCCAATGAGCTTCCAGATTCAGCAATTTCTTTTTTCCATAGGCTCCTGCAAGGCATCAGTTACTTCCTTAGGTTGAGAGAATTTATTAAGATATTCCATTATGTAGTAATTACAATCCTTGTAATTATCAAATAAATATTCAAGTATAGCATAAATCTCATATTTATAAGGTGTATCATCAATACTTTCAAGCAAATAGGCAATTTCGAATGCACCCTTTCAAGCAATAAATTCTTCAATTTGTTCCACATCATATAATTCATAATTTCCCTTAACATAATAAGATATGGTAACATTATCATTATACTCACATTGAAAAGGGAGGTGTTTATACCTCCTACAGCAACAAGATTTACCAAAGCAATAAGTAACATTATAAGTAGAGCACAAGTTTTTAGCATAGTCATGCAATTTATTAATTTTCTCCCTTAAGTGAATCCATTTTTGTGACAAGCTATGTTCCTTATAATGTTTTTGTTGTTCATCCGTCAACCCACCTTGCCTAAAAGATCTATTTTCAAAGACATCAAACATTGATAGCAAGCATGATAAAGCAAAAATAACAACTAGAATAAGAACTATTTTTTTGTGTTTTTTGATATAAAGAAGCAAAACAAGACAAAAATAAAAACAAGACAATAAACAAAATAAATAGGTTGAGAGTGAGAGACTCCCCTTGGCAGAAGACTTCTTCCTCCCCGGCAACAACGCCGGAAATTTCCTTGATGTTGTGTGTTGGGATACCCCAAGAGGAGGGTGTGATGAGCACAACGGTAGAAAATTCCCCTTAGTTAAGAACCAAGGTTATCAATCCAATAGGAGGAAGAGGATCTCAGGAAGGTTGATGCCACTGATGGTGGTGTTGGCGCTTCACCGGTGTCAGCAACAACGTGGAACCTGCACACAACACAACCAAAATATTTTGTCCCAAAAGTATAGTGAGGTTGTCCATCTCACCGGTATTGCTAAAAACAAAGATTAGACGTATAGTGTGGAAAATGATGTATGCTTGCAGTAAGTAAGAAAGCAGGAAATGGTTGTGGTTTGTTTAACAATATAGGAAAATGGACCGGGGTTCATAGGTTCACTAGTGGTGGCTCTCCATAAAAGATAGCATGCTGGGTGAACAAATTACAGCTGGGCAATTGACAAATAGAGGTTGCACCGTAGTGCACAATATAACATGATGATTACTATAATATTTAGTGCAGGAATTACAACAATATACATAGACCGACATCCATCAGCATCTATGACTAATAATCCACCCTTAGGTTATCATCCGAACCCCCTTAGGTATTAAGTTGCAAGCAAGAGATAACTACATTAAACAAAGTGTGTAATGTAAGCAATGATTATGCACGCGGGCACTCTCACCTCTGTTTTCTCCCTAATGGCAACAACACATCCTCCCCCTTCACGTTTCTGTCACTCGAGCAAGGTGGTGAGGAGGCATGAACCCACTATCGAGCATAAATACTCCCTCTTGGAGTCACTAACAACTACTTGGCCAGAGCAACCACTAGCAACGGAAAGACTATAATCAACTTTGCATAAGGACAATATTTATCGGATCCCAGCAAACACAACATATAGAATTACATAAGCTCAATCTCGATAATGATAGGCAGCTCAAGAGATCTAAACATGGAGGCATATGAGGAAAACACAACCATCTAGCTACAGCTACGAACCCGTAGTCCAAGGATGAACTACTCACGCATCACTCCAGAGGCAGGCATAATGTTCTCTTGTCTAATCACCACTTTCAGCTTTGTGAGCCTTTCTTCCATTGACCTTCCAAACTCCCCATAATGTTCTCTTAGCCATAACATCCCGGTGCCAGGGACCAACGCAGAACACTTGCTTGTTTTTAGTGCGCAAATAGTTTAAGATTCAAGCATTGCATGTGTGGAAAGCTTTACTTGATCCTAACAGGGGTTGTGAAGATCGTTTGACGTGCATGATATTGTTGTTCTTGAAAGCTTAAATCATCTCTAATAAACTTTGCACGGTTAATAGTCTTTTAGATTTGATTCATTAAAAAAATTACTTCTTTCTTCTTTGTTTATGCATTACTTCTTGATATCAAATATAGATCACAGCTTTAGTTCATTTGATCCTAGTTTACATGCTCTACTTTACATATTATGATCAAGATTGTGTGGTAGCATGTCACCTCAGATTTTTTTTTCTCGTTTACCTACTCGAGGACGAGTAGGAACTAAGCTTGGGGATGCTTGATACGTCTCCAACGTATCTATAATTTCTGATGTTCCATGTTGATATTATGCCAATTGCTACATGTTTTCTCCTTTCTTTATCGAGTTTCCGGGACTAACCTATTAACAAGATGCCAAGTGCCAGTTCCCTGTTTTCTGCTGTTTTTAGTTTCAGGAAAGTTGTTCCTGAAATATTCTCGGAATTGGATGATTCGAAAACCAGAAGTCTTAGAAGTCCCGGAAGCATCCAGAAGTCCCAAAGAGCCCCTGAGGGGGGCCACAGGGTGGCCACACCATGGGGTGGTGCGGGTCCCCCCTGGCTGTGCCACCTAGGAGTGTGGGCCCCCTGGCCACCTCCCGGCATCGCCCTTTCGCCCATATATACTCCCCGAGGCATAAACCCTAAAAGAATCGACCTTTTCCACAAAATACATCCGTAGCTTAGCTGCCGCCGCCGACAAGTTTCGGGGGACATATCTCTGTTCTGGCACCCTGCCGGGACAGGGAAGTGCCCCCGGAAGCCATCTCCGTCGACTCCACCGCCATCTCCATCACCGTTGCTGTCTCCTATGATGAGGAGGGAGTAGTTCTCCCCCGAGGCTGAGGGCTCTACCGGTAGCTCTGTGGTTCATCTCTCTCTCCCATGGTGTGATCTATATGTGATCATGAGCTTTGTAATCTATTTGAATTCGTAGATGTTTCTCCTCATGTATTATGCTACTCAAGTGGTTTTGTTATGAGATCTCCGTGAACACTTTGATCACCGTGTAAAGGTGATAGTGTCTACACCGTGTGGTTTAGCATGATATTTATATCTTGTGTTGGATGACCTTATGAAATTGTGGAGTTTGCTTAGTAACTTCTAGGGCGCTCATAGTGGCAGCGTGGGGTTAACTAGACATGGGAATACAAACTTGAGGAGTGCTGTTATAGCCCTACGCAATGAAGTGATGTATGTTATTCGACCGGAGAGTGGTTAAGAGTAGCATAGTAAAGAGAAGATATTTATGCATTCAATTATGTGATCACTGTTCAGAGTATCCTAGTGAAAGTAGGATTCCTAGGCCTTATTTGCAAGCATTGAAACACCATTTTCCGCATGTTCTGCTACATGTTTGCTTGCTACCATTTTTATTTCAGATTTCTATTATCACTTATTATCATCCATATTACTTGGATTTTACTCTCTCTTCGCTGAACTAGTGTACCTATATACCTGACAAGTATATTGGGTGTGTTGGGGACACAAGAGACTTCTTGTATCTTAATTGCAGGGTTGCTTGAGAGGGATATCTTTGACCTCTACCTCCCTGAGTTCGATAAACCTTGGGTGATCCACTTAAGGGAAACTTGCTGCTGTTCTACAAACCTCTGCACTTGGAGGCCCAACACTGTCTACAAGAACAGAAGCGTTCTTAGACCTCAAGCTCTTTTCTCGCGCCGTTGCCGGGGAGGTAAGGTAAAAGGTACTCACATTCTTGGGTGTGAGTGCTCGGAGTTATTTCCTTTAGATTCTGCAATTTTATCTTTTTGTTTCTTGTTTTCACTAGTTAGGCTTATTTTTACTCGCTTCTTGTTTTTATTTTTTACTTGTAGTCTTAATGGAAAACAACAACAAAAAATGAGAGAACTTTATAATATTTATCTTGAGTTAGGACATGAAGTGTTTGAAGAGAAAATTAAAAAACCTATGGAGCTTTATTTGCATGCTAATAGCAATGTTATTAGTATGAATTCTTTGAACACCATTATTGATAATGCTATGGAAAAGTCTAAGCTTGGGGAAGATAGTTTATATGAATATGATATTTTTAGTCCCCCAAGTTTTGAGGAGGAAATTTTCTTTGATGATACCTTGCCTCCAATATATGATGATTATAATGATTGTGGTATTCTAGTTCCACCTGTTTACAATGATGAATATGATATTTTCAGTCCACCTACTATTGAGGAAAAAATTAATTATGATTACAATATGCCTCCTATATTTAATGATTATGATGATGAGAATAATAATGACAGCTATTTTGTTTAACTCCCACTATTTTTAATAAGAATGACTATGCTTATGTGGAGAGTATTAATTCTTTTATGCATGTGGCTCATGATAAAAATGTTTTATGTGATAGCTATATTGTTAATTTTATTCATGATGCTACTGAAATTTATTATGAGAGAGGGAAACATGGTTTTATGCATCTCAACAATATTAAGTTTCCCCTCTTTATGTTGAAATTTTTGATGTTGCACTTATTTTGTCTTCCTATGCTAGTCACTTTGTGCTTCGTTGACTTGTTTTTCTACAAGATTCTTTTTCATAGGAAGTGGGTTAGAATAAATTCTTGATGCTTTCTTATTGTGCTTCAAGTCTTATTATTATGTGAGCATCTTTTAAAAATCATCGTGCCTAGATAAAAGGCTTTAAAGAAAAGCGCTACCGGGAGACAACCCGTTTTATTTCTCTGTTTTCAACCCGTTTTCCTTTGTTTTCTTTTGTGTGCTTTGCACCTGGGTGTTGTCTATTTAATTAGAAACCCCGCTGTATTTTTTATTTTTTATTTTTGTTGAGCCAAGTAAAGCCTCTAGTGGAAAGTTGAGGCTATATTTCTGATTTCTGCGCAGGAAACAGATTTCTGCTGTCCACTGTTCATTCCGTATAAAATCACAAAAAATTCAAAATGACCTGAGTTTTTTTGTGTGTAATCCTGGGTTATATACGCAACTTTTCTTAGTTGACCACTGTTTGATTTGAGCAACATAAGATTTTCGAAAAAAATAATTTTTACCTACCGTCCTATTTTGACAGATTTCTGCCATTAATTGCATTTGCATCTTAATCTCTTTCTTTTGGTGTTATTTTGAGAAAAAGAGTTTTAAATAAGTTCTGACAGTAGCTAATGTGTTTATGAGTGTTAAGATTGTGTTAAAACCGAACCATGTGAATTTATTATTTCGATTGCAGTAACGTTGCTAATGAAGATTGTGAGAAGTTCGGTGTGAAGGAAGTTTTCAAGGGTCAAGAGAAGAGGATGATATGACGTGATCAAGAAGAGTGAAGATCCTAAGCTTGGGGATGACCCGTAGGTACATCCCAGCAAATTCCAAGAAGAATCAAGCGTCTAAGCTTGGGGATGCCCAAGGCATCCCCTTCTTCATCAGCAAATTATCAGGTCACTTCTAGTGAAACTATATTTTTATTCGGTCACATCTTATGTGCTTTACTTGGTGCGTATTTTATTTTTGCTTCCAGTTTGTTTAGTTTTCTTTGCTGTAGTTTATGGTTGGATCTTATCATACTTGTGTGGGAGAGAGACACCCTCCGTTTTCATTGCTTAGAACACTCTAGTTTTCATTCTTATTGTTCTGTGAGTGTCGTGGGATAATCACGACAGACGTTACCAGGGGTAACTTATCTTGGGGTAATTCGACTCTGGTGTTTGGGAGAGGGTTTAGCTCAGGGGAAATCATGCTATCAACCGATCTGGCAGCTCTGGCAATCAAGTCGCCGAGTCTCCGATCTAGGGTTACAATATCAACTCTCGTATTACAAGGATACTCGAATATCTGGTGAAGCTCTGTTTCTCTAACCCTAGGAGCCGGCTTATATCTTACCCGGCTCCCTGGCTTCCTATACAAGGCACACTCGGAATCCTACCCGGAAACCACACACAAACCCTAAGTTTCCTAACAGCAACCCCGAAAGCCAGGTTACTGGGCCTGCGTTCCTCCTTGGGCCTTCTAGAAACTCCTCTTCCTTGAGCCGGGTCTTGCACGGTTCCCTTCGGGCCGGGTTACACCTTGACGTTAGCCTACCGGGTTATCATCCCTCCTTCAGTAGTCCCCAGAATAGCTTGGGCTTCGTAGGACCAACCATGAAGCGCACGCTATTCCCTGCAAAAGTAGCAAACACACAAGTCCATAAAATTCCGGGTTAGAATGCTTTGATAATAGCTAGGCCTAGCTCTGCAGGTGGTCCATATAGTAACCCGGCCTTCTCCGAGTCAAACATTGTTTTCCCGGGTCAACACTCCGAGAAAACACATAAGACCCGGCTCGCACCATTCGCTAATCAGTTCCGAATATCGCGCTTGCGATCCGTCTTAATCTCTTCCGGATATCCCGTAACGGGCACTTTTAATGCTTATCCCAAAATATCCGGACAGGCGATATCCTTCCGAAAATTTGGCTCCCGCCGCCCAGACCTAGGGCACTTTCCCACTCTGTGCCTATAAATAAGCACCCAAAGGTCATTTCTCAAATCTATTCACCATTCTCCCCCATCCTTTCATCTCCACTTCCTCTCGGCATCCTCACACTCGAGCTCGAGCTCGCACCGCCGCGCCGCCCGTGAGCGCGCCACTGGAATCGAGCCGCCGCCGTCCGCTCGCCGCCGTTGACTTCCGCCACCGCGCCCTCAAGCAGCCCACCGGAGATCCCCAGGGACCGCCGCCGTCGGGCCATCCACCGCCGCCGCGTTTCCTCCTAGATCCCACCAGTAAGCTCCTTCAATTTCCTAGATCCAATCTTTGATTTTTCGCAAGTAGATGCGATCTAGCTTTGTTCCTAGATGCTCTCCTTATTTTCCACTAGCTGAACACACCATATCTTGCTCTTCCAGGACCAATACTTGGCTTAGATTCAATTGTGCATCTCACCGCACATCTTCACTACTTACAATTGCAAAGTTTCCGTATATGTTCTCGACTAGATCCAATCCACCGAAATTTTTGCAAGTACTTATCACTAAGTCGGATAATCGCCATTTCTGGGTCTCTCGATATTTACACTCTGCATTCGCCTCTTTTTTAGATCCACTCCTATGGCTCCTGAAGCCAGTGCTAAGGTGAAGGCAAAGCCGAGTCAATCGATCTCTGCCAATTGGGCGAGATCGACCGTGACCAAGGCCAAACTGGATGAGCTCGCAGAGTCGGGAGTTCTGCCCGCCCGGGAGGATATCCACTGGAGGGTACCTAGGGAGGAGACCCGGCATTCTCCGGGTCTTGACGAGGTGGTAGTCTTCGTCGAACATGTGATCCGGGGTTTCCGCCCCCAGGTCACCCTTTCTTCCGCGAGCTACTAGACCACAACAAACTGCGAGTATTCGACATTGGCCCCAACTCTATGCTCAATATCACTCATTTTATCGTCTTATGCGAGTCGTATCTATGCATTCCTCTGAATCTCGCCCTTTTCCTTGAATTATTCCAATGCAAGCCGTGCCAAGAGAGCGGCGATGGGGCCCTCCTAGTCTATGGAGGGGTCTCCATCCAGAGGAGGAAAAATTCCCTCATGCCGACTCTGGGTCTCAGTTCTCATGTCAAACATTGGCAGAAAACGTATTTCTACTGCCAGGATACCTCCTCAGCCGGCGAGAAGAAACTTCCGGGTTTCACCGAAAACCTCCTTAATCTATCCGATAGTTTCAGCTCCTTTGCTACTGAGGCCGAGAGGCAATCTATCCAGCCCCTCCTGCACAAACTAGTCGTACTGTCGGCCCACGGTCTCCTAGGGCTTAATATAATTAAAACCTGGGTAACTTTCCGGATTCAACCCAACAGTGTCCGGCCCAAACTCATGTGCAACTATTCTGGGCACGTCACCGATTCTCTTCGCTATTCGATGAGAAATTACCCGGCCGCGGACGCAAACAAGATCATGAAAAACTTCTTGGCCGAGAAGCTGGAGGTGATCCGGAACATAGTCGGCCTCGACCCCTACACGCGGGATAACCCGGCCCCAGCAGTAAGATCCGGCCATTAGTCTTTATCCGACTGACACTCTTCTGGTACGGTCACTAACTTTTATCACTGTATTTTTATCTCAGGAAGATAGCGCTTTCTGGAAGATTGATACCCCTCCTCCTTCCGAAAACTCGGAAGAGGACGAGGAGCCGGTTGATACTGATGAGGGTAACATCCGAGTCTCACTTATTCCTTCTCCTGTTTACTCGTTCCGACCAACTTTTTCCCTTTTTCCGACAATATGCCATGTTTACCAGGGCTAGAAGATAAGGAGGACACCCAGTCGGACGAGAGTGAAGCTGAGCCGGAAATTGAGGTTGGGGTAAAGAGGAAGACTCGAGGCGTTGTGTTCAAGGTGCCTTACTCCTCTATGACCTCCAAACCATATTCGTAAGCTAACATGTGCGAACTTAACCAACATTTGATCGATTCATCACGCTTGAAGGAACCCGCCCCAGTCAAACGTAGGGTAACCCGGAACTCCCAGGGTGATGATCCTCTTCACCCGGGCATCCCTTCGTCCCCCGCTCGCAAAGCCGGTATTCCCCAAACTCATTCTTCCCGCCTTCCTCAGAGATTTCCCTCTCCAAATCATCCACTGGCCGGACAAATCCGGGTCTCACTTTCACACTCTTTATCAGTTTCTTCCGGGTCTAGCAACGATCTCCCAACGGACTTCGTCGAGAACACCGGGTAAGTCACTTTTCTTGCTACTCAATACACTAAGTTTTTCCATACCTCTCGTTTACCATATACTGACTGCTTCTTTTCCCATTTCCCAGAGCCAAGGTCACGAGCAGTGACCCGGAGGACATGGACGTGGATAACCCGGCTGTGGGGAACCCGAAAGATACTGTGAAGGCCGCGGCTGGCGGCGAAGAAGAAGACTTTCTGGTAGACCCGACCGATAAGGAAGCCGAGTTTCCCCTGCCAACTCACACACCCGGGGATGAGGATGCCGAGATCCTGGGGACGCGGAGGGGTGATCCCAATCCTAACAACCAGGCGAACCGGGTAACCTCCCCCAAGCATGAAAGAACTCCACCTCCAGGTACTCAGGGCCCCAGCTCCTCCAGGCCGAGACTTGATGATCTGAGCTTTGAAGAAATGCTAGGTGCTCTCTTCACCTTGAAGACTGATGAAAAGGGGATTCTAGAAGCCATGGCGGCTAAGCATCAGGTAAATTAACCAATATTGCTTGTATATTCACATAGTCCCCAAGTTCTGAGTGAACTATGCCTAGTTTACTTGGTACTTTATAACTCTATGATTTACCTTACCTGGATACATCTTTTGTCCGAGTAACTTGTCCTTTATTTTTCTCACAGGCCTATGTGACCCATTCTGAGGAGGTGTTGGCAAAGACCAATAAGCTCCTCGAGGTCGAGACCAAGTTACGTGAAGATCTAGAGTCTGATGTGAAAAGTCTTGAGAAGGACGTGAAAAAGTACAAGAAAAGGTCCCAAACTGCTGAGGGTGAGCTGAAGAAGATTTCGGCCCAGATTACCGATACTTACCGCACTCTGCTTGGTACGAGTTTCCGACTTTCTAATTATAACCCAGATTTCTCATTCCGTAGCGTTTATCATCCGGATTTTAGTGCCTTAACTTTTGCTGTTACTGTGCAGGTCCTGGTGAAAAGGCCCTAGATGAAGATGACATTGAAAAGCTGAAGACGCTGAAGGCCGTGATCCAGCAACTTACTATCGGCACCAAGTGGATTTTGGAGGCTGTGAAGTGGCCGGGTAAGGGCTATTGCGGCTTGGACACTTTGCTTGACGCATGTTCCACCATCCCCGAGTGGATCGAGCACTGGAAGCGCTCATTGTGCCGAGTTGGGGTGACCCGTGGGCTTGCCCTGGCCAAGTCCTATTTTCCTAGGCTTGAGCCGGCAAATCTCGTGGGCGGGTTTCCTGAGTTCAACAACGACGGCTCCAAGTTCACTGGTAAGAATTACAAGGCCATTCATACTGATGTGCGTCACTCGGCGAGCTTGATCGCCGACAGTCTGGACTTGAGCAAGATCACCCCACCTTACGACGCCGAAGACAAGCCAATGCAATCTGATCTGCCCAAGCCCTTTGACATGCTAGAGCGGTGGAAGGCGGAAGCAGCGAAGAGGAAAGAGGAAGCTGCCAAGAAGAAAGCTGAGGCCGATACTGTGCCTTCCACCTCTACGCCGGCTGTCCCTCCTCCGGCTCGCGCCGGCACTGCTGCTGACCCGGACGCAGGAGCTGGGACGACCACTGACGAGCAAGTCAAAGACCCGGCCGCCAAGGACAATGTAGATGACTCGGACGAGGATGCCGAGTAAGGTTTCACTGCTTATCGCCTCAAACACTCATTCGGCCAATGGGAATTTTGTAACGTGCCTGATACAATTATTCTTTTAATAGTGCGCCTGTGCACTTTTCGATACAATTCCCTCGGTTTGCAATACCTTAAAACTTTAATGGCTTTTGTGGCCCTTCTGGCCTCTCGCATAGATATGTTATTTCCTGAACTTTTTGTTGCTGGTTTCCGATTTTCGCTACTTTTCCTTTTGTGAGACTCGGTTTCCGGGTTTCAGGGATTTCGACAAGTGGACTTTATTTCTTAAGTCCCCAAGTCCCCAAGACTCGGATTTTTGGGTTTTTAAGCTTAATAGCTGAACAATTTTGTTGCTTTTCTTCAAATTCCCAAGTCCCCAAGACCCGAATTTCTGAGTCTAGGGATTTGTAGTTTTCAGAAAGGCAAATTGTTTTAGCTTAGGCTCAAACATAGAGTTACTCACGTGGATTTGAGGTTACGCTTAATATTTGTGAGCTTCCGGCTGTTAACCTTGTACTCTGCATAACCTGTGGTTTGGATGACCCTTTTGATCCTCTTTGTTGTAAGCCGGCTTTCGCGTGGGTATTCAATGATGCTATAACTTTGTAAAGACAGGGTCAGGCAAGTCCCATTGGGCATCATGACTGATTGTGATTACACGTTAGCAAAGCATGCCACATTGCTGCGAGTCACATCAAGCTTAAACAAGAGAAATCAAGAAAATTTGGCTCTATTGTCCGGTTATAAGATTGTAACCGTACTTATTACAGGTAATCGGTCCTTATAACTTTAATGGCATCGTGGCCGGGTCTTTGAGTTTGCAACTGTGCTATTCAAGCAATCAGCCCCCAAGACCTGTATATGCAATCTTGTGAAACATACACAACTGGTATATTTTAAAACAAATAAGTAATACTTACCTGATAAAATAGAAAACAAAAAGTAAAAACAGGAAAAAAAATCAAAACTTAACAGAAATAAATAAGAAAGAAGCAATATCATAGTTTAACCATCTCTTTATTGATATGAGAAAAGTTAGGTCAGCATGCCGCCTCATTAAAAACCCTCCAGTCCCCTTAGGTACCCTGGATAGGAAAAGAGTGCGTCTGAAACCCGCTGCATGTTACATCGTGTAATCCAACTTTGTAAACCTAGCCTATGCTAAGTGTAGTAGGGACGTAGCTAAGCCGCATTCCATGGTCTTTCCCTCTCTTGCATAGATGAAGTGGTGTGGGTTGTGTCATTGACGGTATCCGACTTTTCCCTTGCATCTACCAAGTAATATGATCCATTGTGCAGGTTCCGGCTTATGATAAATGGTCCTTCCCATGGTGGAGATAACTTGTGCTTTCCCTCCTTTGATTGTACCAAGCATAATACCAGGTCCCCTTCCTGGAAGACCCGGGTTTTGACTCGCCAACTGTGGTATCTCCTCAAATCCTGCTGATATATGGCCGATCTCTACAAGGCTTGCTCTCTGTGTTCTTCTAGCATATCCACGGCATCCTGCCGGGTCTTCTCGTTCTCCACCTCAACGTAAGCCGACACTCGAGGCGAGTCGTGAATAATGTCACTCGGCAATACCGCCTCTGCACCATAAACCATGAAAAACGGGGTCATCTGAGTAGATCTGTTAGGTGTAGTGTTAATTTCCCAAACTACTGATGGTAGCTCTTCAACCCATGCTCCAGCAGCTCTGATGCACGGGACTCGCAGCCGTGGTTTTAACCCTCGAAGTAACTCCTGGTTTGCCCTCTCCACCTGTCCACTAGCTTGTGGATGGGCTACCGAGGCTATGTCAAGCCGGATACCATTGTTCCCGCAGAATTTCTCCATCTCACCTAAGGACATGTTGGTTCCATTGTCTGTTATTATGCTATGAGGGTATCCAAACCTGTAGATGATCCTTTTCAGGAACTTGACTGCTGTGATTGCTTCGCAATTGGTAACTGGCATAACTTCAACCCACTTTGTAAATTTATCGATAGCTACCAAAAGATGAGTCTTTTTGCACGGTGACATGTGGAAGGGGCCCACCATATCCATGCCCCAAACAGCAAACGGCCAGGTCAGTGGGATTGTTTGCAACTCCATAGCCGGCACATGGATTTGGCGAGCGTACCTTTGACATCCATCGCACCTTGCCACCAAGCGCTCCGCGTCTACTAAGGTTGTGAGCCAAAAGAAACCGTGTCGATATGCTTTGGCCACAAGGGATCTTGTGGAGCCATGATGCCCACAATCACCTTCGTGGATCTCCTTCAAGATCTGCCGGCCTTCTTCTGGTGCTACACAGCGCAAAAAGACTCCTGCTGCACTCCTTTTATACATCTCTCCATTGATAATAGAATGGCCCTTTGCTCGTCTCAGAATTTTCCTTGCTAAAACTTCCTGTGGTGGTAACACGCCTCGTGATAAGTAGGCCAAAAACGGCTCTGTCCACTCGGGAATAGCATGTACTGTGGCCACAAGCTCCAAATCCGGGTCTTGGTTAGCCACCTCTTCCTCAGACTCGGTTTTAATAGATGGCCGCCATAACTCGTCTAGGAAAACATTAGGTGGAACCGGCTCTCTGCGCGAGCCGAGTCTTGCGAGTGCATCTGCTGCCTCGTTCTTTCGCCTGTCAATATGCTCCACCTCATACCCGGAAAAGCACCCGGCAACCCTGTCCACCTCTCTGCGATATGCTGCCATTGTTGAGTCTTTTCTATCCCAAGTTCCTGAGACCTGCTGTACCACAAGGTCCGAATCTCCGTAGCACCGTATTTGCCTAATGTTCATCTCCTTTGCTATTCTCAATGCATGTAACAATGCCTCATACTCAGCCACATTGTTGGAGCAATCAAAGTGAATCTGCAACACGTAGCTCAATTTGTCTCCTTTGGGTGAGGTGAGTACCACCCCAGCTCCTGATCCCTCATACTTCTTAGAACCATCAAAGTGCATCACCCAAGACTCGGAACTTGGCATCGTTGTGGGCATGCTTGTGTGAGTCCAATCATTGATAAAATCAGCTAAAGCTTGAGATTTGATTGCATACCTAGGCTCGTAGCTGATGTGATAATCTCCCATCTCGATGGCCCACTTGGCTATTCTACCTGTCGCATCTTAATTTCTGATAATATCTGCCATTGGTATAGAGCTAACCACTGTTATGGGGTGTTCCTGAAAATATGGTTTCAATTTCCGGCTGGCCATGAAGACCCCGAAAACTAGTTTTTGCCAATGTGGGTAACGTTGCTTTGCTTCCGATAGTACTTCACTCACATAGTAAACCGGCCTTTGGACCAGGTGATCTTTTCCATCCTCTTTGCGCTCGACAACAACCACGGCACTAACCGCCCGGGCTCTTTAGGACCCAGTGCCGCCAGGATTGGTGCCTCGGATAATTGCTTTTTCATCGCTTCGAACGCCTCGTCCGCCTCTTGGTCCGAAACAAATTTTTTGGTTTTCCTCAAGAGCAGGTATAAAGGTATTGCCTTCTCTCCAAGCCTGGATATAAACCGGCTTAACGCTGCTACACACCCTGTAAGCTTTTGAACAATCTTCAGGCCTTCCGGCTTTTTTAGATTATGAATAGCTTTGATCTTATCCGGGTTTGCCTCAATTCCTCTCTCGGAAACAATGAAACCGAGTAACTTTCCTGCTGGCACTCCAAACACACACTTTGTGGGGTTAAGCTTCATCTGATACCTTCTCAAATTCTTGAACGTTTCCTTTAGATCCTCAATGAATGTTTTTGCCTTCCTGGTTTTAATCACCACGTCATCAACATAAGCATGGACGTTGCGTCCAATCTGATCCTCGAAACACTTTTGAATGCACCTTTGGTATGTTGCGCCAGCGTTCTTTAGCCCAAAAGTCATGGTTTTGTAACAGAAAGCTCCAAAGGGGGTTATGAACGACGTTTTCTCCCAATCTTCCTTTTTGAGCTTAATCTGGTGATACCCGGAATAAGCATCCAGGAAACACAATAGGTCACTTCCAGCCACTGCATCTATAATCTGATCTATCCTTGGAAGGGCAAACGGATCCTTTGGGCAATGCTTGTTGAGACTCGTGTAATCTATGCACATCCTCCACTCGTTGTTTTTCTTCATCACCAGAACCGGATTTGCCAACCAATCCGGGTGAAAAACCTCCATGATAAAGCCGGCCGCAAGGAGTCGAGCTATCTCCGCTCCTATATCCTTTCTTCTTTCCTCGTTCATTTTTCTCAGGCCCTGCTTCACAGGTCGGGACTTGGGGTCAAGATGCAACTGTGCTCAGCTAACTCGGTTGGGATACCCGGCATATCACTGGGCGTCCAAGCGAAAACATCCTGATTACCGCGAATAAACTCGATAAGTGCTTCTTCTTGCTTACTATCCAAGTTAGATCCTATAGCAAATTTCTTGGAGGGATCGCCCTCGACGAAAGCCACCATCTTTGTGTCCTGTGCTGCTTTGAATTTTGCTCTCTCATCTTCCGTATTCGGTCTTTTCAACGTTGTTCTGTCATCCGGGTCTACCTGAGACCGGTAATACTTGAGTTCTTCCTTTCTGCATGCCTGTTCTGCCATGGTCGCGTCTCCCTCATCGCACTCGGCTGCTATAACCCGGTTGCCGTGTATAGTAATGGTTCGCTTGGGACCCGGGATTTTTAGCTGTAGGTACACATAACATGGCCTGGCCATGAACTTGGCGTAAGCCGGTCTTCCGAACAGCGCATGATAAGGACTGCGCAATTTTACCACCTCGAACGTGAGCCACTCCACTCGGAAATTGTCCTTCGATTCTCCAAAAGCAACTTCTAGAGTGATTTTTCCTTCAGGGCATGCTGAATGACCCGGCACAATCCCATGAAAAACTGTAGAACTTTTCTGCAACTGAGACTCCTTGAGCCCCATGCGCAGGAAAGTTTCCCAATATAAGATATTGATGCTACTTCCACCGTCCATCAGAACCTTTTTCAGCTCGTAACCATTAACCTGTGGTGCAACTACCAACACCAGCACACCCGGATGCTCTATTGTCTCCGGGTGATCCCTCCTGCTCCATGTGACCTCTTGGTCTGACCATCTCAAGTATCTCGGAACAGCCGAAGAAACCGAGTTTACTGCTCTTTTGAGTATCTTTCTATCTTTATTGGAAGTCCCCGTGGTATGAACATGATACTGCCCCAGCTGCTTGGGGTTGGCTTGGAAACCTCCAGCGCCTCCTTGGTTGTTACCCGGATTACCACCTCCCGGGTTGCCAGCCGGGGGTGGGCCATTGCCCGGGTTTCCACCCGGACCCGGTCCTGCTCCCCGGCCTGCACCTTGCATTGCTTTCTGTATTTCTTCGTTCTTCCATCTCTGTAAATCTACGCACTGTTCCAACGAATGATTAGCCGGCCTGCCGTTCCTGCTATGACGCAGACAGGGCATCCTGAAAGCCTCTATATGATTAGCCGGCCTGGGTGGTCCTTGATAATTTCCTCCATTGAAGTTTCCTCCGTTGAAATTTCCCTCAGCTCTGGGTCTCACAAACCCGGCTTCTGTACTGGCGACAAACTCGGAGTTTCCTTCATATGGGCGCTTGTGCTGGTTGTTTCCGTTGTTACCCGGCGAAACTCCATTGCCGGGTCTTCCACTATTACCCGCGTTGGCTTTCGCTTTCTTATTATCCACATCCTCTTCTGTGGTATATGTAGCAGCGTGCTTGTTGCATGCGTCCATGAACTCTCCCATTGTAACTTCTGAAGCGTGACGGCTAGACTTCATGCGTGTCAGTTTTTGCACTAAAGGTGTATATTTGCACGTTTTTGCCATAGCTTGTAATGTATCCTTTGGTTGGATATCAGTGGACGAGTGGAGAATTTCCATAACCCGGCGCACCCAACTGCGTGCCGACTCTCCTTTCTTCTGAACACATCGCTCTAAATCATCAATCGTAAACAATTTTCTGCATGTTCCATGAAAGTGCTTGATAAAGGCAGTTTTCAACTCGCCCCATGAATTGACGGATTTCTCAGGAAGATTATTGAACCACAACTTGGCTGCTCCTTCTGACATCATCAGGTACATGAATTTGGCTTGAAGATTCTCAGATGCGTTGCGGATTGACATGGCCATCTCATAGCTGCTCAACCAGGTTTCTGGATCCATGGTCGGCTCATAATTAACCACCTTACCCGGCTCCTTGAACTTATCCGGGTAAGGCTCAGCCTGGATGGTATCCGACAAACATTTAGGCCCGGCAAGGTTTGTCGGTACTGGCATCACTCGGGAAACGTGTGACGCCGCAACGGGTATGGCGGGAGGTGCAACCGCTACCGGTCCCCGTACCGCAGACCCGGCCGCTGCTCGCCTGGCTCGGGAACTGTCCACAATGGCTTGCGCCACTGATACAGCAGGCGTTGCCGGCCTACGGGGAGGAGGCGGCATTTGCTGCTGCTCTGCCCTCCGCCGCGCCGAACTCGACTGGATATTGCCGGTATTTCCGTTCTGCCGGCTCACATATGGTGTTCCGTGCATTCCACTCCTGTTATCCGGGTAATTGGCCTGCTGAACCATTGCTGTGTGCAGCAAATCTATTGCCCGCCGGGTCTCCGCTGCGTGGGGTGACTCTCCTACGGGGATGCGATCAAGTGCCAATGTTGCTGCATACACGTTATCCATGGGGTTATTGAAGTCACCTGGTGGAGTATGAAATCGCGTCGGTGGTGGTGGTGGCGCTGTATTGCCAGTTACGATTCCTGTTTGCAACGTGGGTAACCCGGCTTGTACGTTTGCCGGCGGTCCTCCCAAGGTTGCAGGCTGATGTCCGGTTTCCTGATTCACAGCCGGAATTGGTTGATCCTAAGGTGTAATAAACAGTGCGGCCGGGTGTATAGTTCCACCGGTGGCTGGTAATCTCGACCGGTATCTCTGATTGTGCATCCTGGTCGACTGAACTTGGAGCCGGTTCTCCATCTCTTCCAGCTCGCGCTGTCGTGCGACTATCCCTTGTTTTTCAGCTTCGACATCTCTTCTTTGCTGATCCAATGCGCGGTGGGCCACATCCAGATCCGCGGCGCGTGCTGCCGCGTTTTCTGGGGTTAACACCGTTGCTAGTACTGTAGGATCCAAGATCAAGTTATTGTTGAACAGAGCCGGATTTCGTGGATTTGAGGGTCCCGCTCCTGGCGTTCTGTTCGCCATAAACCCAAACATGTTTCTCCGCAGCTCGCTGTCGGCAGTATGACTGGTAACTGAAGCTGATTCTCCGTCGACCCGGGCTATAACCGGGTTTCCATCAACCGGATTTTGCTGTTGCGCCAGCGCTCGCGCCGCTCCGACCGCGGCCGTAGTCACGTCCCCCTGATTGAGATTGGTTGCAGGGGCCGTGTAGACCGCGACCTGGCGTGCGATGCCTGGCGAAGATTCATATTCTTCCTCATCACAACTATCCTCCTCGTACCGATCCTCCAGCAAGTGCAGGATAGACTCGGTGTCATCTTCTCTCATGACCCGGCCACGCGGGGTCCATACCGGCTCCTTCGGTTGTTCCCTCTTCGTGGTGGGCTCTTCTGCCGGGTCTGCCGTTCCGACCGATTCTTCTCCGTCTGACTGAACGCGGGTCGCTTCCCCTGACACAGAATCATACTCAATATCGTCAGGAATTGAACCGGACGTACGTACCATGCCGACGAAGACGTTGACCCGGCCGATTGTGATGACAGATCCGGCTTCTAGCAGATCTGACTCTGGTTCCCAACCAAAGTCATCTACCATCTTCTCTCCTTCGGGGTTGGTGTAGATCTCGCCGATGACGAGGTTCTTCATGCTTTCCCGAGCTTCTCCCGTGACGTAAACACCCTTGGACGTAGGCCCCACGGTGGGCGCCAACTGTCGTGGGATAATCACGGCAGACGTTACCAGCGGTAACTTATCTTGGGGTAATTCGCCTCTGGTGTTTGGGAGAGGGTTTAGCTCAGGGGAAATCATGCTATCAATCGATCTGGCAGCTCTGGCAATCAAGTCGCCGAGTCTCCGATCTAGGGTTACAATATCAACTCTCGTATTACAAGGATACTCGAATATCTGGTGAAGCTCTGTTTCTCTAACCCTAGGAGCCGGCTTATATCTTACCCGGCTCCCTGGCTTCCTATACAAGGCACACTCGGAATCCTACCCGGAAACCACACACAAACCCTAAGTTTCCTAACAGCAACCCCGAAAGCCAGGTTACTGGGCCTGCGTTCCTCCTTGGGCCTTCTAGAAACTCCTCTTCCTTGAGCCGGGTCTTGCACGGTTCCCTTCGGGCCGGGTTACACCTTGACGTTAGCCTACCGGGTTATCATCCCTCCTTCAGTGAGTGTTCACTTTTTGCTAGTACTGCGTTTAGCCGTTGTTTTCATGCATCTCTTCTTCAGAGCTGTTAGCTTTTGTAGTTAGGTGGTTCTCATATGCGTCTTTGCTTGAGAATAGAAATTCTTATGTGATAGTTGGTATAGTGGAAAAATTCGCATGGTCTTGTAGATCACTAAACTGCTTCACTTGAATCACTGTTGTTGTTTTGAGATATTAATTTGCTTAATGGATAAATGGGAAGGACTAGTAAGTAGAAACTTTTAATGGTTGGTATAAGATACTTGAAGCTGTGCCACACTTAAATTACCAGCTGATAGAAACAATGGCTAACAGTGACTTGTCACTGCCACAGACCCTCTTGGAGTGATTTGCACTTTTCCTTGTAAGATGATTTTCTTGCTGCAATATTTTAACTTGTAAATCTATGTTGCGGTTCCTGGCACTTCCACCATCCATATTTGCTAGCCTCTTCGGTACTGTACATTGCCCTTTCTCACATTGAGAGTTCGTGCAAACTTCGCCAGTGCATCCAAATCCCGTGGGAGGACTTTATTCTCCTACACATAAGCCCATATAATCTTCCTCAAAACAGCCACCATACCTACCTATCATGTCATTTCCATAGCCATTCCGATATATATTGTTGCACAACATCCACCTCCATTATGTTACTTGATGATGAGCTTCATGGTTATTTATGCATACTGCCACACTGGCAGGAGCATGCAGTTAGAGACATCAGATATATTTCTTTATGAGTTATGAGTACTAAAAGTGTGATGATTCATTTTAATATAGGATGTTGCCCCTACCGGTGAGGATATATAAAATAAAATAAATGAAAAAGCCCAAAAAGAAAAAAAAAGGGCCAAAGAGAGAGGGGGCGCATCACTATCCTGTATATACCACACTTGTGCTTCATGTTTAGCACCAATACTTCAGTTTGGAGAAAGTTTTCATATTATCATTCATTCATAACTATGTGGGTAACTTTACATTATAGAACTTGGCTTGTATATTCCAATGATGAGCCTCCTCAAATGAGCTCTAGGTCTTCGTGAGCAAGCAAGTTGGATGCACCCCCACTAGTTCCATTGGAGAGATTTCATACACTTATAGCTCTATGTGCATCCTATGTGTGGAAATCCCTACTCCTTGCATAGCTTCGGTTGTAAGACTTTCTCTTGTCTAATGACCACTTTCAACTTTGTGAGCCTTTCTTCCATTGACCTTCCAAACCCCCCATAATGTTCTCTTAGCCATAACATCCCGGTGCCAGGGACCAACGCAGAACACTTGCTTGTTTTTAGTGCGCAAATAGTTTAAGATTCAAGCATTGCATCGTGTGGAAAGCTTTACTTGATCCTAACAGGGGTTGTGAAGATTGTTTGACGTGCATGATATTTTTTTCTTGAAAGCTTAAATAATCTCTAATAAACTTTGCACGGTTGATAGTCTTTTAGTATTGATTCATTATTTTTTTTTTACTTCTTTCTTCTTTGTTTATGCAATACTTTTTGATATCAAATATAGATCACAACTTTAGTTCATTTGATCTAGTTTACATGCTCTACTTTACATATTATGATCAAGATTGTGTGGTAGCATGTCACCTCAGAAATTATTTTGTTTTATCGTTTACCTACTCGAGGACGAGTAGGAACTAAGCTTGGGGATGCTTGATACGTCTCCAACGTATCTATAATTTCTGATGTTCCATGTTGATATTATGCCAATTGCTACATGTTTTCCCCCTTCTTTATGTCATTTTTATTGATTTTCCGGGACTAACCTATTAACAAGATGTCGAGTGCTAGTTCCCTATTTTCTGTTGTTTCTAGTTTCAGAAAAGTTGTTCTAGAAATATTCTCGGAATTGGACGATTTGAAAACCAGAAGTCTTAGAAGTCCCGGAAGCATCCATAAGTCCCAAAGAGACCCGGAGGGGGGCCACAGGGTGGCCACACCATGGGGGTGGCGCGGGTCTCCCCTGGCCACGCCACCTAGGGGTGTGGGCCCCCTGGCCACCTTTCGGCATCGCCCTTTCGCCCACATATACTCCCCGAGGCATAAACCCTAAAAGAATCGACCTTTTCCACAAAATACATCTGTAGCTCCGCCGCCGTCGCCGACATGTTTCGGGGGACAGATCTCTGTTCTGGCACCCTGCCGGGACGGGGAAGTGCCCCCGGAAGCCATCTCCATCGACTCCACCGCCATGTCCATCGTCGTTGTTGTCTCCTATGATGATGAGGGAGTAGTTCCCCCCCCCCCCCCCCCGAGGCTGAGGGCTCTACCGGTAGCTATGTGGTTCATCTCTCTCTTCCATGGTGTGCTCTGTATGTAACCATGATGTAGCATCCCACTTTTTAGTAAAAGTGAAATACATGTGTTATGTGCTAGTCCCTGGATCAATGCTAGCACCACAGTACAAAACTTAAAGGTATCATTGCATAAGAGTCAAAATTATTACAACTGGATCCAGAGTAGCCAAATATAACTTATTACAAGGTGCATAGCCTTTTAGTCTAGCTAACACTCAAAGATCAAACAACAGAAGTAATATAGAAATGAGCCTCCATCTTCAAGCATGCGCCCCGGGCAAACATGTTAGGTGTAGACTCGAGTCCAGAAACATCCTCATTCCTCATCAGAAGATCCTGTACATTGGAATATGCAGCCCCCGAAGGAGATCAGTACAATGATGTACTGGCAAATGACACCTATGGTGGATATAAAATGGCAAGTCTAGTACTACATGATTTCTTTGGCTAGGTGGATCTTAAGGCTATTTGCAGAAAGCCAAATTTTCTCCTAACACTTTTGTAAAGTCATTTTGTTTAAAAAGGAGTGGCATCATTGGAATAAAACTCCAAGTACCACAGACATTACTTCCTTGGGAAAATTTTAGTTTAATAAAACGGTGTTGAGATTCTTCGGTCCATCCTTGTCCAGCTGCTCGAAGTCGTCCATTTCCGGGAACACGGCTATGATCATAGTTTCTAACTCTGCAGAGGTTGTGCACTTTCACCCTTTGTCTTCAATTAGCCCAAACATCCTATACACCCGGAGTGCATCATGGAAAGGAGAGAATTGAGACGAGATCTTTCAGAAGGAAAGTCCAAACCCACCGGCGAGACCCGTTCCACCTATAATTTTTGCTACATCTTCTTGTCAAGCCTGGGCTAAACTCTCACAACTTAGTTGATCAAGACAGAGCCCATATGTCAAAGGGTTGCACGGTAAGCTACTAGACTTAGAGGGACTTATTAATCTCTTTGTTCTTGGGTGGCCATCCACAAGTGACAACCTCAAGTGAAATAACCCTTAGATAAGGGCCCTGAGGAAACACTCAACATAATCCAAGCAATTACCACTTCCACCCAGGTGGTTCATTAAACTTAGTTATACTTATAATTTTTCCTCCACATCTAGTAAAATCATTTTACGATATAGCATAGCATCTACTAAGTTCTAAGACTAAGTATAAAGGTAGCTAGGATATTGCATAGCATACTACTATATAAAAAGTCCTATCATGCACACTACTTTAAAATAACTAATGCTTAGTAAAATATAGGTGCTAATATGGGGTGTCACTTGCCTTGGCAGTAGGATGAGTAAGAACATCAACCACAATTGTAATATTGCTCCTCCTCACAATCTATACAAACACACAAACAAACAATGAAGGAAAACATTAAAAAAACATGTATGCATGGTATGCAATAAAGTAAGATGCACTAACACCACAATTGTTAGGCAAAAGAAGTAGATGTGGTTCTCTGGTTTTCTAACATGTCTAAGATTTGTTTGGAGAAAAAAAATGGAATATATACTAAAATAATTATAACATTTTTAGTGCTCTTATATAGATCTAATAAACCTAAGATTCAAATCTTATGGTGTTAAAGTGATCTAGTAGTTGTTATTTTCTACTTTCTGGAAGGATTACACCTTAACAAAACCATAGCATTTGGATTTGCTCAAATAGCAATTTTAGAAATAAAGTTATTCTATGAATAACATGTTTGTGAACGTGTCAAAAGTGGAGATCTATGGACCCATTGTGTTCTACTTGTTCTGCTGATTTCAAAAAGTACAAAATTATTGCATTTGGGTTTACAGAGCAAAAGTTATTGAATTTACAAGTTTTAAATTAAATCTGTCTAAAAACAGAAAACAGCCGATCCGTGTCAACTTAAACGGAGCGCTGTGATTGGTCCGTACCGCTTCGTTCGGATCGCGCGCGGGGGCCGTTGGATCTAAGTGGTGTGGAACGGCCCAGATCTAAACTTAACGGTACGATAAGTGATCTAATCTGATCCGTTGGATTAGATCCAACGGTCAGCGACTAAACGCGTCGGGGCGTGCTGCGCCGTTCGCCGGAAACACGCCGGAAGCGAGAGCGCGCGGCTCGGCACGCATGGCGCGGTGGCTACACGGGGGCAGAAGGGAAACAGGGCTCACCAAGAGATTCAGGGCATCGAGGAGATCGTGGTGGCGCAGCGATGAGCTCGGTGACGACCTTCTCTTCACGAATTTCCTTGCCGGAATCCACCCGAGGCACCGGTGATGGATGTCGAGGATGGCGCCGTCGACCTGAGGGAAAATAAACGCGCGCAAGTTGTCAGATAGGTGCGCGGCGATGAGATGAAATTATCAGAAGAGATGGGAGGGTCAGGGATGGCCGGAGTTTGCCGAAATCGGCAGACCTAGCCGACGGGGGCGGCGGTTGGACGAGCTCGAATTCGTGCGGCCTAGAGGCTTTCTTTCGGTTTTCTGTGGGGCAAAAGAAAGAGGAAGGGGTGGCGCTTATGTAGGGCGATGAGGGGACGTAAATGGGGGCTTAAACGCGGGCGTTACCGCCGGATTCAAATCGGCCGTTTCAAGGTCATTAAGCGGGCGCAGTCACCGCGCGGGGGAAGACGATGGGCACGTCACGGTGACGTGTTCTAGACGTGGGCCACGGGGCCACAGATCAGAGAGAGGGGGTAGGGAGTGAGGAAGTGAGCGTCGTTTTTCTCTCGGGCTGGCCCGTTGGGCTGGCTGGTTAGGAGCTGCGCATTGCGCGGGAGGGAGAGGAAAAAAGGAGAGATGGGCTCGGCCCAGGGGGTGTGCGGTAGATTAGGTTTTCTCTTCTTTTTTTTCTCCTCTTTTTTTTTTACTTTAACAAAACCAACCATAAACCCCTCAAACTTATTCAGAAAAATAATTAAAAATATGTTTTGAAAATCTAGTGACATTAGGAGTATTTTAGTATTTCTCTTTTTCAAAAATAAAATAATTTCACATAGGTCAATATGAGGATTTCAAATATCTCCTTTTTATACCTATGTGGTAAAAAAAATGAGTTTAATGTCTTGTTGTGAATAGATGCAAGGTGAAAATATGAGATGATGCCATGATGCAAATGTATGCATGATGTTATTTGAATATTGAAAATCCTGGGATGTTACATACTAACCCCCTTAAGATGAAGCTCGCCCTCGAGCTTCGGAAAGGTCAGCAAATAGGTGTGGGTGGTCTTCTCGAAGATCATCTTCTCGCTCCCATGTAGCTTCTTCTACGGTGTGGTGACTCCACTGAACTTTGCAAAATTTGAGGATTTTGGTGCGGGTAACTCTTTCTGCAGTTTCTAATATCTTGATTGGCTTCTCTTCATAAGTCAGATCACTCTCCAATTGTACTTCCTCAAGAGGTACAGTATCTTTCAATGCAGTTTCCAACATCTCAGGGTGACACTTCTTTAGTTGACTGACATGAAACACATTATGGACTGCAGACAAAACCTCAGGCAATTCTAACTCATAAGCCACTTCACCTTTGCGAGATAAAATCTTGAATGGTCCTATGAATCGAGGTGCTAATTTTCCTTTGATTCCAAATCTCTTGACACCACGAAGGGTGATACTCTTAGGTAAGTTCTATCACCAACTTCATAAGTGACATCTTTGCGTTTGTTATCCGCATAGCTCTTCTGTCTTGACTGGGCTATCTTGAGTCTATCCTTAATCAACCTAACTTTCTCCTCTATATCTTGAATTATATCAGGACCAAAGAAACTTCGTTCTCCTACACCACTCCATAGTAATGGTGTAGTGCACTTTTTCCCGTATAATGCTTCAAAAGGTGCCATCTCAATACTTGCCTGATAACTGTTGTTGTAAGAGAATTCTGCGTAAGGCAAGTTATCCTCCCAACTGGAACCATAGTCTAGTGCACATGCTCTCAGCATATCCTCCAATATTTGGTTCACTCTTTCAGTTTGTCCATCGGTCTGAGGGTGAAATGCTGTACTAAATTCCAGTCTGGTACCCAAGGACTCATGTAGTTGTTTTCAAAAATGAGATGTAAACTGGGTACCTCTATCAGAAACAATGCTCTTGGGTACACCGTGCAGACATACAATTCTCTTCATGTAAATTTCTGCTAGCTTAGCACTAGTGTAGGTGGTCTTTACTGGTAGAAAATGAGCTACCTTTGTTAAACGATCGACCACTACCCAAATAGAGTCATAACCAGACTTAGTCCTGGGTAATCCAGTAATAAAATCCATACCAAATTGTTCCCACTTCCAATCTGGTACCTTTAATGGTTGTAATAGTCTTGATGGTATTTGATGTTCTGATTTCACTCTACTACACACATCACATTTTGCTATAAATTTGGCGATGTCTTTCTTCAAGTTATTCCACCAGAATCTCTCCTTCACATCCATGTACATTTTGGTATTACCTGGATGAATCGAGTAGGGTGTTTCATGTGCTTCTTGCAAAATCAGCCTCCTAAGATCAGTGTCATTGGCTACACACACACGTTTCTCAAACCATAAGGTTCCTTGCTCATCCTCATGAAATCCCTTAGCTTTTCCTATGCTTAGGTTGACTTTTATTTCCTCTATATCTTTATCTCCTTTCTGGGCTACCCGTATTCTGTCCATCAAAGTTGGTTGTACCACCAATGATGTTACGAAACCCTCGGGTACTATTTCTAGTCTAAGATCCTTGAATGCATTGCACAAATCCTCAGGTAGTTCACCTGCCGTGAGGCCATTAATGTAAACCTTGCGGCTGAGAGCATCAGCTACTACATTAGCCTTACCGGGATGGTATTGCAAACTCAGGTCATAATCCTTAATAAGTTCTAACCATCTTCTTTGTCTCATGTTCAAATCCTTCTGCGTGAATATGTATTTTAAACTCTTGTGGTCTGTGAAGACTTCACATCTTTTCCCCATCAAATAATGTCTCGAGGTTTTCAAGGCATGGACCACTGAAGCTAACTCTATATCATGTGTTGGATAGTTAACCTCATGTTTCTTGAGTTGTCTAGAGGCATATGATGCCACCTTTCCTCCTTGCATAAGAACACTTCCAAGTCCTTGGCGCGAGGCGTCACAATACACTTGAAATTCCTTCTCTAAATCTGGTAGGCATAGGACTGGGGCTGTCACCAATCGTTTCTTCAATTCTTGAAAACTAGTTTCACACGCATCCGTCCACTCATACTTCTTTTCCTTTTTCAACAACTCAGTCATGGGCTTAGCAATTTTTGAGAAATTCTCTATGAATCCCCGGTAATAACCTGCCAAACCTAGGAAACTACGAATCTCCCCAACATTCCTGGGTGATTCCCATTCCATTACTGCTGTTACTTTGGAGGGATCCACAACAATTCCTTCCTTTGACACAATGTGTCCAAGAAATCCCACTTCACTTAGCCAGAACTCACACTTACTAAACTTGGCATAAAGTTTGTGCTCCCTAAGCTTCTCCAAAATCAAACGGAGGTGACTTTCATGTTCCTTGGTGCTCTTGGAATAGATCAAAATGTCATCAATGAAGACTACGACAAACTTGTCTAGAAATTCCATGAACACTTTGTTCATCATATTCATGAAGTATGAAGGGGCATTGGTTAAACCAAATGGCATCACCGTATACTCATACGATCCATATCTAGTAACAAAGGCTGTCTTGGGTATATCATGTTCCCTAATTTTCAATTGGAAATATCCAAATCGAAGATCAATCTTGGAAAACACACATGCTCCCTCTAATTGATCAAACAGGTCGTTGATTCTAGGCAAGGGGTACTTGTTCTTGATAGTCACTTCGTTTAGAGAACGGTAATCCATAACTAAACGCTGACTCCTGTCCTTCTTCTCCACAAACAGAACTGGTGCTCCCCATGGTGATGAACTTTCACGAATAAAACCTTTCCCGAGTTGTTCTTCTAATTGTTTCTTAAGTTCCTTTAGCTCATCAGTAGACATGGTGTAAGGTCTTTTTGCTATGGGGCCAGTGCCTGGTAATAGATCAATGAGAAACTCCACATCTCTATCATGTGGCATTCCTGGTAATTCCTCTGGGAAAACATCAGAGTATTCCCTTACTATGGAAACTTGATCTAGGCTAACCCCCTTAAGAGAATTGAGTCTAATCCCTTTTATTTCCATGTTGGATTTGAATCTAATCCTCTTTCCTTCTGGGGTGGTGAGTGTAATTGCTCTGTTTGCACCATCTATGACCCCTCCAAAAGTGGTCATCCAATCCATCCCCAGAATAACATCTAGTCCTTGAGACTCTACAATTACGAGATGGGTTGGAAATTTGAATTTCCCAATTTCCAAGGTAAGCTGCCTACATCCGGCGTTGACGAGCATTTCTCTAATGGTTTTCCCTATGGTTTCAGTGGGTAGCCCATTTTTATCTACAAATGCCTTTGATATGAATGAATGAGATGCTCCAGTATCAAATAAAACCAATGCTGTAAAGGAGTTGAGTAGAAACGTACCAATTACAGCATCAGGTTCATCCATCACTTCTTCCACGTTGACATGGTTCACATGTACCTTCTGAAATGGGTTGGGCTTGGCATTCTCATCCACTTTCCTTTCTGGGCATTCATTAGCAAAATGTCCTGTCTTCCTGCACTTGAAACAAGTCACTTGGGAAACATCTCTCTTCTCTTCAGAAATATGACGATGATGTCCATGGCTATGTCCATTGTGATTATTTCCTTTCAGTCCTCCATTGTTACCCCTGTATCCACCATTGTGATTGTGTCCATGGTGCTTGTGTCCATGGCCATTGTGGTGGTGGCTCCAGGATTTATGGCCACTACCTTCAGAGAAATGCTGCTTCTTGTGTGATGACTCTGAGTGAGTCTTAATAACTCCAAACTTTCTCTTTATGTTCTCTTCCTTCCTCATATTGTTATCCAGAGTGATGGCTTGGTCCAGCAGAGTTTGATAATTTGGAGCATAAGCCACTGACAGAGGTATCTTCAATTCTCCCCTGAGTCCACTAAGGAATTTATCCTTCCTCTTGGCATCAGTATCAATATCCTCTCGTGCATACCTTGATAAGGTGTAGAAATCATCCATATATTCCTTCAAAGTCCTACCTCCCTATTTTAGACTGCGGAACTCATCCCTCTTCAGATTCATTATTCCTAAAGAAATATGAGCATTACGAAAACCTTCCTTGAAAGCATCCCAAGTCATTCCCTCTAAAGGATGTGTCACTTGATAAGTCTCCCACCACATTGCAGCGGTTCCTTTGAGCAAGTAAGCAGTGAACCTCACCTTTTCAGCATCAGTGCATTCACAAGTCACCAAGTCTTTATTAACTGAGCGTAGCCAATCATCTGCCACTATCGGTTCTGAGGCAAAGGAAAACTTGTTAGGTTTTAGCCTTAGAAATCTCGCCAGTCTATCCACTGGGGGTGGCGGTGGAGGGTTGTTATTGTTGTTGTTATTGTTATTGTTGTTGTTGTTTGCTGCCAAAATCTGAGTCATCATTTGCATAAGCTGAGTCTGGGCTGCCATCATCTGTTGCATCGTGTCATTGTTGTTGTTCTCGGGGTCACGGCGAGGAGGCATATGTGGTGGTTTTTCAGCATAGAATAGTTAAGGTAGATAGATCCAAGAAGAAAAATCTTCCTACCCATGCACAAACATAAAGGTATAACACTGGAAGGGTAAAGCTTGGAAAAACTTTAAAAAAGGACTTGTTTTGCTAGAACACGAAATTTTGCCTTATCACAAAATTGATAGGTCAAACTTAAGCTCGAAAAGCGTAAACATCATCTTGGTGATCGAACTAAAGAATCTACTCTTCACCCATGACGTCTTCTTCTTCTTCAACTTCTTCAATCGTGATTCCTTCACCTGCGAGGATGGCCTTGAGTTCTTTCACTTCTTTCTCCAGAGCATCATTCTTCTCTTGTAACTCTCTCTTCTCACCACGTATCTTTCCTATCAACTCATAATCAGCCTCTAAGTACAATTCGTTGTCTTCTAGTTTCGACTCCAGGTCTCTAATCTCTTGGTTCTTCGACTTGATTCTCTTTTCTTGACTCAGCAACTTCTTGTCTTGAGTCTTCAGCTTCTCATCTTGAGTGTGGACTACCTCTTCTAGAGTCTTCACCTTCTCCTCTGCCTCCTTGAGTTGGCCACGTAGTTCATCATTCAACAATAGCTCATCGTACTTTTCTTCCTCGAGGTCCTTGACATGAATCTCTAAGTTTTGAAGATACTAGCGTAAAGGAGTAGCTTTGGTTTCTGGGGCTAAGATGTAAGGTGCTCCATCTTCATTACGTCTTCCTAGAGAAAAAGAGTAGTGATTCTTCAACTCCCGATAATGCTTCCCGCAGAGACGTCCTATCAGCTCCTGCATGACGAGGTTGAGGCCTCTCTCCATGGAGTCGCTGATCACCTTGATCGTGATGTCTTCGGTTGTGGGCTCGGTTTGGCGTCCTGGCTGAAGAAGTCTGACTCCCCAGCAACCTTCCTTGCTAAACTTGTTCAAGTGTTTTCCCTGATGGTGGGTGTGGGCAGCGCCAGTAGTGTGACTATCTCGAGTACATGGCCTCCAAAGCGAGTGTTGATGATGTCCTTGGTGTCGTCGAAGTTGAAGCTCTCCATCTTGAGTCACAAGAGTAAAATAACATAAGTTTTAATGCATAAGGTAAAGAAGTACTAGAAGTGCATAAATACTTAAAAAAAAAATATCAAACTTTCTCTAACGTGATCATGGGTTATTAACAACTTTGTAAATTTGGATATTCACTATAGTGAGAGATACAGACACCCGCAAGCCAATCAGAGAACGGTCTCATGTCCGTGGACATGTAAAGTTGTCCGGGCCGCTTCAATCTCACTATGCCGCTAGGATCCAAAAGTTCTCAAAGGAGTCAATAAATTTGATCAACAAGGGTTTTCCAAACCTAAGGGCTCAAACCTACAGGAAACACTTTGCTCTGATACCATTTTGTAGCATCCCACTTTTTAGTAAAAGTGAAATACCTGTGTTATGTGCTAGTCCCTGGATCAATGCTAGCACCACAGTACAAAACTTAAAGGTATCATTGCATAAGAGTCAAAATTATTACAACTGGATCCAGAGTAGCCAAATATAACTTATTACAAGGTGCATAGCCTTTTAGGCTAGCTAACACTCAAAGATCAAACAACAGAAGTAATATAGCAATGAGCCTCCATCTTCAAGCATGCGCCACGGGCAAACATGTTAGGTGTAGACTCGAGTCCAGAAACATCCTCATTCCTCATCAGAAGATCCTGCACGTTGGAATATGAAGCCCCCGAAGGAGATCAGTACAATGATGTACTGGCAAATGACACCTATGGTGGATATAAAATGGCAAGTCTAGTACTACATGATTTCTTTGGCTAGGTGGATCTTAAGGCTATTTGCAGAAAGCCAAATTTTCTCCTAACACTTTTGTAAAGTCATTTTGTTTAAAAAGGAGTGGCATCATTGGAATAAAACTCCAAGTACCACAGACATTACTTCCTTGGGCAAATTTTAGTTTAATAAAACGGTGTTGAGATTCTTCTGTCCATCCTTGTCCAGCTGCTCGAAGTCGTCCATTTCCGGGAACACGGCTATGATCATAGTTTCTAACTCTGCAGAGGTTGTGCACTTTCACCCTTTGTCTTCAATTAGCCCAAACATCCTATACACCCGGAGTGCATCATGGAAAGGAGAGAATTGAGACGAGATCTTTCAGAAGGAAAGTCCAAACCCACCGGCGAGACCCGTTCCACCTATAATTTTTGCTACATCTTCTTGTCAAGCGCGTGCTGAACTCTCACAACTTAGTTGATCAAGACAGAGCCCATATGTCAAAGGGCTGCACGGTAAGCTACTAGACTTAGAGGGACTTATTAATCTCTTTGTTCCTGGGTGGCCATCCACAAGTGACAACCTCAAGTGAAATAACCCTTAGATAAGGGCCCTGAGGAAACACTCAACATAATCCAAGCAATTACCACTTCCACCCAGGTGGTTCATTAAACTTTGTTATACTTATAATTTTTCCTCCACATCTATTAAAATCATTTTATGATATAGCATAGCATCTACTAAGTTCTAAGACTAAGTATAAAGGTAGCTAGGATATTGCATAGCATACTACTATATAAAAAGTCCTATCATGCACACTACTTTAAAATAACTAATTCTTAGTAAAATATAGGTGCTAATATGGGGTGTCACTTGCCTTGGCAGTAGGATGAGTAAGAACAGCAACCACAATTGTAATATTGCTCCTCCTCACAATCTATACAAACACATAAACAAACAATGAAGGAAAACATTAAAAAAACATGTATGCATGGTATGCAATAAAGTAAGATGCACTAACACCACAATTGTTAGGCAAAAGAAGTAGATGTGGTTCTCTGGTTTTCTAACATGTCTAAGATTTGTTTGGAGAAAAAAAATGGAATAGATACTAAAATAATTATAACATTTTTAGTGCTCTTATATAGATCTAATAAACCTAAGATTCAAATCTTATGGTGTTAAAGTGATCTAGTAGTTGTTATTTTCTACTTTCTGGAAGGACTACACCTTAACAAAACCATAGCATTTGGATTTGCTCAAATAGCAATTTTAGAAATAAAGTTATGTACCAATTAGTGCAATTTAGAAATCTATGAATAACATGTTTGTCCACGTGTCAATAGTGGATATCTATGGACCCATTGTGTTCTACTTGTTCTGCTGATTTCAAAAAGTACAAAATTATTGCATTTGGGTTTACAGAGCAAAAGTTATTGAATTTACAAGTTTTAAATTAAATCTGTCTAAAAACAGAAAACAACCGATCCGTGTCAACTTAAACGGAGCGCTGTGATTGGTCCGTACCGCTTCGTTCGGATCGCGCGCGGGGGCCGTTGGATCTAAGTGGTGTGGAATGGCCCAGATCTAAACTTAACGGTACGATAAGTGATCTAATCTGATCCGTTGGATTAGATCCAACGGTCAGCGACTAAACGCGTCGGGGCGTGCTGCGCCGTTCGCCGGAAACACGCCGGAAGCGAGAGCGCGCGGCTCGGCACGCATGGCGCGGTGGCTACACGGGGGCAGAAGGGAAACGGGGCTCACCGAGATATTCAGGGCGTCGAGGAGATCGTGGTGGCGCAGCGATGAGCTCGGTGACGACCTTCTCTTCACGAATTTCCTCGCCGGAATTCACCCGAGGCGCCGGTGATGGATGTCGAGGATGGCGTCGTCGACCTGAGGGAAAATAAACGCGCGCAAGTTGTCAGATAGGTGCGCGGCGATGAGATGAAATTATCAGAAGAGATGGGAGGGTCAGGGATGGCTGGAGTTTGCCGAAATCGGCAGACCTAGCCGACGGGGGCGGCGGTTGGACGAGCTCGAATTCGTGCGGCCTAGAGGCTTTCTTTCGGTTTTCTGTGGGGCAAAAGAAAGAGGAAGGGGTGGCGCTTATGTAGGGAGATGAGGGGACGTAAATGGGGGCTTAAACGCGGGTGTTACCGCCGGATTCAAATCGGCCGTTTCAAGGTCATTACGCGGGCGCGGTCACCGCGCAGGGGAAGACGATGGGCACGTCACGGTGACGTGTTCTAGACGTGGGCCACGGGGCCACAGATCAGAGAGAGGGGGTAGGGAGTGAGGGAGTGAGCGCCGTTTTTCTCTCGGGCTGGCCCGTTGGGCTGGCTGGATAGGCGCTGCGCGGGAGGGAGAGGAAAAAAAGGAGAGATGGGCTCGGCCCAGGGGGTGTGCGGTAGATTAGGTTTTCTCTTTTTTTTTGTTCTCCTCTTTTTTTTTAACTTTAACAAAATCAACCATAAACCCCTCAAACTTATTCAGAAAAATAATTAAAAATATGTTTTGAAAAGCTAGTGACATTAGGAGTATTTTGGTATTGCTCTTTTTCTAAAATAAAATAATTTCACATAGGTCAATATGAGGATTTCAAATATCTCCTTTTTATACCTATGTGGTAAAAAAATGAGTTTAATGTCTTGTTGTGAATAGATGCAAGGTGAAAATATGAGATGATGCCATGATTCAAATGTATGCATGATGTTATTTGAATTTTGAAAATCCTGGGATGTTACACATGAGCTTTGTAATCTATTTGAATTCGTAGATGTTTCTCCTCATGTATTATGCTACTCAGGTGGTTTTGTTATGAGATCTCCGTAAACACTTTGATCACGGTGTAAAGGTGACAGTGTGTGCCCCGTGTGGTTTAGCATGATATATATCTTGTGTTGGATGACCTTATGAAATTGTGGAGTTTGCTTAGTACCTTCTAGGGCGCTCATAGTGACAGCATGGGGTTAACTAGAAATGGGAATACAAACTTGAAGAGTGTTGTTACAGCCCTACGGAATGAAGTGGTCTTTGTTATTCGACCGGAGAGTGGTTAAGAGTAGCATAGTAAAGAGAAGATATTTATGCATTCAATTATGTGATCATTGTTGAGAGTGTCCACTAGTGACAGTAGGATCCCTAGGCCTTATTTCCAAGCATTGAAACACCATTTTCCGCCTATTCTGCTACATGTTTACTTGCTGCCATTTTTATTTCAGATTGCTATTATCACTTATTATCATCCATATTACTTGCATTTTACTCTCTCTTCACCGAACTAGTGCACCTATATACCTGACAAGTATATTGGGTGTGTTGGGGACATAAGAGACTTCTTGTATCTTAATTGCAGGGTTGCTTGAGAGGGATATCTTTGCCCTCTACCTCCCTGAGTTCGATAAACCTTGGGTGATACACTTAAGGGAAACTTGATGCTGTTCTTCAAACCTCCGCACTTGGAGGCCCAACACTGTCTACAAGAATAGAAGCGTGCGTAGACATCACGCGGCTAGGGGGACCCGTGCCACCCTATGGTGTGGCCCCCCTCGTGCCCGTCTTTGACTCTTCTTCGGTGTTCTGGATGCTTCCGGGGAAGATAGGCACTTCGGGCTTTGGGGGTCCAATTCCGAGAATGTTTCCAGAACAACTTTTCTGAAACCAAAAACAGCAGAAAACAGGGAACTGGCACTTGCCATCTTGTTAATAGGTTAGTCCCGGAAAACGTATAAAAATGTTATAAATAAGGGAGAAAACAAGTAGCAATTTACATAATATGATCATGGAGCATCAGAAATTATAGATGCGTTGGAGAGGTATCAGACCCCAAGAGGAAGGTATGAAGAACACATCGATAATTTTTCCCTCAAGAATAAACCAAGGTTTAATCGACAAGTAGGAGAAAGAAATCACTTCTGAAGGTTGATGACAGCTGATGTTGGCAAGGCGCACTACCAAGCTTAGCAGCAACGTGGAATCTGCACAACACAATCAAAATACTTTGCCCCAACGAAACAGTGAGGTTGTCAATCTCACCGGTTTTGCTAACACAAAGGATTAGATGTATAGTGTGGAAAATAGTACTTGTTTGCAGTACCGGTTTTGCTAACACAAAGGAAACAAGGAGGCATGAACCCACTATCGAGCATAAATACTCCCTCTTGGAGTCACTAACAATTACTTGGCCAGAATAACCACTAGCAACGGAGATCATGCAAGATCACAAATAACATATGCAAATTAAGACTATAATCAACTTGGCATAAGGTCAATATTCATCGGATCCCAGCAAACACAGCACAGAGAATTACATAAGATCAATCTCGATCATGATAGGCAGCTCACGAGATCTAAACATGGAGGCATATGAGGAGAACACAACCATCTAGCTACAGCTACGAACCCGTAGTCCAAGGATGAACTACTCACGCATCACTCCGGAGGCAGGCATTGTGATGAAGAGGCCTTCGATGATGATCTCCTCTCCGGCAGGGTGCCGGAAACAACTTCATAACCCCCTGATCTGGGGTTGACGGTAACGGCGGCTGCGGAACTTTTTCGGGGATTTTGATCAGGTGTTTAGGGTTTTCCATCCCGGGGGCTTAAATAGGCGAAAGGGCGAAGGCGGTGGAGGCCGGGGGGCCCCACACCCATAGCTGGCGCGGCTAGGGGGGCCACGCCAGCCTATGGTGTGGCCCCCCTGCTGCCCCTCTTCGACTCCTCTTCGGTCTTTTGGATACTTCCGGGCTTCGAATTTTCCAACGAGAATATTCCAGAACAACTTTTCTGAAACTAAAAAAACAGCAGAAAACAGGGAACTGGCTCTGTGGCATCTTGTTAATAGGTTAGTCCGGAAAACGTATAAAAATGCTATAAATAAGGGAGAAAACATGTAGCAATTGGCATAATATGATCATGGAGCATCAGAAATTAGGGATACGTTTATGACCCATCACATTACAAACAGATGATCTTGATCATGTTAGGTAGCTCACAAGATCTAAACATGAGGCATAAAGAGTAGAAGACAACCATCTAGTTACTGTTATGGACCCGTAGTCCAAGGATGAACTACTCACGCATCCCTCCGAAGGCGTGCATAGTGACGTAGAGCCCTCCGGTGATGATTCCCCCTCCCGACAAGGTGCCGGAGAGATCTTCAGAACCCTCCCAAACTAGGGTTGATGATGATGGCAGATACGGAACTTTTCGTGGATGGAGGCTCGAGTATTTAGGGTTAATACGAGGGGATCTTAAATAGGCGAACGGGCAATATCGGTGGGCAACGAGGGGGCCACACCACCTGGTGGCGCGGACAAGGGCGAGGGGTCGCGCCACCCTATGGTGTGGTGGCTTCAGGGCCCCCTCCGGGTCCCCTCCAGACTCCGTGTACGTGGCAGATTTCTAATACTCTGGGATTTTGTTTTGTCCAATTCCAAGAATATTTCCAGAACAACTTTTCTGAAAACAAAAACGGCAGAAAACAGGAACTTGCACTATGGCATCTTGTTAGTAGGTTAGTCCCGGGAAATCCATAAAAATGACATAAAGTGTATAGAAAACATGTAGAAAATGGCATGAAAACATCATGGAACATCAGAAATTATAGATACGTTTGAGACGTATCAGGCTCCACCAACAAGTTGATGACGAACGAGTGCCTTGGCATGATCATAACTGTTGAACTTATGCTTCAAGTTGAAGAGCCCCTCAGGTAGCTTGTTGAGTGGAAAAGGGATCCATATATGTTGTAGTAAGCAGCATGACAAGAGACAATCACCCCCACCAACATGTTGGGCCCGAGTTCGCAGAGCCAGGAGCACTCGAGACTTTTCGGCAGCAGCCCAAAAATATGAAGAGCTAAAAGCAGCAAGTTTCTGGGGCTCCTCCTCGACGTATCAAGTCTCCTCGGCAGAATTATCTTGGACACCTATAGGAAATAGTCACCTGGATCAGATAAAGCAAATTGACTAAAAAAAAGTCAAAATTAGATAACTGCAAACTTACACGATAGACCTGTAGCTATAGCAGTCAGCTCAAAATTCCCACGATCGGAGGAAACTTGTTCTTTGGACCTAGAAGCATCAAGTTCGACCCTCAAGATTTGAGTTCCTCCTGTTTTCCTAGAAGTTTGGCGCATAGTAATTGCACCAAATTTGCAGGAAGACAAGAAGTCGAAGGATTCAAGGATGATTCTGCTACCGGTACTCGAACATCACTACCGACTAGGGTCGCATAACTAGAAGCCTCGTGTACCTAAACAAGAAAGAATGAGATTGTTAAGACTCGATATGTTATTTCACTCGAGTGTTCAGTAGCATTTCTACCACTTCACACTCGGGGGCTACTCCCGTCGGGAGAAGTTATGCAAAAAGGAATTCAAGAGATACAAAGTTGAACAAGGATAAATTGGAGTCGAACAATAAAAGTCAAAGAAGTTGTCATTCATCATAAAACATAATTCATTAGAAGAAAAAGGCGGATTTACTGCACTCAGGCAGCGCTCTTACAAAAACTACTCAAAGAAATAAAAACTAGCTCTCAGCAGCTGCCTTCAGAGCATCTTCAGCGGCCTCAGCAGCCTTGGCTTGAGCTTCGAGCATTGTGAGGAGTTTCTCGGCTAATTTAATGGAATCTTAAGTGAAGGGGTTGAGGTCTACCTCTTGCCCGCTCGAGTCCTGAGGAATTCCACTTAGAGCAGCTTCAAAATCACCTTCTATGCCATGCGCCCTTGCAAGGGTGAGCATCTTCTCGGCTCCAGAAAGGGTTTTCTCCCGACTGAACTCAGCCAAGACGTTCGTGTTGTGAAACACGCCCATCAAGGCATCCAGAGTTGGAGGCACCTCATCCTTGGGGAACATACACTCATGGAAGGACATGATTACGTCCCGGAGCTTCGCGAGTGTGATCTTGGCCTTGGACACCTGTTCCTCTGAAGAAGTAACAACATCCAGGAGTAGAACCTCCCGCAATCGAGCGGTGAGCTCAGAAGCACTACCCAGAGCAGCTACAACATCAAAGGAAAAAATTGTTAAAAAGGTACCGGAAATACCAGTGGAAAACATGGGCAAGAAAATAAAATACAAGTATGTGTTAGACCATCCGTCAAAGCGTGGAGTAAAGGGACCACAACCTCTTCAAGTCTATGAACTGCTTGGGAGATTTAGTCTCTTTTTGTCTAGACTCGTCTGCTTTTCGAATAGCAGCGTCAGTCCTCTTCTTGGCAGTTGCAACTTCTATACGAAGGGCAGCATTCTGAGCCTCGATTTCCTGCACTTGAGTGAGCGCAGAACCCTTCTCCGCGGAGGTAGCAGCTAAGAGTTCTAAAACAGAAAAGGAAAACAAATTACAAGAGCAAGTCAAAACAAAGCAAGTACTGGACAATAGAAGAAAAAGGGTACCTTTCGCCCTGGCAAGATTGGTCTGAGCAATATCCCTCTCCCTCCCAATGTTGAGGAAGCGAGTGTCCAAGTCCTTCATGCTGGCTAAGAAAGGCAGAAAAAGTACTCGAGTTAATAAGTAGGATACATGATTTAAGTCTACGCTCGCATGTAAGCAGCCAAACGTAGACTCGGGGGCTACTCCCATCGGGAGCGCGGTTCGCGCACCCGACAGAATAAGGAGAGCAAACAAAAGAATAAACAAAAGGAAAACTCACGTGGTTTCTAACCTGGAATTATGGAGCCAAAGTGTCCATGTCTGTCAGATCAGCTGTCCATGCCCTTGGAACCGAAGGTGCAGGCTGCCTCTGTTCAGCTTCAGGAACAGCCGAGCGCCCGTGGGCATCCTCGTGCACGACTTCCTTGTCCCGAGCGCTAGGAACTCGAAACATTAGGAGTGCGAGCGTCAGGAGCGGCACCCGAATCATTTTCCCCTTGAGGAGGAGGAGTCAAAATAGCACCCGAACCGACCCCTCCTTGGGGAGGAGGAGTTGGAGCCTTAAGGGGATTGCTGAAGAAAAATACAAAAAGGAGAAAGAAAAGTTTAGGTCAAGATTAAGACTCCGGAAAATAAAAAAAAACAAGGAGGAAACTTACCCGCTGAAAGACCCCAGAGAGTATACACGGCGGGGTTTCTTGGCAGTCGGAGGTTGTGAGGGTGCAGCCATAGGCTGAGGAGCGAAAAGAGACATTAAAGAGATGGGAACGGCATGAATCGGGTTCCTCAGCTCGTCCCCTCGAGTATCGCTCGAAGAACTCGATTCCTTCAAGGTAGCTTCCTCGTGACCGTTGTCCGCTCGAGTGCGCTTGGAGGGAACATGCGACTCTTCGGTGGTCTCCTCAGCGCCTTCCTCCAGGTCCTCAGCTTCCCGGGAAGAATGGGTCATGACCATCAAAGGGATCGAGTCCAAATCTGCAACAGAAGCAATAGTCAAACCCTCCATAAAGGTGACAGTGTCAGCCTTGGGTGGTTCTCCGAGGAGAACATATAAGTTCTGAAAAGAAGTCGAAGTCAAAATTAGGCAACAGAAACAGGAAAATTCGCTCGAGTATGAAGAGCAAGAAGAAAAATGAAGAATGCATGCGAGTGAAAAACTCAGGAAACGCAAAAGGAAAACAGTGCGATAAATGAAAAGTGGGGTGAAAAATAAACTTACCTTAGTGCGCTCGGTTGTGCAGGAGAGGGGAGAGAAGGGAGGAACTGAGTCGACAGGATCAGTCTCCTTGACTTGAGTGATCTGTCGCAAGCAACCCTCGAGTTTGTTACTCGAGAGCTCTTCTCCATGCAACCGATGAGACGAGTCAGCTCTCGAGTACGCCCACATGGGCTGCGCTCTAGCCTGGAACGGCTACACTCGACGCTTCAGGAACACCGCGGTGAGATGGCTCCCTATGAGTCTCCTGGCCTTCAGAGTGGCTATCTGGGACACTAAGTCCTCAGTCTGCTCCATGTCCTCTCCGGTCAGCTGGTTCTTCCATGGGATCCTCTACACCACCTTGCTTTCCAGATTAACTAGAGGGGTGCCATCAGAGTTGGGTGAGTCCTTGGCGTAGAGCCACCGAGTCCTCCACCCGGTGACGGAGTCGACGAAGCCCATCTTGAAGTAAACCGCCTTCGGGTTAATATGGATGTTGCAACCTCCGACCTCGTGAGGGTCGCTGCCACTCGGCTGGGCTTTCACATTGAAGAAGCGCTTGAAGAGCGCCCAGTGCGGTGCTATCCCGAGATAGCACTCACACAACACAAAGAAACATGCAATGTGCTGGATGGAGTTTGGAGGTACGTCGTGCAGCTGCACGCTGTACACAGCCAGGATGGAGAGCAGAAAAGGATGCACGGGAGAAGAAACTTTCTTGGAGATGTGGCCAGTGAATGCCACCCGCTCATTGTTCTCTGGGGCGGGGCGATTCTCCGAGCCTGGGTGCCTCCATGGATCAGCCTGTTGGAGCCCCTCGCGCTCAGCGGTGGTGAGGAGCCTCGCGGTTCCGGTGGATTTGGTCTACTTTCCTCCCTTCCTCCTCTCTCCTTCGGCACCGCCCACCGCAGAAGTGCTTCCGTTCTTGCGGGTGTTCACCATGGTGGGAAATTGGTAGATCTCGAGAAGCGCGGCAATGGAGGTGTGGTTTTTGTTCGCTGGAGAGAAGGGAGAAACTGTGGGCGCAAGGAAGAAGAAGGGGAAAATTAACCTTCCCCTTCATGATATTTATAGCGGGGTAAAATCACCCCCACTGTTGATGCTCTGCGGAACCGGATCAGCCCTACACGTGGCACGGGAGGCTAACCGCTACACCTCCACGCCGCCTACTATACGCGGAAATCTAGGTATTTACTGAGAAATTCCTAGATTATCGGGCACTGAATGGTCAAAAGGTAGTCAAACCCCACTCGTACAAGTTATCTTCTGACATGATAAGTTCACCTCAGGAAACTAGTGACACCGATACTCGAACAGAAACGTACTCTAGTGATCAGAAATATCACTCGAATTCTACAAAGTCCCTTCGATAAGGAAAAGTTTCTTTGAGAAAGTACAAAAGTAGAGGTTTTCCTCCTTTGTAACTCGAAAAGTGACTCAAATGAATTGGGCTGGAGAACTCTATTTTCCCAGATCGCACCACTGCGTCAAAACTCTGGATGTCATACTCATTGTATGAAGGTAAGACACGTGGATCACTTCCAACGGCCTAGGAGTTGCCCCACTTCTGCACTACCCGGTACTTTTCCATGCCAACAGGTGTGATGAAAATCCTGACAGACGCGCCGGGTAAAATAACTGACAACTGGAATTTGACTCGGTAAGGCTTCAACAACACGAGTCGAGTTACCCAGGTTTTTCCATGTTCGATCCTAAGGAATCGAAGCCTGAGTAAGCTTATGGTGTTTTATCTCGAGTGAGATCAGCGGCCTCGACCAGTCGAGTAGATCGAGACCATCTAACCATATCCTTTAGAAACTGGTCACATAGAAGCATCTAAATCAATCCATCCTCGAGTTTGAGTCCTTAGATCGAGTCCTTGAATCCATTAGGTACTCGGGGGCTACTGATGTGGGGTTACCCAGTGTGGCATAGTAAGGGGTGCCTTGGCAGACTCCTCGAGTAGCTACATGGAGGCCCATCAAAGAAGCCTACGCGGGAACAGAATAAGGAAAGACTTAGACAACAAGAATAGGAAAAGATAGTAACTGACTAAGAATTGAGTCCACCTCATGTACAGCCCCCAGGACCCGAGTACCTATATAATGAATGGGAGGGGGTCACAAACGAGGGACAACCCTAGATTTAGAACTGCGCTAGACTCAATCTGTAACAAACACCCCCTTTAATCGATACTTTTCACCTCATCGGAATAAAATCCTGTGGGCAGTAATCCGTCGAGTCGAGTAGTCCACCAGCGCCTTTTCCTTTATGAAACCTCGGGTCCCTTACCACGGGGATTGTTAGGTCACCCCCTCGAAAGCCCCCTGGGCGGGTTGCGACCAATCTCCCTCGCAAAGGTGTTCAGAAGCTGCAGGCAGCTATGGAGCTGATCGCGCAGCCCCACGAGGAACTCGTGCACCCGGCATGCGCGTATCCTCTGCCCAGTGGAGAAGAGGGTTAGCCGCCCTGCCACGGCCGCGTGAAGCACGGGCGTCGCGGCCTTGCCACCCTCGAGAGCTCGCTTCTCCGCGGGCCCTGAATCCCTTCGGCACCTCAAGAGCCGCCAGGGCCATTCGGGCACTACGCCTTGGAGTCGTGGCGCCTCATAAGGAAAATCTCCCTCGTGAGTGTTTCCCCCTCCCGCGAGGCATCCAGCAGGTGTCTGGCCCTCCGTAGGGGTGCACTCGCTTTATCTTAGGGAGGAGGTCTACCTCGAGCCCTCCTCTCCTCTCTAGAGGATTATTTCCTCGGGAGGAAACATCCCATGTGCGGGTGACGCCCGCAGCTCTGCGCGCTGACAAGAGCACCGTAGGGCGACATGGAAACTTTGGCTAGAGTTGCCATTCTCATGTATAAGGTGTGTGTAACTACTTCCCGCGCGAAAGCGCTTCCCGAAGCATTCCTCTTTGGTGGAAGAGGACCAAGCTGGTGCTGCAAGACAAGGGGAATGACCAAGACCGCCAGAAGCTGCAGGGAACCATCTGCCTTCTCTTTGTCGTCGTGTGATAGACGGGAAAGAGGGTCGGGACGAGTACATAAGGAGTAGTGCATTCCCATAGAAGGGGATGGCTCATTCACTCCGAGCACCACTAGTCTGAACCCGGGCACAAGCTCACATCTTGTACTGTATCCATCGCAGTGCAATCCATCATACAAGCTGAAGTAGGGTGTTACACCGCGAGGTGGCCCAGACCTGGGTAAACTACCCGTGTCACCATTGTTGCTTGCCTCGAGTTTTCCTCATCGGGCCTCACGAGAGGTGCAGAGAGTGTTGTTAGCCCCCTGTGTTCGAACCTCTTGAGAGCCCCTGTCCTAAGACAGACCACTCTCCGACAATGGACATGGTGTCGGAAGGCTACAACACATATCCCATTATCATTGCGGATAATAATGCCTGCCCCCATCTTCCGAGTGCGTTCGAAGATTGTTGCATCTAAATTAACGGAAACCACTCATGGCAGCAGTGGAGTCCAAATAGATGGGGCCTTGGTATCACACCGATGAACCGAAGAGTGACTAGGGTTTTACGATCTTACCAGCTCCACATAGGTGAAAATCTTCGCAATAGTGCCCCTTGGATTGGGCTTGTCTGTAGAGTCCCGTACCTAGTTACGGGCCTCCCAAATGTGGAAGAAGCGGTGTAGTGGCCTGAAGGTCATTTACCTGTTCCAGGAAATCGAACAACCAATGAGAGGGGGTGGCAAAGCTTTTACGCTGCAGCTGTTGAGGACATTGTTTCTTAACCTCCCGCCACACCACCAGTGCGAATTGGCATGTGAGCATGGCATGCTCAATACCTTCCACCAGACCACAAAAAACACATGGTCTTGTTCTTGGAATTCTTTGCTTCAAGAGCTGGATTCCACTCTGCAGACAACCGTGAGCGAAGCGCCCGAGATATATCTTCATCTTGCTCGGGGCGTTGATTCTCCACAACTGTCGGGTGCATGGATACCAGGGTATCCTGACCCGTCTGTTGGGGCCCATCCCAGGACGTTCGCGAGATCAGCAAGCTTGTCCCACGATGGGGAACCCCCCCCTGCGAGACTTGGCCCTCGCCAAGGCCCGACAAGCAGGAGGCTGGTCCCTCTAGAGGAGCCTCGTTTCCTATCCTCGAGAAGGAGCTCTACCTTGCCACCCGTTCCTCCTCAAAGAACCTTCCCTCTCTGGAGGGGACATGGCATGTGCTAGCTGACGCCCGCACCTATGTGCGTTGATGGAGGAGGCACAGAGCCGCAGAGTCCCTTTGGCGATAGCTGCCCGCGACAAAGCCCCGCCCTAGGACTTCCCCTTTGGTGCAAGGAGACCAAGACAACACTACAAGACGGAGGAAACGTCATCGGATGCCCCACCGCTCTGCCATGGACGTGGAGTTGTCCTCGATGACCAAGACCAGCAGGTGACACAGAGCTTCACTGGTCACCACTTTGGCACCTTGTGGTAGCCCTTTCCCGCCAAGAATGAGCGAGAAGGAGGTCCAAACGCCAATACAAGGGGATCCCTTTGGCCCCCGTAGGAGGAGAGAAAAATTCACTCGGAGTCTTCCTAGTCTACCCGAGCACAAGCTCGCATCTTGTATTGTAACTATAGCAGTGCAATCCATCAGACAAGCAGGGGTCTGTTTTTACACTGCAAGGTGGCATGAACCTGGGAAAACTCCCCGTGTCGCCATTGTTACCGATCTCAAGCTTTCCTCGCGAAGCCTCTCAAGAGGTGTGGGAAGCGTGGTTAGCCCCTAGTGTTCGAACCTCCTGAGAGTTCCTGTCCCTTGACACACCACTCTCGGACAACAAACTCTTCCATTGTTTCTCACTTGTCATTCCGTGCGAGGACAACCCCATGAACGTAATGCTGCACAATCGAAGGAAGCTCGCCAAACGTGCCAGGTTATAAATAGATCGCACTAAATAGGTACCATGCCTTGTAAAGGTCCTGCAAGGGAAATCTTCACCAGCATGTCTCGATATAGGTATCTAAAGAATCCGCTCTGCAATTTCTGGCTTGTATGTTTTTAGGAGTCCACGAATCAATCTCTTCATTCATTTGACAATTCACAGTAGCTAAACTCGGGATCGGCGATAAAATTTTTAGCAGCTCTGGGGGTGACCGTGGGATCCAATTATCACCCATGATCTTCACAAATTTCACATCTCCGATGCCCCCACCTCACTCCCATTATAGTGACTTCCATGCAATATGCTCCTCCAGGCTCCAGGTGATCTCGGTTTGGGTGCATGCCAAATGTCAGAATAAGGAAAATACCGACCTTCTAACACTTATGCACATAGAGTTTCTGGTGTAGAAAGAAGGAACCATCCTTGTCTAGCTAACATATCCTAATTGAAGAGCCCAAGATCACGAAATCCCATGCCCTCCAATGATTTGGGCGTTGATAGCTAAGACCAAGATCGCCAATGGATCTTATTTTCTCCCCTCCTCCACTCCCCACCATTTGTTAGAAATGATTGATTTAACGTTATCATATTTGTCTTGGGGAAGCTTAAAGCAACTCATGACAAAGGTGCGGGTCGCCTAAACCACTCCCTTCAAGAACGTCTCATTGCCCTCCCTCGACAGTGGCCTCACTGATAGGCCATTTAGATACTTCCAGATTTTGTCATAATTTTTTTTGAAGGTGTCCACCCGGGACCGACCCCCTGATGTAGGCATCCCAAGATATAAATCATTCAACACCTCACTTTGAACCTCCAATCTTTCTTTCACCTTTTCTTTCATTTGGTCTGGAACATGATGACCAAAGAAGACCGAAGACTTCTCAAAATTGATCCTTTGACTTGAGCCACCAAAGTAAGCTTTGAGAATAATTTTTAGAGCTTTCACACTCATATCACCACTTCTTGCAAAGAAGATAGTGTCATATGCAAACAGTAGGTAGAGATATAGGGGGACCGAGTCTACCATTGCGAATACCATAGAGATCACCTCGGGCCTCCCTTTGTTGCAGCAAACTTGAGAAGCCTTTCGTGAAAAGAAGAAATAGATATGGACTTATTGGATCTCCTTTCCAAATTCCCCTTGATGGTACAACTGGTTCGGTCAGCTCGCCATTAATCGCACAACATATCGTACACAAGTCACACATCGCATCACTGACTGTATCCAAGAGGGGTCAAACCCAAGCTTTCTAAGGCACCCATGCAAATAATTCCATTCCACCCTATCCTATGCCTTCATCATAGAAAAATTCAAAACAAAGAAGGTTCTCTTGGCATGCTGGTTCCGGATCGTGTGGAAGCACTTGATGACCCACAAGTGTAGGGGATCGCAACAGTCTTCGAGGGAAGTAAAACCCAAATTTATTGATTCGACACAAGGGGAGCCAAAGAATATTTGTGAGCCTTAACAAGTGAGTTGTCAATTCACCTGCACCTGAAAGTACTTCTGTTCGCAGTGGTTTATCAGTAGTAACCGTTTTATAGTAGCAGCAGCAGTGAAATAACAACAGCGGTGGAATGAAAACAGCAGCAGCAGTAGTGTTTGAAGTAAACAACGGGATTAAATATTGTAGGCATAGGGATGGATGAACGGGCGTTGCATGGATAAGAAAGTTCTAATAATGATCATGTCAGGGGCATTGCAGATAAATATGATAAAGCATCCAAGCATCAAGTAACCATAGGCATGTGTTCCGTAAATTGTCGTATGTGCTCGCAATGAGAACTTGCACAACATCTTTTGTCCTACCAGCCCGTTTTCAGAGGGGTGTCAAGAGAACTACTGGTAATTAAGGTGTTCCTTTTAATATAACACCGGAGCAAAGCATTAACACTCCGTGAACACATGTGATCCTCACATCGCAGCCATCCCCTCCGGTTGTCCCAATTTCTGTCACTTTGGGGCCTCGGGTTCCGGACAACGATATGTGTAAACATCTTGCAGGTATGATCAAGAAACAATAATTATCATCATGATTCAATAACATGTTCAGATCTGAGATCATGGCACTCGGGCCCAAAGTGGCAAGCATTAAGCATAACAAGTTGCAACAATGTCAATAGCACTAATAGAGGACACTAGGCACTATGCCCTAACAATCACGACATTATTACATCAACAATCTCATCCAATCCCTACCATCCCCTTCAGCCTACAGAGGGTAATTACTCACACATGGATGGGAGAAACATGGATGGTCGATGGAGAGGCATTGGTGATGACAATGGCGATGATCTCCTCCACTTCCCCGTCCCGGCAGGGTGCCAGAACAGGAACTTCTGATCCCCGAATCGAGGTTCGGGACGGCGGCGGCGCTCTGTTGTGTTTCTGTGAAATATGACGTACCCCCTCGGGTTTTAGGGTTGAAGGCTACTTGTAGTCGAAAAGGGAGTCTGAGGGGGGTCCTGGGGGTCCCACACCCTATGCTGGCGCGGCCGGGGGGACCCGCGCTAGGGGGTGTGGCCACCCGGTGGCCCCTCTCCTGGCCCCCTTCTGGCTCCCGGGGTCTTCCGGGGTGAAAACATCAATGGGCTCTTTTCTGGGCATTTTCCCGAAAGTTGATTTTTCTGCATAAAAACAAGACACCAAAGTAATTCTACTGAAAACAGCGTTAGTCCGTGTTAGCTGTATCCAAAACACATAAGTTTAGAGGAAAACAATCGGAAAAGTGTTCGAAAAAGGAGATACTTTTTTGACGTATCAACTCCCCCAAGCTTAGCTTATTGCTTGTCCTCAAGCAATTCAGTGACAACTGAGTGCGCTAAAAGACTTCTAAGAACACATTTGTTTCATATGATGTAAATATACTCACTATGTGATCAAATACTTAATTAATGTCATGATAAGATACATGCAAGATACTGTCACTTAATAGCTATGCAAACCATGAGAAGATAACACCATATTAATAATAAACAACATGAAGCATAACTATTTGCAAGATTAAAATATTCATAATAGGGTCTGACAAAGTGGTATCTCGCTTGCCCTTAAATGTGGGGAAAAACATAAATTCCAGGGCACCTCTGAAGTTCAAGGGAAGACTAGAAGTAAAGATATCAAAGATACAAGTATCAAAGTTATATCATAATCAACCGTACTTTGGGACAAACACATTACACTAAGAATGATAAGTATTCTCTCAAGAAAGTGCTCAAAGAATATGGCGTAGACTCAACATAAAAGTAAAAGAAAGGCTCTTCGCAGAGGGAAGCTTGGATCACTCATGTGCTAGAGATTTTTATTTTATTAAACAGAGGTATTGAAAACATTTTGAGAGAGGTGTATGCTTATGTCAACAAATGGTAAACAAACAATACAGTACGTCACAAGTCAACTGGATTCACAAAAGCGGCCCCCATGGTGAAGGACGCAACTGGTGTAGAAGGTCATCCCTCTTTCTCTTTTGTTTACACAATTATGCTTTGACTGATAAATCAGGGGCAAAAAAGTGAAGAGAATTTGTGTGTATTAATTTGGGGCTGGGCACCCCGCTGCCAGCTCTTCTATCATTTGGATAAGCGGATGAAGCCACTAGTCCAGGGTGTGAAATCCAATCAATAAGTGAGATAAAGATTCTCTATTTACGTCCTCATGAGCTAAAACAGGGGCACAAAACATGAATAATTTTTAGCATGTTTTAAAGGTAGCACATGAGCAATTTACTTGGAGTGGCGGTTAAATACCACATATAGGTAGGTATGGTGGAAACTTTTGGCAAACTTTGGTTTTCAGGGACTTGGATGCACGAGTAGAGCTCATACTCGGTACAGGTGAAGGCTAGAAAAAGATAGGGAGTGACAATCAAGAAAGCAACAACTATCATAATCATGTTTCCGACAAAGTAAAATCAGCTGAGGCATAAAGTTGATACCAGAACTCTAAGGAAAAATAAATCATCGAGGCTTATTGATTTTTTGTTTTCAGTCTTAGCATGCGTGAGCATGTGCCAAGTCGATTCAAATGAAACATTCAAAGGAGGCTACCACAATATCATACCCTTCTATGAATAGAACAATGCGAACAAATATTTATATGACATGTCATTTACTATTAATAAATTGGAACAAAACATGAGAGAGCATGAACTATTAAGCAGCCATTAAGTCACATATATCTTATACGAACAAACTAAGCATGCTCACATAGATGGAAATATGTACAAAAATGAAAGCAAATAGAATTCATACCAGCCTCTCACCACAACTTGAATTGTCGTATATCGTCATTATTGCTCTTCACTTGTGGCTCGAATAATATATAATGAAAACCAAGCTCCAATGGAATCACGGACGAATGTTGAACTCTGCAACAAACTTTACAAAACCAAATAAGAACAACAAATATTTTGGGGTTTTTCAATTAAAGCACGAACAAAAAGAGAGCAAGCAAATAAACCAAACAAAATATTTTTGGGTTTTTGAATATTAAAACGCAACTAAAGAATAAAGCAAACCAAATAAAGAAACTAAAGAGGCAAACAAAGAGAAACAACAGAAATCTTTTTGGTCTTTTTGTGTTTTGGAAAGCGAAAACAAAACAATAAAACCAAAAGAAGCAAAAGAAACAAAAACAAGCGAAAGAAATGATAAACATGGATATACAAAGAACCGACCGAACATGATATATAAATGAGTGTGATGTCAGTATACCTCCCCCCAAGCTTAGGCTTTTGGCCTATGTAGAGATAAATCACCAAGGGGCCCAAGAGGTGTCGCCCCCGTAATACGCCAAGGAGGAAGCCTCCCCCTGATATGTGCTCGAGGATGCGCTGGTGTACTGCGTGTTATGGTCCTCGGGAGGCGCGTCTCGCCTCTCCTGCTGCCGGTAAAACTACATGGTGCTCAGATGCTCGTCTATTTTCTCCTTGGAGAGCGACCAGGGTGACCTGTCAATCTTAAATAACACAGGCTGCGACAAAGTAACTTTTCGCTCTTCTCCATCCATATACAAAACTCTATATATTAAACATTCATTAGTAGAGTTAGAAGTGACAAACTAATGGGACTTCATAGCAGCAAGGTTAAGCCTATGTGGAGCAATAATTTCATCATAAGGATCAATGGAAACATGCAAAGCGGCAAGGCGGCGTGCAACAAGTGCACCAAGGTTATACTCTGTGCTACGGTTCAGTGCAGCATCATTGAAAGCAAGGTGATAACTAGAAACATTGCTAGTGTTCTCCCTACCAAGAATACCAATATAGTAAGTAAAGTATCAAAGAGCAGGAAGTTGAATGTTCCTTATCTTCCCACGCTGGGATGAGCGCCCATCATCGTTGGTGATCTCTCGGTAGATCCCCTAGAGGTCTACTGATCTATCTTGAATATAGCTTTCCGTCCCGGTGGCGTTGATACCTATAATAGCACAAAATTCCACCAAGGACAAAGATACAGAACTACTATATAATTTGAATGCAATAGTTGGACCATATTGAGTGTTCTGAAATTTGAAACTCTTAACAAAAGCTTTTGTGAGCGTGGCATACTGAGGGCTTTCATCCTCCATAAAGTTGGTGAGACCAACTCTCTCAACAAGCATAAGAAAATCATCTAAAATACATGCATTTCTTAAAAATGTATGACAAGGAAAGCTAGATGGGTAAACGATACCGTCATCTTCTACATCATTAATAGTTGACGCCATAACGTCTTCATTATATGAGGGCCTTGTTGAAGTAGACGAGCATGATGGCCTTGTCCTTCTAGGAGCATCACTCCTAAATATCTCACCAAAGTTGCAACTATCCATCTCTGAAATTTTTCAAAAATCATCATAAAAATTAATTTCAAGCAACTATAAGGTGGAAACTACCATAGGGACTCATATGAGAGCTAAACATACATCAAAACTATATTATTTCTACTCAAATCAAGCATGCAAACTCACATAAGCTGTCACCTACAGTACCCAAATACTCAAGAAATACTTCACTAAACAAAATTCTACTTGGCTCAACGGAGGAGTCACATACCGGAGAGCAAATGCACCAAATTTCAGCACAAAAGATGGGCTGAGCAAAGAGATCGAAAAATTTCGAGGAAGAACAGCAAGAACTCGGGTTCGAGGAAATGTGTTGGGTTTGGGAGGTGAGAGAGGGAACTTTGTCAAAGGAGAGAGTTAGTGGGGGGGCAGGGGGCCCCACACCATGTGCTGATGCCACCAGGGGCTGGCCGCGCCACCCTAGGGTGTGCCTGCCTGGTGGGTCCCCCTAGGGTCTCCCAGGTGGCTTTCTACCTCATTTTTCACGTAAAAATTATTATAATTTTTCTGGAATTTTTCGAGAAACTTTATTTTTGAGGTATTTCCAGAATTTTAATAATTAATAAAAACCGGGAAAACGTGGAAAACAAAACCAAAACCAGTACTACATAGGTTCTAAGACACTCCAATGAAAGAATAACCAAAGAAAACAAAGGTGGTAGTGGTGAAAACAAAAGTATGGGTGGTGAAAACATGCATAACTTCACTAAACGGGGTGAAAACATCAGGAAAACATGCATAAGGATGGTGGAAAGCATGATTGTACTCAAGTAATAATGTGAGAACAGAAGTAAACATGGTGAAAACAATATGCGGAAGGTGAAAACATAGTGAAAACATTGCCCATTTCATTTAAAATCATTTTGTTAACAAGGGTGATCAAGTCTTGCTACCAAAATAATTTTATATGAAACAAAACTTTGTTTCTCGCTAAATAATTATGTTACCTCAACCTTGATAGGCATAGTCCCAATCATAATAATTTCATATTCTTTGGGTGGCTTTGGAATAGGACAATAAAATTCTCCAATCTTGATGGTCTCAACATTTTCAATGGAATTTAGACCAAATTTTCTATCAATCTTCTTGGGAAAATAAACAGTGTGCTCTTTATCATTAACATTAAAAGTAACTTTGCCTTAATTGCAATCAATAATAGCCCCTGCAGTATTAAGAAAAGGTCTTCCAAGAATAATAGACATATTATCATCTTCAGGCATTTCCAACACAACAGAGTGAGTTAATATCAGAAAATTATTAGCAACTTGAACAAGAACATTCTCACATATATCCACAAGAATAGAAGTAGACTTATCAGCCATTTGCAAAGATATATCAACCGGTATCAATTTTTCTAGGAGGAGTCTTTTATAGAGAGTAAAAGGCATGACACTAACTCCAGCTCCCAGATCACACAAAGCAGTTCTAACATAATTATTTTTAATAGAACAGGGAATAGTAGGTATACCAGGGTCTCCAAGCTTCTTAGGAACCTTGCCATTAAAATAGTAATTAGCAAGCATAGTGGAAATTTCCTCATTAGGAATCTTCCTTTTGTTAGAGACAATATCTTTCATATATTTTGCATAAGGAGGCAATTTAATAGCATCAGTTAAAGGAATTTGCGAGAACAAAGGTTTCATCCATTCACAAAACTCGTTATAGTGTTCTTCTTCCTTAGATTTGTGTTTCTTACCAGGAAAAGGCATTGGTTTTTGTACCCAAGGTTCTCTCTCATTACCATGTTTATTAGCAATGAAATCTTCCTTAGTATACTTTACAGTTTTAGTTTGTTTTTCAGGTTCAGCTACAGGTTCTTCTTTATCAGAAGCATCATTCTTTTCATTACCACTTTCAGTTTCAGCATCAGAGATAGATATACTATTAGGATCTTTAGCAAGTTTAGAGGATTCTACAACAGTTTTATGTTTATTCTTCTTTTTCTTCTTAGTATGAATAACATCATTATTAGTTTGCTAGGAATCTTGTTCAATTCTTTTAGGATGTCCCTCAGGATATAAAGGATCTTGTGTAGAAATACGACTTCTAGTTCTTATTTCATAAGCATGTTTTTCTTTAGAAGCATTAACTAGCAAATCTTTTTGCACTTTAGCAGGTCGATCAATTTGAGTTTGAACCATTTGAAAATGTTTAACAAGCATTTTAACATCATTAGAGGTTCTTTCTATAATGACATGCAAATCATTAATAGCTTTAGAGTTTTCCATAAGGTGGTTCTGCACTCTCATATTAAAATTATCTTGCTTAATGACATAATTATCAAATTCATCTAAGCATTGATCAGGAGGTTTTCTATAGGGAATATCTCTACTACCAAAATATTGGAGAGAGTGTACCTCAATGGATGGTGAGTGAGGAATTGGCTTACATAATTCTTCTATAGGTGGAAGATTCTTCGCATCTTCAGATTTAATACCCATCTCTTTAAAAGATTTCTTGGCTTCTCTCATCACTTTCATCATTTAATTCAATCATTCCCCTCTTATTGGGTGTTGGGGTTGGTGCAGGTACTGGAGTAGGGGTCGGCTCAGGCTCAACCATAGTCCAACCATCATGATTTTGGCTTATTTTAGCCATTAAATCCTTAGCTTCTTCTGGAGTTATTTGCCTGAAAACACAACCAGCACAACTATCCAGGTATGTCCTAGATTTAACAGTTAGTCCATTATATAATATATCAAGAAGTTTATTATCTTCTAGCTTATGCCCAGGTGTAGCTCTAACTAAAGAACAGATTCTTGCCCAAGATACATGCAATTTCTCTTCTTCCAATTGCTTGTAATTAAATATATTTTTTAAAGGAGCATGTTGGGCACTAGCAGGAAAATATTTCTGAAAGAAAGCATTAACCAACCCAATAGGACTATCAATAGATTCAGGAGAAAAATTGTTAAACCAAGTTTTAGCTTCATCCTTTAATGAGAAAGGGAATATTTTAGCAACAAAGTAGCTACGTTTCTTAAGATCATCAAGGAATAAACTACTCAAAGAGGAGAGCTCATTCATATGTTTCATAGCACTTTCATTTTCAGTTCCACAAAAAGGTTCTTTCTCAATAATAGACATATAAGATAAATCAAGAGAGAAATCATAATCCTTATCCCTAATATTAATAGGAGAAGTGGCAAACTTAGCATCAGGATATAATTTATATCTGACAACACGACTTTCCATAAGACGTATAGCAGCATCTTTATCCTTCAAAGCATGTATTTCATCAATAAGATCATCACTCAGTTCAATATAAGCATCATCTAAATTATCACTAGGGTTCTCTCTAAACTCAGGTGAAAAAGCAGGAGTAACAGGGTTTTTATCAGGAGTTTCATTGTTTGCAATATTTTTAGCTTTAGCAATAGTAGCATCTAAGAAAGGACAGAGAGAACCACTCTCATCAAGCACGGTAGAAGCATAATCAAAAGTATCAGAAGCATTTTCAGATTCAGTAGAAGTAGCATGTGTAGCATGTAGTGGTGTAAGCAGCTTACTCATAACAGACGGTGAATCAAGAGCAACAGAGGTGTTCAGAGTTGTACCTCTTCTTGTAGTGGATGGTAATATAGGAACTCTTCCATCACGAGACTTACCCATGATGAATGATTGGCAGTAGATAATAATACTCTCCGGTGAGCTCGCAAATAAAGCTATGCTCCCCGGCAACGGCGCCAGAAAATAGTCTTGATGACCCACAAGTATAGGGGATCGCAACAGTCTTCGAGGGAAGTAAAACCCAAATTTATTGATTCGACACAAGGGGAGGCAAAGAATATTTGTGAGCCTTAACAAGTGAGTTGTCAATTCACCTGCACCTTAAAGTACTTTTGTTCGAAGTGGTTTATCAGTAGTAACAGTTTTATAGTAGCAGCAGTAGTGAAATAACAGCATAAGTGGAATGAAAACAACAACAATAGTGTTTGAAGTAAACAGTGGGATTAAATACTGTAGGCATAGGGATGGATGAACGGGCGTTGCATGGATAGGAAAGTTCTAATAATGATCATGTTAGGGGTATTGCAGATAAATATGATAAAGCATCGAAGCACTAAGTAACCATAGGCATGTGTTCCGTAAATAGTCGTACGTGCTCGCAATGAGAACTTGCACAACATCTTTTGTCCTACCAGCCCATTTTTAGCGGGACTCAAGAGAACTACTGGTAATTAAGGTGATCCTTTTAATAGAACACCGAAGCAAAGCATTAACACCGTGAACACATGTGATCCTCACATCGCAGCCATCCCCTCCGGTTGTCCCAATTTCTGTCACTTTGGGGCCTCGGGTTCCGGACAACGATATGTGTAAATAACTTGCAGGCATGATCAAAAAAGAATAATTATCATCATGATTCAATAACATGTTCAGATCTGAGATCATGGCACTCGGGCCCAAAGTGGCAAGCATTAAGCATAACAAGTTGCAACAATGTCAATAGTACTAATAGAGGACACTAGGCACTATGCCCTAACAATCACGGCATTATTACATGAACGATCTCATCCAATCCCTACCATCCCATTTATCCTACAACGGGGAATTACTCACACATGGATGGGGGAAACATGGATGGTCGGCGGAGAGGCGTTGGTGATGACGATGGCGATGATCTCCTCCACTTCCCCGTCTCGGCAGGGTGCCAGAACAGAAACTTCTGATCCCCGAATCGAGGTTCGGGACGACGGTGCTCTGTTGTGTTTCTGTGGAATATGACGTATCCCCTCGGGTTTTAGGGTTGAAGGCTACTTATAGTCGAAAGGGGAGTCCGAGGGGGTCCTGGGGGCCCACACCCTATGCTGGCGCGGCCAGGGGGACCCGCGCCGGGGGGGTGTGGCCACTCTGTGGCCCCTCTCTTGGCCCCCTTCTGGCTCCCAAGGTCTTTCGGGGTGAAAACATTAATGGGCTCTTTTCTGGGCATTTTCCCAAAAGTTGATTTTCCTGCATAAAAACGAGACACCAAAGTAATTCTGCTGAAAATAGCGTTAGTCTGTGTTAGTTGTATCCAAAACACATAATTTTAGAGGAAAACAATAGGAAAAGTGTTTGGAAAAGGAGATACATTTTCGTTGTATCAGCACTCATAGGCAATCAAGGTGTTATCTGTGATCAATCTATCAGGAACAAAATCACTTTATTCCTCGTAAATAATCTCCGGTAGAAACACTTTCAGCATGTTCGTCAAAACCTTGGAGAAAATATTGTAGAGGACGTTGCACAAGCTAATAGGTCGAAAATTATTTAGGTGTTTCAGCTTGACAACCTTGCGAATCACCACAATGATCGAATCGCACGCCCCCCCCCCCCCCCCCCCCCCCCCCCGAGACTTCACCTCCACATAAGAAGCTCCTCTCTTCATTGCAACTTTGAGCTTTAAAGACATCCCAGTGAGTCTGGTAAAATGTCGGGAACCCATCCGGCCCAGGGGCCTTAGTTGGGCCCATCTGAAAAAGTGTAGATCCAATCTCCTCGTTCGTGTATGGCTTAAACAAGTCCGCATTCATTTCAGCTGTAACCCTGGCTGGAATGGAATCAAGAACTTCATCCACTTAGTCACACGTATCAGCAGAGAAAAGTTGTTCATAAAACCGATGAGCCATACCGTTAATCTCCCTTTGTGACTCACACTTCGAACCATCCTCTCGTACAAGGCAAGAAATTTTATTTGATCGTTTACGAGCGAAGGCCTTTGATGGAAGAATGAGGTGTTGCGATCACCTTCACGGAGCCACTCCACATGGGAGCGTTGTCGTGTGCCATAATCTCCTCGCACTCAAACATGTCACAAAGCTGGGTCCCAATATCGCGTTCCTCCTTCATTTTGTCACTCGAGTAGGGCTGAATCCATAGATAAAACAATTGTTGCTCCAGGCTTCAGAATTTTAATGGACCGAATCAAAGTGGAGTGGCTCCAATCCCTCGGCTCGCCGAGGCCATACGGTTTAGTGTAGTCCATGTCGAGAGAAGTTTGGGAGACCCTTCGCTGCTAGCAGCCCAAGTAGACTCCAACATGTTTTTTTATAATCCGGAGCTCGTCGCCACACAACTTCGTATTTGAAGTTAAGCGAGACCAGTGATCTCCTAGTGTTCTTCGACTCTTTTACAAAAGATACCAAGATGGCATAATGGTCCGAAGAGGTAGTAATGATATTGTCCACTGTGGAATTTACAAAGAACTGGGTGAAAGCACTATTCACCACAACTCTATCCCGTTGCACCAGGACATGACTATACGCCTCCTAGCGGTCGGATCATATGAATTTTGGTCCAGCAAAACCGAGGTCCATAAGGCCGCAGTCCTGCAAACAATTCCGGAAGACTCCTATCTGAGATTTAGTCCGATCCCTCGGACCCATATGTTCATCTTGGTGTAAAACCTTGTTGAAGTCTCCTTAGCAGATCCATGGTCCATTCCAGGACTTGCACATAGAATGGAGAAGATCCCAGAACTCGTGTCGATGACCCCGCCTAGGCTCCCCGTACACAAAGGTTGTACGCCATGTCATGCCACACTCTGCTTTGATAAGAGTATTGATGCATCTTTATTAAAACATTGGATTGACACCGGCACTGACGATAACCAAAAGAGGCCCAATCCACCACTCAGCCCCACACAGCTAACATCGAAACAAAATAAAAAAATAAAATAAAATAAAAGAGGAGTCAACATCTGCAGGCATGTACGCAACGACATCTATCCATTGACATGCATATAGGTAGCCAAATGCATCAACCCCTTTGATGTGGTTTATTCTAAGCATGGAGAAGCCAAAGGGTCGAGAAGAGAATGCTACCTTATTCTAATAAGGGAAAGGTTGTCCACGACACAATAATGAAGTGGGACAAGGTTAGCATGTTGAAGATAAGAGAGTGAAGCCAGCCAAGGCAAGGTGGAGCGTGCACATAAAAAGAGATTCCAGACATACGATCATGAAGCTATAAAGGAAGCCTACAAGCTATAAAGGAAGCCTACCAAGGCTACAAAGCCTATGAAGCCTACGAGATAGGGGCATGATAGGGTTGAAGAAAATATGAGCTAAATTATTGAGAAGGGCTCTCGTGGAGGCTGATTTCCCGGGTATAAAAGGAGGCTCCCGCAGCAAAGCAAGACACCAGCATTCGATCCACCACTCGATAAGAGAGCTACTGTAACTCAGCCTACAAATTCGCTGCTTAGTAGTAGTAGTACCTCCCCTCCACCTGTAATATAATCCACTGTAATCAAGGAGTTACAAGAATGAATCTAGTAGTAAGGTAATTCCTCCCCTTTGTGTAAACCCTTCGGGAGTTTCCAAAAGAGAAAACCGTATGGAAGTTATATTTGTGGAAATAAGTAGTTCTATTTTTTCCTCGATCTTTTTAATCATGTTTATACGGGTTGGGTTCTTATGCTAGGGATCTTATAGGAGAAACATCTGCGTGTAGTTCTCTGTTAAGCCATTTTGGCGTGTAAAATGAGAACCTTATATTCGTAGAGAAGTGTTTTCTCCGAGTGAAACTGTCTGGGAAGATGATAAGAAAACGCCATATAAAACCTGTTTAAAAATATTAAGGGAAATAAATTTAGCTACTCCTGAAGCAATATAGCTAGAAATGCAGTGAGTACTAAGTAGAACTTTTACATCACTTCAAACACCGTCGGTAGCTCGTTGACCTAGCTAGCCTCTAAAGATCATGCAAAAAAGAATACATAAGCCATAATATTAAAATAATCCACGTAATAATTTAAAATTAACTTTATAGTATAATTGTAATATTAACATAAATATAATTTAATTTTGTATAATATCATAAACATATTACCGTGGACTTTATAATTTTTAGTTACGTTATAATATTTTCTGTTATTATTGGAATGCATAAATGGATTGTCAAATTTTTATATTGGAGATTCATGGAACGTGTGATCTTTAGCCTTTTGTGATTCAGCTACACACTTCTGATTAATTGTGTCTTGAATTTATTAATCAAAATCTCTTGTATTATATGTAACAAATTATGCATTTCCTTATCACCACAACAAAGCTTCCTTGACCAAGTGACCAATCATTCTTTAACAGCTACTCTCTCCGTTCAACAATAGATGACTTCCACATATCTATACATGGATGTATCTAGACACTAAAATATGTCTAGATACATCTATATCTAGATATGTGGAAGTCATCTATTGTTGAACGGAGGGAGTACGTGGAGAGCCTTTTGTTTCCGCCTCATCGAGAAACTCGGGTTTCTCCACTGTTGCACGAACCTGTACGTAGCACGTGCCAGGTAAAATGGTTTTCAACTGCAACCCGTCTCCTGAGAAAAAGACCCGAAAAGGAGGCACTAGCATCATGTCAGGCCCAGACTTGGGAATCGACTGACAGACAACGAAATTCAGAGGAACAAGAATAGCAGGTAACTTCAGAGATCGATTATAGCTGAATAGATTCGATTACAGAGGAATTATCGCCAGACCCTCATAGAGGCGGCTAGGGTTATACCCAAGTAATATCTAGATAACCAAACCCTAGAAGGATTGCGACTAAATAGAGGAAGAAAGGGATACAGCCAAACGAGTGGGCAGGTGGGCAAGGACAACAGCTGGAAAGAAGAACAGCGATGGCCAGGGAGTCTCCAGCCGTAGGATGGAGATGGACGGCTATGCTTGTTCCACTTTGGCGCGAAACGTTACGGCCTCTGCTTGCCATTCGATTCATCATCAACGGCTGTCGTTCAAGTAGTTCTTCTAACGGCTAGTGTTGAGCAGTTTCAGGGTTCAGAAGGGAACAGGGCATGACAATACCCCCGTTCTGAAGATCCAGCTTGTCCTCAAGGTGTAAAACCAGGAAAAGCCTTCTGAATGAAACTTGCATCCTCCCATGTTGCCTCTTCTTCTGGTAGGTTCAACCATTTGACCAGCCAACGAACCACTGGTACACTGATGTCTCCTTGCACTCTTGGTATTAGCTTCCTGTCAAGAACCTTTTCTGGAGCCACCATAATGTTGCCTTCATCATCAAGCAGTGGTAGTACAGGATTTGGCACAGCCTTAGGCCCTATGTGTTTCTTAAGTTGGCTCACATGGAAGGTATGATGGAGTTTGCAGCCTTCAGGTAGCAGGATTTTGTAAGCAGTAGGTCCCACTTTAGCTAGCACTTTGAAGGGGCCATAAAACTTGGAGTGTAGTTTCACACACCTATGAATGCTCAGTGAAGTGTGTCTGTAGGGCTGCAACTTGAGATAGACCATGTCTCCCACTTCAAATGATCTTTCAATTCTGTTTTTGTCAGCAAACATCTTCATTCTTTCTTGAGCTTTCAGCAAGTTTTCCTTGATTTGCTTGGCAATATGGTCTCTGTTTGTGTCTTGGAGAAGAGAATCATCAGAGATGCTGCCTGGTAGGAGCATTTCAGCAATAAGGGGTGGTTTTCTGCCATACAAAGCTTGAAATGGTGTCATTTTCAGGGAAGTGTGGAAGCTGGTGTTGTACCACCACTCAGCCATTGTCAGCCAGGAATGCCATTTCTTGGGCTGTAAGAAGGCCATGTGTCTTAAATAATTTTCGAGGCACTGATTCACTCTTTCAGTCTGCCCATCTGTTTGAGGATGGTAAGCAGTACTGAAATGCAACTGCACTCCCAGGTTAGTAAATAGTTTCTGCCACAATGTGCTGGTGAAAATCCTGTCTCTGTCAGTAACCATTACCAGAGGGAGTCCATGGTATTTGAACACATTATCTGTAAAAGCCTTAGCCACTGTTTTGACACTAATTGGTTGCTTCATTGAAATAAAATGGGCATATTTAGTGAATCGATCCACCACTACCAGAATCATGTCTTTATTTTCAGACAATGGTAGGCCCTCTACAAAATCCATGGAAATGTGTTCCCAAGCAAAGTCAGGTACTGGCAAGGGTTGTAGGAGGCCAGGGTACTTTGTATGTTCACCCTTATTTATTTGGCATACTGGGCATGCTTTTACAAAATCACTCACTGCCACTTTTAAGCCAGGCCAGGAGAATAGTAGCTTAATTCTCTGATAAATGGCCTTTTCTCCAGAATGCCCTCCCAGTTCAGATGTGTGCATTGCTTGCAGTAGCTTTTGTTTTAGGTCTCCAGTGCTCCCAATATAAATTTTCTTCTTGTGCCTCAGTACTCCACTAGTGAGTGTGAAATTTGGTATAGCTTGAGGGTCCAACAGCAGTTTAGTGCACATTTCCAAACTCTTTTCATCCTCTTTGTAGCTGTCAGTGACCTGTTGAATCCATAATGGAATAGCAGTGCTTGCAAAAATGTGGTGCAATTTATATTTGACCCTAGATAATGCATCTGCCACTCTATTTTCTCTTCCCTTTTTATATTCCACACTGTAATTGTATCCCAATAACTTAATGAGAAGTTTGTGTTGGATTCCATCAGTAATTCTTTGTTCTTGGATATGTTTCAGGCTTTGCTGGTCTGTCCTGATAATTACTGAGCTTGCTGCAAAATAGTGCTTCCATTTCTTGATTGCTTCCAAAATTGCTAATGCTTCTTTATCATAAGTAGAAGAAGCTGCTGCCTTTGGCCCAATAGCCTGGCTTAGATAGGAAATGGGTTTGCCCTTTTGCATTAGGACTGCTCCAATAGCATATCCACTGGCATCAGTCTCCAAAACAAATGGTTGTGAGAAATCAGGCATTGCTAAAACAGGAGTGGTTGTCATTTTCTGTTGTAATGTAGTGAAAGCCTCCTGCTGTTCTTTGCCCCAAACAAACCCATCCTTTTTAAGTGCTATGAATAATGGCCTGCAGATAAGGCCATAATCCTTCACAAATCTTCTGTAGTAGCCAGCTAAACCCAAAAAACTCCTTAACTCAGTGATGTTTGTTGGGACAGGCCAGTGAACTATGGCAGAGATTTTACTAGGATCAGTTGCCACCCCTTGGCCTGAGATAATATGTCCTAAATACTCAACCTGTTGTTGTGCAAAGGAACATTTATTTCTTTTGGCAAACAACTTGTTTTGTCTGAGTGCTTCTAGGACAAGTTCCAGATGCAGGACATGATCACTGAGGGACTGGCTGTAGATAAGTATATCATCAAAGAACACCAGTACAAATTTCCTCAAAAATTTAGCCAGTACTGTATTCATCAGTTGTTGGAATGTTGCAGGAGCATTAGTTAATCCAAAGGGCATAACTACATACTCATAATGTCCTTGATGAGTGCTAAATGCTGGCTTGTCAATATCATTTTCACTCATCCTTATCTGATGATAGCCACTTCTTAAATCAATCTTGGAAAATAGCTGTGCACCATGAAGTTCATCTAATAAATCCTCAATTACTGGAATAGGAAATTTGTTCTGAATAGTTATTGCATTGACTTTTCTAAAGTCTATGACCAATCTCCAATCAAAGTCCTTTTTCTTGACCACAATGGCAGGGGAAGAGTAAGGACTGTTGCTATATCTGATGAACTTATTCTTCAACAATTCAGTCACCAAATTTTCCATTATATTCTTTTGGTGGTGAGGTACTCTGTAACACCTTTGGTTGACTATCTTAGCATCCTTTTCCAAAGCAATGACATGATCACACTGTCTCTTTGGTGGTAATTCTGTGGGCTCTTGAAAAATGTCAGCATATTTCTCCAATAACTGAGTAATTGGTGCTGGAACATTTTGTTGGGCATGTTTATCTTCACTGCAGGGGTTGATCAACAAGAAGGCCCCACAAATGGAATTTTCCAATAGCTTCTGTAAATTCTTGCTCTGTGGAATTTCTGAGGAATTTGGCAAGCTAGCATCATAGAAAGTGATCTCTTCATTCCCTTTTTGTATTTTAAGTGTGAGAGCTTTCAAATCCAGCTGAACTGGGCTGTGGTTATAAATCCAGTCTGCCCCAAGGATAATATCATAACCTTGTAGTGTGAGGACTCGAAAGCTTGAAGAAAATGGAATTCCTTGGATGTAATATTCAGTATCTTTGCACAAGAATTCAGTCCAAATGATATCTCCATTAGCCACTTGAACTTTTTCTCTCTTGGCTGGCCAAAACTGGCATTTTGCTTTTTCTGCAAATTTAGGGGAAATAAATGTGGATGTGCTGCCAGTATCCACTAGTGCTAGTGCCTGCTGGTCTCCAATAGTGACATACAATTTGAAAGTATGTTTAGAAGCCTTTGTGCCCTTGAGAGCATGCATGGAAATGCTGAGTGGAGTGTCAGCATTGTTTTCCTCTTCAGATTCAGAATCATACTCCTGCACATATATAATTTCTGGTTCTTCCTCTACCTTGTGCTGCAGTGCTTGCACTTGTGCTTTGTTTGACATTTTACATACCTTTTTATGCCCAGGGAACCAGGGTTCCTTGCAAGTATAGCATAACTTGTTCTGTTTTAGCTGGTCAGTAACAGTAGCTGTCACTCCTTGTGGCTTGGCTTGCTCAAATGGAATTTGCCTTCTTGCACTTGGAAAATAAGTTCTTTGAGGCTGTGTTGGTATGGATTTTTCCATTCTTCTGGCATACCAAATTGCTTGCTGCATGTCCACTGGTTTGAGGCACTGCAAGTGATTTTGAATATAGGACTGCAACCCAGAGATGAAGCTAGTAACATAGTAATCATCATTAAGGGAGGGATTATCCCTTCTCATGAGATTCATGGAATTTTCAAACCTTGTGATATAATCAGCCACTGTGCCAGTTTGCTTGATGGAGTGAAATTCTTTGACATTGTCACAATTTGAAGTGACAGAAAATCTGTCAGTTAAAAATCTGCAGAAACTGTGCCAATGAGTATTACTGGTAGAAAACCCAGTGCTTCTCCACCACTGAATAGCTGGGCCATTTAAATATGTGACAGCTATAGCAGTTCTCTGATCCAATGGTGTTCTAGCAGAAGCAAAATATTCTTCAGTTGTTTGTAACCAGGAGTCTGCATCATCCCCCATGAATTCAGGTATGTTGAGTTTGGCAGGCTTGACATTAGGTAATTGTTTCCTAAAGGATCCCCTTTTTGCCTCATTATCATATTCCTCTTCATCCAATAACTCATTAGCAGAGTGGTACTGTTGTTGGTTTTCTTTAGCCTGCTGTTCAATCCTTTGTTGCTGTGCATGTCCAGGATTCTTCTGTTGCCCATAGTGTGGATGCTTGTAGGTAGCCTTGTATGTGCCATCAAGGTTTTGCTCTCTTCCTGCCTTGTCATGCAAGGTGGCATAAGTCATGGGCAAACCTGTGTTCTTTGCTTGCTCCTGTACCCCAACTCCTTTTAACTGAGGATTTTGCTGATGGCTAGGCCCTTGGGGAGTGATCATGTAGACACTGCCTTGCCCTGGAGATGAATTTGGCCTGGGGCCTTGCTGTCTTTTCTCCATTTCATCCTGCACGAGATTCTCCTCCAATGGACTTGTGGCAAACATAGGAAGGGCTAGCAGTTTATCAAAGTTGGAATGCAGTACATTGAGGTTTTCCTGAATACTGGCAAAATTGGACTGCACTGAAGTGGAAAATTCAAGAAATTCCTTCCTATCCTCTTCCCTGTGCGCTCTTAACCTTGACACATCCAGCTGTAAGGAACGCACCTCGAGGCCTTCTGTAGTGTCTGAATCAGTTTGCTTTGCCATGACTGACGAGGATTTTACAGTTTTGCAGGGTGCAGAAACAACTCAAGAGTCCAGATCTTGTTCTACCGCCGCCACGCCGTCACCAGTCTCCAACACGCCTCCGATGTTGCACGAATCAGGGAGGGAGGTGGGATTTAACACCAAGGAAAAGTTCCCTGGAAACCACTGCCACACCCAAGATTTGCAACCGAGCAGTGCCTACACCGTCGCCTGGCCGCCACCACAGCTCAAGAACAAGAGCTCACTCCGCCGCCGGGATCCGAACAAGGAGAGGGATTTTACGAGAGAACCCAACCTCAACGTGCTCAAGATCCAATCGCCGCCGAAGATCGTTGGCTCTAGATACCAATTGTCAGGCCCAGACTTGGGAATCGACTGACAGACAACGAAATTCAGAGGAACAAGAATAGCAGGTAACTTCAGAGATCGATTATAGCTGAATAGATTCGATTACAGAGGAATTATCGCCAGACCCTCATAGAGGCGGCTAGGGTTATACCCAAGTAATATCTAGATAACCAAACCCTAGAAGGATTGCGACTAAATAGAGGAAGAAAGGGATACAGCCAAACGAGTGGGCAGGTGGGCAAGGACAACAGCTGGAAAGAAGAACAGCGATGGCCAGGGAGTCTCCAGCCGTAGGATGGAGATGGACGGCTATGCTTGTTCCACTTTGGCGCGAAACGTTACGGCCTCTGCTTGCCATTCGATTCATCATCAACGGTTGTCGTTCAAGTAGTTCTTCTAACGGCTAGTGTTGAGCAGTTTCAGGGTTCAGAAGGGAACAGGGCATGACACATCAATTTTATGTACCCCCTCCGTCTCACAACGTGAAAATGGGCTAAAGTGGATGTATCTTGCATTTAAATCCATCTAGGTACATCCATCTCTATAACACTTATTTTGAGACGGAGAGAGTAGAAGAACAAACCTAGGGCATACTGAATTAGCCGACAATCCACCACTCATAGTGACAACCACACTACATTCAGGCCTTGTTCGGTTTCCAAGCTAACCAACCACTCATAGTGACAACCACACTACATTCAGGCCTTGTTCGGTTTCCAAGCTAACCAACGGGATTGGCAGGGTTTGGAGTGTATTAAATTCATTCCAAGTCAAAATCCCTGCCAAACCCCTCTAATCCACTTCAAACCACGTGACATGGGGAGTAACCGAACAAGCCCTCAGGACTAAGCCTGGGTGCTCAAACGAAATTCGCGCAAAACTTATATAGTCTGGACGTCTGGTATTGTTTCTGCCCAGACACCAATCGTCAAAGATAGACTACTACAAGCCAGCGCCGGGGCTTTATACACCAATCGTCAAAGATACCAGTCAAAGACAACAATTTAGACCATGCATCACCACTCCCTCCATGCAGCTCGCTGAACACAGGCCAATGAATAATCTTGCTACCTTTGGATTTTTCCTCTATCGCATTTCCATGACCTTCATGCAGTCAACAAGTCAATAACGTGTTACGGTTGCCCTGTGTTTTATTTATCAAAACTATAATTGATCTTCAAATCATGCCAGTCAAAATAGTATATTACTCGCATCGCCAGAGAAAATACTCTGCTACCTTCATTTCTTCTCACGGAGTAGGAATCCTTCACAAGGTAAGTCCTCGATCCACCAAATGTCTTTTGTTTCCCTCAGCTTTTCACCTTCTGCTTCTTGTTTTCGCAAATTTGTTCTGTTATAGTTGTCATGCCTCTTCTGCCTTTCAGTGTCTGTACATCAGGGTCGAGCCCGCAGTTACTTTAGACACACAGGAAAAGGGCCAGGATCTCCCTTGCATCCAAAGGCTCTTCATCATAAGTACAACACATGATCAAGCAGCATTTCAACATGGTGAATTCCATCATCCTCCTCCTTGCCTTTGCTATCCTGCCCACCGTTGTTGCCTACCTCTCCACTGCAACTCCCTCAAATATCTGGAAAATCTCTGATATGTACAGCGGACCAGCCATGGCAAGAAATTCTAGTTCCCCTGTCATCCTCGAGGTCGACAACACCTCATACCGGACTGCTTTTGGCTTCTACACCATGGATGGCCATGCATTCACTCTCTCTGTCTTCGTCTTGGGACCCCAGGCTTTCCCCTTGGGGTCTCAGGCTCCAGTTATCTGGTCTGCCAACCCTGATAATCCTGTAAGCCAAGACGCCATTTTGAACTTCACCAAAGAAGGTAATCTTCTGCTTAATGATGGCAATGGCACCATGATCTGGTCCACAGGCACCAAGAGCAACTCAGTCGCTGGCATGAGCCTAGATTTTTCAGGAAACCTTGTGCTGTTTGATCAGAACAACTCCTCTTTCTGGCAGTCGTTCGACCACCCGACGGATACGTTGGTCCTGGGGCAATCACTCTGCAGGGGCAGGAACATAAGCGTGAAACCATCCAACACAAAATGGCCATCTGCTCGGATTTATCTTTCGGCGGAGTTTCAAGGACTGCTGTATTCATACCAACCAGCAGTCTATTCAAAACTGCTCACTGAAACTGCTAGCACCACACCAAATTGTTATGCATTTGTCAATGGCAGCTTTGGATTCCCAGATCAGGTCTTCTCACTGCCGCCGGCAAGATCATCGCAATCCCTACAATACATGCAGTTAGAGCCCGACGGGCATTTGAGGCTTTATGAGATGCAGGGTGACGCAGACCCAAGGCTACTGTCTGATGTATTAAGCGCAGCCATGAAACCCTGTGATTACCCAATGGCCTGCGGTGATTATGGTGTTTGCAGTAATGGGCAGTGTTCTTGCCCTAGTTTGAGCTATTCTAGGCCCCAAAATGAACGGCGTCCAGATGCTGGATGTACGCTCTTAACCACCATCTCCTGCGACCATGCACACGAACACCAGTTGCAAATACTCAACAATGTTTCTTACTTCAGCTACAGCATGTTCCAGTCATTAGCCACTCAGGGTTTATCAGAAGAGGCCTGCAAGCAATCTTGCTTAACGGATTGCTCTTGCAGGGTTGCCCTTTTCCAATATAATAATCACAATGGCAATAATTACTGCTTGTTGTTATCAGAATGGAAGCTAATTTCTCTTGCAGAAGATTCGTCGGGCCAGCTTTCGGCATACATCAAGATACAAGGCAAACAATCATTAATAAGGAGGATCAGAACTATAGTTGGCTTAATAGTTGCAGTTTTTTCTGCACTTGCAATCTTATTTTCCGTCATCATATGGAAAATGTGTAAGAAAGAAGAACAGCTCTTTGATAGCATACCTGGGGCACCAAAGCGTTTCTCCTTTCACGAGTTGAAGGTAGCTACCAGCAACTTCTCTGTGAAGCTTGGGAGTGGTGGCTTTGGGTCAGTCTTCAAAGGCAAGTTAGGAAGGGAAATAGTCGCCGTCAAACGTTTGGAAGGTGTTGCACAAGGAACCGAGGAGTTCTTAGCAGAGGTCATGACAATTGGCAGAATGCATCACCATAATCTTGTCAGGTTGATAGGGTTTTGTGCTGAGAAATCACACAGGCTTCTGGTCTATGAGTACCTTTGCAACGGTTCGTTGGATAAATGGATATTTCATGCATGTTCAGTTTTCACTCTGTCTTGGAAAACTAGACGTAACATCATAATGGCCATTGCCAGGGGTTTGTCTTACCTTCATGAAGAGTGCAACGAAAAGATTGCCCACTTGGACATCAAACCACAGAACATTCTCCTTGATGATAGGTTCAATGCAAAGCTCTCTGATTTTGGATTATCCAAAATGATAAACAGGGACCAGAGCAAAATTATGACTCGAATGCGAGGCACTCGTGGATATCTAGCTCCCGAATGGCTGGGCTCAAAAATCACCGAGAAGGCTGACATCTACAGCTTTGGCGTTGTGGTGGTGGAAATCATCTGTGGCCGAGAGAATTTGGACGAATCACTGCCCGAGGAGAGCATCCATCTGATAAGCCTGCTGGAAGAAAAGGCAAGGTCTGGCCAGCTCCTAGATTTAGTGGATAGTGGCAGCAATGATATGCAACTTCATACGGAGGAGGTCATGGAAGCGATGCGGCTTGCAATGTGGTGCTTGCAGGTTGATAGCAGCAGAAGGCCCTTGATGTCAACAGTCGCAAAGGTGCTGGAAGGTGTTACAAGCTTGGAGGCTTCACCTGACTACAGCTTTGTCCCTAGTTTTGCGTCAAACCACGCTGGTGCTGTAGGGTCAAGTTCTTCCTATGTACCATCAGGGTCACATTTATCAGGGCCTAGATGAACGCTTACTTCTGCTTTCCACATCTGACTATGAGGATATATGTTACATCCTTTAATTTTTCTCAGATTTTTTTTGCCAAGAAATTGGTGCCACACAATCCATGGATCATAGAATTTATAGAGCATATCTTAACAAACACCATAAGAAATTTCGGAAAGACAGTCAGACAGATGACAAGATAACTGTTCTTTTGCCACATGCTCACAATAATAAGTGAGGTTTATGTATCATATTTATGCTTTGCACTGCGAATAATTATGATTTTAATTGTATCATGTCTGCTGCTATTGGACTTGCGGCAGGCATCAACAAATAATTATAATGTACTCTCGGACCTGGTTCAGAACATATTATCTGATGAATTTCATGTCTTTGTTTTAGTTGTTTTTGCATACAACTCTGGATCTTGGAAATTTGGATCATGTGCACTCAGAAGAAAAAAAAACTCAAGAATAACTTGTAGACTAAGAAAAGAGCAAACAATATATGTTTTCGTGGAATAGTGCTTGTGATTTTGAATTGCACAGTTGTCCCTCTCGAACAAAATCCAAAAGAATTATAGCTATGCAACATGTTAGAACATTGTGACGTACAAATCGTCCACGCTTCTGGTGCGTGTATTTGTCGGTGGGTTCACCTTTCCTAACAGAGACCCTTCTTTCACTGAGATTTTAGTACCCACAGATATATACATGTGTGCACCATGCAATTCTTCTTTTCTCTATAAAAAAAATAGCGTTGGTTCATAACTTCATATTATTAGTTGTATTGGTTGGTCAAATTATCTTGGCATTGATAGGTTTGGTAAGTAGAACTTGTATTAGACAAGAATGCCATCCCATTCTTATGAAGTATGTAACATGGTGAGGATGTCATCCCATTCTTATGAAGTATGTAACATGGTGAGGATGTCATCCCATTCAAAGTGCAAGGAATGGTGGAAATATTTGTCTAACAAGGTAGAACAATATCCTAAGTAAACTATCTACAGAGCCTGGTCTCCTATAAGAATGTCCAACATACTTCAGGGCGCTGACAGTGCACAGGGCTCGAGCACCAGCAGCATGCCGGCATCATAGCCAATAAGCCACCATTACAATTATAAGTCAGGGATTGCCAGAGTTGTCACCCCTATATGATTTCGATTGGAGGCCAACCAAACCTCCATAGATCAAGTATTGATGTGCACCACCTAATCAGAAAGATGTCTAGACTAGGGGGGTCAAAGAAACATAAACAGCACACACTGCCATTGACGATTGACCCTACATTATAATCTCAACAATAATCAATGGTCCAGTTTTTTCAACTTGCATATTCCATGTACATTTCTCTCCTCTTTAATCTGCATGGTAGCTGGAAACACAGATGTGGGACTAAGCACCAATGTCACGATTCATAAATCCAATACTGAACCCTTGGTAATGACAACTCGCGATTGCATGGTGGTATGAACTATCACTGCACCTAGAGAAAATCAGCCCCCCGAGATGATCAAGCCCAAGTATGCTTTGCCAAGATTTGTAAACTGAAGCGACAAACGACAAATAGATTTTAAGACACACTTATCACTGCACTGAACTGGAAAATTTTAATTTGTGGCATTAGTCTTACAGAATATCATCACTCACTTGTTTGAGCTTTCTATAGCAGTCTCCAAGAGATGCTCGATTCTGTATTTCATCACAGGTTGCCCAGATCTCGTCCTCTTAAACATCTTCTCCCTCAGCTCCCTTCGCTTCGCTTCAGACTTCTCCCGCTCTTCCTTCTTTGCCTGGAGGATCGCATCACGCTCCTTCTTTGCCTTCTCATCTTCCGCATGTTTCTTCTCATACTCTACTTTCAAGCTTTGTGAAGTGCGCTTCTTCGTCTTATCATGTGGCTTTGGCACATCCTTTGTTGCATCATCACCTCCTTCCTATGATTAAATATTGTGTAGCATAAAAAATTACAGCTTTCTATCTTTCTGTCTACTTTAGTACTACAGCGTATAATGTAAGGTTATGACCAAATCTGTGCTATACTGCTACAGCCTTATCCTATAAAACAAATTTATGTAAAAGCCGGTTACAACTTAAGACCCAAAATGAAATACAATTTGGTCAAATTATAACTTAAAGGGCAAAGCATTCTTGGTACTGAAGAGAAATTACCTCACGGATAGGAAAATGTGGAGGATAGTTTGACTGATCTTGTTGCTTCCTTGATCTTTTGTACTTGCTTATTAGTTTAGCATTCCTGTAGAACTCTTTCTGCTTCTCTGCAGAATGCAGATCAGGGGAATGGTTAAAACCAAAATAGCTATCTCGATGACATGGGCCATTTTTGTAGTTGAAACTAGATGACAAAGGAAGCACATACAAATATGATTAATGGCCAGAATGTTTATGGCAAAAAAGTCAGTAAAATTAATGGAATTTTTTACCTCAAGCTAACACTCCTCTATCAACTACAGTATTAAGCATCACCTACCAGGATGAATTCAAACATGTTTACGCTCACTACATGCTTTGGATTACGAGGTGAGTGAGACTTATTTTGATTGATATGTAACAAGTTACAGAAAGCATATGAAACCGCTATTGTAATACATATTCGACTACAGTAGCAAATTTTCTACTACAAGAATAAAATAATTTCACATAGTAGTACAGTAACAGGAACAAGGTTTTGCTTGGGATTAGATGTAAAAACAAGCTAAAGTATAAAGCCTGTTTTCCCCACCCGGATGAAGGGGTGAAGATAGCAGCTACTCACTGATCAGCGCCGGGTTGTAGCCGGTGTTCCTGGACTTGGCGTTGGCGAAGGCCGCGAGGGAGAGGGCCCCGCCGCTGCCTCCCAGCCGCTGCTCGTTCCGCTTTTTCCCGCCCCACCTGGCCTTCCCCTTGTTGAACCCTCCGCCGCCGCCCCCGCTGCTGCCCGCCGCATCCGCCGCACCGTCGCGTGCTGGTGGCCGTTTCATGGGGTCGGTGGTGAATCAAACCCTAGGCACTGGTGATGGGCTAGTGGCTCGTGTGCTTGCTCAAACCCTAGGCGTTCGATGCCTTCGGAGTTCGGAAACCAAACTGCCGAGTGCCGAAGAGTTGTCCGGCGGTCTTTGGGCCAGCGTACCTGCTCGGCCCAGCCTGACTAATTCATGCCTTTTGAGTTTATTATTTTTTAATTTTGCGAATGAACCATTATTTCTTTCCAATATGCTTTAATTCGTCACCCCCACCCCCCCCCCCCCCCCGTGCTCTGGCTGCTCCCTAGTGTCGGAAGGGGTGGGGAACCCGGTTTATGAGTGAAGTTTTCAATAAAAGTAGTGTTTCAATAGATTAGGTCAGAGTTTTGTTGTTGTCTTCTTCGTCAATCAAGATGGCATCTTCTATAATAAGTGATCTTCGGTTCGTCGTTCGATGGCAAGGCCTCTTTCTTGACGTCACTGATGTTGTTGCAAGATTGAATTGTCTAGGTATGATCCTTGAGGTCTTATTTCTCGAGATCGATTTTGGATGTTTTCTCATGGTTGCTGTGAGGAGGATTGTCCTCGCAATATTTGTTCCAGCTGATACGTCCCCGGTAATGGTGATTCATACTATCGGCTCCCGGCGACGTTGATCAAGAAGTTCGTTTCTTTTTCCTGAAATACTGATGTTGGCACTCTTACCGGTGTTGGTTGATTAATTTAATGGTGAAAGAGCATTTCCCCATAATTATGTTTTGATATTTGTTGACAACACAATTAAAGGCCTAATGTGTGCTAAAGTACTGCAGGAAATCTTCATATTATTTTCATATATTCTTTCAATATGACCTTGTCATAGATCTCATTGAGTTCAGTATGAGGAAAGAAGATTTTTGTGGGTTTTCTGTCGAAGGCGGTGAATGATCGAGAGGTTAACTAGAGGGGGGTGAATAGGTTAACTACAAATTTTAGCTTCTTTTTTAAGTTAACAAGGTAATGCTCAAATATAGATTATCTAGATTATGCAACTAGGTGAACAATCCTATATGTTGAGCAAGTACAACTAGCACAAGGTGAATATATGACAAAGCAAGTAGTAACTAGTAAAGGTAAGTTGAGGAATAATCGAACATAATGACGCGGAGATTTATCCCGAAGTTCACTTCCCAATGGAAGCTAATCTCCGTTGGAGCGGTGCAGTGCCACCAAAGTGGAACACCGAGTAGGCCTCAAATGCCACACCGTATCTCCTTCGAGTCCTTCCACCGATGTGGATAGGCTCGAATCACTATGTTGTCGTTGAGGTTGACAACTAGAACCTTTACAACGATGAGGCACACTCCACAAGATTGGAGGGTCCTCACCAAATCCCGAGAGCCACCAAGACTCCGAGAAGCAAGATCCACGAGCACAGGAGCACCGGGGATATCAACAAGGCTCTGAGCTCCGATGAGCTAAGAGCAACAATATTCTTGGCTCCAATGAACTAAGAATGACAAGATCCCTAAGGGATGAGTGGGTGGATTTCCAATCGACTTGGTGGAGTTGTAGATCGGTGATGTCTCCTTCAAATCCCAAAGTATCACGACCTTCGGTTGGGGATTTGAGGAGTTTCTTGTTCTTGAGCTTGAGCTTGGTCAATCAATGGTGGAGAGAGAGTGAGTGGGATTGACAGTTCGAAAGGTAGAAGAAAGATCCCTTTTATACCCGGGGCGAGAATATGGTCGTTGGGGGTTCCCCCACTCTGCAGCGCCCACCCCGACCTAAGGGGCCGGCCAGGCCGGCCTGGAGCAACCGGTGCGGAGGAGAAACCCACCCCGGCCTAGGGGGCTGGCCTGGGGCCGGCGTGGACAGCGCAGGGGCCGGAGGGGCCTTCCCACCCCGGCCTGGGGCCGGCGTGGGCGTAGAGGGGAGGCCGGCGTGGTGCTGGCCCGGCCTGGGAGGCCGGCCAAGCCGGCGTGGAGGCACAGCTGGGGTCGGGCACCCGCCCGAGCCGCCCGGCCTGGAGCCCGGCCTGGGGCCCGCGTGGAGGCGCAGCTGGGGCCGGGCACCCGCCCGAGCCACCCGGCCTAGGACCCGGCCTGGGGCCGGCGTGGAGAAGAGCCAGGCCGGGGCACAGCCCGACCAGCCCGGTCTAGGGACCCGACCAGGCCGGCCAGGGAGGTCGGCTCCCTCCATTTTCTCCTTTTCTTCTTCTTTCTTCTCCTCCCTTTTCTTAGACCTTTCTCCATTTTTGCTATCCTTCGTATACGTGTATACGGGGATATATGGTTGCATTTTATCCATGATATGCTCTGAGTAAACTTAGGGTACACATTAGTCCTTCCATATGTTGTGATCAAACACCGAAAATAGGATTTAGGAATTATGTCCTTTCAATCTCCCCCTTTTTGATGTTTGATGACAACATACGGATTTGCATAAAGAACAATTTATCATGGCTATTTGCGAAGAGACAAAAATTATAGTGGTAATCCCCCTATTTGTGTGCTCAATCATGAGAGATATATATTTGATGATCATATGGAGTGTAGCGAACATAATTTTACTTTCACAATATGTTTTATAGGATAATAGGGTATGTGATGTAACCATGATATACCTATGTGAAGTGTGAGGATTATCCAATCATGATTTATCATTATAGATGCACATGTATAGGCATAATGTTATCTTTTAGATGAGTGATAGTATTGTATACAAGATAGATCTCACCATGGCATTCTTCTCATATTGGTAGATGGATAAAGACTACCCTCATTATGGCTTCAACACATCAAATAGTGAGTAGGTAGATAACATAATAGCCTTGCTATGATCTTCAACATATCAAATATCACATCGCATAATAGATAGATAGATAGTACGATAAGTAAATAAAGACATAGTCTTACAATAGTACCAAGGTTCAACAAACCACACAAATAGTAGCATCAACTAAGAGAAAAGGAAACAAATAGCGAGGATAAAACGCAAATGGATGCATGAAATGCAATGCAATGCGTGAGTGTTTCTCCCCCTTGGCATCAGACACCAAAAAGGGAGAAAGATGCAAGTCCAATCACTCGTCGCCCTCCATCTCATCATCCTCAGCAATGAAGTCCTCGGGAGGAGCCTGACTGGAGCTAGCAGTAGTGGTGTAGTGGGCCGCAAAAGAGCCGAGAGAGGTAGCGTCATCGCCAAGCCAGTATGTGTGCTCGGACTTCCACGTATCCTCTGGAACCTAATCTGAGCTAGGAGGTCTGAGGGGGATCTTAAGAGCTGTCATGATGGCTCGCTGACGGCGACTAGAGGCCTTGCCCTTGCGATATGCCTCATAGTCCTGCTGCTGCTTGTCAATGAAAAAGCAGTTCATCTTCTGGAGTGCCCTCTTAATGCTGAAAGTGTCAGTAGTAGGGCCAGTAGGAGCAGGAGAAGGAGAGCGGCGGACCCCTTGAGATGTACTAGGTGCGGAGGACAGTGTGCGGGTACGCTTAGGACGTTGAGTAGCAGCTATCTCAGCCTCAGCTTCAGTGATAAGGACAGACCTCTTGGGAGTCACCTTGGCATAGTTGTTGATGAGACCAACGGGGATCTTGGTCTCAATAAGAATCTGAAGATAGGAGCCATAGATGGGTACCCTCTTGTCACAAACTACGGTCCTCATCTCATGCCACATGAAATCCAGAATTTCCAGTTTCTTATTGTTCCTCATAGCAGTTTCAATGTGAAAGAGAAGATTGATCAACCATTTGCGGACCTCACCCTTCTCACCATACTTGAAATTGATGGTATTGCGGAGAATGGTGTGCATAATGTACCAATATTCAGAGAAGAACTTGACTTTGGGGATGTGCATAGAGCCGGTACCTTCTGGATAGCAATGACGGATACCATCTTTGGCCTTCATAATATTCTTGGGATCACCATGAATGCGAATGTTGTACATACCATCATAATGGACCGCGGGAAGGCCAAGAAGGGAACCAAACTCCGCCATGGTAGCAACACACTTAACGCCACCACTCATCCAAGTCAATGTACGAGGATTCCTTGAGCCCTCTCCAGATGAGAAGGAAACAGTGGCATAGAACTCCTTGAGCAGCTCAGGGGCAAATGGATGGGCATTATTGGGACCCATGAGAGGAGTGATACCGTGAAAATCCATGAGTTCCATGACACGGGGCCAATGAGTGCGAGCGGACTCCACATCAAAGAAGTGTTGGTCCATATAGCTATTCTGGAGTTCGCCAATAATGAAGTCATACATGACCTGATGCATCTTGCAATAAAACCGAGGGTCGGCACTTGTACTCTGGCCAAACGCATAGCGGTTGAAATTCAGCCTAGCATTCTCAAAGTTAGTGGCACTTAGACCACCCCAGTTCTTGACCACGGGTTCATCTAGATTGACCGGAATAGAAGAGCCCTGTCTCCGTGAGGGAGTAGACCCAGCAACAACAACAACAACACTCTTCTTGCAAGGACAGAGAGAGCGGTGGGTATCAGAATCACGGTGAGTATCGGAATCTCCTGAGACAAATGATGCATGGATATGGACAATGATAATGAGTGCACATGGTTGTTGTGTGAAGGAAAAGAAATTATTCCATGAATATAAGTGATAGAGACATGGTTGAAAAACAAACAAAGGACTAGTGAGGACAACATAACAACATCATAGCCTTGTGTAAGGAGTAGGATGCGGTTGTGTTTGTTTTCTTATTATAACAGAAATTATATTTTTTTTCTGCATGATACTACGAGAGTGGTAATTGTGAACTATGGCATAGCATAACATGGGAGAACGATTATCATGGAATAGTGAAAGAAATCATGGTACCACGAGACTACATCATGAGGAGCATACTAAAAAAAATATCATGGCATAGTAACGAATCTAGTGGTACATGAACAATATGAACTCTAGCATGAACATGAGGGAAAAATTTACACCCTAACTTAATGAACCACACTAGCACACCGATAGATAGCAAGCACATACACACGGTAGATAGGATAGGCCCAAGAGATTACCCGAGTTCATGGCCATCTTCCAAAAAAATCACCCAAAATCAAGTGGACCGATCTCCCCCAATAGTGCACCAAAGATGAATCTGTGGGGAGGAGAGTGTGGAGAACGACGAGGGCTTGCGGATCCGTGAATTTGAGAGGCAGGGGTGGGCTAGGGTGTAGGGGGAGGGGGGAAGTGACGAAGGGATGGATCTTAGACCCTACGGGTAAGGACACCCCGTCTTAGGCCAAGGTTAAGGCCCAAGAAGGGAAGCCCTTGGAGTATTCTAGAAGGCCCATATGAAGCCCACCCGCAGTGCCTTGCGGGCTAAGTTAGGAAACTTGTAACCGACATAGGGTTAGAGTTCGAGTCCTCTCCGGGTAGGGTTTGAGACCTGGCCACCTATATAAGGCCAGGAGAACCACCGGAAGAGGACCAAGCAATACCGCACCACCAAAGCCTTAATCTCGAGATCGTACTCTCGACTTGAGCAACCACCATTCTAACCGATCTATTCGATAATACAGATCGACAGAGGCAGGAGTGAGGGTTTTACCTCTACGAGGGCCCCGAACCTGGGTAAATCGTGCCTCCTGTCTAGCCGACGATCGTCACCAGCGCTCATAGGTTCTCCTATTCGAAACCCTATGGGTTCACCCGAGGGATTTGTTGAGTCACAAATTCGACAATTGGCGCCGTCTGTGGGAACGGCGGGCGCTGGATCTCCGGCATCTTCGGCTTCATCATCCAACTCGCGTTGGAAACCTTCGACTACGACTCCGGCCAATCCTATCCGGATCGGATCTGTCGTGGTCACCCCTCACTCGCCGGAATCACGCCCGGTATTCAGCGATCTGGAGAAGAGCGTCACCTTGACGTTCGGAAGCTTGAAGTTCTACACCAACAAGGAAGGGATCCTCCACTTCCCTGAAGAATCAAGATCTGAGTCAGAAGCCGTCGACTCGCGCCCTCATCTGGAGAAAAGTGGCGAGTCCGTCCGCATCAATACCAGCGACTACCATACCCTCTCGACAGAGGAACCTTCCCGAGTCCAGAAATCTTTCCGAGCTACGCCTAGGACGCACGAGCCACGACTGGCTCAGGTCTGCATGGCAGGATCAGAACAACCCCCGGAAACTGAACACAGCGCTGCAGAACGCGCTGAGATCGGCCTCTCGCGGGACGCCTGGGATCGGGCCAAGGAAGCTATGCGAACAAGCAAGCCGCCTGTGGCTGGAGCACCGCACGAAGATATGGTCGCCTACCACTATCATCTAGTGAGAGCGGCCACAGCTCTCAAAGAAGCTCGGATAGACCTAGCCCGTCGGAAGAGATTGGCGGACGAATCGAGTATGCGCCGGGCCGAGCTGTCCCTAACACATTCGGTCGGAACTCGACCCACAAGGAAGGGACACGCATCGAAAACGGCATCCATGGACGTCGAGTCCCTAGGCGGGATCAGCAGGTCACTCGGACCTTCCCTCATGCGGGTTGACGAGGACGGAAACGTCTACCCGCAAATTCCTGCTGCCGCAGTCCTGGCCGCAGCAACCTACATGCAGATGAACCAGCCGGAGGAGAACGACCCTCGAGCGGAGCAGTACAAACAGGTTCGAAAGGATTAGGCATGGCGGCCTCAAGGCTTGCCTCCTACGACCGCAGGAAAGCTGCCGAGCAGCAAGAGAAAGAAAAAGAAAAAGAGGCAGCACGCAAGCATAGGAGCACTTCGTCTAGGAGAGACAAATCACCCCGCTGCGGTCGAGGAAAAGAAGCTCGGCGACGCGATGATAGCCGAAGCAGAAGCGAAGGCAGCCCAAGAAATAAAAGCTCGCGACGTCACAGCAGCCGCTCGAGAAAGCGCAGCAAGGAGCCAAGGAAGGAAACTGATCGCGACCAGCCAGGATATAACGCGCGGTCAGATATCGTGCAAAATAGGGTGGACAAGGCGAGAGCTGCGAGGAACCGCGCGCGCTCCCTGTCCAGTTCTTCGGATGATGAGACCTGCGGCGCGCTGTGTTTCACCCGCAGCATCCGCGAAGCACCCCTACCCATGAGATTCAAGCTCAGCACAGAAGTGACAAAGTACGATGGTTCACTCGAGCCTTCGTCGTGGCTAAACGACTACCTCACGGCAGTAAAATGCCAACGTGGGAATAAGAACACGGCTATGCAGTACCTCAATTTACATTTGGTTGGCGCGGCACGTAGCTGGCTGGAAGCGAGGCCGAGATCCTATTACGCATCATGGGACGACCTGCATTACGACTTCTGCAAAAATTTCCAGGCCACCTACAAGAGACCAGCAACCATTGAAGAGCTGCGGGCCTGCAAACAGAAGAGCGGCGAGTCCACCCGCGAGTACATCCAGCGATAGACCACGCTCAGGAACACAACAGGAAACATCTCAGAAGAAGTAGCGGTTGAGGCCTTCGCGAAGGGCACCCGATGAACTGCTTTCAGAGAAGAGCTGGGCCGAGCCGCACCCAAAACTATCGGGGAGCGATGCGGTGCGCAACGAGAGAGCGTCATCGCCCGCGCCCGAGGACGACCACCATGGTCGGAGGAAAAGGAGAAAATACTACGATCACGATGATCGAGAAGAGATGGTAGCGGCGGAATTCACGCGAAATCGCGATAGTGGACGCCGAGGAAGTCGTGAGTGGAAACCAAAATCTGAAGACAAAAGTTCCGACGAGGACCTTGACGCATACTGCTCGCTACATCTGTTTACAGATAAGCGTACGGGCAAAACTAAGGCAACACACCTCCTCAAGGATTGCCGGAAGTTCCATGACATCCACGAGGCCTTCTTGAAGAAAAGCAGATCAGCAGCTAATCAAAATTACCCGCCACTTCCAGGAGGAGGACACCAAGGATTCTAGCCGCCACAACCCCTACCTCCACCAGCAAATCCAAACATGGCGCTAGCCGCACTACCTGCACCACCCACACCAAACGCCGGAGCTAACGCGTACCCGAACCCGCAGAGCTCAGAAGACAAATACGCGGCAACTATGCATGGCTGTGCAAACTCCGCCAACAAGGACCGAGTACCTGAAGATGGCAGACCAATCGATCACCTTTTCCATGGAAGATCACCCACCACGAGTTTATCGACCAGGACACGCTGCCCTCGTAATCCAAGCGCAAATTGGTAACTACGAACTGGCCCGCGTATTTATGGACGGAGGCAGCGGCATCAACATTATCTACACGGATACGCTCCGCCGGATGAACAGGAACCTGGATGGACTTGCGGAATCAGAAACATCCTTCCACGGGATAGTTCCAGGAAAGGCGATCCGTCCACTCGGAATAATCAACCTAGAGGTTGTGTTGGGCAATCGACGCAATTACAGAAAAGAATTGCTCGACTTTGAAGTAGTCGACTGGCCCTCCCAGTACCACGCCATTCTTGGTCGAACAACATTCGCCAGATTCATGGCAGTACCACATTACGCGTATCTTAAGCTCAAGCTGCCCGGGGAATATGGTGTAATCACCATCGGCGGAGATTTCCAGAAGTCCAACAAGTGTGACATCGAGTTCAACGAGATCGCAAAATCTTTCGGGGTGCAGGAAGAACTGGAGGAGATAGCAAAGACCACTGACCACTCCGTGATGCCCCTCACAAAGAAGAACGCGCCAGAATTGGAATTCAGCGCCAATAGTGACACTCGAAAACATCAGGTGCACCCGACAGATTCTGCGAAGACCGCGATGGTTTCAACCACCCTCTCGCCAGCATAGGAAAGCGCGTTCGTCGAACTCCTCCGTGAGTACTGGGAAATTTTCGCCTGGCAGCCATCAGATATGCCAGGAATACCCAGGGAGTTCGTCGAGCACTCACTCGAAGTCTTCAAAGACGCAAAACCCATCAAGCAGACCACTCGACGGTTCTCAGATTCAAAGCAGGAAGCGCTTGGAGAAGAAGTCAACAGATTGCTAGCAGCAAAATTCATCAGGGAGATCAAGATATCCACTTGGTTAGCAAACTGTAACATCCCAAGTATGAAAACATCCATTAGAATGTTTGCTCTCTGTTATTTTATGTTTTGCATCATGACATCATAATCATTGCATTTGTTTTGCTTTGTTTTCCATTTGTTTTTCTTTGTTTTCCATCTGTTTTCCCTTGTTTTCTATTTGAATTTTCAAATCAAATTTTCAAATTCTTGTTCATACTTGTTCTGTAACAATTTTGCAAATAAAAAGTTCAAATCAAAACATCAAATTGTTTCTAACAAACATGAAAGTTCAAACTATTTTAATTGTTCTTTCAATAATTCAAATAATAACAAAAATTGCTCGATTTCATTTAAATTACAAACAGAAACATAATTTAAATTTTTTGGAAAACCAAAGTTTGCACAATGATGTTTCTATAATAACTAACCTATAAAATTTTACCCTAAATTTTCTAACCCTAAAAACCATGCCTTTTTCTTCCTATTATTTTTCTGCAAAAAAAAAGAAACATAATCAAAAAAACAAAAAAAATATAACGCAGAGAGGGAGAGGGCAGGCAGTGGGTTGAGCCCAGCCCACCAAACCTTTCCCCACGGCCTGCTACCCCCCTCCTTTCTCCTACCTCTGTACGGCATGCATCCGAGATGCCCACGTCGGCATACAGAGGCAGGGAACGGACAGTAGCTTCTCCTCCCCCTCCTTAAAACCAGAGCATCGAGCTCCTCTCCCTCTGCCCTAGTTTCCTCCCCCCTCTTCCTCCATCTCCGCCGCCATTCTTTTTCCTTTCTTCCCTCTCTCGCTGTTTCTCTGTACCGCACCGCAGTGCGTCCACCTCCGGCGATCGCCGCGCCCCTGTAGCCCCTCCGCGCCGGCTGGCCGCGGGAATCGAATTCCCGCGACGTCACCACCCTCCTCGACCCCGCAGCGGCCGCCGGGAGCAGCTACACCGTCCGCGCCATCGAGATTTTGTCGCCGCTGCACACTGCCTCGTCTCTTCGTCAGGTTCATCTGCATCGCCGTCGCCGCTCCTCCTTGCAACGACGCCAACCGCGGTGAGCACAAGTTCCCCTCCTCTGTCCCCTGCACCACACGCACACGGCGCCCCCTCCCTCGCTCGCAGCAGCAGCCGCGGCGAGCACTCGCCGTTCAGCGATCGTCGTTTCTGTTCGCGGTCAGGTTCAGTTTCGTCAGATGCGTTTAGGCCCGAAGAGTTACCTCAAAAGTATGCGCGATTAGTACCTGTCACGAAACAAAGCAGCAGCGCACTGGTAGCTACCCCGTGCGCGCATGCAGGAGGGCATGGGATCGAATCCCTCCCCCGCGGGATTAACCATCTTTTTCCATCTTTTTTCCCAGATCCAGAACAAATCCCTATTCGCACACAAGTCCCTGCTAGCATTTTTCTCAGTCCCTGTAAATAATTTCTAAGTCCTTGGCTACTAAATAAAATGGCAGAACACCCCCTAGGCTTTAAAAATGCATAACTAAATTATTACAACTTCAAATTCAACATTTTAAATATGTTTTTCATACCAAATTGAATTCTCTACCCAAATATAAATTTTGTTTAATGTTTTCAATATTTTAAATTTGTGAAATATTTGAATCCTTGTTTAATTCATTTAATTTTGCAAAATTCATAACTTGGGCATAAAAATTCCAAATTCAACAAAATAAATATGTTTTCCATGCAAAATTGAACCACCTTTCCAACTATAAACTTTGTTTCATGTTTTGAATAATTAAAATTGGTTAAATAATTTAAACCTTGTTTAAATCATTTAAAATTGCTAAATTCATAACTTGGTCAAATTAATTTTTTTTTGAACATATAAAATATGTTTTCAAACCAGAAAATTATAACCTTTCCAAATATGAATTTTATTTAATGTTTTGAACAAATACAAATTCAAATAAATTCATACTTGAATTAAATCTATTTAAATCTTGTGTAAACTTGTTTAATTCATAATTAATTCATTTTAATTCCTTTTTCAATAAATGAAACATGTATTCCAACTAAAATTTTGAGTTCTTTCTAAATATGAATTTTGTTATTTATTTTGAACATTTAAAATTGGTGAAAACAACAAATTCTTGTGTGACACCTTTAAGAAGCAAATTTTCATAACTTAATAAATAAAATTCCAAACTTGGTAAACTTTATTTCAAATTGGATCTATTGTTGTTTTCTTTTTGTTTTCCTCATCCATGCATCATGCTAATCCACTTACACATGATGATTAGTTGTAGCTCATTTAATCCAACCTTAAATCATGGGCTTTCCATATGCAATCCAAATTGCATATGGGTCCATTTAAACATGTTATCATGTCAGCTATCTTATCTTTGATGCATCAATTAAATTGTCATGCATCATCCCATGATTGTGCATTATGCCATGTTATTGATTGTTTGTCTCTCTGCGTTGTTTGTTTGCTTCTTCTCGAATAGACGACGACGCTGAGACAGACGAGGTTTACGACACTACTTCTGAGGAGTTAGCCCAGTACCAGGCTACTGAGTTTGCAGGCGAGTATTCACTCACATGAACCATTGTGTTCCTTTCCACACTGGATACCGATACTTTCCGTTGTCTATTCTGCTAGCCTTAAGATTCGTTGCTTGTGTTCCGATCCTATCACCTGTTATCCTGTAACCCTGATATAGCGTCGCCTACACACCTATAACCCTGTTGTTTGTTGCCGGTGTCTTACTAGCATGCTTAGGGTTGTTTATGCTCGAGTCTTTTGTCCGTTACTTTCTGTTACCTTATTTACCATGTTCTGGGGCTCGATGTTTAAACAACTATCATGTTAATGTTTTGGGTAATAATAATTTGATGATAAGGCACCGGCAGGAGGCCCGGCGTGGTTTTGAGGCCTGCTAGTGTTGACCCTAATTAGGAAAAGGGTTTTGTCTACTGATCCATGATGAGCGCACTAACCGCATGTGGGAAGCGTGTATGGGTGCCCCCCTCAATTTGGTTCGATTCGCATCTCGTCCAAATCGCCACACTTAGTTCGGGCTTTCCATTTGATGCATGCATATGCAGGTGAGAACCCGAGGCCAGGGTGGAACTTTTGTAGTCGGCATTTAGGGCGGCGTGGTCTTCCAGTGCTATGAGGGTCCCCCTTTTCTTCGTGGGGGCTCGATTAGCCGCGCACGCACAGCACGTGGTGCTTTGGGCTTGATGCGAAGAAGAGTTGGGTTGTGTTGAGTGCCCCGCTTGGTGGAAGGCATTCCATCTGGCGGGTTATTCTTACGTGTACGGCCAAATTGGTGCACCCCTGCAGGGTTAAATCTTCTCGAGAAGCCGTGTTTTCCGCGGTTATGGTTGACTTGGTGAAAGTACTGGCTAACAAGTACTCAGAACAACTTACACCTAACTAATGATAACTTGACTAGTAATAGTCTTATTGACACAATAACTTGACCCATCATTAATCCAATTGTGTGAGTTATCCTCGGATTGCTTCTTTGGATAAGGGGCGAGATCCAAGATGGGTTTGTTTGAGGATAGTAGTAGTTGGTTACGATACGCTATCTTATCCCCTTTCTTTTAGCCGGAAGTTGTAGCGTGTTTCTGTAGTTGGTTAGAGCAGCCTGCTGCCGCACTTTTGTATCACCTATTCTTCCGTTGCACCCAAAGCATCTGTACTTGGTGTTGCCGGGTACACTATGGTAACTTGTGAGTCTTGCTTGCCAGTACTTGTCTGTACTGACCCCTTTGGGGCAGTGGTTTCCGCTGACTACGTTTCCGAGGATCCCCATGGTGGCTACTACGTGGAGTATGACGAGGCTGCTGACGAGTAGATAGCGGACCCGGGCAGGATCCGAGACATCGTGGATGGGCTCCGTCTTTTCGTTTCCGGCCTCTTAGGCCTATTTGGATCTTGTCTGTACTCAGACACTTTGGATGCTTCCGCTGTGTTGTAATGATGAATTGTTGGGACATGTGTCCTCTGGATGATTGTATTTGCTATCTCTGCTCTAGTGAGAGCCATTTGCAACTTATTTCAATCTTTTGTGTCTTAGAGATATGTTGTGATATCACTTGTTCAAATGCCGCTGACGTACCATGTGTGTATGTTATGAATTACGTCGACGGAAGTAGTCGGATTTCTATGGGATGGTTTACGCAGACGATGGATAGTAGAAAATGGTTGTCACACGTTTACGTCTTGGCCTGCTCATATTGAGATGCGGGTGCCGGTATGCCCCGTAAGCCATTTGTCCTACTGTTTAGCGGACTGTGAGTATCCTCTAGAAGTCCGGGTGCGACAAATGGTATCAGAGCATGTCTGCCTGTAGGATCCCTTTTACTGGTCGCAGTTGAGTCTAGAAACTATTTTGTAGTTATATAGGAAAAATGAAACGTGAGAGTAGAAATTCTGTTCTTTTATTTCTTTCCCCACCCACCCTCCCTTTTCTGGTAAGGAAGTGCAACGTTGTTTTCTCTTCTCATCTAAACTTTCAAGTTAGGATTTCACGTATCCTGGTTTCTCTAGGATAGTTATATCTACTAGTCCATAGGAATGGAGGTGGTTGTGACATTATTTATCATGTTGCCTACTCATGATTGAGAACGGAGGCGTGTAAGCCCCGGAAGCAGATCCTCTATTCCTTAAGCAGTAGATATTGATCCTTTAGAAGCCCGGATGGGTTTTCCGTAGTACCTCAGGAGTGTTTGGTCTCGTGTTTCCCGATGTTGCTTCAATATCCTGTTCTTCTCAACATCCTTTTCGTCCGTTGAAACCTTGTTGTTGCTTGCCACTTCAGTTCTTCTACCGGCGTCTAATCAAAACTTCCCCGATCATCTGCAGATGGATCTCAGGTTCTACCCGCAGGTGGTTCGTATGACTCGTTGCGAGAGCACTGCCGGTTATCCGGAGATGCTGAGAGACATGGTCACTTTTCTGGGGTTCCGTTGGGCACCAGAGTACCAGGTCTACGAGCAGCAGCGAGAGTTTGACCAGACCTACTACCAGGCTATCGTCTACATTCTGTCAGATGATGGCATGAGCGTAGTCCACCGCTACGAGGCAGTAGGTTCCACAGTGGATATGGCTATGCAGCAAGCAGCTTATGTGAGTCTCACCGTCCTTCGTGCTGACTACTGGGGATTTGACGATTCTATCTATCGCCACATCCCCCGTGGTTACATCACCTCAGAGGGAGCTCACTTCACTCTCTACGACAACTTGGATGTCTACGAGCATGATAACTCCAGGCTGCACACCACCGCTCAGTTTGTGAGGCACAGTGACGCAGTTGCCAGCACACTATCTCAGGAGTTGGCTTCAGTCAGAGAGCAGCTCTACCTTGCTTTGACTCGTCTGGCGACTTACACCATAGACTTTGTTGGAGACGAGCGCTTTGCACGTTTCGATCAGCCAGTTGGTCATCGTCTGCCAGATGCTGGAGGTTACGAGCCGATCAGAGGTCCACTCCTTAACCTTGGTGCTGGTTACACTGGGATTCCACGCTTTGGAGCACAGGGAGTCGATGCTATGTACTTCACCACACCTAGAGTCGCTCTCAGACCACGTCAGATCTACGTGGATCGTCGTTCTACCTACTTTCGTGGGCGTGCTCCTCACCGTACCTCTCGCCGTACTCCTAGCCGCCGTCCTGCGTGATGAGCATGGGAGTACCGATGTATCCATTCTTAGCCATGTTTAGTTATCCTTTGGCATTCGAACCATTTATGGTGTGTTGGATATTCTGATGTATTTGAACATGTGATGATGTACCTGTTGGTTATCTATTCATGCGTCGGAATAATCTCTCTTTCGGTTTCCAAGTCTATCCTTTTCTATTGTTGTGCTAAAATGCATTTCCATTCAGGATGCCGCCAACAAGGAACAACCCGCCTGAGCCACCGCCAATCACGGAGCTGTTGATTCAGATGACCCAAGTCATGAAGCAGATGGCCCAGTCTCAGACTAATCAGCACAACAACCAGACGGCTCCACGGGTCAGCATCAAGGAGTTCCTCGGTCTGGGTCCGAGAGCTTTCGTGGCCACACGCGAGCCTCTGGACGCTGGTGACTGGATCCGTGAGATAGCTAAGGCTCTGGAGATTGCTCACGTTGCTGAGGAAGACAAGGTCAAGTATGCCTCCTATCTGCTGTAGGGACAGGCAGCTACTTGGTGGGAAAACTACCAGGCCATGAGAGCTGGCTTTCCAATCACGTGGGCTTGTTTCAAGGAAGCCTTCCTGAAGCACCACATTCCAGATGGTCTCATGGAAAGGATGCGTTAAGAGTTTTGCTCACTCAAGCAGGGCAAGTTGGACGTCATCGGCTATCAGAGTGAGTTCAATCGCCTCGCTCGTTACGCTGGTGATGAGGTGTCCACTGAAGCTAAGAAGATGGCAAGGTTCCGCAGAGGTTTTAACCCGGAACTCAAGTACGCCCTCACCAATATCAAGGCCAACAACTTCGAGGAGCTCGTTAACACCGCGCTCAATGAAGAAAATGGGCGTAAGGCGTTCGAGGAGTCTCGCAAGCACTCGCGTGAGGGTGGTTCCTCCTCCAACATGACCACCCCTCTGCAGAAGCGCCGCATCTGGGTGCCAAATGGTGCTGTCACTCGGGCTCCATACGCCCAACCTTCTCCAGGCTTCGCTCCCCGCCCACCCAACCCTGCTCAGATGCATGATCAGAGGGCTTCAATGGGGCAGCCAAGGCCAGGGACTCCTCGTGTCGTCACTTGCTACAAGTGCAAGCAAACGGGGCACTACGCTGACAAGTGCACGCAGAGGCAGCTACCTCCACCACCACCTCGTCCCAACACAAACCAGGCAATGGTGCGCGCTCCCCCGCCTAAGGCCTTCAACTCCAACAACAGGCCTGTCGGGAGGACCGCAAGGGTGAATCATGTCAAGATCGACAAAGCTGAGGAAGCTCCTGACGTCGTTCTTGGTACATTTCCCGTAAACTCTATTCCAGCTAAAGTGTTGTTTGATACCGGAGCATCACATTCTTTCGTGTCAAAGATCTTTGCGACAGCAATTAAGCTCCCTTTTGTTGGTTTGGGTTCCCCGCTAGTGGTAAACTCCCCTGGAGCAACTATGCAAACGTCCAAGATCAGTCACAGAAATCAAATTCTAATTGGAGGCCACATATTCCTTGCTTCCCTCATACTGCTTGGCAATTCTGACATTGATGTCATTCTTGGTATGGATTGGCTGAAAGCCAATAAAGCAAGGATTGATTGTGCTCAGAAGTCAATAACTCTGTTCCACCCCTCTGGCCAGATAGTCTATTCTCCAAATGAATCAAGTTCCATTCAGCTATACAACCTCGATGCAAAACCTCTACCTTCACTTGAAAATGTTCCGGTGGTTTGCGAATTCCCTGACGTCTTTCCAGAAGAGTTGCCAGGGATGCCTCCGGACAGAGCAGTTGAGTTCGTGATCGAACTTGAACCAGGTACTGCTCCAATCTCTAAGCATCCTTACAAGATAGGAACTCCCGAGCTGAAGTTGTTGAAGGAACAAATTTATATGTACATGGAAAAAGGTTACATTCAACCTAGCTCCTCGGCTTGGGGTTGCCCAACTCTGTTTGTTGCGAAGAAGGATCACACAAAGAGACTCGTTGTTGACTATCGTCCTCTTAACGAGAAAACCATCAAAAACAAGTATCCAATTCCTCGTATCGATGATATTTTTGATCAACTTGCTGGAGCCTCAATATTCTCCAAGTTGGACTTGAGAATGGGTTACCATCAAATAAAGATCAGAAAAGAGGATATTCCAAAGACAGCGTTCACCACTCGCTACGGTCTATATGAATTCACCGTCATGTCCTTTGGTCTCACCAATGCACCGGCGACATTCTCTCGACTCATGAATTTTGTCTTCCATGAATACCTCGACAAGTTCGTTGTGGTATATCTTGATGACATTCTTGTCTACTCAAAATCCGAGGAAGAGCACGAAGAACATCTTCGTCTAACCCTCATGAAACTTCGCGAGCATCGTCTCTATGCCAAATTCTCCAAATGTGAGTTCTGGATTCCAGAAGTTGCTTACCTTGGTCATGTCATCTCCGCCAAGGGCATAGCCATTGATCCAGAAAAGGTTAAAGCAATTGTTGATTGGAAACCTCCAAAGACGGTGAAGCAAGTAAGAAGTTTTCATGGCTTGGCTAGCTATTGCCGTCGTTTCGTCCAAAACTTTTCCAAGATTGCCAAACCTCTCACTGATCTCACAAAGAAGGACAAGAAGTTCGTTTGGTCTCCACAATGTGATGAAAGTTTCAATCTCCTGAAGACTAAACTCACTTCTACACCAGTTCTGGTTGGCCCAGATCCTACCAAACCTTTCCAGATATTCTGTGATGCTTCTCTCCAAGGTCTAGGTGCAGTTCTTATGCAAGAACGTCAAGTTGTGGCTTATGCTTCACGTCAGTTGAACGCACATGAGCTCAATTATCCCACTCATGACCTTGAACTTGCAGCAGTTGTGTTTGCCCTCAAGAAATGGAGACAATACTTGTTGGGAAATCGCACTGAAATCTTTTCCGATCATAAGAGTCTGAAGTATATCTTCACTCAGCCAGATCTAAACCTCAGACAAAGAAGATGGATTGAAAAGATCAAAGACTTTGATCTTACCATTTCTTACACTCCAGGCAAGGCTAATGTTATGGCCGATGCTCTCAGTCGCAAGTCGTATTGCAATAATCTCATGATCATGGAAAGCCAACCTCCTCTTCATGAAGAATTCCAGAAGCTGAACCTTGGTCTTGTTCCTCAAGGCTATCTTGCAAACTTGACAGCCAGTCCAACTCTCGAGGACAAGATTCGTTCTGAACAACTTCGTGATGCTGAAATCAAGAAGATGGTAGAACACATCAAAGAAGGCAAGGAGAAATTTAAGTCCTTCTCAATTGATGACAAGGGAACGGTGTTCTTCGAAGGACGCATTGCAGTTCCTCAAGTTCAAAGTCTCAAAGATGTCATTCTAAAGGAGGCTCATGAAACTCCTCTCTCCATACACCCTGGAAGTACAAAGATGTACCAGGATCTCAAGACACTGTATTGGTGGCCTGGTATGAAATGTGAAATTTCTCAATACGTTTCTGAATGCGACGTCTGTCAACGTGTTAAGGCAGTTCATCAGAAAACAGCCGGTCTTCTCCAACCTCTGAAAATCCCTGAGTGGAAGTGGGACATGATTGAAATGGACTTCGTCACTGGTTTTCCAAAGTCTAAGAGGGGCAACGATACAATCTTCGTTGTCATTGATCGACTCACTAAAGTCGCTCACTTCTTTCCTGTCAAAGAGACAATCTCAGCTAGTCAGTTAGCAGAGCTCTACACAACAAAGATTGTTCCTCTTCATGGTGTTCCATTGGAAATAAGCTCAGACCGTGGAAGCATCTTCACTTCTCATTTCTGGAAAAGCTTTCAAGAAGCATTGGGCACCAAACTTCTATTCAGCACAGCTTATCACCCTCAGTCTCAAGGGCAAGTCGAAAGAGTCAATCAGATTCTCGAGGATATGCTCAGAGCATGTGGTATCTCTTTTGGCATGAAATGGGAGGAATGTCTTCCATATGCTGAATTATCCTACAACAACAGCTTCCAGGCAAGCCTAGGCATGGCACCATTTGAGGCTCTCTATGGCCGCAGATGCAGGAGTCCAATCAATTGGTCTGGAGCTGGTGAACGTTCACTATTAGGCCCTGACATTGTTAAGGAAGCCGAAGAGAAAGTTCGTATCATTTGTGACAATCTCAAGATTGCTCAGTCTCGTCAGAAAAGCTACTATGACAGCAAGCACAGGGATATGGTCTATGCACCTGGTGACAAAGCATATCTCCGTGTAACTCCCCTCAGAGGCACTCATCATTTTGGTGTCAAAGGAAAGCTTGCACCAAGATATATTGGTCCTTTCAACATTCTCTCAAGGCGTGCAGAAAATGCCTATCGTCTTGAACTTACAGAAAAGCTATCCAAGGTGCACGATGTGTTTCACGTGTCACAGCTCAAGAGGTGCCTCAAAGATACAGGTCGTGCAGTTGATCATGATTCCATTGATCTGCAAGAAGACCTCTCTTATGAGGAGCACCCTGTTCGCATTCTCGATGAGACCGAGCGCAAAACTCGCAACAAGAGCACCAAGTTCTTAAAAGTGCAGTGGTCTCATCATTCCGATAAAGAGGCAACGTGGGAGACCGAAGAGGATCTTCGCAAGAAGTATCCGGACCTTTTCTCTTCTCAGTAGGAATCTCGGGGCGCGATTCCTTCAAGGGGGGGCGTTTTGTAACATCCATTAGAATGTTTGCTCTCTGTTATTTTATGTTTTGCATCATGACATCATAATCATTGCATTTGTTTTGCTTTGTTTTCCATTTGTTTTTCTTTGTTTTCCATCTGTTTTCCCTTGTTTTCTATTTGAATTTTCAAATCAAATTTTCAAATTCTTGTTCATACTTGTTCTGTTACAATTTTGCAAATAAAAAGTTCAAATCAAAACATAAAATTGTTTCTAACAAACATGAAAGTTCAAACTATTTTAATTGTTCTTTCAATAATTCAAATAATAACAAAAATTGCTCAATTTCATTTAAATTACAAACAGAAACATAATTTAAAATTTTTGGAAAATCAAAGTTTGCACAATGATGTTTCTATAATAACTAACCTATAAAAGTTTACCCTAAATTTTCTAACCCTAAAAACCATGCCTTTTTCTTCCTATTCTTTTTCTGCAAAAAAAAAAGAAACAGAATCAAAAAACAAAAACAAAAATATAACGCAGAGAGGGAGATGGCAGGCAGTGGGCTGAGCCCAGCCCACCAAACCTTTCCCCACGGCCTGCTACCCCCTCCTTTCTCCTACCTTTGTACGGCGTGCATCCGAGATGCCCACGTCGGCATACAGAGGCAGGGAACGGACAATAGCTTCTCCTCCCCCTCCTTAAAACCAGAGCATCGAGCTCCTCTCCCTCTGCCCTAGTTTCCTCCCCCCTCTTCCTCCATCTCCGCCGCCATTCTTTTTCCTTTCTTCCCTCTCTCGCTGTTTCTCTGTACCGCACCGCAGTGCGTCCACCTCCGGCGATCGCCACGCCCCTGTAGCCCCTCCGCGCCGGCTGGCCGCGGGAATCGAATCCCCGCGACGTCACCACCCTCCTCGACCCCGCAGCGGCCGCCGGGAGCAGCTACACCATCCGCGCCATCGAGATTTTGTCGCTGCTGCACACTGCCTCGTCTTTTCGTCAGGTTCATCTGCATCGCCGTCGCCGCTCCTCCTTGCAACGACGCCAACCGCGGTGAGCGCAAGTTCCCCTCCTCTGTCCCCTGCACCACACGCACACGGCGCCCCCTCCCGCGCTCGCAGCAGCAGCCGCGGCAAGCACTCGCCGTTCAGCGATCGTCGTTTCTGTTCGCGGTCAGGTTCAGTTTCGTCAGATGCGTTTAGGCCCGAAGAGTTACCTCAAAAGTATGCGCGATTAGTACCTGTCACGAAACAAAGCAGCAGCGCACTGGTAGCTACCCCGTGCGCGCATGCAGGAGGGCATGGATCGAATCCCTCCCCCGCGGGATTAACCATCTTTTTCCATCTTTTTTCCCAAATCCAGAACAAATCCCTATTCGCACACAAGTCCCTGCTAGCATTTTTCTTAGTCCCTATAAATAATTTCTAAGTCCTTGGCTACTAAATAAAATGGCAGAACACCCCCTAAGCTTTAAAAATGCATAACTAAATTATTACAACTTCAAATTCAACATTTTAAATATGTTTTTCATACCAAATTGAATTCTCTACCCAAATATAAATTTTGTTTACTGTTTTGAATATTTTAAATTGGTGAAATATTTGAATCCTTTTTTAATTCACTTAATTTTGCAAAATTCATAACTTGGGCATAAAAATTCCAAATTCAACAAACTAAATATGTTTTCCATGCAAAATTGAACCACCTTTCCAAATATAAACTTTGTTTCATGTTTTGAATAATTAAAATTGGTTAAATAATTTAAACCTTGTTTAAATCATTTAAAATTGCTAAATTCATAATTTGGTCAAATTAAATTCTTTTTGAACATATAAAATATGTTTTCAAACCAGAAAATTATAACCTTTCCAAATATGAATTTTATTTAATGTTTTGAACAAATAAAAATTCAAATAAATTCATACTTGAATTAAATCTATTTAAATCTTGTGTAAACTTGTTTAATTCATAATTAATTCATTTTAATTCCTTTTTCAATAAATGAAACATGTATTCCAACTAAAATTTTGTGTTCTTTCTAAATATGAATTTTGTTATTTATTTTGAACAATTAAAATTGGTGAAAACAACAAATGCTTGTGTAACACCTTTAAGAAGCAAAATTTCATAACTTAATAAATAAAATTCCAAACTTGGTAAACTTTATTTCAAATTGGATCTATTGTTGTTTTATTTTTGTTTTCCTCATCCATGCATCATGCTAATCCACTTACACATGATGATTAGTTGTAGCTCATTTAATCCAACCTTAAATCATGGGCTTTCCATATGCAATCCAAATTGCATATGGGTCCATTTAAACATGTTATCATGTCAGCTATCTTATCTTTGATGCATCAATTAAATTGTCATGCATCATCCCATGATTGTGCATTATGCCATGTTATTGATTGTTTGTCTCTCTGCGTTGTTTGTTTGCTTCTTCTCGAATAGACGACGATGCTGAGACAGACGAGGTTTACGACACTACTTCTGAGGAGTTAGCCCAGTACCAGGCTACTGAGTTTGCAGGCGAGTATTCACTCACATGAACCATTGTGTTCCTTTCCACACTGGATATCGATACTTTCCGTTGTCTATTCTGCTAGCCTTAAGATTCGTTGCTTGTGTTCCGATCCTATCACCTGTTATCCTGTAACCCTGATATAGCCTCGCCTACACACCTATAACCCTGTTGTTTGTTGCCGGTGTCTTACTAGCATGCTTAGGGTTGTTTATGCTCGAGTCTGTTGTCCGTTACTTTCTGTTACCTTATTTACCATGTTCTGGGGCTCGATGTTTAAACAACTATTGTAACATCCAAGTATGAAAACATCCCTTAGTTGTTTTATTTCTTGTTTAGTTTTAAGCAATGCATCATGTCATCATCTCATTGCATTTGTTTTATTTATGTTTGCATTGTTTCCATAATGAATCAACAGTTGTTTTCACACTTGTCTGTACAATCTTTTCAAACAAAGAATTGCAAAACAAAACCTCCCTTATTTTCCAAATAATTGACTAAGTTTCACTTCTCAAATTGTTGGTTTTAATCAAACCATTAATCACTCAATTAATTCAATCAATAGTTCCCAAATCATCTTTTAAATTCCCAAATCAAACATTGTTTGCAACTTAATAAAATTCACTTAACAAACTTTAAATCAAATTAAATTTTCCAATTGTGAAATAATGTTAACCTTGCTCTAATTATTGTTTTGGAGAATTAACACAAGTAATTCCAAAAAGGAAACCCCCAAAAATCCTATCTTTTCTCTCTCTTTGCTCTCTTGCAAAAAAAATGAAAAGAAAGAAAAAATAAAATAGCCAAAGGAGAGGGCAGCCCACCCCTTTTTCTCTTTCTTTCCCAGCCCACCAAGCCCAAGCGCATCACCCCCTACCTCCGTACGGTCCTGCCCCTTCTCTGTCGTTTTCCCTCTGTAAAAAGCAGCAGCACGCACCCCATGTGCCATGTTCCCCCTCCCCTATATCTCTCCCTCAAGCCCCTCCAAACCCTAACCAATCTCTCTCCCTCCTTCTCCTTTCCCTCTCCGCCGCCAGCCTTCCTCTCCCCTCGTTTCCCCTCTAAAACCGAGGCCTTCTTCTGTAACTACTGAACCAAGGAGGAGCTGCCGTGGCCGAGGGTTGCCAGCCATGGCGCCGCCGCCCTGGCCATCACCGGGGTGACCCGTGGCCGGGAATGGAACCAGGGCGGTCTGCCCTTCCACTTTGCTGAAGGAGTCCCGGCCGGAGGAGCCCTGGGGACGGCGCCGTCCTTCCCCGACGACCACCGCCTCCACCGCCCGTCGCCATCGACCTCCTCTGCACGTCCCTCGCTGTAAGCCGTCCGCGCCTTCCGCTCCTTCCCCTCTCTGCCTCGCAACCGCGCGGCCCGCACGGCGGCCGCAGCGCCCGCACGCGGCGGCGAGTCACCGCGGCAGGACGCCCATCGCCGGCTGCCCCCGTCCGATCGCAGATGGTCTTCTGTACCTGCACGCACGGAAGGGAAAACAGGAAGATTCAGTTACCATGCGTAACTGAATAATAACCCTCACCCTTCTCTGTACCTATCACGAAGCGCTCCTAGCCCGACTGGCATCTGTTCCGTGCGCCCAAGGGAAGGTCCCTGGTTCGAATCCCAGGGGAGGCAAATGCCTCCCCCAATTTTTTCCATCCGCGCGCCCCGCGCTGGGCCCACGCGTCAGGGACCCTGGATGCCACCTAGGCGCCACGCAGGAGATGGCCCACTGGCAGTGGCCTGTGTAGGTCACTGCTCGGTGCCTTTATTTTTCTGCCTTTCTTATTTTCAATATCAGTCCAGTAATTTTCAGAATAGTCCCTAGAATTAAACTCCTAATAACTTTTAATTCCTAACTCCAAATAATACAAATAAAATATGTACACTGCACCAAATTCAATTCTCTATCTATCTATAGCATTTGTTTTCTGTTTTGAATTTTCAAAATGCAATCCAAATTTGAATTCAAATAATTCAATTGCAATTTGCTGAAATCCATAACTAATTCATTATTAATCCAAATCATACAAATAAAATATGTTTTCCATACCATTTTGAACCACCAATTCAAATATAAATTTTGTTTCATGGTTTGAATAATTTAAATTGCCTAAATAATTTAAATCTTGTTTAATTCAATTAAAAATTGTTTAATATTGTTTAATTCATAATTAAATAATCCAAAGTCCAATTTCAATATGTGAAACATGTAATCCACCTAAAATTTGATGTTCTTGTCAAATATAAACTTTGTTATTTGTGTTGCACACTTTAACTTGGTGAAAACAACAATTACTTGTGTGACATCAATAAGGAACCAAAAATTCTTAACATGACAAATAAAATCCCACACTTGTTTTCTTCCTTTTCCATTTGCATCTAATATTGTTTACTTCTTGTTTTCATCATGCATGCATCATGTTTAACTACTTACACTTGTTAATCAAATGTAGATCATTGCTTCAACCTAAACCATTTGCATCCATATGCAATTCACATTGCATATGGGTCCAATTAAATTGTGTTACCTTGTCAAGTAGTTTACTTTGATGCATCTATTAACATGACATGCATCATCCCATGGTTGTGCATCCTATGCCATGTATTGATTGTTCGTCTCTTTCGATTGTGTGTTTGCTTCTTCTCGCTTTAGACGACGACGTTGAGACCGAAGAGACGTACGTTACCCCTTCTAAGGATTTTAGCTCAGTACCAGGCTACTGGGTTTGCAGGCAAGTTATCACTCACATGAATCATCGAGTTCCCTTCCACACTTGTTGTCGATACTATCCTTTTGTCTATTACTACTAGCCCTATGTATCGTTGCTTGTTCTCCGAACCTATCACATGATACCCTGAACCAATGATATTGCCTCACCTCCATACCTACAGCCATTGCTTGTGCCTGTTCTCATCTAGCATGCTTAGGGTTGCTTTTGCTCGAGTCTGTTGTCGATTACTCTTTTACTATTATTATTTGTACCGGGGGCTCGAATTTAATCAATCAATCCTGTTAATTGCTAATGGTAATAATAATTTGATGATAAGGCACCGGCAGGAGGCCCTAAGTGGTTTTGAGGCCTGCTAGTGTCGACCCTAATAGGAAAAGGGTCTTGTCTACTGATCCATGATGAGCGTGCTCACCGCATCCGGGTGGTAGTATGGGACCCCCCTCGACTTAGACTTGATCTGCAGTTTGTCCGAAGAGCCACACTTAGTTCGGGTGTTCCATTTGCTCCTTGCATAATGGGAGGTACCCCCATTGGTTACTGGTGATGATGATGATGCATATAGGGCGAGGCCTGTGGTGCCGGGGGGTGTGGTTTTCACCCTTGCGCTTAGGTTAGGCGGACTGGCCGGGACCTTATAGCTCCGTGGCTCCTAGGATGGATTGTAGAGATGGTTTGGGTCGTGTCAAGTCCACCTAAGTTTTAGTTGGTGGCTTGAGTGTGTACGGGTACTGGAGCACACCCTGCAGGGATAAATCTTCTCGAGAAGCCGTGTTTTCCGCGGTTATGGATTACTTGGTGAAAGTACTGGCTAACAAGTACTCAGGACAACTTAAAGATAATGATCAACCATGTATCACCCAATGCTAAATAACTTGACTAGTAATAGGTTATTCACACAATAACTTGACTCATCTTTAATACAATGGTGTGAGTTATCCTCGGATTGCTTCTTCGGATAAGGGGCGAGATCCAGGATGGGTTTGTTTGAAGTTATCTTTCAGTTGGTTACAATTCCTCGATCTTATCTTCTTCTGTTAGCCGGAACTTGTAGTATTTTCTGTAGTTGGTTAGAGCAGCCCGCTGCAGCTTTTATAATACCTATCTTTTCCGTTGATCCCAAGCATCAATGCTTGTGTTGACGGGTAACTCTTTGATGAAGTGTGAGTCTTGCTTGCCAGTACTTGGATGTACTGACCCCGTTGGGGCTGTGGTTTACGCAGACTTCGACTACGACTACGAGGATCACCAGGATGGCTACTTCGTGGAGTTTGACGAGACTGCAGACGAGTAGATAGCTGGACCTCGGGCAGGATCCAGGAACTACGTGGATGGGATTCGTCTTCTTTATTTTCCCCGGCTTCTTAAGCCTTTTGGTTTTGTCTGTACTCAGACATGTTGAATGCTTCCGCTGCTATGTAATGAATGTCATGTTGGGACATGTGTCCTCTGGATGATTGTATTTGCTATTCTCTGCCTTAGTGAAGGCCATTTGCAATCTTATTTCAATTTTTTGTGTCTTAGAGATATGTTGTGGTATCATTCCGTTTAACGCTGTTGACGTACCATGTGTGATTGGTATGAAGTACGTCGACAGTAGTGCCTATGGTCTCTAGTGGATAGTTTACATCGACGGTGGAATAGCAGGGCTTGTGTTGTCGCGCATAAGCGCAGGCCTACCAGGAAGCTGGGACGTGGGAGCAGTTATGCCCCATAATCCAAGCATCTGCTATCTAGTTCGGCCCGATGAGTATCCCCTAGAAGCCAGGGTACGACAAATGGTATCAGAGCCTGTCTGCCTGTAGGATCCCTTTTACTGGTCGCAGTTGAGTCTAGAAACTATTTTGTAGCTATATAGGAAAAATGAAACGTGAGAGTAGGAATTCTGCCATTTTATTTCTTTCCCCACCCACCCTCCCTTTTCTGGTAAGGAAGTGCAACGTTGTTTTTCTCTTCTCATCTAAACTTTCAAGTTAGGATTTCACGTGTTCTGGGTTCTTCCGTAGTACCTTAGGAGTTTTGGTCGCGAGTTTCCCGATGTTGCTTCAATGTCATGTTTCTCTCAAGAACCTTTCGTCCATTGATGTATCCATTCCTAGCTATGTTTAGTTATCCTTTCGTACTCAAACCATTTATGGTGAACGTTGAGGGTAGTATATGTTTGATCCATGCTACCTTCTTACCGTCTGAAGTAATCCTTTTAAGCACTTATATTGGATTTTGTTATCCGGTTAGTGTGTTAACCTTGGTATCCTCTTCAGGATGGAAAGTGGTGACGAAGAACACACACTGCCACCTGAGATGGGGAAAGTGCTGTCTCAGATGACGCAAGTTATAAGGCAGATGCAGCAGAACCAAGACCTTGGGAGTAATGGCAACGCCCGTGTGTCTATTCGGGAGTTCCTTGAGCTCAACCCGCGCACGTTTGATAACTCCTCCGAGCCATTGGATGCTGATGACTGGCTCCGTGAAATGAACCGTACTCTTGTGGTAGCTCATGTGGCTGACGAGGACCGTGTTCCTTACGTGACCTACCTTCTCCGTGGACAATCAATGTCTTGGTGGGAGAATTTCCAAGAAATGAGAGGTTCTAGTGTGGCAATCACATGGGAGGATTTCAAGCAAGCCTTTGTGCGCCATCACATTCCCGATGGGCTCATGGAGAAAGTGCGTGAGGAATTCTATTCTTTCACACAAGGCAGTTTGGACGTTCTCGAATACCAAAGAGAGTTCAATCGTCTGGCTCGCTACGCCGGAGATGAAATCTCCACGGAAGCGAGAAAGATGGCAAAGTTCCGCAGGGGTCTCAACCCGGAACTCAAGTACGCTCTCACCAACGTCAAGGCCAAGAATTTTGAGGACCTCGTCAACATCGCTCTAAATGAAGAGCATGGGCGCAAGTTGGTTGAGGAATCTCGCAAGCACTCTCGTGAACAGGCTAATCTCTCGAAAGCTATCATGCCTCCACAAAAACGAAGAGTTTGGGTTCCATATACCACTACAACGCCGCCCATCTACTTGCCAAGCCCGGCAGGAATTCTTCCCCGCCCTCCCACCCCAGTGGTATCTTCAGGAGGTGCTCCGTCTCAGCCAAGACCAACAACTCCTCGTTCTGTTGTTACATGCTACAAGTGTGGACAGTCGGGCCACTATTCCGATAAGTGTCCGCAAAGGCACCTCTTTCCACCTCCACCTCGCCACAGGTCGACCCCGACAAGAATACGTGGTCCTCCGTTGGGCAGCTACAACAACAACGAGCTTGGCGTGAGAACCGTTAAGGTGAACCATGTCAAGGCCCGGGGAGCAGAAGAATCTCCAGAGGTTGTAATGGGCACACTTCTTGTGAACTCGTTTCGTGCTAAAGTCTTGTTCGATTCTGGTGCTTCACACTCTTTCATCTCTCAATGCTTTGCAAACACCAGTGGAATCAACTTCGAACAGTTGTCTATCCCTCTCCTAGTGAAATCACCGGGATCTAGCTGGCAAAGCAATAAAGTTAGCCAGAACGTCGAGATCACAATTGGAAACCTTCCATTCCAGGCATCTCTGATAGCTCTCCACTCTTCAGATATTGATGTCATTCTGGGGATGGATTGGTTGGTAGCCAACAAAGCAGTCATTGATTGTCCTGCTAAGTCTGTCAAAATCACACACCCTTCTGGCCAGATAGTCTACTTCCATGCTGAAAATCCAGTTGCTCAACTCTACACTCTAAATGCAAATCCTCTACCATCTATTGAAACTATTCCGGTGGTTTGTGACTTCCCCGATGTCTTTCCAGAAGAATTGCCAGGAATGCCTCCTGACAGAGCAGTTGAGTTCGTGATCGAACTTGAACCAGGCACTGCTCCAATCTCCAAGCATCCATACAAGATAGCTCCTCCTGAACTGAAGTTGTTGAAGGAGCAAATCGATATGTACATGGAGAAAGGTTACATTCAACCTAGTTCCTCGGCTTGGGGTTGCCCAACTCTGTTCGTTGCAAAGAAGGATCAAACAAAGAGACTCGTGGTTGACTATCGTCCTCTCAACGAGAAAACCATCAAAAACAAATATCCAATTCCTCGTATCGATGATCTGTTTGATCAACTTGCTGGAGCCTCAATATTCTCCACGCTGGACTTGAGAATGGGTTACCATCAAATAAAGATCAGAAAGGAAGATATTCCAAAGACAGCTTTCACCACTCGGTACGGTCTATATGAATACACCGTCATGTCCTTTGGTCTCACCAATGCACCGGCGACATTCTCCAGACTAATGAATTCTGTCTTTCATGAATACCTCGACAAGTTCGTTGTGGTATATCTTGATGATATTCTGGTCTACTCAAAATCCGAGGAAGAGCATGGAGAACATCTTCGTCTCACTCTAATGAAACTTCGCGAGCATCGTCTGTATGCCAAGTTCTCCAAATGTGAGTTCTGGATTCCAGAAGTTGCTTACCTTGGCCATGTCATCTCTGCCAAGGGCATAGCCATTGATCCAGAAAAGGTTAAGGCAATTGTTGATTGGAAACCTCCTAAGACGGTGAAGCAAGTCAGAAGTTTTCTTGGCTTGGCTAGCTATTGCCGTCGTTTCGTCCAAAACTTCTCCAAGATTGCTAAACCTCTCACTGATCTCACAAAGAAGGACAAGAAGTTCGTTTGGTCTCCACAATGTGATGAAAGTTCCAATCTCCTGAAGACTAAACTCACTTCTACACCAGTTCTGGTTGGCCCAGATACTACCAAACCTTTCCAGATATTCTGTGATGCTTCTCTCCAAGGTCTAGGAGCAGTTCTTATGCAAGAACGTCAAGTTGTGGCTTATGCTTCACGTCAGTTGAACCCACATGAGCAAAACTATCCCACTCATGATCTAGAACTTGCAGCAGTTGTGTTTGCCCTCAAGAAATGGAGGCAATACTTGTTGGGTAATCACACTGAAATCTTTTCCGATCATAAGAGTCTGAAATACATCTTCACTCAACCAGATCTAAACCTCAGGCAAAGGAGGTGGATTGAAAAGATCAAAGACTTCGATCTTACCATTTCTTACACTCCAGGCAAGGCTAATGTTATGGCCGATGCTCTCAGTCGCAAGTCGTATTGCAATAATCTCATGATCATGGAAAGCCAGCCTCCTCTTCATGAAGAATTCCAGAAGCTGAACCTTGGTCTTGTTCCTGAAGGTTATGTTGCAAACTTGACAGCTAGTCCAACTCTCGAGGACAAGATTCGTTCTGAACAACTTCGTGATGCTGAGATCAAGAAGATCGCAAATAACATCAAAGCAGGCAATGTGAAGTATCAGTGCTTCTCAATTGATGACAAGGGAACGGTGTTCTTCGAAGGACGCATTGCGGTTCCTCAAGTTCAAAGTCTCAAAGATGTTATTCTCAAGGAGGCTCATGAAACTCCTCTCTCCATCCACCCTGGAAGTACAAAGATGTACCAGGATCTCAAGACTCTGTACTGGTGGTCTGGCATGAAACGTGAAATTGCTCAATACGTTTCTGAATGCGACGTTTGTCAACGTGTTAAGGCAGTTCATCAGAAAACAGCTGGTCTTCTCCAACCTCTGAAAATTCCTGAGTGGAAGTGGGACATGATTGAAATGGACTTCGTCACTGGTTTTCCAAGGTCCAAGAAGGGCAACGATGCAATCTTCGTTGTTATTGATCGTCTCACTAAGGTAGCTCACTTCTTTGCTGTCAAAGAAACAATATCAGCTAGCCAGTTAGCAGAACTCTACACAACAAAGATTGTTCCTCTTCATGGTGTTCCATTGGAAATAAGCTCAGACCGTGGAAGTATATTCACTTCTCATTTCTGGAAGAGTTTTCAAGAAGCATTGGGCACCAAACTTCTGTTCAGCACGGCTTATCATCCTCAGTCTCAAGGGCAAGTCGAAAGAGTCAATCAGATTCTCGAGGATATGCTCAGAGCATGTGGTCTATCCTTTGGCATGAAATGGGAGGATTGCCTTCCATATGCTGAATTCTCCTACAACAACAGCTTCCAGGCAAGCCTAGGCATGGCACCGTTTGAAGCACTCTATGGCCGCAGATGCAGGAGTCCAATCAATTGGTCTGGAGCTGGTGAACGTTCACTCTTAGGCCCTGACATTGTTAAGGAAGCCGAGGAGAAAGTTCGCATCATTCGTGACAATCTCAAGATTGCTCAGTCTCGTCATAAAACCTACTATGACAGCAAGCACAGGGATATGATTTATGCACCTGGTGACAAAGCATATCTCCGTGTAACTCCCCTCAGAGGCACTCATCGTTTTGGTGTGAAAGGAAAGCTAGCACCAAGATACATTGGTCCTTTCAACATTCTCTCAAGGCGTGCGGAAAATGCCTATCGTCTTGAACTTCCAGAAAAACTATCCAAGGTGCACGATGTGTTTCACGTGTCACAGCTCAAGAAGTGCTTCAAAGATCCAGATCGTGCAGTTGATCATGATTCCATTGAACTGCAAGAAGATCTATCTTATGAGGAGCACCCTGTTCGAATTCTCGATGAGACCGTTCGTAAGACTCGCAACAAGAGCACCAAGTTCTTGAAAGTGCAATGGTCGCATCATTCTGATAAAGAGGCAACATGGGAGACCGAAGAGGATCTTCGCAAGAAGTATCCTGACCTTTTCCTTTCTCAGTAGGGAATCTCGGGGCGCGATTCCTTCAAGGGGGGGCGTTTTGTAACATCCAAGTATGAAAACATCCCTTAGTTGTTTTATTTCTTGTTTAGTTTTAAGCAATGCATCATGTCATCATCTCATTGCATTTGTTTTATTTATGTTTGCATTGTTTCCATAATGAATCAACAGTTGTTTTCACACTTGTCTGTACAATCTTTTCAAACAAAGAATTGCAAAACAAAACCTCCCTTATTTTCCAAATAATTGACTAAGTTTCACTTCTCAAATTGTTGGTTTTAATCAAACCATTAATCACTCAATTAATTCAATCAATAGTTCCCAAATCATCTTTTAAATTCCCAAATCAAACATTGTTTGCAACTTAATAAAATCAACTATCATATAAATACCCCAAACTCTATGGAAAAATTCACTTAACAAACTTTAAATCAAATTAAATTTTCCAATTGTGAAATAATGTTAACCTTGCTCTAATTATTGTTTTGGAGAATTAACACAAGTAATTCCAAAAAGGAAACCCCCAAAAATCCTATCTTTTCTCTCTCTTTGCTCTCTTGCAAAAAAAAATGAAAAGAAAGAAAAAATAAAATAGCCAAAGGAGAGGGCAGCCCACCCCTTTTTCTCTTTCTTTCCCAGCCCACCAAGCCCAAGCGCATCACCCCCTACCTCCGTACGGTCCTGCCCCTTCTCTGTCGTTTTCCCTCTGTAAAAAGCAGCAGCACGCACCCCATGTGCCATGTTCCCCCTCCCCTATATCTCTCCCTCAAGCCCCTCCAAACCCTAACCAATCTCTCTCCCTCCTTCTCCTTTCCCTCTCCGCCGCCAGCCTTCCTCTCCCCTCGTTTCCCCTCTAAAACCGAGGCCTTCTTCTGTAACTACTGAACCAAGGAGGAGCTGCCGCGGCCGTGGGTTGCTAGCCATGGCGCCGCCGCCCTGGCCATCACCGGGGTGACCCGTGGCCGGGAATGGAACCAGGGCGGTCTGCCCTTCCACTTTGCTGAAGGAGTCCCGGCCGGAGGAGCCCTGGGGACGGCGTCGTCCTTCCCCGACGACCACCGCCTCCACCGCCCGTCGCCATCGACCTCCTCTGCACGTCCCTCGCTGTAAGCCGTCCGCGCCTTCCGCTCCTTCCCCTCTCTGCCTCGCAACCGCGCGGCCCGCACGGCGGCCGCAGCGCCCGCACGCGGCGGCGAGTCACCGCGGCAGGACGCCCATCGCCGGCCGCCCCCGTCCGATCGCAGATGGTCTTCTGTACCTGCACGCACGGAAGGGAAAACAGGAAGATTCAGTTACCATGCGTAACTGAATAATAACCCTCACCCTTCTCTGTACCTATCACGAAGCGCTCCTAGCCCGACTGGCATCTGTTCCGTGCGCCCAAGGGAAGGTCCCTGGTTCGAATCCCAGGGGAGGCAAATGCCTCCCCCAATTTTTTCCATCCGCGCGCCCCGCGCTGGGCCCACGCGTCAGGGACCCTGGATGCCACCTAGGCGCCACGCAGGAGATGGCCCACTGGCAGTGGCCTGTGTAGGTCACTGCTCGGTGCCTTTATTTTTCTGCCTTTCTTATTTTCAATATCAGTCCAGTAATTTTCAGAATAGTCCCTAGAATTAAACTCCTAATAACTTTTAATTCCTAACTCCAAATAATACAAATAAAATATGTACACTGCACCAAATTCAATTCTCTATCTATCTATAGCATTTGTTTTCTGTTTTGAATTTTCAAAATGCAATCCAAATTTGAATTCAAATAATTCAATTGCAATTTGCTGAAATCCATAACTAATTCATTATTAATCCAAATCATACAAATAAAATATGTTTTCCATACCATTTTGAACCACCAATTCAAATATAAATTTTGTTTCATGGTTTGAATAATTTAAATTGCCTAAATAATTTAAATCTTGTTTAATTCAATTAAAAATTGTTTAATATTGTTTAATTCATAATTAAATAATCCAAAGTCCAATTTCAATATGTGAAACATGTAATCCACCTAAAATTTGATGTTCTTGTCAAATATAAACTTTGTTATTTGTGTTGCACACTTTAACTTGGTGAAAACAACAATTACTTGTGTGACATCAATAAGGAACCAAAAATTCTTAACATGACAAATAAAATCCCACACTTGTTTTCTTCCTTTTCCATTTGCATCTAATATTGTTTACTTCTTGTTTTCATCATGCATGCATCATGTTTAACTACTTACACTTGTTAATCAAATGTAGATCATTGCTTCAACCTAAACCATTTGCATCCATATGCAATTCACATTGCATATGGGTCCAATTAAATTGTGTTACCTTGTCAAGTAGTTTACTTTGATGCATCTATTAACATGACATGCATCATCCCATGGTTGTGCATCCTATGCCATGTATTGATTGTTCGTCTCTTTCGATTGTGTGTTTGCTTCTTCTCGCTTTAGACGACGACGTTGAGACCGAAGAGACGTACGTTACCCCTTCTAAGGATTTTAGCTCAGTACCAGGCTACTGGGTTTGCAGGCAAGTTATCACTCACATGAATCATCGAGTTCCCTTCCACACTTGTTGTCGATACTATCCTTTTGTCTATTACTGCTAGCCCTATGTATCGTTGCTTGTTCTCCGAACCTATCACATGATACCCTGAACCAATGATATTGCCTCACCTCCATACCTACAGCCATTGCTTGTGCCTGTTCTCATCTAGCATGCTTAGGGTTGCTTTTGCTCGAGTCTGTTGTCGGTTACTCTTTTACTATTATTATTTGTACCGGGGGCTCGAATTTAATCAATCAATCCTGTTAATTGCTAATGGTAATAATAATTTGATGATAAGGCACCGGCAGGAGGCCCTAAGTGGTTTTGAGGCCTGCTAGTGTCGACCCTAATAGGAAAAGGGTCTTGTCTACTGATCCATGATGAGCGTGCTCACCGCATCCGGGTGGTAGTATGGGACCCCCCTCGACTTAGACTTGATCTGCAGTTTGTCCGAAGAGCCACACTTAGTTCGGGTGTTCCATTTGCTCCTTGCATAATGGGAGGTACCCCCATTGGTTACTGGTGATGATGATGATGCATATAGGGCGAGGCCTGTGGTGCCGGGGGGTGTGGTTTTCACCCTTGCGCTTAGGTTAGGCGGACTGGCCGGGACCTTATAGCTCCGTGGCTCCTAGGATGGATTGTAGAGATGGTTTGGGTCGTGTCAAGTCCACCTAAGTTTTAGTTGGTGGCTTGAGTGTGTACGGGTACTGGAGCACACCCTGCAGGGATAAATCTTCTCGAGAAGCCGTGTTTTCCGCGGTTATGGATTACTTGGTGAAAGTACTGGCTAACAAGTACTCAGGACAACTTAAAGATAATGATCAACCATGTATCACCCAATGCTAAATAACTTGACTAGTAATAGGTTATTCACACAATAACTTGACTCATCTTTAATACAATGGTGTGAGTTATCCTCGGATTGCTTCTTCGGATAAGGGGCGAGATCCAGGATGGGTTTGTTTGAAGTTATCTTTCAGTTGGTTACAATTCCTCGATCTTATCTTCTTCTGTTAGCCGGAACTTGTAGTATTTTCTGTAGTTGGTTAGAGCAGCCCGCTGCAGCTTTTATAATACCTATCTTTTCCGTTGATCCCAAGCATCAATGCTTGTGTTGACGGGTAACTCTTTGATGAAGTGTGAGTCTTGCTTGCCAGTACTTGGATGTACTGACCCCGTTGGGGCTGTGGTTTACGCAGACTTCGACTACGACTACGAGGATCACCAGGATGGCTACTTCGTGGAGTTTGACGAGACTGCAGACGAGTAGATAGCTGGACCTCGGGCAGGATCCAGGAACTACGTGGATGGGCTTCGTCTTCTTTATTTTCCCCGGCTTCTTAAGCCTTTTGGTTTTGTCTGTACTCAGACATGTTGAATGCTTCCGCTGCTATGTAATGAATGTCATGTTGGGACATGTGTCCTCTGGATGATTGTATTTGCTATTCTCTGCCTTAGTGAAGGCCATTTGCAATCTTATTTCAATTTTTTGTGTCTTAGAGATATGTTGTGGTATCATTCCGTTTAACGCTGTTGACGTACCATGTGTGATTGGTATGAAGTACGTCGACAGTAGTGCCTATGGTCTCTAGTGGATAGTTTACATCGACGGTGGAATAGCAGGGCTTGTGTTGTCGCGCATAAGCGCAGGCCTACCAGGAAGCTGGGACGTGGGAGCAGTTATGCCCCATAATCCAAGCATCTGCTATCCAGTTCGGCCCGATGAGTATCCCCTAGAAGCCAGGGTACGACAACTATCATGTTAATGTTTTGGGTAATAATAATTTGATGATAAGGCACCGGCAGGAGGCCCGGCGTGGTTTTGAGGCCTGCTAGTGTCGACCCTAATTAGGAAAAGGGTTTTGTCTACTGATCCATGATGAGCGCACTAACCGCATGTGGGAAGCGTGTATGGGCGTCCCCCTCAATTTGATTCGATTCGCATCTCGTCCAAATCGCCGCACTTAGTTCGGGTTTTCCATTTGATGCATGCATATGCAGGTGCGAACCCGAGGCCAGGATGGAACTTTTGTAGTCGGCATTTAGGGCGGCGTGGTCTTCCAGTGCTATGAGGGTCCCCCTTTTCTTCGTGGGGGCTCGATTAGCCGCGCACGCACAGCACGTGGTGCTTTGGGCTTGATGCGAAGAAGAGTTGGGTTGTGTTGAGTGCCCCGCTTGGTGGAAGACATTCCATCTGGCGGGTTATTCTTACGTGTATGGCCAAATTGGTGCACCCCTGCAGGGTTAAATCTTCTCGAGAAGTCGTGTTTTTCGCGGTTATGGTTGACTTGGTGAAAGTACTGGATAACAAGTACTCAGAACAACTTACACCTAACTAATGATAACTTGACTAGTAATAGTCTTATTGACACAATAACTTGACCCATCATTAATCCAACTGTGTGAGTTATCCTCGGATTGCTTCTTTGGATAAGGGGCGAGATCCAGGATGGGTTTGTTTGAGGATAGTAGTAGTTGGTTACGATACGCTATCTTATCCCCTTTCTTTTAGCCGGAAGTTGTAGCGTGTTTCTGTAGTTGGTTAGAGCAGCCTGCTGCCGCACTTTTGTATCACCTATTCTTCCGTTGAACCCAAAGCATCTGTACTTGGTGTTGCCGGGTACACTATGGTAACTTGTGAGTCTTGCTTGCCAGTACTTGTCTGTACTGACCCCTTTGGGGCTGTGGTTTCCGCAGACTACGTTTCCGAGGATCCCCATGGTGGCTACTACGTGGAGTATGACGAGGCTGCTGACGAGTAGATAGCGGACCCGGGCAGGATCCGAGACATCGTGGATGGGCTCCGTCTTTTCGTTTCCGGCCTCTTAGGCCTATTTGGATCTTGTCTGTACTCAGACACTTTGGATGCTTCCGCTGTGTTGTAATGATGAATTGTTGGGACATGTGTCCTCTGGATGATTGTATTTGCTATCTCTGCTCTAGTGAGAGCCATTTGCAACTTATTTCAATCTTTTGTGTCTTAGAGATATGTTGTGATATCACTTGTTCAAATGCCGCTGACGTACCATGTGTGTATGTTATGAAGTACGTCAACGGAAGTAGTCGGATTTCTATGGGATGGTTTACGCAGACGATGGATAGTAGAAAATGGTTGTCACACGTTTACGTGTTGGCCTGCTCATATTGAGATGCGGGTGCCGGTATGCCCCGTAAGCCATTTGTCCTACTGTTTAGCGGACTGTGAGTATCCTCTAGAAGTCCGGGTGCGACACAAACCCAGTGCTGGTCCCAAAGAAGAACACCGACATCCTTCGAGTGTGCATCGACTACACGTCGTTGAATAAGCACTGCCCCAAGGATAACTTTCCGCTCCCGCGAATCGACCAGATCGTGGACTCCACCGCGGGCTGTCAACGCCTCTACTTCCTGGACGCCTACTCAGGATATAATCAGATCCGGATGAAGCAGGAAGACGAGGAAAAGACAGCATTCATCACACCCCACGGTGTGTACTGCTACACGACAATGCCCTTCGGGCTCAAGAACACAGGCGCAACATATCAGCGCTGCATGCAAAAATGTCTCGCCAAGCTCATTGGCAAGAATGTACAAGTGTACGTTGACGACATCATCATCAAGACTCGAGTAGAGGATACACTCCTCGAGGACATTAGAGAAACATTTGACGCTCTCAACGCATACAGGATCAAGCTCAACCCGACAAAATGCGTCTTCGGCGTCTCAGCAGGACAACTTCTCGGGTACCTGGTATCCGCCAGAGGCATCGAAGCCAACCCAGAAAAGATCCAAGCAATCTTGACAATGAAGGAGCCAACCAATCTACGCGGAGTCCAACAGCTCGCAGGGCGACTAGCCGCCTTGAGCAGATTTATCGCACGACTGGGTGAGCAGGCGTTACCCTTCTACAAGCTGTTGAAGAAGACAAACAAGTTCGAATGGACACCAGAAGCTAAGCAGGCATTCGCAGACCTGAAACGATCCTTGCAAAGCAGGCGCATCCTTGCAACACCTCAAGAGAGGGAGCCATTATACCTATACCTAGCCGCAACAAACCAGGTCATCAGCACGGCCATCGTAGTCGAACGACCTGAGAAGGGCAAGGCATACGGAGTCCAAAGACCGATCTACTACATCAGTGAAGTGCTCTCGCCGTGCAAGCAACGATACCCTCACTACCAGAAGCTCACATATGGAGTTGTTCTCACGGCTCGAAAGCTCAAGCACTACTTCCAGGAACACACCATAACAGTGGTTAATGATGCACCACTCGGTACAATCATGAACAACCCAATGGCATCCGGAAGAATAGCAAAATGGAGCATCGAGCTGGGCGCTTGGGACATCATCTATGCAGGGCGCAATTCAGTAAAATCCCAGATGCTCGTGGAGTTCCTAAGCGAGTGGACAGAACTACAAACGCCCGGGCCACCGGAATACACGAGTAACTGGATCATGTACTTCGACGGGTCCAAGAGAAATGAAGGAGCAGGAGCTGGGATCGTCCTAATATCACCCAGAGGAGACAAGCTGCAGTACGTGCTACGACTGGATTTTCCACCTGATGATCCAGCATCAAATAATGATGCGGAATACGAGGCCCTGTTGCATGGGATGAAGATGACAGTCGCGTGCAGAGCCACCCGACTGATGATCTACGACGATTCTAATCTCATCGTACAACAAACAGTGAAGGAGTGCGACGCTATCGCAGAAAACATGGTCGCCTATCGTGACATGTACAACCTACTCGAAGGAAGTTTCAAAGGTTGCGAGCTGAAGCACATTGCGAGATCCAGCAATGAAGAAGCAGACAGGCTGGCAAACATGGGTTCCACAAACACACCCATACCGCCAGGGATATATTTCGAGCGGATGACTAGACGATCAGTCAAAATCAAGAAAACTGCAGGAGCACCCGCATCATTGGAGACAGAGGTCAGCCCGCGGATTGCTATTATCGAGCTCATTCATAATATTTCGCGACAAGTTTTTCTGGTCGAGCCAGTCTGGACGCAGAAATACCTCGACTACTTGTCCGCCAAACAGCTCCTAGCAGACCCTCGTGAGGCTCGACAGATAATCAGACGCAGCAAATCCTTTCGGGTGATCAACGGAGAATTGTACAAACAGAGCATCTCAGGCATACTGCAACGATGCATAGCACCCGAGGATGGCAAGGAATTACTGCAATACATCCACCAAGGAGATTGTGGACATCATGCTAGCTGGAAAGCAATCATGGGAAAAGCTTTCCGAGCAGGATTCTACTGGCTTACGAGCAGCCAGAGACGCAAAGGAACTGGTCGACAGGTGCAACGCTTGCCAGCGATTCGCACCAAAACCACACGCACCCGCTACAGAATTACATATGATACCCATCGCCTGGCCTTTTGCACAATGGGGGCTGGACATGGTAGGACCACTACGCAAGTCCACGCCAGGCGGATACACACACTTGCTGGTCGCAGTTGACAAATTTACCAAGTGGATCGAAGCCATGCCAGTAACCTCGGCTAGTGCCCAATGTGCAGTCAAATTCCTCGACTCCATCGTATGCAGGTTTGGAGTACCACACGACATCATCACTCGCAATGGTACCAACTTCACGGCAAAGGAAATACAACAGTTCTGCGAAGAAAAGGGCATCAATTTCAAATTCGCCTCAGTTGCCCATCCGCAAACCAACGGCCAAGTCGAAAGATCCAACGGATTAGTTTCGGCTGGCATCAAGAAACGCCTACTCGATCGTCTACACCCGTCAGCGGGACATTGGGCAGAAAAGCTACCCTCCGTGCTATGGAGCCTCCGCACAACTCCAAATCGATCCACAAACTACACACCATTTTTCATGGTCTACAGGGCCGAAGCAGTCCTTCCCGAGGACGTCAGGTTCAGCGCCCCACGGGTTGTTGCTTACAACGAAGAAACCTCCAACAGGGCACTCGCGGATGATATGGACGCACTCGACGAAATGCGCGATATTGCACTCGCAAGATCCGCAGACAGCAGTCGCTGCGAAACTATCATAGTCGCCGCATACGCCATAGAGCCTTCGCGGTAGGAGATCTGGTGCTACGGCTCAAGCAGAAGGAAGGACACAAACTCGAGCCACCATGGGAAGGACCCTTCATAGTACACGAAGTTATCCCCGGTGGCGCCTATCGACTGAAGAATCCGACGACTGGAGGCATCTATTCCAACCCTTGGAATGTTGCACAACTCCGCAAATTTTATCCCTAGATTTATTTTACTCGCAGTAATAAGGCTATATTAGCCATCTTGTAGCTCGACAGAAAAACACATGACTTTTCAGTCATCGCAATAAAATACATGGTTTCTCAACCATAGATACTCGAGTTTACCCATCCTTACATGCTAAAGTAACAGGTATACACCCCACAAACACACGGGGGATACACCTAACTCAACATCACAGGAAGAATTTTATATACAAGGTAAAACACCTTACAACAGTTTTTTACAACTACACAGTGCAACAGGATACATACATCCTACAAATCACACATGGCGATGAGCATTTTCAGCCGCCAAAACCCGATCCACCTCAGCCGAGGTCAATCGAATGATTTCCTCCGCCGCGGGTCGAACAACCCTATAATGAGGAGAAATGTCGTCGATTGGACCATCAGGAAGTCTAGCTACAGAGTTGAAATTCACCTCAGGATGCCACAATCGGACGAAAGAGAGAGCTACTACCGAGCCGCAAATCATCTGATTGCGAACACACTCGCGGATTTCTCCTTCTCGCCCGAACACCCTGAGAAGATGGCTCCAATCTTCAGGACCCCTCTCCAACGGGTAGAAAGCAGCGTTTATTGCAATCAAAACCTCGTGAAAGGAACTCACGAGTATCTTCGCCTGGATGACTCGGAACTTCAAGGTAGCAAGCACAAAGCCTCGACTACGATCGGACCAAAAGTTATTCGCATGGGGCTTTGAGCTGCCAGCTTCCTGAAGGATGTGGTTTTCCACCCATTGTTTCTCATTCCTATCATCCGGCTGAACAACTGAAAAGCAAAAGTATATGTTCAGAGAAGAATACAGGACAAAAAAGACTAGGGGGCTGAACTACTTACAGAGCAAATCCCTGGCAACAGACGCCAACTCATCCATCAAAAACTGCTCGCGTTCAATCGCCAGCTTTTGTTTGGACTTGGCCACATCCGCTACCCCGCGCAATGCTTTTAGCTTGCGTTCACCATCCGCAACGCGATCACGGAGGCCTGCAAAGGTGCCAACAGCGGCAACAAGAGGATTTGCTGGGGTAGCAAGCCCACCTGAAGACTCCGCAGTAACCCCGGCTACCTGGAATAGTACAAAGAAATTGAAGGAATAAGATGCCCCATTCGAGATATAACAACCACCTATTCGACAGGTGCTCGGGGGCTACTCCCATCGGGAGGAAACACACAACAAATCAAACGCAGGAAGCATCTCAGAAGGACATCTCGATTAAACAACGAAAATACGGGAACGCATCCCAAGGTTCATTACAATCGAAAGAGCGAAATACAAAGAAAGTATACTACGGAGCTACAGTTGTGCTGCCACTCGCGGCGGTCCCTCCCCTAGCACTGGCAAACAACTCGGATAACTTCCGGGCAAGGACTCCGACTGGCTCGCCAAAACGACGAAGCTCTACCTTTTTGCCCGTAGAAGGATCGACGGGAAGGTCCGAGTACGCCTCCTCCAAGCCGGTGACTCCATGCCCCAGACTCCGACTGAGCAGCCGCGTAGGTGTCAAGGAGATTGCTCTCCGAGAAGATATTCAGAAGATCACCCAGCGCAGGTGGAGAGACGGCGTTGACTAGAAGGCGACCGTGAAGCTGCGTCTGCACTCGGGTGGCATCGCCAATCAGGGTGCAAATTCCTTCGGCGTGCTTCCTGAGCTGGGCGCAAGAATCAATCAGCGCATCTACCCGTTGGATCCCAGGAAGCTCCAGTGGGACGCCCAGAAGACCTGCAAAGGAAGATATTAAAATCTAAGGACTTCTCAGACAACCAGAAGACAACAATAGACCAAAAGCAACTTACCCGCAAAGCGTTCGGCCAGAGGACGAAGGAAGTCGACGAGGTCGGCGTCCGCCTTGGTGCCAGCCTCCTCCAGATTCTTCAGAGCATCCTGGTCAGCCGCAAGCTTACCTTCAAGGTCAGCCGACAACATATGAGAGGACTCAAGTTCCTGTCGAATAGCTGCCAGCTGAGCCTCTTGAGCAGTTGCCCGAGTAGAGGCATCCGCCTTCTCGGCCTTCATAAACTCAACTTGAGCTGCGCAGTGATGGTTATGAGAAACGAAGAAATTGGCGGAAATAAAAAGATAAAGATGGAAGAAGGCAATAAACTTACTTCGAAGGAGCTCATTTTCGGAGGCGAGTCGATCACGGTCCGACCGAAGGATCCCGCATTCCGCTTCGGCGAGAAGAACACGTCGGACGACGGCCGCAAGGGAGTCGATAAGGGACTGCAAATAACATGAAGATACTGGAATCAGAAAAGAAAAATTTGAGCCTATACACGATTGTAAACATTCGAGTATAGCATCAGGGGCTACTCCCATCTGGAGCACTGCCGTGCACCCGATAAAACAAAGAGAAGGAATAAATGACTGTATCTTTGAGCCTGTAGCCAATCGCATGCGATCGACTACAGCCTCGGGGGCTACTCCCATTGGGAGCACTGCCGTGCACCCGATAAAAAATCCAAAGATGACAAAGCATTGAAGAAGCAAGCATCAAAGTTTACCTAGCCTTGGGCGAAGGAGAGGGGATCCGCTGAGCTACCCGACACCTCCTTCGGAGTCGAAGCCCCAGCAGCAAAACTAGGAATTCTATATTCCGTAGTCGCTGCAGTGGGGGCTACGCTTGGCGAATTCTGCACGGTGTCGGCGGTAGGAGTTCCACCCGCGTTTTTAACTTTCTTCCTCTTTTCGAGAGGAAGGGAAGAAACGAATCTGCGAGGGCTGATAGCTTGCAGGCTGCAATGAAGACAATACGTCAAAAGATGCGAAAAGGAAATGCTCGACTAAGATCAAGAAGAAAAACTTACTCGTCGTCATCTTCTTCGTCCAACATATCCGCATTCCAAGCGGTTTGGATATTTGGAAATGAAGGAGAAGGGGCGCGCGTGCGCAGCGGGGCCACGTTAAGGGGCCCCTTCCCGGGCGACTCCTTGTCCAAAGAGTTGTCTTTGGAGGTGGCCTCATTGTCCTCCACTCTACGGCGTTTACGGTGGAGGAGACCGCCATCCGAATCTTCCGCGCCATCCGAGGAGTCACGCTCGGAGCTCGAGGAGGCATTGACAACACTGGTATCGGCTGGGCCGTCCAAGTTACTCGCCAATAAATCCGAGGCCTCCTCCCCAGACATTGGTGGGTAGCAGGTGGCCACGGATAGGCTCTACAAAAGAAGACAGAAGAAAAGCGAGATAAAAATTCAGTCGACCAAATTTCAGAACAAGGAAAGGAATGAAGACAGAAATAAAAACAAAACTTACATTGGGTGGCGGAGGCCTTGACGACTCGAAAGCTGCAACCGTGAAGTCGGGGAAGGTTTCGCCCACCTTCAAGCTGGTGATAGCCGCGATCTTCTTCTCGAACTCGGCGTTCGAGAGCTCCTCGCGGCTCACGCGACTGGGGTCTTCAGTGCCCTGGTACTCCCACATCGTGGAAGGCCTATCTTGCAGGGGCTGAATCCTGCGTTGAGGAAGATGCTCGCCAGGTGCAGCCCATTCAGCACGACTCCGACGGCTTGGTCCCGTAGGGCAGCCACCTTGGCGAGTAGCGGCGTGACTACCTGGTTCTCCTCAGCCCACAGCTTGTGCGCCCAGGACTTCCGCTTCTTCAGGATAGCGAATGGGTGGAACTCCTGAATCCCATCCGAGCTGCTGTCGGTGACGTAAAACCACTTCTTTCTCCACCCTTGAGCGGAGTCGATGAAGTGCATCCCGAAGTAGCTAGAGTCCGATTTCGCTTGGATCCCGAAACCGCCGGTACGCAGCGGCTCGCCAGGCTCGTTATCCACTCGCGACTTCTCGCGGAAGACGCGGATCTTGAAGAGGGCCTTCCAGAGGCCCCAATGCGGGCGAATGCCCAAGAAGCACTCGCAAAATACAATGAAGTACGAGATGTGCTGCACTGCATTCGGAGGCAGATCGTGGAGCTGTATGCCATAGACATACAACAATGCCACGAGGAAGGGGTGAAGAGGAAAGGAGAGCCCGCGCGACACGTGGTCCGCGAAAACCACGCGTTCGTTCGCGCGGGGATTGGGTACCTCCTCCTTCTTGCCGAGGCGCACCCGTTTTTCAGCTTCCGGAGGCAGCATTCCCTCCCGCTGCATCTCCTTGACGCTCTTGATGGTGGTGTTGGGCGAATGCCAATCGCCCGAGCGCGGTGCGGGTGGCGGAGGGACCTCTCCTGACGCCCTCGACGATGAGACGACGGCGCCGCGTTTCTTGCCTCCCGCCATTGCTACTAGTACGAGCTTGAGGAGAGAGGAGGTAGAGCGCAAGGAAGACGATGAGCGAAGAAGGCGAAGGCTGGGGAAGATTTCACCGTTTCACCCAAGGCCTGCATTTATACACAGAGCCAGTCGATCCTGACCGCTCACTGAGCCATGTGGCATCCATCGCGGCCGCCGCGTGCGAAGGCGAAACGAAACGGCGGAGGATGCTGTTTCGTGCCACGATCTTAAAAGTGGATCGTGCGCATTTACTGCGCTCAGTTCGCTTAAAAACCGGGAACGACGTCTCGTTTCCGGTAAAAAAGCTGACAAGGTGGGCCAGCACTTCTGCTCTCGCTCCATCACGTCCCATCGGGAGGATAAGAGTGCGCCATGACGTCATAGCGTGCATCATCAAGTCGAAGAATCCTTCGGATGAAAAGACCAAACACGAAAATAACTTCGTATGGACAAATTATGACGTGAAACCTCTTTCACAGGGAAAAAGACCCCAAACACGAAAACTCTTTCGTATGGGCATAAAACTCCGAACACGAAAGCTCTTTCGTATGGACAAGAAACCACAAACTCAAAACTACGCGAGTAGGCAGATCCTGCAACTCATTTACACGATGTCTACACATCATAGACCTGGATTGTTCAGCCGACTAGGTACATCCGGATGCCATATTCTTTCGAATATGAAGGTAAGACCCAAAAGATCTCTCTTGAGGGCCTGGAATCGCACTCAAGCTGCGTCCTCCGGTATAATTCCGTGTCAACAACACGAAGAAAAATCCTAGCGGACACGCCGGGTACCCCCATAGGTTAAGTTCGACTCGGTAAGACCACTACGGCCCTGTCGCAATGATCACCTCATCGGGTTCGAGTCGGAGGTCTCGAATCTGTGTATTCCAGAACTGTTTTTGCCCTAGTTGCAATTAATTGGCCCTGATATTTCGGGAGAGCCAAGCTGCTGCGCCACATCCTTCTGCGATAAACAGCCATTAAAACAGGCACTTTCATTACTCGATACTCGGGTGTAAAAAGCTCATCACACAGGGTACACACCCTCCAAAACAGGAAACGACCATAATGGTCATCCGAAAGAAAGCGGGATGAAAAATTTGACCGTCTACTCGACTGGAAAAATCCCAATCGAGCAAACGCTCGGGGGATACTGACGAAGGGATGGATCTTAGACCCTACGGGTAAGGACACCCCGTCTTAGGCCCAAGGTTAAGGCCCAAGAAGGGAAGCCCTTGGAGTATTCTGGAAGGCACATCTGAAGCCCACCTGCAATGCCTTGCGGGCTAAGTTAGGAAACTTGTAACCGACATAGGGTTAGAGTTCGAGTCCTCTCCAGGTAGGGTTTGAGACCTCGCCACCTATATAAGGCCAGGAGAACCACCGGAAGAGGACCAAGCAATACCGCACCACCAAAGCCTTAAGCTCGAGATTGTACTCTCGACTTGAGCAACCACCATTGTAACCGATCTATTCGATAATACAGATCGACAGAGGCAGGACTAAGGGTTTTACCTCTACGAGGGCCCCGAACCTGGGTAAATCATGCCTCCTGTCTAGCCGACGATCGTCACCATCGCTCATAGGCTCTCCTATTCGAAACCCTATGGGTTCACCCGAGGGATTTGTTGAGTCACAGATTCGACAGGAAGAGAGCTCCAAGAGGGGATCTAATGGTGGGGGTTGGTGGGAGGAAGGAGGAGAAGTGGGGGTGGACTCGTGTTGGGGTGGGGGGGTGGCTGTGATGTGCGTGCGTGTGTGTTAGGTGCGCCCCGGCCTGGGGGCCGGCCAGGCCGGCGTGGGGGGAGGGGCGAGGCCGGGCGGGTGGCCGAGGTGGCCGACCTGGGGCCGGCGCTGCGGCAGCGCGAGGCCGGGTGGGTGGCCGAAGAGGCCGGCCTGGCCCCCGGCCTGGGGCCGGTGCGGGGAGAGAGCGGGACCGAGAGGGGGGCCGAAGGGGCCGGGCGCAGCCGGCCTGGGGTGCCGGCCAGGCCGGGTTGTTTAAAAAAAAAATTTGTTTCCCCCTTTTTTTAAAAAAAAGACTAGTGTCGTAACAAGGAATTTTCCGTTTCGCTTTTTTTCAAAATAATTTAGACTAGTTGTTATAACAAGAAGGTATCCTATGTTTGTTTTGAGCGCACCATATTTTGATGTAGCAAGTTTTACTTGACCATGTGCACAAATAAAATGAGTATGATGATTTTCATTTGCATCCAACGGAGAAGGGTAAAAGATGAAATAAGCAACATTGAATGCAAATTGAAATGTGAAGAACGGAAATGCATATGAGTGAAGCACAAAAAATGTCTCATCAATGTAAATCCAACCAAATTTTGGGCGGTGGCCTTATCCACCATGTATGAGTATGTTCGATATGACACCGTGAAGATATATCTTGGGTGCATTGTCGAGACTTGTCATTGAAGCACATGATGTCATTTGAAATGATCATTATGCATGATTTGTTTATTTATGCATTATAGAGGCAGTGTTGGATCATTGATTGAGCTACACTCCCCTATGTCTATGCGTACATCTAGAATCCAAATAAGAGTCTAGTAGGGGTGTGTATGCAAGATTTTCAATCAACTAAAACTGCTTGCACATATGATATTGAGCTCACTCCTCAATTTCTTGAATCTCTTCACATCTAGAGGCTTGTTAAGGATGTCGGCAAGTTGATCTTTGGTGTTGACATAGGAAAGTGAGATATCTCCATTGGCCACATGATACCGAATAAAATGATACCGAATCTCAATATGCTTGGTCTTGCCATGAAGTACCGGATTGTGACCAATCTTTATAGCACTCTCATTGTCACATAAAAGAGGAATTGTCTCAATCTTAATTCCAAAATCCTTAATACATTGCCTCATCCATAGGAGTTGAGAGCAACAACTTGCGGCGGAAATATACTCCGCTTCCGTGGAGGAGGTGGCAATGCAATTTTGCTTCTTGGAAGATCAACACACAGGGGACCTACCAAGGAATTGGCAAGCACCCGAGGTTGATTTTCTATCCACTTTGTCACCTTCCCAATCCGCATCCGAATATCCCACAAGATCAAAAGTTGTGTTTGATGATACCAAAGACCATGTGTGGGAGTGTCAACCAAGTACCTAAGAATCCTTTTGACCGCAATCATATGGCTTTCCTTGGGGTTAGATTGAAATATTGCACACAAACCCACACTAAACATAATGTCCGGTCTATATGCACAAAGATAAAGCAAAGATCCAATGATAGAACTATAAAGTTTTGGATCTACCGGTATACCTTCGTGATCCATAGTAAGATTCACGGTTGTTGGCATTGGATAAGGTAATGGTTTGGCATTGTTCGTATCAAATTTCTTGAGCATGTCTTGAATATTTGTCTTGACAAATAAAAGTCCCTTCATGATATTGCTTGATCTCAAAACCTAGAAAGAACTTCAATTCTCCCATCATAGACATCTCAAATTCACTTGTCATTAGTTTGGCAAATTGGTCTACAAAACTCACGTTAGAGGATCCAAATATAATATCATCAACATATACTTGACATACAAAGAAATGTCCATCTACACTTTTGGTAAAGAGAGTGGGATCAATTACCCCAAGTACGAAACCACGATCCACTAAGAACTCATTTAAATGATCATACCAAGCACGTGGGGCTTGTTTGAGGCCATACAAAGCCTTATGGAGGAAGTAGACATGGTTAGGATACTTGGGATCCTCGAACCTTGGAGGTTGTTTAACATATACCATTTAATTTAGAGGACCATTTAGAAAAGCACTTTTAACATCCATTTGATGCAAGATGAAGTTATGACTAGTGGCAAATGCAAGTAATATACGAATGGATTCAAGTCTAGCTACAGAAGCGAAAGTTTCACCGTAGTCAAGTCCTTCGACTTGAGAGTAGCCTTGAGCAACCAATCGAGCCTTGTTGCAAATCACTTGCCCATGAGAATCTTGATTGTTTTTGAACACCCATTTAGTTCCAATGATATTATGATCCTTGGGTCTTTCCACTGGTGACCATACTTTGTTTCTCTCAAAATTATGGAGCTCTTCATGCATGGCTTGAACCCAATCTTCATCTTCAAGAGCATCATACACTTTGATAGGTTCAACATGAGAGACATATGAATGAATACCACAAAACTTGAGTACTTGTCCACAAGTGGAGACACTTCTTCCCAAGCCACCAATGATATTCTTTTGGTATAGTGACTTTTGTTGCAATCTTGATGCTTGACGAGTCATGATACGAACTAGTGCATCATCGGGATTTTCATTGGGGGGAATATCCTCATCATCTCCTTCATCAAGACCATTGTCCATTCGGAGTGGAGTTCTTGGTGACGAATCACCAAGATCATTTCCACCATTATCATTGGGTGGACCATGATCACTTTCTTGATGAGTGATATCCACTTGAAGGTCTTGTTCTTGTTCTTGGTCTACCATTTGATTAGTGGTTGATGTAGAGGGCTCCACTTGCGTAGAGCTAGTTCCATCCTCATTTGCCACAAGGTGTCCCTCAATGGGTATAAGTGGACCTATACCCATTCTTCATATGGCTATGGAGGACGGTTCATCACCTACATCATCACAATCAATTTGCTCCACTTGGGAGCCATTCATGAAATTCCACATTCATAGATTCTTCAACACACCCGGTGGATATGTTGTAGTCTCTATAAGTGTGGGACTTCGTGGCGTAACCAACAAAAATGCCTTCAAAAGTTCTAGAATAAAACTTAGAAAATCTAGTTCCCTTTATGTAGACTTGGCATTTGCACCCAAAAACTCGAAGATATTTGAGGTTGGGTTTGTTACCGGTTAGGATCTCATATGGAGTCATGCCAATAATCGGATGAAGGAAGAGTCGGTTAGATAAATGACAAGCGGTGTTGATGGCTTCGGCCCAAAAGTTATATGGGGATTTGAACTCGGCCATCATAGTTCTTGCCATATCAATAAGTGTGCGATTCTTCCTCTCCGCTACACCAGTTTGTTGAGAGTTGTACGCAACGGAATATTGATGTCTTATCCCCTCTTCACTCAAGAATTCATCCATGGTGTAGTTCTTGAACTCGGAACCATTGTCACTCCCAATAGACAAGATCTTGGTGTCATATTGGCGTTGCACTTCGGTGGCCCAAGTTATGAATCTTTCTTGAGTCTCACTCTTCTTCTTGATATAGAAAACCCAAGTGTATCTTGTATAATCGTCAATAATTACCAAACAATACTTCTTGCCCCCAAGACTATCATATGTTGTGGAGATGATTGATTTCTTGGGGTGATTCTTCTCATGCATATTTCCGGCAATACAAGAGCTACAAGGACGATCTTTGGAAAAATTCACACTTTTTACCACATGCTCACCCTTCACAAGAGTTTGTAGATTTCTCATACCGACGTGGCCTAGGCGGCGATGCCAAAGCCACCCCACGTCGGATTTAGCCATTAGACATGTGGCGTTATGTGTAGTTTCTTTCGAGAAATCCACTATGTACATACCGTTTTCCACAAATCCAACAAAGGCTACTTTAAAATAAACAGTGTGAAGGACAAGAACATGATGACGCCCAAATACACATGTAAAATTGCATTCACAAAGTTGCAAGACGGAAAGAAGATTATAGCCAAGGGACTCAACAAGGAGGACTTTCTCAATGGATGAATCCGGAGAAATAACCACCTTGCCATGTCCCAATACCTTAAGTTGTGAGCGATCACCAATAGTTACATGAGCAAATTTGAGAAGTTGGAGTTTCAAATCATCTAACACTTCCTTGCTTCCGGTCATGTGCGCAGAACAACCACTATCAATCATCCACGATGTTCCACAGGAAATACAACCCTACAATGAATCAACTTCTTGTCTTAGGTACCCATTTTTGGATGGGTCCTTTTTTGTTAGTCACAAGGGTCTTAGGAACCCAAATAGCATGCTTGTAATCATCACCATATGAGGTGCCAACATATTTTGCATAAACATGACCATTAATAGATTTAAGAAGCACATAAGATGGGTTATACTTTACCGCAAAGTTGTTATGAGTAGTAGTGTTCCTAGGAACAATACTCTTAGCAATAATATCAAACTCATATTCATCATTAGCCAACTCCCCCTCCTTCACAAAAACAATAGAGTTAGTGGAGGGAGTTGAGTTCTTCTTGTAAGCCACCTTGGAAGTGGAGCCGAAACCAAGGCCTTCCTTGCCAATAACTCTCTTATGATTACTCAAAAGATCATTAAGGTTCTTTTGCCCTTGAATGCATGTGGCAAGACCTTTGTTGAGTTGTGACTTCAACCTATTGTTTTCCTCAATGAGAGTTGCCTTGACACACAAAGGGTTAGTAGCACAAGATTTTTCATTCACAATTTTTACCCCTTTTAAGGTCTTGAGCTCATTTGAAATTGTTCGATAATAAATTTTAAGCTTATCAAAATCCTTAGTGAGTTCATTGTAACCTTGGTTAGTTGCATCATTTAAGGCCATGAATTTCGTTACCTTAGCAAAAGCATGTTCACAATCAAATTTTACTTTAGCTAAGTCAATTGCAAAGGTTTCCTCTATGCTTTCTCTAAAGCAATGTGATTCATCTAGAGCTTTCTCAAGATCCTCAATCTTACTAGCATCATCACGAGCAAACTTTTCAAGTAACATGATTCTCTCCTCATGTTCATCAATGAGGCCATGTGCCTCACTTAATTGATCCATGAGAGAGACAAAGATAGATTTAGTTTCTCCTTCTAGTTTTTCCACAAAGTTTACCAAGGGGTCTTCCTCAACACAATTTAATAGTGAAGAAATAGAGGAGTTTGCAAGTTTGAGTGTAGGAGTCACCTTTGGGGATATACCCTTAGCCATGAAGCACTTGTGACTCGAAGGACCCTTGTTGTCATTTGGGTTGGAGAAGAGAGAGCTTAAGTTAGGAGGTACGACGCCCCTAGCCATGACCGCCATACCTACTTGTTCGCCTTCACCGTCGCTCTCTTCACCACCGGATGTGTACTCAACTTCTTTTGCAATCAATGCCCTAGGAGGGCCTCTCTTGATGAAGTTCTTGGACTTGGGAATGAAGGTGGATTTCTTGATGAGTCTTCCACCATTTTCAATTCTACTCTTGAAGGGGCACTCGGCAACGAAGTGCTCGGAATCTCCACAATTGAAGCAAGTTCTTGTTTTCTTCATGCTTGAGACTTCCTTCCCTTTATTCTTGGTGGCATTGGATCTAAAGTCCCCTTTCTTCCACCACTTGTGTTGAGCAAAAGCCAAGCATTCTTCATGTGATGTCTTCATGAGTGGATCCACCATCATCACTTGAGTCATTATCTTCATGGGGAATGGCCTTGGCCTTCATTTGGGGATAGGTCCAAGTAGTCGGCCCTTGCTTGTACATTCATCACCATGTTTTCATTGTATGGCATCAAGGTGAGTAGAAATTTCTCCTTGACCCAATTCTCCATACAATCCGTGAATCCACAATCTCTCATATCATTTACAAGAGCCTTGAGTCTTCTAAACATGTGTTCTATGTTCTCTCCGTCACTCAAGTGAAAGTGTTCAACTTGTCTTTGAATGATTGACTTCTTGGATCTTTGGAGGTTGACGTTGCCGTCAAACATATCAACAAGTCAATCATAAGCTTTCTTTTCACTTGTGAAGGACCGGATGTGCTCAACTCCTTCCTTTTCCATTGCCCTCTCCAACATGTGCAAAGCATAAGCGTTGAGTTGCTCATCTATGACGTCACTTGAGCTTAAGTTTGCGGGGTCCTTTGGCTCGTATCCTTTTTCAAAAATTCTCCATATTTGCATTGAAGAGTTGCACATGTAAGACTTCATGGAAGCTTTCCAATCAGTAAAACGATGCCGATCCACCATAGGAGGTGGACCAAGATGATTAACATGTGAATGTTGGACATTAGGAGCATTGTTATAAGCATAGCCAAAGGAATTTTCACCACTACCATTTAAAGGTGAAGATGTTGCGCTTCCTTCCTTAGTTGGAATGGGGTTTCCATGTTCATCTAAGATAACCTTTTCTCTAGATTGATTGGATGGGGATGTCAACTCTTTTATTAGTCCCTCCATCTTTTTCTCGGAACTAGCAATCATAGCTTGGATTAGCTTTTGAATCCCATCCATGGTGAAGGGATCACCATCCATCCTTACCTCCTCTTTAGGCGGTAAAGCCCTATATAAAGAGACGAGGCTATGATACCAATTGAATGATCGAGAGGTTAACTAGAGGGGGGTGAATAGGTTAACTACAAATTTTAGCTTCTTTTTCAAGTTAACAAGGTAATGCTCAAATATAGATTATCTAGATTATGCAACTAGGCGAACAATCCTATATGTTGAGCAAGTACAACTAGCACAAGGTGAATATATGACAAAGCAAGTAGTAACTAGTAAAGGTAAGTTGAGGAATAACCGAACATAATGACGCGGAGATTTATCCCGAAGTTCACTTCCCAATGGAAGCTAATCTCCGTTGGAGCGGTGCGGTGCCACCAAAGTGGAACACCGAGTAGGCCTCAAATGCCACACCGTATCTCCTTCGAGTCCTTCCACCGACGTGGATAGGCTCGAATCACTATGTTGCCATTGAGGTTGACAACTAGAACCTTTACAAGGACGAGGCACACTCCACAAGATTGGAGGGTCCTCACCAAATCCCGAGAGCCACCAAGACTCCGAGAAGCAAGATCCACGAGCACAAGAGCACCGGGGATATCAACAAGGCTCCGAGCTCCGATGAGCTAAGAGCAACAAGATTCTTGGCTCCAATGAACTAAGAATGACAAGATCCCTAAGGGATGAGTGGGTGGATTTCCAGTCGACTTGGTGGAGTTGTAGATCGGTGGTGTCTCCTTCAAATCCCAAACTATCACGAGCTTTGGTTGGGGATTTGAGGAGTTTCTTGTTCTTGAGCTTGAGCTTGGTCAATCAATGGTGGAGAGTGAGTGAGTGGGATTGACACTTCGAAAGGTAGAAGAAAGATCCCTTTTATACCCGAGGGCGAGAATATGGTCGTTGGGGGGTCCCCCCCACTCTACAGCGCCAACCCCGGCCTAAGGGCCCGGCCAGGCCGACCTGGAGCAACCGGTGCGGATGAGAAACCCACCCCAGCCTGGGGCCGGCGTGGACAACGCAGGGGCCGGAGGGCCCTTCCCACCCCGGCCTAGGTCAGCCCCGCCTGGGGCCTGCATGGGCATAGAGGGGAGGCCGACGTGGTGCTGGCCCGGCCGTTGTGGACGGCCATGCCGACGTGGAGGCACATCTGGGGCCGGCGTGGAGGCGCAGCTGGGGCCGGCGTGGAGAAGAGCCAGGCCAGGGCACAGCCCGACCAGCCCGGCCTAGGGACCCGGCCAGGGAGGCCGGCTCCCTCCATTTTCTCCTTTTCTTCTTCTTTCTTCTCCTCCCTTTTCTTAGACATTTCTCCATTTTTGCTATCCTTAGTATACGTGTCTACGGGGATATATGGTTGCATTTTATCCATGATATGCCCTGAGTAAACTTAGGGTACACATTAGTCCTTCCATATGTTGTGATCAAACACCGGAAATAGGATTTAGGAATTATGTCCTTCGAGGCGGCGGGATTTCTTGTTTTGGTATTGGAATCACAGCTTCGGAAGTGGCATAATTCGGAACTACCGGACCTGCCCGGTAGTACCGTATGAAGAAATTGTTCTAGTAACTTCGAAACTGATTTGCTGCAGTGGAGCGGTACTACCAAATGGCCCGGTAGTACCGGGTCGCAGTACCGCTGCAGTGCTGTGGTAGCACCGTAATTCTCAAGTTTAACTACCGTACTCGCGAAGATTGGCTCTTATTATTTCACTTAAATTATTTGAAAGATAACATGTGCACATCCCGAGGTTAAGGGCATCTCCAGTCGTTGCGCCCCCCAGACCCCAAAACGCCGCCGTTTTGGGGCCGCCGCGGCGCCAAACGACGCTAGTCTGGAACCTGGGGGGCAAGTTTCCCAGTCGCCCCCCGAGCCCAAGATTCGGCCCAAAAAAAACTAGATTTGAAACTAGGCATATTTTATTGAATTTAGGCAAAGTTCGTACAATTTCGAAGGAAATTTAAACTAAAACATCGAGAAGTTAACTAAAACTGTGCGACGACTATCCTAGGCGTCGTCGTCTTCATCGTCGTCCTCCTCGCGGCCCCCCTTCGCCACCATGGCGAGCCGGTTGGAGGGACCAGTTTCGCCCTCATGCTTCGCCGCGGCGAGCCAGCGCCGCTCCGCCCGGCCTTGCATCCGCAGCCGGTGCAAATGCGCCTGCTCGGAGGGCTGGTGGTTGCGCCGCTCGCTCTGCAGCGCCACCTGCCGCTGGTCGGCCTCGTACTGCGCGATGATGGCCTGCTGATCGACCGATGCAGCGTTTTCGGCCAGCTGCCGGCGCACCTCACGCTCCGCCTCTTCCCTCTGGTGCGTCTCCAGAGATGCCCGAACGGCGGCAGCCTCCGCCGCCGCCTGCTCGAGGCCGCCGAGGACCTGGCGGTACGCCCCCTCATTCTGCGCGGTCTCGAAGGAGTACAAGGCGGCGTGCTGCTCCGGCCATATTGGCTGCCGCCTCCGCTCCCTCCTCCAGCGCCGCCTCCTGCTCGGGCGCCAGCTCTTCCTGGACAGGCGGCTGCTCGGGCGCCGCCGCTCCCTGCGCCAGCTGCTGTTCCGGTGCCACTTCCTGCTGTCCCTCGTCGTCGCTCTCGGGCGCATCCCAGAGGCGATCCATCGTTGCTAGGCGCGGCGAGGGGGCGGGGAGGAGGAGGCTAGAATCGGGGAACGGCGAGGAGGAGGAGGCGAGAATGGGCGGACGGCGAGGGGCGAGCACCCTTTTTATAGCCTGGCGGGCCAGTCGCTGCGCCGCGCGTGTCACCGCTGCCGCCCCCGCCATTAATTCCGGCAGCCTTTGATTGGGGCGCATGCACTGGCCGGCCGCCACGCCATTACTCCGGCAGCCTTTGACGGCGGGCGACGAGAAGAAGGTCACGGGCGGGGGATTTTGTTCCCGCGTTTTTTCGACGCGTCACTAACAGAGCTGGCCCGCGCGTGCTGCCGCGCAGTTTCGCCCCCCAGGCCGGCTGGGTTCGGCCTGGGTGCCGCGGCGCGAAATAGCGCCGAAACGGCGCTATTTGGGTTTCGGGGGGGGGGGGGGGCGATTGGTGAGGAAACGACGATATTCGCCGCTTCCGACGCTAAAAAGGCCGCCTGGGGGTTCGGGGGGGGGGGGGGGGGGCGACTGGAGATGCCCTAAGGGAGTACATAAAATCGTGCATATAATTTTTTATATGTAGTTTGTGACTGTGATCCACAATCTTATTTTGAGTAAAATATACTAATATAAATAGTTATATACTTTTAAGGAATTAATATATCCAAAACAATATAAAGTAGATAAAAAGTGTAAGTTTATTATTCACCATATGCAAATATTCTTAAATTTGAGGACTTAACGGGAAAACAGAACAAAACCCCGAGGGCCTCAACCGCTAAAATCCACAACCTCCTTCTCCACTCTCTTCGTCTCCCTGCAGATCTCGCTGGCCATGGACCTCCTCGACGCGGGCCACCGCCACTCATCAGAATTTTCCGCCGCCGACGCTGGCATGGACGGTGCCTCCGTGCTCCCGCTCTCGGGAGCCGCCTACCAGCCCTACGTGTCCGAGCTCCTCTCCTTCTCCATCGAGCGCCTCCACAAGGTACGCCCCCGCGCGCGCGCCAGCGCCCCCGTAATTCATACTGTGATCGATGGTGGTAGTGATCTGGTGATGTGTTGGTGGTGGTGTGCGTGTCGACACAGGAGCCGGAGCTGTTGCGGGTGGATGGGGAGCGGGTGCGGCGGCAGATGCAGGAGGTTGCGGTGGAGAACTACGCTGCCTTCATAGCCGCCTCCGAGGCGCTCTCCTTCGTGCGGGCGCAGCTCGAGGGCTTCGACAAGCACCTCGAGGCACTGGTAATGTCAGCTGATCTCAGCTCGTACTAGCCTATGCCATTTTGTGTGCCCCTTAGCGTCAACCACATTTGTTGCTCTATTTGGATGAGTAAGTAGATCTCAGCTCAACTTTCTCCGCTGTGCCAAAATCGAACAATGTTCGGTTAACTGATCCGCTGAATGCTTCAATATGAGGTGGAGCGATCTTGGCATGTAACTAGTAGATCTCATTTTGATATTGCAACAAGTAATGTGAGGTGTGGTTTTTTACTGCATGTTCATCTGAAAATGTGATTGTTCTGTCACTTGCGAGTGCTACTTTCTTGAGAGGCGTAATGAAAGAATCTTAGTCTGTCTGCTGTTGATCCTTCGTCTTGTTAGTCTGTTGCTCTTTTTAGATCTCACTATTCTCATGAGGGATTTTTAATCATACTATCCATTACATCGTGCAGTTTATTGCCTATCTAGAATGAGTGGAAATGGATCTCTGCCATGTATATGCTTCTCATGTGATTGATTTTAGCTGCAGTCGTACAACTAAAATCATCTAGTCGACTAGTCCACATGCAGATTTGTTGATGTTATGCATCATCTTGCTTTGAAAACCATCACCATCTGTTTGTGTGCTGAATCAGTGTTTCTCACTAAAACTGCAAAACTGAAACTATGTAGATGGTATTCATTTCATATACCAACAGTAGAAGGTGAAATTTATCACGTTTTCCTTATTCTGCAGCTTTCACTTCATTCTGCTGCTATAGTGTATACATACAAGATTTAGGCAATGTTGGAAGCAGAAAATTAAATATTTGACAATGTTGTTTTTTTACTTATTGTAGGTAGAGGAGATACCAAATTTAACATCTGGTTGCACCGAGTTTGTCGAGTCCGCGCATCAAATTTTGGAAGAGAGGAAGCTCAATCAGACATTGCTAGCAAACCACAGTACCTTGCTTGACCTGCTTGAAATACCACAACTTATGGACACGTATGTGACATCTTTTTTTAGTGTTTCCTTAGGATATTTGGATCATCTTTGAGTTGACTGATGTTGCTGATGTTTTTGTTTAACTTGTTTTGTCTATAGACCCATATTCTTGTATTGTACTGTATAGTTTCAAGTGTTGTGTCAATGTGAATCGTGCGTAACAATTAACATGCTACTGTGACAGATGCATACGGAATGGAAACTATGATGAGGCACTTGATCTAGAAGCTTTTGTTAGCAAAATTTCAAAGTTGCATCCGGAGTAAGTCAAGCAACATAATACATGTAGTGGCATGTCATTGAATATCATTAACAATTTTCTATTTCATATGAAGTTTACCTGTCATCCAAGGATTAGCTGCTGAAGTCAAGAAGACAATACAATCACTAATTTCACAGCTTCTCCAGAAACTCCGATCAAATATTCAGGTGATGATGTTGGCTGACTAAACTTATTAATGCTTGGCACCATTTTCATATTTTACACTGGCCCAGATTGTGCTGTGCTATGCTGTCATATGTGCAGTTGACTGCTGTAAATATTGTATTTTAATATAGTGGCAAATCTATTTCCTTTTCTTGTGTCATTTCTTGCCCCAAACTGTTTGTTCCGTCTACTCTCTTCAGCACATATGTATCTAAGACTGGTCCATTTATTGCCTACAGTTACCAGAATGCCTCCGTATTGTTGCACATCTGCGCCGTATTGGAGTGTTCAGTGAATCCGAATTGCGCCTGCAGGTATCCTGAAACTTTCATGTGATTTTGATACACTTCTGTTTCAACTTTAGATACTGTTTTATACTGTCGAATGCATCAGTAGTTCTTGTTGGTTAACATTTCTCCGAGTATCCAAGTTTGTGTAGTTTGTACTTGAGTTGTAGATTCTTGATTTTTTTATGAATAATGTGGACAATTTTAGTTATGACACTGCATTACTTTCTTTGTCGTAGGTCATAAGAGTAGTCAGAAGTCGTCTTCACCTCCTAACTCTGATATAAGTTCTAGTTCCTGAGATGCAGGGAAGCATGGCTTTCTGGAATTCTTGATGATCTGGACCAAAGGAATGTATATGATTATCTAAAAGGCATGGTGAGTTGCCACAGGACGCATCTATTTGATGTTGTCAATCAATATCGAGCGATATTCAACAATGATAAATCCGGAAGTGAAGAAAACAGTGATGGTGGGCTGCTTTTCAGCTGGGCAATGCACCAAGTTAGCAATCACCTCACCACTCTTCAAGTTATGTTGCCAAATATAACGGAAGGTGGGTCCCTGTCAAACATTCTTGAACAGTGCATGGTGAGTAATTACCTTTGCTTGTTTTGTTGCTCAGTAACAGTTCATAGAAACAATATTTAGTACCAACAGTTTGGATATTTTGTAACTTTCTGTCATTTGATCATCTCGCAGTATTGTGCAATGGGTCTTGGCCTGGTTGGACTGGATTTCCGTGGTCTGCTTCCACCAATTTTTGAAAAGTAATTGGTATTTAACTATTATAATTTATTGTCTCTGCTGGAAAGGGGCTGTGTTTTCTGACGTTATCTGCTTCTTGCAGTGCGGTTTTAAATTTGTTCTCAAAGAATATGAGTACGTCCGTTGAGAATTTTCAGGTAAGCATTTGTATACTATGTGTTTTAACTGTTGCAGCTATACTTTTTCCTTCTTCTTTAGATACCCATAACTTGTATTCATATTAGAAAGTCCTTGGTACTTTACCAACTGGTTTGCTCTTTTGAATTGTACTCTGCAATTCACTAGACTATTTCTCCTGCAAATATTAGTCTAGCACCATAATTGATACAACTATAATGTTTTCTAATCATTTTAGATTGTCTTGGATTCACATCGGTGGGTTCCAATGCCATCTATTGGCTTTGTGACAAATGGAGTTGTTGATGATACTTCTGATGATGTGACACCGCCTTCTGTTTTAATGGAACATCCACCTCTTGCAGTCTTTGTCAATGGTAATTTTTACGTGTATCATTTTCAGGAATTAATTTATATTCATCATGTGTTGACTCTAATGGTGCTAGCGGGCATACAAGTTGATGTGTTTTTGTTTGAAACTCTTGGATGCAGGTGTTTCGGCAGCCATGAATGAGCTAAAGCCATGTGCACCATTGAGCTTGAAGCATGTCCTTGCTCAGGAGGTGGTGAAAGGATTACAAGCAGTTTCTGAATCCCTAGTGAGATACAACGCCATGCGGATGCTACGTGGAAACGAGTCCTCCCTTTTCATCTCACTTTGCCAGGCATTTATTGAGGTAACTTTAGCTTCATAATATGGTAAAGCATTACTTATGGAAGTAGCAAAAGAAAAAAAAAGTAAATACCTCTTCAGCTCAGTCTGAGTCTCAGATTTAAATAAATTGGCCATCTCATTTCAGGTCGCATATCCTTATTGCACTGCATGTTTTGGACGATGCTATCCCAACGGAGGAGCGCTGATCACAGAGTGCCGCAGCGCGTTTGATGCTGTCAGCCAGCTGTTGACCGTACCTTCGAGGTCAGGTTCGGGGATCAGCAGCATTGATCGGAGGCAGTCAGGTGGCATCGAAAGAAGGCAGTCTGGGGGCATGGAGAGAAAGCAGCCAGGAGGCATCGAGAGAAGGCAGTCGGGAGGCATCGAAAGAAGGCAGTCGGGAGGCATCGAAAGAAGGCAGTCGATTGAGAGTGCTGGAACCGTGGCCTCCGAGAACGGACATCTAACTGATGGCCCAGAGCCAGATGTGAGCAGCGATGCCGGGACCACCACCGCTGCACCAGCTGGGGCTAACACGCATATCGATCCACCCACAAACACATAGCTTGGACCTCGTCCATGGAGTCTGTCGAAGTTCTGGTTATCTCTTGGGCAGCAAGGGGCCTTTGCTGCAAAGATTTTGTTCATCGACAGTTTTCGTTCTGGTTGTCTTACAGTGTACACAAGAATCCCATGTCAAAGTGTTTGGTGTTAATCTGTACTGTACAATACACCATTGGAATTTTAGTTGTTCATGCCTAGCCCATATACGTAGTTGTTGTAGATGGAAGATCGTTTCAGACTGACAATAAGAGTTGAGATAATATGAAGGTAGTGCCCGGCATTGTTGACTGCACATTTGGTAGTAATGAAGGTCCTCTTGTTTCTGCGGCCGGCTTGACCAACTTCTTGGTAACCTGTTTTGAACAAAGAAACGTTGCGATGGCCAATTCAATTTATGTAAAAGGCTTGGGAGAAATATTCGCTAGTCTGCATCTTTTAAGATATCTCAGTCAAACAATCCTCGTGCTAACCTCACTCGAGGTAGGTGCACATTAAAAAAAAAGGTGGTGTGAAGAGCCAAGAGGTGCAAGAGTGCAAGCAAATGGATCTCATCTCTTTGAATGAATGGATAAAGAAGGGAAGCCGGTAGAGGAGGAAGAAACTGAAACAGATTTTATACTTGGAAAAAGGAAGAGATTGGGGATCCGGCTGTGCTGGCGTGCCGGTGGTACCAAGGCCCATGCCATGTGCACGCACACCTCACCGTCCCTTTATCTTCATTGACAAAGTTGACATGGACCGATGAACGAATCAGCGTCGTAATGGCGCTCCTTGACGGATCATGAAAGGATGATAATGCACTAGTAGGTGTGCAGGACTGGCCTAACGTAACACTGTTCTCCACCCGAATTCCACTATTCAGTTTACACACATTCTGTCTTCAATCAAGGAAATACGTACGGGGTTCTGCACCGACGAGAGCGCAAAAAACATCCGTACTACTACCTCTGTTCCAAAATGTACGCTTTTTAGTAACCTAAACTAATTTGCTAAAAAAAAACTTTATATTTTAAAACGGAGGGCGTAGAAAAGTGTGTGCGGAGATTAACGCTTTTTCTTTCGGTCGAACGATGGTTTAACGTGCGACAAATGAGAGGCTGGAGGGTGTATTGTGCGTGTGTGTTGCAGCCACTTCTTCTGTTTAAAACCATAACAAAGGTTATGTGTGACATTCATAAATTTCTGTTGAAACATGATCCTTTAATGCTCATATTCGGCTGCGACTCTATGCATCAATCGATCCAGAGGCTAGGGGTCATCCTCGGTTTAAAAAATAAACACATTTCCAGTCATGGTGACCCTAGTAATCATTTTATGGTAAACTTAGCTTCTTGTTTGGCTCGTGGAAAGAAACAATAATACAACAATGTGGGTCAGAGGCGGAGATGAAAACCCACTTGAACCTTTGATGCTTCTCTATTTTTAAAAAGTGTGTAGACTAGTGTAAATACTTCCTCCTTTTTTTTCAAAACACCATAAAATATGTTTTCGTAGTATGTTTATTAATTGTTAAAAATGTTCAGATCTTTGTCTATAAAATTAGACAAAGCTATGCAACGTTGAATTTTGATTCGAAATATACACCTTATTTTGACAAATGGAGATATTCCATTGGTTATTTTAGACATTATAGCCTTATTACAAATTGGAATACAAGTCTCTGTCCGATTGGTTCACGGACGCCTTAAATTGCTTGATAAGCGTTGTGTTTTTCTTTATCCCGAGTGGTTGATGGGTTGTAATTCCCACTTTCTATTTCTATCTTGAGATTTCATCTTAAATTTGTGCAAAAGATTTTCCACGCGTCAATTTGATGTTTAGTTGTTTTAGACATTCTAGTCTAAATTCAAATTTCTGAATTTTTTGGGGTCTATACGGAACTTTGGAGTCTAATTTGAAATATCCTAACAAAGTTCTCTATATTTAACTACTCCTAGGTAATTCGCCAAATTCTACTAGTATATGTTTGGTAGGAGTAGAAAATAACTAAGTTCTATTGTAGAAAAAAGAAGACAAAAATTCTAATCCCCAATTTATGAGATCATAGGGGGACAGTTAGCAATTAAGGCAGCGGACGCAGCCCCCGACTTGCTGACGCCCTTTCCTCTTCCGGACCAATAAAAGAAGAGAAAAACCGGAGCCTACCTTTGGCCGCCTTCTCCATCCAGTCGCGCAAATTTTACCCTTAGGCCCCTCACTTCTCCTACCTTTTACAACCCTTCGCCGTCGACTCCTCCCCCTTCCCCGCCGCCGCCGCCACCGTCACCGCCGGGATGGGAGGAACGCACTTCCCCGGCGATGACCTCGCCCACGAGGTCACTGTCGACGGAGAGGGGGACCGCCGCGACGTGGGCAAGATGGAGCACGGGTTAGGCAGCATCCCCTCTCCGACCCTCCCCATTTTGCTGTGATTTGTTCTTCAAGGGGACCGAATTCGCTCGATTCCGTGCGATTCCCCTAATCTCCTCCTGGCGTCCGGGCGCGTTCGCTGTTGCGATTTCGCTCCTTTGCTTGGTCGGATGGGTTCCTTCCCGCCCCTGCCTTGTCTCGTTGGACTTCGTGATCCGTCGCTGGTCTCCCCTCCAGGTTTCATCTGGCAGAGCCGATTCTGACTCGCCCTTTTTTACCACGCAGGTGCGAGCATTACCGGCGGAGGTGTAAGATCGTGGCACCCTGCTGCAAGGAGGTGTTCCCCTGCCGCCATTGCCACAACGAGGCCACGGTACGGTAGTGGTTTTGTGTTGCCCGCCACCGTCTTGTGATTATTAGCTTGTTCATCCATGTAGAAGGCAACTCACCATGCTCGTGTGGTTATCACCACCTAGCTCCATGTAGCGCTATCACCTACTTTTGTTTGTAGCGAGCGAAAAAAGATATAGGGTCAGTTCGTGCCCGAGAGCAAACTAAGTACGCCATCATTGGAGCTCTGAACATCAACTTTCCCATGGGAGCCTCAGAAGTTTAGTTGGTTCATGGACATCAAATCTATGATTGTGTTAGTTTTCGATCTAGATTTTGTTCTTTTAATCCTTTAGAACAACTAGTTTGGTTGAAACTTGTGCACAAAGTCCCCATGTGAAATTTCAGTGACTGGTAAAATGTAATCATCAGGATGCTGGCAAAATAAGTGGATATTCTTAGAGCATCTACAACGCAACGCTTATTTCAGAGGCGGTAGAATTATTATGCAACCCGATCGATGGTTGTTACGTACAATTCCGGTTGCTAAGCGCTTATTTATGGGAGTTGACGCAAAACATTGCGCCAGACGCTTCGCTAGATTTTTTTTTCACGGGACGAAAAGCGGACCAAGTCAGTTAAGATAAATAGGCGCCTGGTAATCGGAAGTGAGTGTTGGAGCTATGTGGATGCCAGGATTATTTTTCCGGCTCAAGCATCTAAACAAGCGCCTAGCGCTGTGGATGCTCTTAATAGATAAAAGTGTGCATTAGCAACATGGGGACTTGATGCATCTGAATCATTTGTGAACAGTTAATTATATTGGAGTTTAAACATTCTCTTGGAAAATTAAATCAGTTAGATGTCCATAGTTTGCATTGAGCAGCTAACGAGCAACAAACTGCATTTATCGAGTATAACTAGTTTTGATGGTATCGTCTTCATTGTAGGCTTTGGGTGATCGGCATAATATATGTCGCCAGGATGTCGAAAAAGTACAGCTCTCACCCCTTTCTTTTTTTCCATTTAATCAATAGACTTCAGTAGGCCCATAAATTACTAATGATTGGTTTCGTGTTCTTTGCTACAGGTAGTATGTCTACTCTGTGATACTGAACAACCGGTATGATTTAAACACCACAAAACACTTTTTAATTGGAAATCACGTCACGTAGGACTCCATCGTGCTCAAACAATTTTTTGTTGTTGTTGCTCAGGTGTCACAAGTGTGCATAAGCTGTGGAGTCAATATGGGAGAATACTTCTGTGATGTATGCAAGTTTTATGATGACGATGTAGGTCTCATTTTGTTTTCTGTAGTTATGTACTTAGTGTGGTTCCTATCAGCTGATGAATTTTCTTCTGCTACAGACAGAGAAAGGGCAGTACCATTGCCATGATTGTGGCATATGCAGGTGAGCATTAAACACTATCTTTCACGTGCACCTTAATAACACTATTATGCAGAGTCATAACACTGCATTTATTCAATTCAACCAGGGTTGGTGGCAAGGAAAACTACTTCCACTGTGCAAAGTGTGGTATGCTTTAATTGTTTTGACTTTGTGTTGACTGTTTTCCAGACTCATGACTGTATAAATTACAAAATTATCTTGGTTCACTTGTATACGTGTGGACCATAAATGTGTAGGACAAATTATTGTCTTGTAATACTCATATCAATATGTTAAAGTCTTTTAACTATTTGTTTTGCAATAAATAGGGTCTTGTTACGCTGTTGCGTTGCGTGATAATCATCAGTGTGTGGAGGACTCAATGAGACAGAACTGCCCAATCTGTTATGAGGTAACATCAAGAACATGTATCATTTCACCTGTTGGACCTATGGAGATGTTAAAAGTTGAATTTCCTCTGTAGTATCTATTTGATTCATTAAAAGGGACAAGAGTTCTTGACTGTGGACACACGATGCACATGGAGTGTTTTTCTGAGATGGTGGAACATAATAAGTAAATCTCTCCACTCGTTTTAACATGGAGATATCTGTGTACTCAGTTATTCCTTTTTAAAACATCTCTTATGTAGTGATGACGTTTGTAATAACTATTTTTTGGCTTATGATGCTACAGATACACTTGTCCAATATGCTCGAGGACAGCTCTTGACATGACACATCACTGGGGCATGTTGGATCAAGAGGTATAACCTTTTTTCTTCTTCTAAATATTAGGTACTACAACATGTGCATCAGAAGCAATGATGTGTCTTCCTAAAGCATGCTGCTGTGCAAGAAATAAGTTGAAACTTTGCTAGAGCAAAGCGAAATCTTATCAGGGAACTGATATATTAGAACTTACGAGTTATGACAGTCACTCCGCAAGTTTTTATTATAGTCTTCATGATGCATTGATGCTCTGAGCAGCTCTTAATATGCAGATTTGTTTGGGAGCTTGTTTCAATAACAGATGGTTTTTCTTTTGCAGATCGAAGCAACAATTATGCCTCCTGTATACCGTTACAAGGTATTCTCCTGCAACTGATCTATATAGTCCAACAGATGTAGCTTAGATTGCCAAACTGATTTATGCTAATGTACCAGCCAATGCTATCTATGTTGCTTATCGATGTATACATGTATGGTTCTATGTATATATGTGGAAGAACATATTCACTTGCATATTCGCGTATTCAATATATTTTCTCCCACTTACCATATTCACATATTCATTATTTCACAGAAAATAAGCATCCAAAGAAGGAAATTCTGTTATTTTGTGTTTCTGATCCATCTGAACCTTTGAATACATGAGAAGGCCATTATCATGCCAACTCTCATGCATTAGTCAGACTTTATGGCACACATAAGTCTGTTTAGGCTAACATTGGTTTGCCCTTGTGCTAAAACGTCCAGGTTTGGGTTCTTTGTAATGACTGCATCAAAGTCTCAGAAGTGGACTTCCACGTGATTGGCCACAAGTGCAGCCACTGCAACTCATACAACACTCGATCGACGTCACGGCCTGCAGATTTATCAGGAAGCAGTTCTCCATCGACAACAGACTCATCCGAAAACAACTTGTAGAGATGATACTTTGTGCTGGTGTCTCGCCTGTTCTGCGCAACCAATGCCAGAACCATATACACATAGAAGAAGAGGAAGCATTGTTTCGCGGCATCGCCCGTCTAGTGTCAGCTCCACTCTTGGGCCCTTGCCGCATTACCATTCTACTGAGATTCAATTCATCTCCTGAATCTCAGCTACTAGCGTATTACTGCTGCAAGACGGACTGTCGTTGTCTTGATCACCCTGAACACTGTCTTGCATACATGTGTAACACCACCACGGCTTTATGTATCACTATGGGTGAAGCCCCCAGCATATTATATTCTTCAGGAGTTGAATTCTGACGCTACTGTAATCCATGGAAATTTGGTATGCTGCTGCGGTGAGGTCCCTGATTGTATCATTCTAAAAAATCGAGAAAAGTGTTAGATCTGCATATACGTAGATCGAATTACGTACTGCATTCAGGCTGGGCTGTCATCAGAGTATACATTTTCTCTTTCTGACAGTAAAAATCTGTGCACGTCTCTCTTTGCCTTGGTCATCTTTTGAAGAGCACAATGGCCCTGCATATAATTACGGTTTGTCGCAGAATCGAACACAATCACGGGCACACATTCGAAGAAGATTGAGAGACACAACTCTTGGTAGCACCGAAAACACGACGCCATCTTGCAAGGAAGAAAGAAGCATGCAAACTTTGGGTGTCCTCTCAAGGTGAACGTGAAAGGATGATGATAGCAATCTGTAGTGCTATTACCTCAGGCGTCGGTTGCTCTCCATGTCCAGAACTGGAATCTAAATCCTTAAAAACTGGGTCAGATGTCGTTGGAGAATAGAGGATAGGACATGATATGTTTGGATCTGATGAGACTGCACACTGATTTGACAAGGATGGCATTGGTTGTTGTTACGGTTTCAGGTAATTGGGACTAGGCTCATCGTGCTCATGCATATCGAACAATAAAGTGCCAAGGAATAAGTTCCTCTTAGGTGTCGGCACATCAAGGCTGGCATGTGTACAGCAGCAATGTAGCTAGGTTAGGTCTCGTGATGCACATGTCAAAGCATATTGCGAATGAATTAGTCGTGTAGTACTGTTAAAATGTACCCACTTTCGCAACTCTCCGGTTGTATTTCAAAGTTATTCGCTGTGTCTCCGACAAATTCCAGCTAAGTTTCTTCACAAAATCAGTGGTATACTTCAGATTTTTTTTTTCACATCATAGATTTGATCTGAAGAGCTGCACTACACATTCTTCTCGCTGGATCCAGGGTTTAGCCCTTGAGAGGGCGAGGAGCCAAGAATTAACGAATGACCAAAAGATTCTTGAGGAGCTATGGAGATTGCTCTAGTACAGAACACTAGCCTTTTCTTTCCAGGTGAAGAGTATCATGGCAGATCTAGAAGATAAGGAAATCTCTATCAAGACATATATCCATCCTTACGTGTGCCGGCCTGTTTGCGTCATGCATTAATTTAAAACTGGAGGAAAATATATATGAATAAAAAGAACGATCTGTAATATATATCTAACTTCCTAAAGAACACCATACATGTAGCACTTGGGTGGTGCCACATCCAGCATCTCTCTCTCTCTTAACTTTTCTTCCTTCAGCAAGCTTTGTAGGATATAGATTCGGTCAGGATGTCAAACGAAAAGCAAGGATTGCATCGTCGTCGGTTAAGACACCTCATATCTGATACAGCCAGGCTGATGACGATGATGGGGTTTTTGCAAAGCTGAAGCAGCTAAATTTTGGCAGGAAAAGCAGGCAAGTTGGACAGATTCTGTGCCTACAGATAAGGCTGATGAGAGATTGAGAGCACTGGCGATGCTATTCTCTAAACCTGTGGCGACTCAGCGACGGTTACTCAGAAACATGTTGTGCTAGCTGGTCGATCAGAATAGGTTCCTTACAAGCAAAGTATTTGCCGTACCTTATGGGCATTCCACATGGTTGTCGACACGGTTCTTGTCGTCGTGTTCATTTTTTTTTTCAGCGGAATATCTGTGGTATTTTACAGGCTGATGGAAAGTGCACTGACTTCACCGGGGCAAATCTTTACGGTTGCACTGCCACCGAATGCAATCTTCAGCTTTCTAGCATCTGCAATGTTGTTCATCTATACTTCAGTGAAACGGACATGAACACTGCCTTTCAGTTAAGTTGAAAAGGCTAACCCTATCTATGTACTACGAAAACCAGCTAAAGCCAAGTTGCTCATCTGTCGTTGAACAAACTGAATCAATAGCAACCTTGGTAGGGCATGTATGTACTCCTTGATCTTTTTCACTAAAGTGTATTTGATTTTTTTTCACTAACGTGATTTACTCGACAAATCATCTGAATTCCTTGATCTTTTGTCCTTGAACATGTCCAAGGAAGCAAAAGAAGTGTGTGGGCGCACGCATTGCCTGACTATATTGTACTTAGGGTTTCTAAAATGAAGATAAACAAACAGTAAGATGAGTAGATAGTAAAAGAGATTAGTGCAACCTGCCTCCTGAACTATGATTCGAGTTTAATATTATATCTTTTGCACAAATAGTACTTACAAGTCATCCTTCACCTATCGAAGGCCTATGCGTAAATAGTACTCCAACGAGGCGGTTAATGTGGAACCCATGTGTAAATTATTTTTGCTAATATGTAAGGTAAATCTGAATAGTAACAAAAACACCCATCAACATTTATAGAACATCTAAACAATAAGAAAAAGAGTAAAGAAAGTAAAGATAAAACGGATTAAAAATATAGCTAAATAGCCATAGAAACTATAAATTATTTATAAATAAACTAAAGAAGTTGAATAGCTTGAAAATAATATGTCATCTCATTTTATAAATCCTGACTTACCATCGATCAATCATGATGTTATAATAGTTATGATTTTTTTTTTACCAAATTTAGATTCTGTTATCATTTCTTATAAATTTACATTCTTCAAAACTGCATCTTTCCTTTATTTTACCATTTCCCTACAAATATCCTAATTAAACATGTTTTTTATTCACCGGTTCTTTTTATTTAAATTTTCTGCAAAATACGAATTATGCTAATTCAGCCTTTTCCTTCCACATGAACATTATGTCACTAAATTGAAATTTAGGCTCCACATTTTCTAGAGAACCCCCGATTTTATAGAGGGGGTAAAGTAAATGATTCTGAGACGCGGATGGTTGAACATTGCACCTTGGTCGTAGTCACAGGTGTAATGTGAACTTATCTCTAAATAAAATGAAAAATCACAATTGGCATCTTTGGGCCTTCGATCACAAAAATATATGAAAGGATGTACATGATAAATTTGATAATGTGTATAGAGAACTCCGAGTCAATTAGTTCTTTACTTGCGAGTAATCCAGGTAGTTGCAGGAGTCAAGATCGACAACTCCTTGGAAGCTCATAATTAGATCTCCGGCATCAAGATTAGTTGCATGTGTAGTGCAAGCTTAAACATCCAAAATAGATCAAAAGAAGAACTTGCCCATATAGGCACATATGTGACCATATGATATTCCCTCTAGGTCAACACAAAGGATTTCATCCAATAGTGTTTGGGCCCAATTGACGAAAAGAGACGGCTCCAAGGTCATCCAAAATCTGATCTCCACACCGTACCAATATGCTTTCAACCAAAACCAATGGCAGGCAATTCCATACCATGCATATGGTATCTATGCATGGTCCTATAGCTAGGAGCTTTCACTTTTTTTTTCTAGAAAAGTTCAAATACTCTTGTAGCACAATGTTAAGCTGTAGCTAGATGACGCTGGCCTTTTCCAAACCGTTCCTGATTGTACGTGCAGGCACCGGAGATTCCAACATGTGAAGGACACCCCTAGTGGATAGAAACACTCCTTTTGCAGCTCTATAAAAGGGAGCCAACACTTGTGCAATCAAAACCATCCAAGTTTCCTCTTTCGTACAAGGCCTGTACGGTAGCACATTTGCAATTAAGTTTTCCTTCAGTCATCTTCAAGCCAAGCACGCCTAGAGAACCGTGCACACGCACACACGCACGCACGCACCACCCATTAGAAGGCATATCGATGGACCGTGTGATGAAGCTAGTGTCGGAGCGAGCGGTGGTTATCTTCACTCTGAGCTCATGCTGCATGTGCCACACTGTGGCACGGCTCTTCTGTGACCTCGGGGTCAATGCACTTGTGCACGAGTTGGACCAGGACCCCAAGGGCAAGGAGATGGAGAGAGCTCTCCTCAAACTGCTTGGGAAAGGCCCATCTGTTCCGGTGGTGTTCATTGGTGGGAAGCTTGTTGGCGGGACAAACAGGGTCATGTCTCTGCATCTCGGCGGTGAGCTAGTTCCAATGCTGAGGAATGCAGGTGCCCTCTGGCTATAGGGTGGACAGAGGGTGTGAGAGACCTAACCCTGGTGCCATTGAGAAATAAAATTTTGTCAAAGAGTGTGCAGTATATGCATTTACTAGAATAATATAATGTCCTAGTTTGCGTCGGGCGGGTTTTTCATCCTATTCCGAGAATAACTAGGTTTTTTGTGAGTCGGGATAAGGAAGAGGTTTCTAGCTTGCTAGGAGTTAGTTACGTGCATGGTTCATGTAATCCCTTTTTAATGTTTCTGTTAAAATTTCAGTCTTTATTTGTGTACGTGTACTCTCACCTTTTTTTTAATTCACAGTCCATTATATATGAATGATATGTGCGCATCTTTATAGCAAAATCTACATAGTTGCAACGACGGCCGTCTTCATTTTATCAACGTTTCCTGATTGTCTCAAATTATTTAGAATTGGAAAGAACACATGTACATATTGGCATTTGCCAATGTAGGGTTTGAATCTCATGATGACAATTGTGACAGGTTTGGATGAGCAGAGCTCCTCGAGATCGATGTCTGTATCCAATTGCTAGACCAGCTGTAGTTATGTGTAAGTGGGATCTCACTTATCCTACTTATAGTTCAATTGCAGGTTTCTAGCTCAGAATTTAGATTAAAATTTTGAACTATTTCCACTTATTCCATTTATAATTCATTTGGAGTTTTTAGTTCAAATTTTTAATACACATCCTTAACTAGTTGCATGGTCGGGAAGATATTCATGAGGCACAGTTTGTGCTCATGCTCAAACCCACCGGATGTCCAAATTTATGTTTATGGAGCAATAGTAGCAGCAATAATTTGTAAAACAACAATTAATTAAAGCCCCAACACAGTCGCCAACTAGGTTGACTATGGGTTACAATTTGTGCATAAGAAACATCACCAAATGAGTCATTTCAAATCTCAATAAATAAATAAATAAATTGAGCAACATCACTAGATTTAGCAACATCAATTTGGCTCCATTCGCCCATCGTTCCCCAACCTGATCTGGAACACTGACACACCTCCATAGTGCCGGTTCTTTGCATGGTTGGCGGTGCAGGGGAGATGTCAGACGGCCGATAACCCTGGCGCGCAAGGGGTGTTCCTTTTTTTCCTTTCTGTTTCTAGTTACGTTTTGTAACCAGTGGACTTTTTCTCTTCTAATCGCAATGAAAAGCAGCCAAACTGCATTTTTCGTAAAAAAAAAAGAGTCATTTCTTTTCGCGAGGCGTTGCTATTAGAGGAGTTTCCTTGGAGCTCATGTGTTGTCTCCGGTGGTGATTGATGTCCCTTCATCTTGGCACTTGGATAATTTTAATTTTTTTTTGGCTATATGCATCCTCGATATCTTGATTTACTCTCAATATTGAGTTGATGCAGAGACTGGATGTACCTTAATCTCTTTTTTAATATTAATATATAAGTAATATATTACCCTTTATCGAAAATAGAGATAGAGCTGTTACCGCAGGCATCGGTTGCTGTCCATGTCCAGAACTGGGAATCTAAATCCTTAAAAAACTGGGTCAGATGTCGTTCGAGAATACAGGATAGAACATGATATGTTTGGGTCTGATGAGACTGCATATTGATTTGACAAGGATGGTATTGGTTGTCCTTACGGTTTCTGGTAATCAGAAGGCTCATCGTGCTCATGCATATCGAACAATAAAGAGCCAAGGCATAAGATCCTCTTAGGTGTCGGCACATCGAGGCTGGCATGTGTACAGCAGCAATGTAGCTAGGTTTAGGTCTCGTAATGCACATGTCAAAGCATATTGTGAATGAATTAGTCGTGTACATACAGTATACTGATTTTTTTTTGCGACCGACAGTAATACTGTTAAAATGTACGCACTTCCGCACCTCTCTAGTTGTATTTCAAAGTTATATTTGAAATCAAACTCATCCTGGGGGATCAAAAGAGTTTGACTGATACTGAGACCGCTCCCTCCCCCTTCCCCTTCCCTGCCGCGCCGCTGGCCACTCCAGCCCCGGCGACCACCGCACCGCCGCGTTCCACTCCGGGCGCGGCGCCCTCGCCCGCGAGCATGGCAGGCGGCTCCTCCCTCTTCTCCCCGTCCCCCTCTCCCGTCTCCGCTGGGGAGGCGCTCGGCCCGCGCGGACGTGAGGACCGCTGGCGTGCTGGCTGCGAGTCCGGCTCCGAAGGGTCCCGCCGCTCGTATCGCGAGGTGGTGGAGGGCTCGCCGGAGCGGCCGGAGACGCGGGGAGATCGGTCATCGGTGGTCAGCAAGGTAAGGGCGGCGTTTGACGAACTGGATGGCTCGGAGGATTCGTTGGAGGAGGTCCCCGAGACGTTGGAGGCACGACAACTGGATGCGCCGCCGTTGGAGGCTCCTTGGGAGGTGCCCAGGCGCAAGCGCCCCCGGGGCCGCCGCGCTGGGAAGCAAGTCGCCGAGAAGGCCCGCCGTACGGCGCGCGAAGCAGGGCGCTTTCATGGCGTGTGCCTGCTCTGCCGCCAGCCGGACCACCGGGCGCGGGACTGCGACGTGGGCCCGGTGTGCGTCCGCTGCGAGCAGGCGGGACATTGGTCTCGGGACTGCTCCGAGCCCTGGCGCTCCCTGCAGGCGACGGGCGTGGAGGTCCGCGATGCCGGTGAAGGGCCGCGGGCGGCTGAGGTGCCGCCGCTCCCTCCTGCGCAGGACCACCATCAGGCGACAAGCGCCTACGCGCCGCAGGGTGGCCGCGCGCCGAGGCTCCCGCCCCCTCCCCCTCCACCTCCGCCCGCTGTCGGGCGCTCTGAACCAGGCGCGACCTCGAGCCTGAACCCACGGCTTCGCAGGGAGATGGAGACCTCGGTGGTCCCTCTCGCGGCGGTGGTGTCGACGCGGGGAGCCTCGTCGGGCGCCGCGGAGCAGGGCAGACCCAGGCGCCCGGCCTGCATCTTCGACCGCTCGCCGCGTGTGGATGAACTGGAGGAGGAGCTGGCGAACGCGGTCATGGCGTTCAACGACGGCTCTCGGCGTCCCCTGTCGGTGGCGAAGGTGAAGGAGGCGCTCATGGACCTGCATGATTTCGTGCCGGGCACCTTCTCCGTCATCCCCCACCTCGACGGCAGCTATCTCTTCTTCTTCGAGGAGCGAGACGACCGAGACCGGGTGCTCGAGGACCCCTTCGTCCAGACGCCGACTGTGCGCCTCCGTCTTCTTCCTTGGACGAGGCGCGCGCGGGCGACGGCGGGTGCGCTGGCGGTGAAGGTGGACGTGGAGATCTTTGGTCTCCCTGACAACTGCTGGGGGGTGGCTGCCGCGGAGACCATCCTTGCACCGGCGGCATGGGTCGAACGGCTTCACCCTGACTGTCGCAACCGGCTAGACATGTCGGTGCTCCGCGTGTCGGCGTGGTGTTTGGACGTGGCGGCTATCCCACCGGAGATGGATTTCCACGTCCCGGAGCCAGGAGCGCCGCCGTCGGAGGAGGAGTTGGCCGCACCGTCCTCGCGGGTCCTGCCGCCTGTGATCCCGACGCTCGTGTATCCCATCACGATAGGCGTGTCTCGTGCGATGGACTACGGACGGCGCGGCCCGTTCTCGCCGGACGACGCGACGCGAGCAGGGCGCGAATGGCCGCCGCTCCAGGGCGTCGCGGACGCCGATCGCGGCGGTGCATGGGGCGGGGGTGGTGGCGTGCGTCGTGCCTCGGGTGGTGGGCGCAGCCACGGCGGCGGCGCGGACCGTTCAGTCGGCGTGCGGCAGCGGTGCGGGACCACGGTGCTGTCGTCAGGCGTGGTGGTAGGCCCGCCCATGGAGGCCAGCCCCTCTCTCACTAGGCGCCAGCACAAAAGGAGGAGGGAGCGTGCTCGACGGAGGGGCCGGCTCGGCACGCTTCCGCCCGTTGGAGAGGCCGCTCCCGCGCTTTTGGCAGCCGGTGACGTGGAAAAGGGCCTGGGATCTGCGCCTGCGCCTGCTAGCTTCAGAGTAGGCCAGGTGCAGCTGTCGGTGGTTGGAGCTGGGCAGCCTTTGGGCGCCTGCGACGGGCCCTTCCCGGCAGCTTCCGGGGGCGGGGGTTCACTCTCCTCTGTCATTGCTGCTTGGGTGAGGACGGGAGAAGAAGAAGGCCTGGGAGATGTGGTGGAAAAAGAAGCAGAGCGGGCAGCCTTTGACCCGACCCCGGCCACTGGTGGGCCCGCCGTGGGGGTCACTTTTGACCTGGTCGCGCCCGATTTGGAAGGTGGCGCTGGCGACTGCCCTGTTGGGGACCGTGCGGAGCCACGTACCCCCCCCGCCGCAGCGTGCGCTGCAACCACCAGGCAGACCGAATGGGCCTGGCCCATGTGCGCCCCCTCCCACGGCGCCCTCGTACGCGGCTGTCGAGCGCGAGCAGCCGCTGGCAGCCTTGGGTTGGGCCGGTTCGCTGGTGGGCCGACGCCTCTCCATCGCAGGCGGGGATTCCCCGTGCGCGTCTGATGGGCCGACACAGGAGGACGCTGGGTCCCCGATCTTCCGCACGCCACCGCCTGAGTCGCCGTCCCGAACAGATGCAGCAGAGGAGTCCCCCATCACTGTCTGGGCGGACCCTTCACCGGTTCGGGATGGTGTGGAGATGAGGCCCACGGGACAGTCGATCGACGTGGCCCCTACCGCCTCCCGATTCGCTTCCCCCCTGTGGCCTACGCCCGTGATAGGAGGGAGGCGTCTCGTGGACGGCTGGCCGGGGTCCCACGCACGCTGGGGGGTTTTCTCGCCGCCGCCAAGGCCCGCGCAGAGGCTGTTCTTCCCACACCACCGCTGCGCCGTCGGCTGGCTGAGCTGAACTTTCAGCCCCGGAGGAGTGTCAGGATCGCGAAGCAACCTAGAGGTCTGAACTCGGAGCAGAGAGCCCAGAGGGTGCTGATGCGCAAGATGGGACTGATTGGCAGCGACGACACGCCTTCCTCTGAGGCCGTGGAGGCCTACCACAGGCTGTTCGAGACCACGATGGATGACGATATGCTTGAGGCCATCGGGGAGTTGTACGGGTGTACCCTCTCAGAGATCAGGGGGGCTGCTCGCCGCTGCAGGAGGGGACGGTGGGTGGTCGCCTCGTCGAGGCCTGACCCCCGGAGTCTCGTTACTTAGGGCGCTCCTTGTTCCAATGTTATACGAACCTAGGATTCTGGTGTTGAACGCGCGAGGCCTCAACGACCGCGCGCGTAGGTCGAACATACGCTGCCTCACTGGCTCGACTGGTGCATCGATTGTGTGCATCCAGGAGACCAAGCTGGCCGATGTATCCCTTCAGATTGTTATGGAAACCCTAGGTGGGGAGTTTGATGGCTACTTCTTTCTACCTGCGATTGGCACGAGAGGGGGGATCATCTTGGCTTGGGTGAGTGTGAAAGTCCACCTGGACAACGCACATGTGGACGTGAACTCCGTCACCGCTAGAGTGTCCCCGGCGGGTGGTGGACAATCGTGGTGGCTAACTAACGTCTACGCCCCCCAAGATGACGACGCCAAGGTGGCCTTCCTGGCAGAGCTGCGCAATGTGCGCTCAACAAGGCCGGGGCCATGGGCTCTCTGTGGTGATTTCAACATGATTTACCGGGATGAAGATAAGAGTAATGGTAACCTCAACAGGAGGATGATGGGACGGATGCGGCGCTTCCTAAACGACTGCGCGCTAAAGAAGGTCTACTTGCATGGCCGCAGGTACACCTGGTCGAACGAGAGGGAAACTCCGACTCTTGTCCAGCTAGACAGGGTGTTCTGTTCCCCAGATTGGGAAGAAATGTTCGGGAACTGTTCGCTCGTGTGCTTGGCCTCGGTGGTGGCTGACCACTGCCCCCTCCTGTTGGACTGCACCTCCCAGGGGGCAGGACATAGGCGGTTTCAGTTCGAGCGCTTTTCGGTGAAGCTCGATGGATTCCAGGAGGTGGTGGAGACCGCGTGGGGGATGGTCGACGGTAACACCGACCCCTTCCGCCGGATCCAGGCTAAGCTCAGACGCACGGCGCGCCACCTTAAGAGTTGGAGCGACAAGAAGGTTGGATGCGTAAAGTTGCAGCTAATGATAGCGCGGGAGGTTGTTCTAAGGTTGGATAGCGCGAGGGAAACTCGACAACTTTCGGGTGACGAGCGTGCCCTTTGCGCTAGGCTCACGCAGGCCCACCTAGGGTTGGCCTCCCTGGAGCGCACAATGGCCCGGCAGCGGGCGAAGGTCGCTTGGATTGCCGAGGGGGACGCCAACACAGCTTTCTTTCACCAGCACGCGTCCTACCGGAAACAAAAGAGCTTGGTCAGAGGCCTCCAGGTTGACGGGGTGTTGGAGACAGATCATGGCACCATGGCACGTGCCTCCTTTGACTACTTCGAGGGCCTGCTTGGCACCCCGCTGCCACGCGAGTTCTCTCTCGACCTCGATTTCCTTGGAATGCAGGGAAGTGAGGACCTCTCGGGGCTCGAGGCCCCCTTCACGGAGGCGGAGATCTGGGAGGTAGTGCGGCGACTCCCCCACGGGAAGGCGCCCGGCCCTGACGGATTCACGGCTGAATTCCTGCAGAGTTGTTGGGGGATAGTGAAGGAGGACTTCATGGCAGCCTTCAACAAGTTCTTTGATCTGTGCGGCAGGGGATTCCAAGGTTTGAACCAGGCTCTCCTGATCCTACTCCCCAAGCGCCCCGATGCGGCTGATCTGGGAGATTTTAGACCGATCAGTCTGATCCATATCTTCGCCAAGCTCGTCGCAAAGACCCTATCCCTACGGTTGGCCCCCTTCCTTGACAGGCTGGTTGAGCGGAACCAGAGCGCCTTCATTCGCAAACGGTGCATCCATGATAACTTCATGTTGGTGCAGCAAACTGCGAGGCTGCTACACAGACTAAAGGAACCTCGGGTGATGCTTAAGCTTGACATTGCCAAGGCTTTTGATTCGGTTTCTTGGAGTCTGCTCTTCGAGGTGCTCCGCAAGTTGGGTTTCGGACAACGATTCTGTGATTGGGTTGCCATCCTACTGTCCACCTCCAACACGAGGGTGCTCCTCAACGAAGAGTCGGGCCCGCCTATCTGGCACCGGCAGGGGTTGCGACAGGGGGACCCCCTCTCCCCACAGTTGTTTGTGCTAGTCATGAAATCACTCAACTTGCTGTTGGCCAAGGCTGCGGAACTCGGGATACTCCGTAAGTTAGCGCGCCAAGATTTGACAACAGCTGTCTCCCTTTATGCTGACGACGTGATCCTGTTCTGCCACTCGGACGGTGAGGAGCTGCAGGGTGTGCGGGGCATACTAGCGCTTTTTGGGGATGCCTTAGGGCTTCGGATCAACTTCGGAAAGTGCTCGGTCTCCCCGATTGGTTGTACAGAGGAGATGGCGGCCGCCGCTACCAACGCCCTAGGGTGTCAGGTGGCCCAATTCCCCGTCAAGTACCTGGGAATTCCTTTGGGCCTCCGACGACCATCGGCGGAGTCCCTACAACCCCTCGTCGACAGACTGGCTGACCAACTGCCAAACTGGAAGGCTGCAATGATGCCGAAAGCGGGGCGGCTCGCGCTAATAAAGGCCGTTTTAGCTGCGATCCCTCTGCACCAACTGTTGGTTTTGAGCGTCAACAAGAAATGTCTGAAGAGGATGGAAAAGATCCTACGGGGATTCCTCTGGGTGGGGCGGGCCGAGGCCAAGGGCGGCCACTGCCACGTCAACTGGGCCAGGGTGTGTCGGCCGGTGCAGCTAGGGGGCCTGGGCATCCCGGACTTCTTCCGCACATCCATTAGCCTACGGGTTCGATGGTTGTGGCGGATGCACACAGACCCGGATAGGCCCTGGCGCGGTTTGGACATGCAATTCTCTAAGGTGGAACGTGCCATCTTTGCGGCCTCAACCGACACGGTTCTCGGCAACGGCCAGTCCACACTTTTCTGGGAGGATAGATGGATTGAAGGGCGCTCGCTAAGGGACCTAGCGCCGGCACTGGTCGCGCTTATCTCGAAGAGGCGAAGGAAGCGCCGGACGGTGCATGAGGCGCTGCATGAGCGCCGGTGGATCTCGGACATTGCTGAGGCCCTCAACCCCCTAGCTCTCTGGCAGTATGTGCAAACCTGGAGACGTTTGCAGCAGATTCAGCTTACGGATGCGCCGGATAGGTTGCTATGGCGCTGGACAAGCAACGAGGAATACTCCTCGAAATCCTTCTACAACGCAATGTTTCAGGGGGCAACTGAATCGAGATCCTGGTCGTTAAACTAGAAGACTTGGGCGCCTCCGAGGGTGAAGTTTTTCATATGGCTAGCCTGTCAGGACCGATGTTGGACGGGGGAGCGGCTGGCTCGAAGAGGTTTGCCCCACCAGGCGCTGTGCCCCCTCTGTGACCAAGGAACCCGAAATGATGTCCCACCTTCTCACGGGATGTTCGTTCTCCCGGACAATCTGGCATGAGGTTTTATCCTGGATCCGATCCACCTTCAGACCTCCGGTTGTGGAAGATGACTTCGTGGACTGGTGGACGCTGGCTCTACGATCCACCCCTCGACCGCTGCGCAAAGGCACCTCGACGTTGGTTGCGCTTACGGCTTGGTGGATCTGGAAACAGCGTAACGCAGTCGTCTTCGACAACGCGAGCCCCTCAGTTGGCGCTTTGATGGAAACCATCAAGACCGAGGCTGCGGATTGGGTGAGCGCGGGAGCGAGAGGCCTTGGTCTGATCCTCTCCTAGTCCTGGGTTGAGTTGTAATGGACGGGTTGGCCTCTTCTTGTAGGCTTGTACAAATTCTCTTTTCTATCAATGCAATAAAACGCAAAGCTTTTGCGTTTTCGCGAAAAATATTTGCCGCGTCTCCAAGAAATTCCAGCTACACCGTATACAAAATGCAGTGGTAAACTTGCTGACAGCCACTCTTGAAAAAATCAGACATTCCTTTCTTTCACAGTGTAGGGTACACAATAGATTTGATCTGAAGAGCTGCACTACACATTCTTCTCGCAGGATCTAGGGCTAGCCCTTGAGAGGGTGAGGAGCCAAGAAGTAACGAAGGATCATAAGATTCTTAGGGAGCTATGGAGATTGCTCTAGTTCAGAACATTGCCTTTTCTTTCCAGGTGAAATAGTATCATGGTATATCTAGATGATAAGGAAATCTCTATCAAGGCATATATCCATTCGTACGTGCTGGATGTTTGCGTCATGCATTAAAACTGGAGGAAAATATATATGAAAAAAAGAACGATCTGATAATATATATCTGACTTTCTGAAGATTCTTGCAACACCATACATGTTGCACCTATGTCGTGCACTCGTGCCACATGCATCATCTCTCTGTCTCTCTCTCTCTCAACTTTTCTTCGTTCAGCTCAGCTTTGGAGGATCGATTCGGTGAGGATGTCAAAGAAAAAGCAAGGATTGCACCGTCGTCGGTTTCGCGGCGCCTCATATCTGACACGGCCAGAATGATGACGATGCTGGTTTTTTTTGTAAAGCTGAAGCAGCTAAATTTTGAGAGGAAAAGCAGGCAAATTGGACAGATTCTGTACTCACAGATAAGGCTGATGAGAGATTGAAAGCACTGGCGACGCTATTCTCTGAACCTGTGGAGGCTCGTCGCCGGTCACTCAGAAAACAAGCTGCGCTAGCTGGTCGATCGGAATAGGTTCCTTAGAAGCAAAGCATTTGCCGTACCGTATGGGCATTCCGCATTGTTGTCGACACGGGTCTTGTCGTCGCGTTCATTTTTGTTTTTCTGGTCGAAATTCAGTGGTAGTTTTCTGGCTGGTGGAAAGTGTGGTGCAAATCTTCACGGTTGCACTGCCACTAAATGCAATCTTAAGTTTTTTTTGGCATATGCAATGCTGTTCAATCATCTATACTTAAGTGAAACTGACATGAGCACTGCCTTTCAGTTAAGTTGAAAAGGGTGCCCTATTATTAACTAAAACCGGCTAAAACCAAGTTGCTCATTTGTCAGTGAACACACTGAATCAATAGCAACCCTGGTAGGGCATGTATGTACGTATTTGATTTTTCTCGGTAAGGTGATTTTTGTGATAATCATCGGAATTCCTTGATTTTCTTTCTTTGAAGACGTCCAAAGAAGCAAAAAGTGCGTGTGCGCGCGCGCACGTGCCTGCCTATATTGTACTTGGGGTTTTTCAAAAAGAAGATAGACAATCAATAATGAGTAGATAAAAGCGATTAGTCCAAATCGCCTTCTGAATTATTATTTGAGTTTTGTATTATATCTTGTACACAAATAGTAGTTACAAGTAGTTGAATAGCTTGAAAATAATAGTTCATCTCATTCTATAAAATCCTTTGACTCATGCCATCGATCAAATGTCACAATTTTAATAGTTCTGATTTTTTTTTTAGAAATTATGATTTTTGTACTATTTCTTATGAGTTTATATTCTTTGAAACTATATCTTCCCCTCTAGGTCAACACAAAGGATTTCTTGCAATAGTGTTTTGGCCCAATTGACGAAAAGAGACGGCTCCAAGATCACCCGATCTGATCTCCTCCATACCAATATGCTTTAAACCAAAACCAGTGTCAGGCAATTCCATACCATGCATATGGTATCTATACTATGCATGGTCCTATAGCTAGGAGCTTCCATTTATTTTTTTGTACGAAAATCCAAAGTACTGTTGTTGTACAATGTTAAAGCCGTAGCTAGATCACACTGGTCTTTTCTAAGCAATTCTTGATTTTACATGCACCGAAGATTCCAACTAGTGAAGGACGCCTAGTGGATAGAAACACACCTTTCTTGCAGCTCTATAAAAGGGAGCCAACACTTGTGCAATCAAAACCATCCAAGTTTCCTCTTTCGTACAAGGCTGGTACGGTAGCACATTTCAAATTAAGTTTTCCTTCAGTCCTCTTCAAGCCAAGCACGTACGCCTAGAGAACCGTGCACACACACATCACCCATTAGAAGGCAGATCCATGGATCGTGTGATGAAGCTAGCGTCGGAGCGGGCGGTGGTGATCTTCACTTTGAGCTCATGCTGCATGTGCCACACTGTGGCGCGGCTCTTCTGTGACCTTGGGGTCAATGCACTGGTGCATGAGTTGGATCAGGACCCTAGGGGCAAGGAGATGGAGAGAGCTCTTCTCAAAATGCTCGGCAAAGGCCCATCTGTTCCAGTGGTGTTCATTGGCGGGAAGCTTGTTGGTGGGACAAACAGGGTCATGTCCCTGCATCTCGGCGGTGAGCTAGTTCCAATGCTGAGGAATGCAGGTGCCCTCTGGCTATAGGGTGGACACAGGGTTTGAGAGACCTAACTCTGGTGCCATTGAGAAATAAAATTTTGTCAAAGAGTGTGAAGTATATGGATTTACTAGAATAACCTAATGACCTAGTTTGCGCCGAGCAGGGTTTTTCATCCTGTTCCGAGGACGACTAGGTTTTTTTTTGTGAGGCGGACAATAATGAAGAGGTTCCTATCTTGCTAGGAGTTTTTTTTTTTTTGAAAATTTCACTCATATATAAAGACAGCAAGCCGCCTCATTAAAAACCTTCCAGTCCCTGATCGGTGCCCTGGTAAGGAAAAGAGCGCGTAAGAAACTTGCCGCTTGTCACCGTTCAAAAATGCTTACATCATTGGCAAGGAGACCCAGAAGGCAGTCCGGTGGTTCTTCATACCACACAACTGTCTGAGTGTCACTCGCTAGTCTAGCTATGTAATGAGCAACCTGATTACAATCTCTAGGAGTATGATTGAAGATGACGTGGATAAAACCCCTAGCCAGGAAGGTACATTCCTCATATAGGGCAGCAGCAGGACCCAGAGAGTTACCACCGTCCCGCATCACTTCTATCACCTCCAAACAGTCGCTATTAACCTCCATCTTGGTACATCCGATATGCCCTGCGAGGAGAAGTCCATCACGGAGCGCCCTAGCCTCGGCCATCGCTGCATCACTGATGTTGTCGATGTAGCTGCATTGCCCCGCGATGAATCCCCCTCTGTCGTCGCGGATCACCGCACCTGTAGCACCAGAACCGAGATCATGATCAAAAGCAGCGTCAACATTAAGTTTTGTGTACCCCTCCTTCGGCACTTTCCAGCCCTCAATACGTGTACCATTATTATTTTTCATTGCTCTAAAGTAATTCAAAGCGATGGCTGCAATTGCTTGGGCCGATCTAGCAGGTTTTGTAACTGTCTCCTCATGGACAATCTTCCGTCTCTCCCACCACATATACCAACACGCCGTGGCAATTAGTTCTCGGTAACCTAATCCTTGCAGGTTCTCCATTGTTTTCACCGGTTCCCTCATAAGTGCCTCGAGAACACCTGATCCCTCATGATCAAGAATACTGGCAGACTCAATTGTCTCACTAATTCCCAGGTGGCTCCATATTTCCATCACACGATCACACCCAAAGAATGCATGGGCTGAACTCTCACAGTGCACCTCACACACCGGACAGCTACTGGAAGCTATGATGTGTCGGTTTGCTAAAGTAGCCCTGCACGGCAGGGTTCCATGTAGAAATCTCCAACAAATTTTTTTAACCTTAGCTGATACCTTAAGAGACCAGATGTTACCCCACACCGGATTGATGTTAGCCGATCCCACCACTGTTGATCGAAGCAATTTGCGCCCATGTTGGTGTTTCCATTCAGCATGGTAGCAAGACTTCACCGTATAAATTCCATTCTTCGCATAGTGCCAAGATATAAAGTCATCCATCATTCCGATTGCCAATGGGATCTTCAGTATGCGATTTACATCAACAGAGAAGAATATGCTGCGCAGTTTCTCCTCATCCCATGTTCTTGTAACCGAATTAATAAGCTCTGATACTTTTGTATAATCGGATTGCCCTCTTGGTGTAATAAGCATCCGTGAGGGGCTACTTGGGATCCATGCATCATTCCAAATGTCAATAGAAGTTCCATCACCCACCCTCCAGATGTGTCCTCTCTTAAACGTCTGTAAACCATACCAAATACTTTGCCATGTGTACGAAGCCCCCTTCTTCAACTCGACATTAAGGAGATTACCATTGGGATAATATTTGGATGAGCACAAAGGGATTCTGGTTCACACAATAACCTCCAGCTTTGCTTTGCTAGCAAGGCTAAGTTGAAGCAATGTAGATCCCTAAACCCCATACCACCTTTATTCTTTGGAACGCACATTTTCCACCAGGCAAACCAGTGCATATGTTTCTGATTATCTTCATCTCCCCACCAGTAACGGGACATAGCATCGATAATCCCTTTGATTACTTGTTTCGGAAGTTTAAAGACTGACATAGCATATGCGGGAATTGCCTGAGCCACCGCTTTCAATAAGATCTCCTTTCCACCATAAGAAAGAATTTTCTCCTTATACCCAGCTAATCTGTTACACACTCTGTCAATAATATCCGTAAAACAGTCCACCCTATCCAGGCCAATTAGGGGTGGTAAACCGAGATATTTCTCCGTAATAGCCTCGGTTAGGATATTCAGCTCCACACAAACCTCTTCCCTGATCGCAGCATGTGTACAAGGGCTAAAGAAAATGCTGGACTTCGCATCACTCACCAGTTGACCCGATTCCAAACAATATCTCTGAAGTATACTTTTCAAAGTTCTCGCATTACTCAAATCTGCTCTCATGAGAATTAACGAATCGTCAGCAAATAAGAGATGAGAAATAGCCGGTGCTCCTCGACATACCTTCACTCCCACCAGGTTACCCGCCTCCTCTTCGTGTTTTAATAGATTTGTCAGGCCCTCCGCGCATAGGAGGAAGAGATATGGGGATAGGGGATCCCCCTGACGTAGCCCACGGGTAGGGGAGAACTGGTCTGTTTCTCTGCCATTGAAACGGACCTGGTACTTCACTGATCGGACACAAGCCATAATCATCTTTGTCCACTCTACATTAAACCCGAGCTTTATCAACATTTTCTCCAAAAAACTCCATTCCACCCTATCGTATGCTTTGTGCATATCCAGTTTTATCGCACAATTTCCTGACTTTCCCACCTTCTTGTTCTTTATTGCATGGTAAGATTCAAAAGCAATCAACACGTTGTCCGTAATTAATCTCCCTGGAACAAATGCACTTTGAGTAGGGGATATGATCTCCGGGAGTATAGTTCTCAGCCTAGCCGTTAGAACCTTTGAGATCACCTTATAAATCACGTTGCAAAGGCTTATAGGACGAAACTGTGATACCCTTTCCGGATTATCTATCTTCGGAATCATAACAATCGTTGTATTGTTCCAGCCACTTGGAATTGATCCAGAATTTAAAGCATGAAGGACCTCCTCAGTTAATTCTTCTCCAATCAAATTCCAATACCTTTTATAGAAGATAGCATGAAGACCATCCGGACCTGGGGCTTTTAAATCCCCTATGTTAAACATCGCTTTTTTAACTTCCTCTCTCGTGTACGGTTTACACAGGATCTCATTCATCTCATTGGATACGCATGGTTTAACAATACCAATCACCTCTTCCTGGGGAACACCAAGACCAGATGTAAATAAGGTGCCAAAATATGCACTGATGTGATCCGCCAGCTCTTCCCAGCCTTCTATCACTGTACCATTGTCATCAATAAGTTTAGTAACCAGATTTCTTTTCCTGCGAGCCGATGCGAAATTGTGAAAATTTTTTGTATTCCGGTCACCCGATTTCATCCAATTCGCTCTGCTTCTCTGTATCCACTTCATCTCTTCTTGCTCATGAATATTCTCCATCTCAAGCTGAATTTTCTGTTGTTTTGCTGTAGCTTCATCCGACAAATCCCCCTGCATAACAGTATTTAGGTCGCTTTGCAAAACCTTTAGGCGACGCTTAGTCTCCCCTAGCTCACGGTGATCCCAAGCGTGTAAGGCATGGTGGACTGCCTCTAGTTTCTGGGCCAAGTTCCCCGGCCCGTGAGTCTGTACACTGTCCCAAGCCTGATGAACAACTTCGTCGAACGAATCCTCCAGGAACCACTTCGCCTCAAACATTTTTTTCCTACCATAGTTTTGCAAGTGGCTAGCATCAGTAAACTCACAGACCACCGAGATGGGTCGGTGATCAGACCTCGCAAAGTCCTCATGAATCACAGCCGCCAGCGGGAACATATTCTTCCACTGTTGATTAGAGACGGCACGGTCCAATCTCTCTCGCATCCTACCACGTCTCCAAGTGTAAATATCTCCCAAAAAACCCATGTCTTCGAGATTGCAATCCGATAGGCAGTCCCTGAACTGCTGCATGCATCGCTGTGGTCGGGTATTCCCCCCTTCTTTCTCATTCGCCGAGAGGATCTCGTTAAAATCCCCTAACATCACCCACGGTAAGTCCACCATCCCATGTAGATCACGTATGTAATCCCATGTTAAGTGCTTACGATCCCCACTAGGCTCACCATAAATACCGGTGATCCTCCATGGAGACTCCGATTGCTCATCTATCCGAATATCCAGATAGTTAGTATGTATCGCTGTAGATGTAACATTCAGCTCCTTGTTCCAAAGCATTAGGAGTCCACCACTCCTACCATCGCTCACTGACTGAATCATGTTGTCGTACCCAAGTTTCCTTCGCATTTTTTCCGCCCTAGCCTTCGTCAGATGTGTTTCGGACAGGAAAAACACATCCGGTTTGAGGCGCTGCTGGAGAACCAGGAGCGCATGAACTGCCGCAGCCTTGCCTAGGCCACGGCAGTTCTCTCCGCATATTTTCATTGATCCCGGCGGTCACCCTCGAGGGATGCCGCCGATCCTATTGATTGTCCCGACACCGAAGTGCCATCCTCCTTTTTGTACCTCTTTTTCTCCATCACCTCATGCTTCCCACTGTCCTCTGTACTGTTTCGCCGTTCCTCTTCCGAATGGCAACTACTAGTCAGAGCCAAAGTATTCTTGCTTGGTAACAAATTATCCTCAAAAGCCAGACGCTTCTTAGCATTCTTCTCAGCATCTGACATATGTTGGTCAACTTGTTTAGCCGGGCTAGATGCCGTGTCTTTGAGCTCCTCATCCACATCAGCAAGTCGACGTTCCGGGTGTTCTCGCCAGTCTACGTGTCCACCTCTACCCACTGGAGCTTGATTTCGTTGATACCCCAACACCCGTGACGTACTTGTGTCGAGATCACCGCTGCCACGACCAAACATTGATCTTCCACCCCCTCTCAAACCACCTCTCATAACAGAACCCCCTCCAGTACGCCAATTATCAGCTTTTATCCAGTCCCCAAACTTCAGTTGATTTTCCTCAAAGATACATGTGCCTCACTCCTTATAAACATGGCCAAGCAATCCGCAAGCCTGGCAAAACATCCCCAGCTTCTCATACTTCACAGCAAATATTGATCGTTTTCCACTCATTGATATGGAAACAAACCTAGTCAAAGGTTTACTAAGCTTCTGATTAATTCTAACTCTCACAAAATCCCCGCGGAAACCTCCAGGAGGATTCATCTGGATGGATATGATCTCTCTTATTTGTCTTGTAACCAGCTGTGTAACCACCGACTCCTTTCTATAAGCTTCTGGTATTTTGTGTATCTGAACCCAAATTGGCATATGATCCAATTCCACCGTACACGGATCCGACAAACCATCATAAGCCTCAATTGCCACCACCCAATCCCTGAATAGCCATGGACCTCGATCGATCACTTTCTCCCAGTCACCCAAGCAGAGGCATTGGATCACAAAGCGCTTCGTTCCAACTGGCCTAATTTTAATTTCTTTTGCGGAGTTCCAGGCTGCTTGCATCTGTTGGAAGAACGCCTCATGGCTGAACCCTTTATCGCTGTGTACTCGTGCTATTGTGAGCCATCTAGTGCTCTCTGCTATGTTCACCTCCTCCTCGTCAATGATTAGATCATCGAATTCGTCTTCGTCAATCTCCAATCTACCGAACATGAAGTTGACGTCCTCACCTCCGGTATCACCACCCGTCTCCATCGCTCCAGGCTCCGGAGGGAAGCCCTTGTGACGGCTGCCTCCCCCAGATCCTTCCTCCGAAGTCGCCGGATTGGCCTTAGACATTGTCTCAGAGAAGAGCCCAAAACCAAGTCAGAAGCGTGAGAGACCAAGAACCAGATCCCGCTGCGATCCCGATCAAATACACCAGAAGGGAAACCGATCCTTCCACGATCACGAGATCGGGACGGAGACAAATTGGCCGGAACCCTAGATACTCATCGCCTGTCGCCAGACGAGAGGAGAAAAAACCCTAGGGGTAACTTAGCTAATGCATGATCCACTAATCCGTGCTTCTATCTTGCTAGGAGTTAGTTACGTGCATGGTTCATGTAATCCCTTTTTGACGGTTCTGTTGAAATTTCAGTCTTTATTTGCCTACATGTACTCTCACCTTTTTTTAGGGAGGAGGAGGTTAATAAACATATGTATTTACAGTCAATTATATATGAATGATATGTGCACATCTTTAATGCAAACTTCTCATAGTTGCAATGACGATCATCTTCATTTTATCAATGTTTCCTGATTTTGTGTCTTTATTTGGAATTAGAAAGCACACATGCAAACATTGGTATTTGCCAATGTAGGGTTGGATCTCAGGATGACAATGGTGACAAGTTTGGATGAGCAGAGCTCCTCGAGATCCATGTCCATATCCAATTGCTAGATTAGTTGTAGGGATGTGTAAGTGGGATCTCACTTATCCACTTATAGTTCAAATTGTTAGAGATATATTAGGTGTACGTATCTTTGGTAGTTTAGGATTTGTATTCGATCTCCTACTCTATCTCTACGAGGCTTCTTGCCCTCCAAGTTTGTACCCCAATATATACTCGCCCATGAGGCTCAATAATACATCCATCATATTCCACCAATCTCATCTTTCTACATGGTATCAGCCTAAACACGATCTAACCCTAGCCGCCGCCGCCGCTTCCGCCTCGCGCCGCCCCCAGGACGGATCTATGATCGTCGCCGGGGGCCGCGCCGCCCGTACCTAGGGTTCGTCCGCCGGTCCCGTGGATCGGCTGCCCTAGAGCGTCTTTCTCTCCGCCGGTCGCTTGGCCGGCGTTTTCTTTTTTGGTTTTCCGATTCAAGATCGGTTTGTGTCGCCCGCCGCCAACGTCGATCCTCACGCGCCTCTACACCGACATCGGCGCGACTACCGGCCTCTTCACCGACACGGCGGAGTCACACGCCACGCGGCGGCCGTAACGACCATTGTCCATGTGGCCTCTTCGCCGCCTCGGCGGCTTCGCGCGATGCGGCGGCCTTCACGGCCGCCTTCCGCGCGTCTACCCGCCCGTCGCTTTGCGTCGGTCGTCATCGCCCCTGCTCCGATCGGGACTCCTCCACTACCCCGCCTTCACCGTGGCTGCCTCACGCACGGAGCTGCCTTGGCCGCTCAGGCACGGCGCTGCGTTCGCCGCTCGGCCTCCACTACCCAGCCTTACGTCATCATCATCGTGCTGAGCGGCGCATCCTCCACCTCGCGAGCAAGCGGATTGATCACCCGCCCGCCCGCGATCCGTTCCATCCTGGCTGCGCGGCCGACCCGTACAGTCGTCTGCGTGCGTCTCCGCAGGTTCCCGTGAAGACCGTCCCTGAGTGTGCGTCTATCACCGATCGAGCAAACGGGCTGCCGCTGCGTCGCCTCATCGGGCCGTAGCGCCACCGCCCCGTGGTTCTCACCGCGGCTGCATCACCCCGCGCGTCGCTCCTCCGGGCCGTAGCGCTGCATCACACCGTCCCCGCCGTCGCCCCGAGCTGTTCCAGCGGTTCACTGGCGGTGCGCTGCCGCTACGTCGTCCCTTCGGGCCGTAGTGCCACAGCACGCGGTGCCCGCCGCCTCGAGGCCGTTCCCGCGGTTGCCCTGACGGCGTGCTGCCGCTGCGTCACCCCTTCGGGCTATAGCGCCGCAGCACACGCGGTCCAGGTCGCCGCCCCGAGGTCGTCCTGCCGTCGCCCCGACACGCACGTCGCCGCTGCGTCGCTCTTCGAGCCGTAGCGCCACGACGTGCGGTCCACTCCGCCGTCCTCGCGCGTTGACCTCTTCCTGGTATGCGCCGCGCCGCCTCCCTAGGCGCGGGATCGCCATCGTCCGCGCGTGGTCTTTTTCGAGTTGTTGGGTTCTTCTTCGCCTACTACGAGCATCGCCGCCGCGCTTCTACACGTGACCGCCGTGGCCCTTCGCGGGCTACCGCCGCCGTGTCGCTCCTAACGGTAACCGACATGCCCCCCCCCCACGGGCTGCCTTTGGTTCCGCCGACTACATCGCCGTCCACCTCTTCCTCTGCTCCGACAACCGTGGTTGACATCGGCACCTTCTACCCCCACGCCGACTGGCGCTGCAACTGTCGTCGAGCCTTCGTCCACGACGTGTCCCCGGGCCCGGCAACCCTGGTGCGACGCCTCGTCAACATCGACTTCGTCCTTCTACACATCGCCGTCCTCTTCCTCGACCACTTTCTCTGCTCCGACAACTGTGGTTGACATCGGCACCTTCTACCCCCACGCCGACTGGCGCTGCAACCGTCGTCGAGTCTTCGTCCACGACGTGTCCCCGGGCCTGGCAAGCCTGGTGCGACGCCTCGTCAACATCGACTTCGTCCTTCTACGCATGCCCGGTGCTGGCAACACTGGCGCGTGCCTTCGTCCACGACGCGTCCACGGGCTTGGCAACCCCGGCGCGACGCCTCGTCCATACCGTCTTCTTCCCGGCGCACCACTACTTCAACATCATTGCGCCTATGTCTAACTTGGCGCCTCCTTGCGCCCCGCGGCTACACGGCGACTACCTCGACACCAGCTACCCCCACTCGATATCGACCTCGGCAATCCTCGCACGGCTACCTCGACCACGGCTACACCACCCTACGTTCTCGGCTACCTCGACCTCGGCACTAAGGGCTATCATCTCGCCTTGAGCACTCATCAGCTCCCTCTACGGTCCAAGCTCCAACGCCGTGACACCGTCCACGATGTCAGTCCACTGGATTCTACTTCGGTTTCTCTCCAGTCTGACCGTCCGCGACGCTCCTGTTGTTCGCAACGCTGCCGCTACGACTGCGGGGGGATGTTAGAGATATATTAGGTGTACGTATCTTTGGTAGTTTAGGATTTGTATTCAATCTCCTACTCTATCTCTACGAGGCTTCTTGCCCTCCAAGTTTGTACCCCAATATATACTCGCCCATGAGGCTCAATAATACATCCATCATATTCCACCAATCTCATCCTTCTACACAAATATATCGAGGGTCTCATGGGTTTAGGCTTTTGAGACTAGGGTCATCGTTGGAGGACTACCTATAGCTTATCATATGAGTATCCCATGGGTATCCATGAAGCCAAATCTACCCACGTCCAATTCATGAGTTGGCGGTACCTGCAGAAAAAAAACCCTTCGACACGGTATCTTGAGGTTGCTGGACCAATATTGCCTCAGTTCCAAATATAAAGCGTATTTCATTTCCCATGTCTTTGACTAATAATTACTCATTTAACCGGTGTTTAAGCGGTAGAATTATAATCATAAGTGAAATACTTTTGAGTAGGAATACAATAATGTCAATCTGCTCTGTTGAGCCTCTTGTGGGGGTAATAATAATAAAGGATAAGATTGGTCTTAGATGTTTGAACTACTTCTCTTATTCCGGATCTGGACCTGAGTCTCTAGCTCTATCCTTGATGTCTCTCTCTATATATAAATATATGTCTGGCTACTCCGAGAAAATTACAAAAAAACCACCACAATTATGACTCCGTTTTCAGATAGCCACCACAATTGTGGTTTATGACAAAAAACCACCGGCTCTGTGTAATAGTTTCACAAAAAACACTGATAGAGCTGCTCAGCCATGCTAACGTGGATTATGACATGTGGAGTCCAATGTCAGGATGACGTGGCAACGGTTTTCCTGCCAGTTTTACAAAAAGGTCCTTTATATAGTTATATCCTCTAATTTATATCTATCTAATAAAAAAAAGGGGATGCAGAGCTCCAGCCCGGGGGTGATGTTGCAGGAGCGGAGGGCAACTGCGCCCACCAGGAGGAAGCTGGCGCTGGTCAGGGCGGGAGAGGCGCAGGTGGTCACGGAGGGCGGTGAGGCGAGAGCCGACGTTCTCGACCCTACAACGCAGGAGCAGTGGGTCGACGGCGACGACAACGACGATGCCGGGGCGGAGAGGCCCAGGCGGCCGCGGAGGGCAACTGCACCCACCAGGAGGAAGCTGGCGCTGGTCGGGGCGGGAGAGGCGCAGGCGGTCGCGGAGGGCGGTAAGGCGAGAGCCCACGTTCTCGACCCTAGAGCGCAGGAGCAGTGGGTCGACGGCGACGACAATGGCGATGTCGGGGCGGAGAGGCCCAGGCGGCCGTGGAGGGCGGCGAGGCCCAGGCAGCCGCTAAGGTTCTCTTTCGTGCCGTCCGGGTGGCCCACCGCCGATCCTGCTGCCTCCTTCGCCTGTGCGCCCGAGACGTCGCCGTCCATGGAGGGATCGAGGTCCTGGATTCGGACTCTGCAGGGCCGTGAGCACGGCCGGTGGAAACCCGGGGCGACGACGGGCGGCGGTTTCGGGGTGGGGGCATGGCAGTGCGGGCTGGAGGCGTCGGGGGAAGGTGGGATTGGGGAAGAATAGAGATGGTCAACCGGTGGACATAGGACCAATCTGACATTCCCGTTCTAGGTTTGACTCTAGATATAATTTTTGGAGGTCATTTTTTTAAAGTTGGCAGAAACGTAAGTGCCACATCATCCTTACATTGGACCCCACATGTCATAATCCACGTTAGCGTGGCTGAGCAGCTCGATTAATGTTTTCTGTGAAACTGTAACGCAGAACCGGTGGTTTTTTGTCACGATCCACAATTGTGGTGGCTATCTGAAAACCGAGCCACAATTGTGGTGTTTTTTTGTAATTTTCTCGGCTACTCCTCTATCCTGGAGGTGTAGAATGTTGTCTACTGCTCTATAATTTCTAATACTACTTGAGATCACATAAAATTCATATTAATATACTAATTATTGGTCAAAACCTTAGTAAAACAATACAGTTTATATTTATATTTGCGTCGCATTGTGACACATTTACTATACCCTACCAGATTCATGTTTCACCTTGAATAATTACACTAAAATTTGTGTCCATGCTTAGCAATAACGCTATGAAGTTGACTGTTTATGCATGTGCTACTCATTGTATGGTAGATGGATAGAAAGTGATCCATGCGACGGTCATGCAATGCATGTATATAGATTGGAATCGATCGATCTCGAATCGCGGCATCACATGCACTGTATGTATATTCTACTCTAGGTTGTCGACCCGGTGAGGTAAGCCGCAAGCACCGTCCTGCTAGAGACAGATATCGATGACTCTCTAGTCACTATGGCTACTTGCACTGGGTGACTAGCTACTTTATCTATATCTTTCCGTATGCATGCATATGCTTTATCTAAGATATTCCGAAGCCACAAATGAAAATTCATGAATATGTAAGGCGCCTTTGCTAAATGTGTGGACTTTCTAGGATACAATATATGTTTTCATAGAAAAAGTAGCCAAGCGGCTAGAAGACATCTTTCGTCTTACAACGCTAATTCTAGAACTAGACACCACACACTACATCTACAATGCATCTCGAGCAATCGCAAAAGACGCATCTCGAGCTATGCCGGTCACCTCCAAAGACATCCTCTTTCGAACTTCCTAGTCGATGTACCCTCCATCCTTGAGTGCTTTAAAGAGTCTACGAGTGAGTGGTAGGACATGAACAATCCCAAGAAAGGCGCCGTATTGGAGTCACCGGCAATGGTGTACGTTGCGCCCTACCAGCTCAACAATGAGCAACATCAACACCAAAGCAACACAACACCGGAGACCATGTGCTCATCCAAACTGTGTCTCCAAAGGCGGTGGTTTCAACAGATTAATGACGTCGAAGCCGCCACCATCACTGATCCGGGCCCAAATCACGGTTTTCACCCGAAGACACCACCTAATGGAGTGAGGGAGGTGCCGACAATTTTCGGCGACGCCTACATGGAAGGTACCGGCGTTCTCAGGCGTCGTCGTTGCCATCACCGACCGAGGATGGGCATGGCTTTCATTCAGAGTGTCACACACCTTTCATCCCCTCCCACTGGGACTTAAAGTAGTAAACCACCCTTGCTGGTCGCCACATGCTGAGCATTATATGAATATGATTGCACAATTTTATTATATATATAAGTTTAGTTGATTTTCTTTTATGTTCTTCCCTTTCTTTGTTAGAATCAAACTGTTTTAGTCCATCAATAAATAATGATAGAGAAGCAGAACACACAATATTTGTGGCCGTTGTACGAGACAGATCTTGTGTGCACATTAATTGATGACTTCTACGTGGTCTCTGGTTTTCACGATATCCTACATGTACGACCATAACAAGACAACATGATACAAATAAAACTTAATATTCTGCAAACTAACAATCAAATAAAGTGCACACAATAGCTCAAGTTTTCTGCATATATATAGTACTTTAATGAGAAGACTTATTTTATGTTTCTTTGTCATGCTTATAGAAGAAATGCCTAAACTTCTAAGTACAACACCAATAATAGCTTCAACACCACACGACTTACACACAAGTCCAGACAACTTATCTTGCTCTGCCACCGACATGAATGGCGAGGAGGCGGGACACAAAGCCTCATGACCGCATTACGCCCGATGTTGGAAACCTTGGTATAACGACTCTGGCTCCAGGGTTACACGGACTAACATGCAACCCACCCATAGGAGCCTACAGGAGTTGACGATTGTACGATCGGACCCGGCCAGACCGGAGGAAGGTGCTATCCAAGAAGCGCCAACAACGGTGTACATTGTCCCCCAGAGGCACACAAACCACCAACTACAGGAAAATGTTATTTATTGCAAGGCCAAAAAATGTATATATATATGTAAACTAAATTATGATTCATTTTCTATGATGGATGTTTATGCATCCGGCCGTATGCATGTATGTAGTTACAAATTTGATTTTCATAAGTAAGCATACAAGCTGAATGCAGATCAGTATCCAATTCTGTCGATGTGGCCCGAACTTGATAAAGATGGGCGGATCTTTCAAACTTTTGTTAGATTCCATAATTTTCGGTGTGGTTGGCATCCAAAATATTCTCACGAAATCTTGCTAGCCTCCATTTAAAGTTTTAAAACGTTATTATCCAGTATGCATATCTGCTGCTTTACCAAATGGACATGCCCATATGCATGTAGAGTATTCTGTCTCTCTCCCTCTCCCTCTCTCATTCATGGCTATATGTTGGACACTATAAAAGGGCCTCACGACCTGCAACTAGAAATCACACAAGCATTTTAGCTACTGGATCCAGCGTCCAAAACTCTATATACCAAAACTGTAGTTCATTCAGCAACTTCCTGTCGATGGAGAGAGTGACCAGGCTGTCGTCGGAGAAGGCGGTGGTAATCTTCACGGTGAGCAACTGCCCGATGAGCCACACGGTGACGACCCTCTTCTCTGGCCTCGGTGTGGGCGCAGCGGTGCACGAGCTAGACAAGGAACCCCGTGGCCGCGACATGGAGCGCGAGCTGGCCCGCCGCCTCGGCCGCAATCCGCCAGTACCTGCTGTCTTCATAGGAGGCAAGCTCATCGGCTCCACCGACAGGATCATGTCGTTGCATCTCGGCGGCCAGCTTGTGCCCATGCTTAAGGCCGCTGGAGCCATGTGGCTCTGACCCTCGGTGCAACATGCATGGGCTAATTAGCTAATATAACCGGCATTTTTGGCAAATTTTCACTTTGCATGCATCCATACATATTCATGGATGCGTGTAAAACAGACACAGTAGTACATGGAGAAGTAATCAAGCCAACTCATCACGTAAGAGCATTGTTCCCGAGGAGAGTGAGTAGGGGAAGTTTTGTCTTCAATCAGATTCTGACTTGTAAGGATCTAAGGATTGCCGAATCAATGTGTCTGTATATGACAATATTTTTAATTACACTCTAATTCCGTTAGTTTCAACAACTACTGTTTTTTAGTATGACACTTCATAGAAGGAGCGTGGCGGAACCGGGGGGACCAGCAGGGGCCCTGGCCCCCCCTATGCATGCTACATGAAGATAATTTCTACACATAAGTTTGGTTAAAAAACGATTTTTAGTGAAAAAATAGCATGTTTGGCTCCCCCTAATGGATAGTTACCAGTTTTGGCCCCCCTTAAACTTAATTCCTGCTTCCGCCAGTGGCGTCAAGATGACGAGTTTTACGACACTGTTAGGCGGCAATTTGCTGCAACAAAGGGTAGCAGCTCCCCAAACGAAAGTCTAATCTCCTGCTATCCACCGGTCCGGCATTGGTAAGGAAAATTGAACTTCGCACCACGGAAAAGCCCCACAAGCTTCCAAGCCTCATACTCCGCTCTGATCTTCCGCTTAACCGTCCTTTCCGAGGATTCCAACGCCATCGAAAACCACGTCATTCCGGTGGCGCCACAGACACAACATGACCAGCATAAGAGACGTCCATAGGTCTCTAGAGTCCCGACGAGACCCTAAGCAGCTTACCCACCACTCCATTAAAGGAGTTTCCACCTCACCATCCAACCCAGCTTACCCCAGAAGTTCAAAGTGAAGGGCTACACCTCCCGAGTGAGCACACACCCCAAAAGCAGGTGTTGGAGTGTCTCTTGTTCCTGATCACTGAATGGACAAACCGCCGGGTGTGGGAGTCCTCTCCGCCGAAGGCAGTCCACCGTCCAACATCCGTTCTTTGCAGCCAACCAAGCAAAGAAGCGACAATTTGGAGGTGCCTGCGATTTTCAAATTTGATCCACGCCTATAGCCCAGATCTTAGCAGCGAAGAAGGCTCTATAGGCCGATCAAGCAGAGAATTTTCCGTCTCTCTCCCACGCCCAAATATGGGTGTCTGTTGTCGACGGGTCCAATTGCACTTCTGCGAGCCTTCCGCAAAGGAGGAACAATCCCTCTAGGGCATCAGCTGATAGATCTGGGCCCAGTCCGACAGCCAGGCACCCTGAAGTCCATTCCGGACCGTACGCATCGAAAGGTGATGCTTGGCCACCTGAGCTGAAAGATTAAGGTTCGTCTCCACAATCCTCTGACCATCTAGACAACTATCTTTCCAGAAGAGCGGGGATTCCCCTTTGCTAGTTATCATGTGGGTGTGGCCGCTGCACGGATAGTGAGGGCACCTAGAGGGGGAGGGGAGGGTGAATAGGTGCTACGACCAATTTTAATTTTTCTACAATATTAGGCTTGACATAAAGGTAAATTCTCTAGATAATGCAACTACGGTGAATTTACCTATATGACAACAACAAGCACAAACACAATACATGCACAAGTAAAGGGGAAGGGAACGAGGTAACCGATATGAAGCACGCGGAGACACGCATAATCCTGAGTTCCTCCTTCTTAAGGGAGTACGTCTCGTTGGAGGGGTGTGAGCTCGCCACGAAGACCTACTCAACGCCACAAAGGCCTCACCCTATTCTCCGATGAACTCCGCCACAAAGGCCTAGTCCACCTTCCACTACTGAGCCCCTTTAAGGCGGGAATCGAATCCTTTACAAACAAGCTTGGGGCACATACCCACAACCAAACTGGGGGCTCCCAACGCCAAGAATCACCAAGAGTAGCAAGAGGTCTAGGTTCTCCACAAATGAAAACCCTAGACACGAATCCCTCAAGAATATGAGGGGGAAATGAAGAACGACTCGGTGAAGATGTAGATCGGGGCCTTCTCCTTCAATCCTCCGAAGATCAACAAGTTTGGTAGGAGGGATTGGGAGTAATTGAAGATTTGGTGAGCTCAATAAATGCTATTCAATGCTTTGGACGAACTAGAGCTCAAGGAGAAAGAGGAGGGCATTTATACCCCCTCCTCAAATCTAGTTGTTTGAGCAGGAAAAGATATACCGGAAAACCCGGCCCAAGTTTGGACCGGAATATTCGGTTGACTTCTTTCTCCAGATCTGAATCGAAATCGTTGACTTCAACCGGATTATCCGATTGGGGATGAATAATCCGGGATGAATATTCTGGCTCACGTCTGTCCCCTTCTGGCTCCTCAACCGTATTGTCCGGTTGACTCAGAATAATCCGGTACGAATAATCCGGTTCACTTCTGAAACTTCAATCTTCAGTCCTTAGCCGATTTTGAGCAAAAGCTTCCTTAATCGGAATATCCGGTTCATCATGAGTAATCCGGTTCGAATATTCCGGCTCATCTCTGTCCCGAACTAGACAGAAACCATCCTAACCGGAATATCCGGTTTCCCGAAATAATCCGGTTACAATAATCCGGCTCCTCTATGTCCCAAAACTCAATGGACAATCTTCATCGATCCTTTTGGTGATTGATGCGTATGGTAAGTATAACACCTGCACACTAACACCTCGATAAATAATATACTTAGTATTGTTAACTAACACACAAAACATCGGGAAACGAAATGCACTTTCAATCCCCCCCGTTTTAGTGTTAGATGACAATACTAAGATTTTCAATAAAACCTTGACGAGTACATGTTTGAAATGACATGGAAATTGCTCCCCCTACACATACGCATATCTTTTGTTTGCCTCAAATACAAAAAGTGCAATATCCATACAGAGAGTAATTTCCAACAAGTACTATAACCAATATGGTGAGGAATTTGAGAGAGGTACCTTGTGCGGAGAGATAATGTCAAGTATACCGAAGCACAATAACAGATAATATCCTCAACATAGATAATCATAGATAACCAAATAACCATAGTCTCACAACACATAATAGCACATAGTTTTAAACGAGACAACAAATAGCAAATAGTCCACGAATAAGACTAAATGGACACAAACTCTCAAGAAATGGTAAAAGCATACGCTTGTGCCTGAAACCCATGCAAATCCCGCAGCCTAAGACTACTTCTCCCCCTTTGGCATCGAGACACCAAAAAGGAGATGGGTAGTGGTGCTAGTGTCCCATAGGCAAGCTAAGCAAGTGCTCAGACGACTCCTCAGCTGACTCCTGATCCTCGCCCACATCCTCATCTTCCTCCTCGAAGTCATCACCCACATGGGTATTGGAAGAAGCAGAAGTGGCATGAAGAGCCTCCTCAATCCGCTCCCAAGGGGTATAGTCTCTGGCAGCCCACTGAGAATAAAACTCTGGAGCAAGGGCAGCAGGAAGATCACCAGTAGCACCACTCACATGGTGAAGAATCTGACGCTGAGAGCTGGACATATTAGTGTCCCTGCGGTAGGCCCGGTACAACTCCTTGTGTATATCCACCTTTATGCACAACACATTGCGCTGAAACCAGGAAAGCTTCCTGACATTGCGCAGAGTGGTGGAGGGGTCAGTCATGCAAGCACTAGAAGGGGCAACACCTGCCATAGAGGAACCACCCTTATGAGGTGTAACAGGAGCACGTACAAACTTCTTCCTCTTGACATACAACTTCTTGAAGGCATGGTCTTGTAAAGGCAGCTCATTGAAGTCCCTCTTCATGGTATCCTTGATCAACATCATAATACAGGGTCCATATGGGATGGTGTTCCCGCCAATCATAGCATTGCGTAATTCATTGAAGATAATATCTGTGACATCCACAATATAGGAAGCAGTAGGGTCCTCATCCTCCATACACTGCTTTGCCAGAATAAGAAGGTTGCAAAGCGGACTGGTGAGAGCATCATTGTTACATCCACTAGGAACCAAGAAGGACCGGAAGAGGCGCACGAGCTGATCATAGAATGGAAGAATCCCTTCCAACTTCCCAACAGTGAATGCTTGAGCATACATCTCTGCCATAGTCCTCTACCGCTGAGGTCTCTCCACATCATGCATACGGTGACCAAGTGGAGGATGAGAGATGTTCTTGTAACCAAGCAAACGACCCATCCTGTGAAATGGAGCCTCACAAGGAGTGGACTAGGTCATCCACTTCAAACAACACGGAACACCAGAGTCAAAAACCAGAGTGGACATGAACTGAACAACTAGATGGATGTTGTAGGGGCAACGAGTCTCCAAGAGCTTCACAAGATCAAACCTCTCAATGATACTAGCAGCATTAGCAAATTCTTCCTTATCGGATTGGAAACTTGTAATCAGAATAGATGTCAGGAAAGATGTAGGATTTCTCCTTGGACCAGAACCGAGCACCCTCACACTCCATATCTCTAGGAGTGTTGTACCAATCCCCTTACTAATATGTTCAAACTCCTGAGTGGTCACATCATACTTGTAACTCTTCTTGATTTTCCTGCCCTTTTTCTTCTTTTAGGATGGCTTAGTGGGAACAGACTTGGCCTTCCCCTTGGCAACAACTTTCCTTGGAGGACGAGGGTCACTAGGGTCCTCATCACTAGTGTCCTTGTACGAAGGACGCTTGCGAGGGCCCAACTTGTCAGCGTGAGAGCTACCTGTGAAGGAATAACATAGAAGGAAGCAATGAGGGTAAGTGCACACATGTCATCAATGAAGGAATCATACTGATAAAACAATAGGGAAGAATCCAACCAACGATCGAGAGTCAATTCTAGTTAGGAGCAAAAAAATATTGGGAAATTCGGGACAGAACTCAACCAGATATTCCGGTTCAATACTGAACCGGATATTCCGGGTGCACGATTCCAGCACTAGATTGATCCTTGCCTAGATTCAAAAACTAGATCGATGATACGGGAATCTAACCTATTGTCTCTAGCATGCATAAGATACCTTAGGGAACATCCACTACCAAGCATTGGCAATAAAAACACGAATCCATAGAGAGGTAGGGTTATGGCACCAAGATTCAAAGATTTTGAACATTACCCACGTCCATGGATGAAGATGCTTGGATGGAAATGACCCCAAGGTGATGGGGAACGAGATCCGGGCAAGAACTCGCAGATCCCGTGGAGGAAGTGGCCTATGAGGCCAAGAATCAGAGAGGCGGCGATTTGGTGGAGAAGAGGACTTGGGGGAGAAAGGCAGGAACTGCCTCTCCACCCCGTGCCCCTCCAAATATGTGGAGATTTGTCGGACCGGATATTCTGGTTCAAGTATGAACCGGATATTCCGGTATCACCCGGAAATTCCGGTTCAAAACTGAACCGGATATTCCGGCTGCCTTCTGATTCGAAACTTCCTAGTTTCAATGGAGTGACAAATGTTCTAGATAGAGTTTGGTTTTGGGGTAGAAATGCTTAGGATAGAAACACCAAACTGGAAGTAGTACTTATCCTGCTCATTTGCAAGAATCAAACAACAGAAGACCAAGTGAGTGAGATTTTCCTACGAAAACACTTATCTAGGGAAAAACAAGAGAAATGCAATGAAATATCAAATAAACCCCAACTAAGATCCAACTCTTCACAAAGAAGAGGTTGGTGTCCTAAGCCACCATGTAAGAGATCATGGTATGACACCGCGAAGATATATCTTGGGTGCGTGGCCAATACTCGACATTGAAGCTCACAATTCAACATTAGAAAAAAAAGAGATAACAATGATTTTTTTGCTTCAATGTCAAGTATTGTCCTACACCTAAACCCAAACACGTATCAACTATAGGGGTGTGTGCAAAATCTTCAAGTCAAACTCCTAGAATCGATGATATTTAGCTCATTCCTCAAGAACATGAATCTTGCATCATCAAGAGGCTTCGTGAAGATGTACGCAAGATTATCCTTGGTGGGGAGATATGCTAGCTCAATATCACCTCTTGCCACATGATCCCGGATGAAATGACGACGAATATCAATATGCTTCGTCCTTGTGTGTTTCACGGGGTTGTAGGAGATCTTGATGGCACTTTCATTGTCACACAAGAGAGGAACCTTCTCCAAGTGAACATAGTACTCTTTGAGGGTTTGCCTCATCCATATCAATTGGGTGCAAGCACTAGCGGCCGCCACATACTCGGCTTCGGCGATAGAGAGAGATATACGATTTTGCTTCTTGGAAGACCAACTCACCAAGGACCTACCAAGAAATTGGCAAGCCCCAGAAGTAGACTTCCTATCATCTTGATCACCGTCCCAATCCGAGTCCGTGTAGCCTTTGAGAGAGAATTGTGCCCCCTTTGGGTACCACAAACCAAACCTTGAGGTATCAACCAAATACCGAAAGATCCTATGGACCGCCACTAAGTGGCTTTCCTTAGGAGCCGCTTGATACCTTGCACACTCACCTACACTCAAAACGATATCTGGCCTAGATGCACAAAGATAAAGCAAAGAACCAATCATAGAACGATACAACTTTCGGTCCACATTTTTACCATCCGGATTGCACTTGAGGTGGCATTTGACTTGCATAGGAGATGGTTTCATCTTTGCACCTTGGAAATTAAACCTCTTGAGCATGTCTTGGGTGTACTTGGCTTGAGAAATGAAAGTCCCACGAGTCAATTGCTTGATCTCAAAGCCAAGAAAAAATTTAAGCTCTCCCATCATGGACATCTCAAACCTGTCAGTCATAAGCTTTGAGAACTCATTATTAAAATCTTAGTTAGTTGAGCCAAAGATAATATCATCCACATAGAGGTTGGCATATGAAAAGATCTCCCTTTACCCTCTTTGTGAAAAGGGTAGGGTTGATCTTCCCAACTTCAAAACCACGGTCTTCCAATAACTCTCTAAGGTGCTCATACCATGCACGTGGTGCTTGTTTAAGTCCATAGAGCGTCTTATCAAGCTTGTAGGCATAGTTAGGAAAGTTGAGGTTCTCGAACCCTGGAGGTTGCTTAACATATACCTCCTCTTTTAGTGGACCATTCAAGAAAGCACTTTTGACATCCATTTGTTTCAACTTGAAATTATGCGAAGATGCATATGCAAGAAGGATACAAATGGACTCAAGGCGAGACACAGGAGAATAGGTCTCATCAAAGTCAATGCCTTCCACTTGAGTGTAGCCTTGAGCCACCAATCTTGCCTTGTTCCTTATGACAATGTCATGCTCATCTTGCTTGTTCTAGAATATCCACTTAGTGCCAATTACATTGTGGCAATCTTTGGGCTTCTCAACTAGCTTTCAAACCTTATTGCGCTCAAAGTTATTAAGATCATCATGCATAGCTTCAACCCAATCGGAGTCCTCAAGAGCTTCAAACACTTTCTTTGGTTCCACCATAGATATGTGAGCTTGATGCTCACTAAAATGTGCCAGTTGCCTTCTTATGGATCTTCGAGCTTGAACATCTTCCAACACTTTGTTGTATTGATCATCAATTTGCTTCAAAGCTCTTCTTATCCTTCTAGCACTACATGCTTCGATCTCCTCATTATTGCGAGGAGGAATCACTTGATCATCTTGATCATTTGGGTCCCTGTCTTGACCAACTTGGCCTTGATCATAATCATCATCATCAACAATATCTTCAACACTAGCTTGAACTTGAGGAGAGGAGGATGAGGATGGTTGATCTTGGCCTTGACCTTGACTAGCTTGAATGATAGGAGTGGTTGCATCTTGCGTAGTAACTTGGTGAATGAGAGGAGGGTCTTCAACATGTTCTTGGTTAGGTGCATCACTTGGCTCCTTGGCCTGTTCTTCTATTGTAGAGGAGGGCTCCACTTGAGTAGAGCATAGTCCTTCTCGAGTCGCCATAAGGTGTCCCTCAATGGGGCGGAAAAATCCCACACCCATCCTTCCTATGGCTTCTTGAGACATTTGAACATCTACATTAGAAACATGAAATTGCGCCACTTGGGAGCCACCATTTTCCTCGAAAACCACACTACAAGATTTTATGACAATCCGTGAGGCTTTGTCAAAGACTCTATAAGTGTGGGATTCGGCACTGTAACCAACAAACATACCCTCAATAGTTTTGGATTGAAATTTAGACAACCTAACACTCTTGATCAAATAGAAGCACTTACAACCGAATACACGGAAGTAGGAGACGGTGGGTTTGTTGCCGGTGAGGATCTCATATGGAGTCTTGTCCAATCCCTTGCGGATGTAGAGGCGGTTGGAGGAGTGGCATGCAGTGGAAATAGCCTCTGCCCATAGACATTAGGGAGAAGAATACTCTGCCAGCATTGTCCTTGCCATATCCAATAGAGTTCTATTCTTACGCTTGGCTGCACCATTTTGTTGAGGGGTGTAGGTAGCGGAATATTCATGACGAATACCCTCGTCACTAAGGATTTCATTCAAAGTGTAGTTCTTGAACTCGGAGTCATTATCACTCCTAATGGTCATGATTTGGACACTATGTTGACGTTGCACTTGGTTGGTGAAGTCGATGATAGTTTGTTGGGTCTCACTCTTGCACTTGAAGAAATAGACCCAAGTGTATCTTGAATAGTCATCGACAAACACCAAGCAATACTTCTTTTCTCCAAGACTTGCCTCGGGCAAGGCACCAAAGAGATCAACATGGAGAAGCTCAAAGATCCTCTTTGATGAGATAATAGTTTTGGCCTTGTGGGCGGCATCATGCATCTTTCCTTCAACACACGACCTACAAACGCGATCTTTGGAAAAGGAAACATTTTCTTTTAGTCCAAGGATAAGGCCACCTTTGTGAAGACTTTGCAAAGTTCTCATGTTGACATGAGATAAGCGGCGATGCCACAACCACCCCACGTCCGCCTTTTTGAAAAGACATATTGATTAAGAGTTGGTAAACTTCAAAAAGTCCATCACGAACAACTCATTTTCAACATGTCCCACGTATGCGACATCAAGAGTCTTCCTCCTCAAAAGGACCACAATATCAGGATCAAAGAAGACGGAGAAACCCATCTTCCCTAATGAACAAACTGAAAGTAAATTGTAACCAAGGGATTCAACCAGCATGACGTCCATAATAGCGATATCAGGAGCAATCACAACATTGCCAAACCCCGATACCTTAGACTTGGTCATGTGTCCATAAGTGACGGTTGCATTAATATCATTTGGGCGCAACTCCATCACAATTTCTTTGCTTCCGGTCATATGACTAGTGCATCCACTATTAGTTATCAATTTAGACCCACCGGAAGCATAGTCCTGCAAGAGATCATTGACTAGAGTTAGGACCCGAGGAGGGTCCCATCATGTTAGCAACAAGGGTCTTTGGAACCCAAATGCTATAGTCAATGTAACCCTCAATAGGACCAACATATTTAGCTTGCACAACACCATAGTAATTGACATATAAGAAATGGTGTGGATTGTTAGTTCCCGCAGAAATGCTACGAGTAGTGTTGTCCCTCATGACACCACCACTCGAAGTCACATTGTTAGCTTATGCGGGAGTGCTACGAGTAGTGTTGTCCCTAATGACAATACCACCCGAAGCACCATTGTTGGCCTTCTTATTGCTATTCTTCTTCTTGTTCTTCTTATTGGCAACATAGCCAAGACCTTGCTTGCCCACTTGTTGCCTTGGAGCACTCACTTGTGGGCTAGGTACAACCACTTGTGGGCTAGAGACCACAACCTTCTCAACTTGAGGGCTCTTGCCCTTGAGCCTTGCTAGCTCATCCTTCAACCTAGCATTTTCCTCAATAATATTTGTATGATCACAAGAAGAAGTAGAGGGTCTAAGGTTATTAAGTTGATTAAGTTTAGTTTGAAGTTGTTCATGTAACTCTTTGAGGGAAGAGTGTTGACTCTCCAAGGCATTGGTGAGCTTTTCAAACTCCTCGGTTAGTTTATCATGACCAACACCAAACTCAACCTTATCCTTTTTAGCCTTTTTATATTTAGCAATTGTAAGGTCACGTTCCTTAGTGATATTGGAAACAAGTTCATTATGTGACTCTTCAATAGAGTCAAGTTCCTCCTCAAGAGAAACTCTACCATCATGCTCTTCCTCAAGAGTCATGGAGAGAGATGCTATCTCATCCACATCCCTTCTTTTCAATCTCACCTTTCTTCTAAAGAGATTCATGGGCCTCTCCCAATTGGCTCATGAGATGATCAAAGTACTTCTTGGTCTCCCCTTGCACGTTAGACATAAATCGTTCCAAAGAGAGAATTTCATCTTCTACTCTAAGACGAGCATGGTTTTCTAATTCACTGGGGGTCTTAGAGTTTGGAGAAGTTGATACCTCCGAGGCCTTAGCCATGAAGCACTTGGCATTTGGGTGAGGATGATTCTCATTGGGGGATTAAAAGAGAGATGAAGATGCTGGAGTTGAAGAAATGGCAAGAGCGGCCACTTCACTTGTGGTTTCTTCTTCTTCATCACTTCCGGAATCATACTCCTCTTGAGTCACTAGCACAAACTTGGTGGGGGACTTCTTATTGAATGGTTTCTTATTGAAGTGATGTTTCTTGCAAGAAACCTTAGACTTGTCCTTGCGAATGAGCTTTCCACTATGGAGTTCTCTATTTTCATAGGGACACTCCGCAATGAAATGGTGCTTATATTGACAATTGAAGCAAGACCTCACTCTTTGAGTCCCATCATTGCCATAGCGAGACTTGGTCTTCTCCTCAACATATGCCTTGGCCTTGGATGGATTCTTCCAAAACTTTTCACGGTAAGAGCAATGACATCTTTGAGCACGTGATCATATTCTTGACCATTCAAAGGAGCCAAGTCCTCATGGCACTCTTCTTCATACTCAACCTCCCTTGACACAACCTTGGCCTTCAAAGAAACCGACACCCCTTTGTGCATTCTATGGCTCTAGCACGGTTGTCAAGAGCATTCTTGGTTTGCACTTGATAGGAGCACACCTTTTGCATTACTTGAGTTGAGGTCAAAGAAGCAAAGTCATGTCTTCCTAGAATGCTCTTCAAGTCCGCGGGCTCAAATGGCATGAGAGCAATCATGTACTTCCTCTTGATCCAAGCATCATCAATGTACTTGGCATCAACATTGTGGAATGCGGTGGCAAGAGTCTTGAGCCTTCGGTACATGTCTTCATGGCTCTCACCATCATGCATATAGAACCCTTCGGCCTCATTGCTCAAGGCATCATACCTATTCCTTTGCATACTCTCATTGCCCACAAACATGACGACAAGAGCGTCCCATGTTTCCTTGGCGGTGGAATATTGTTGAAGATGAGGCATGTGGTTAAGACCCACGTCTTGTTGAAGAATAGACAATGCGGTGTAGTTGAGTTGACAATCTATGGCTTCTCTTATTGTCAAGTTCTTGGGGTCATGTGGCTTGTATCCATCTCGAGTGACCCTCCAAAGTTCTATACAAGAAGAGTTCAAGTGAGTTTCCATATAATATTGCCATTCACCAAAAGAATGTGCATCAATTTTAGGTGGATCTCCTCTAGGAATTATATGGGGATGTGGGACAGGAGGATCAGGAGAATAGTGTCCTTTGACGGCATGGAATTCTACTTTTCCTTCTGAACCCTTATTGGTGGAGTTTTTAGCGGAAGCATCTTTAAGTGGTTCACCATCTTCCGGAACCTCGGCACCCTCCGGTGGTTCAACCGTATGGGATGTATTGGAGGTTTCCGGTTCCTTGGCTTTCATAAATTGAACCATGAGTGTTCGCAATTCATCGATTTTGCTCTCCATGGATGAGGTCAATGAATTTTTTAACTCATTGAGATCATCCATCGAGACACCCGCCACGGAACCGACGACATCCGGAACATCGGCCATGTTAAACTCTTAGGCGGCTAAGCCCGGTAAAGAGCCGAGGCTCTGATACCAATTGAATGGATAGTGAGGGCACCTAGAGGGGGGGGGGGGTGAATTGGTGCTACGACCAATTTTAATTTTTCTACAAGATTAGGCTTGACATATGTAACACCCGGGGGATTTCCCCCCAAATAGGATTTGGTTGTTTTTCTTTTTGCTTTGCATCACATGCATCATATGCATTGCCACTGTTTTCAAAACAACTTAAAAAGTTCAAACCAATTTAAACTTTCAAACATGTCCAAAGTTTCCAATTAAAAAAAATTGCAAACTAAACAACTCAAATTGTTTTCAATAGTTTTGAATTGCCTGGTTAATAAAACCCCTTTTTATAAAAACCCTAGTCCCATTCAAATTTAAATGCAAACATTAATGGAAACTTTTGAATTTTGGAAAAAACCAAAACTTGTGCAACTGGGCATTTTAGATGCCAAGTGCATAGAAACTTGTTTTATAATTTTCTGAAATGTAAAACTATCCCAAAAATTCCTTTTTGCTTCTCTCTTTTTCTCTCTTACAAAAAAAAATAAAAAAAGGAAAACAAGCAGTCAGGGGGGAGGCAGGCCGCAGAGAGCCCACCTACAACCCCCTGCGGTGGGCTGGCCAAGCCCACCACCCCTCTCTGGCCCAACATCCAGCCCACGGATGGATTTCTTCTCCGTACGACAGGGAGCACGAGGAGAACGACCTCCCCCTGTCGTTTTCTTAACAGAACCACCTCCATGGACCCCCCCTCTCACCTCCTCCTCTCTCCCATAAATCTGCCCCTCCTTTCCAAACCCTAGTTCGTCCTCTCCCCCTCCTACCTCCCTCTCACTGCCGCCATCTCCTGCTCTCTCCTCCCTCCTCTGTACTCTTCCAACCACCGGACCACCATGGCCTACGATGGAGCTCTATGCGCGGGCGACGGGGTTGCTGCGAAGGCCTCTCAAGGGCGGGAACGAGACCGTGCTGGCGCCTTCTTCCTCGACGCTATAGCACGCACGGCGGAAGAGCACCGGAGCTGCCGTGAGGACCTCCGGCAACCACGACGTCCACGCCACCGGCGGCCTCCACGTCGTCGAATTCCGGCGACCCCACGCCTCCGTGAGCTCCTTCAAGGACCACGGCTCCTCCCCGAGGTGAGCCGCACCTCATAGACCCTCTTCCCCTCTCCCTACCCTGCTCTGGGAGCGGCGCCGTCGCACGTCCTCCACCTGAGATCGCCACCGATCGCTTCTCTGTATGTCACCGCAGGTGCTGGCTTCAGTTTCGTCAGAAACTGTTCTCGCAGCAACACCTCTTACGGGCCGAGCTCCCCTTTCCATCACCAACCGAATCACTAGCCCAGTGGCTTGGTAACCCCGTCCGCACGCCGTATACCCGAGTTCGAGTCCCCTTGGAAGCAAAAGCCACCCCCTTTTTCCTCCTTTTTCTTTTTTTCCCGAAATCCAGAAAAACAGATCTGAGACTTTAATTGTAAAATCCATAACAAATTAAAAAATGACCCAATTTCAATGATTCAAGTTTCTGTGGATTCAGAATCTTGTGCTCTTTCTATTAGTCACAAAGTTGCAACATGTTTCTGTAATAAATTTTGCACTAAATAATTAAATACAGAAAATGCGATAAAAATTGGAAACTTTGGGAATTCATAACTTGAGTTCTGTTCATCCAAATTAAGAAAACTTGGGCTCTAAAAATTTGTCTTAACAAACTCTACACATTGGTATTTTATTTGGTCACAATTGAATTAAATTTGAACATGTTTCCCTCTGTTTACTAAAAAGGACAGAATAAAGTACTTATGAAAAATTGCATAATAAATTCAATAATAACCCAAAAATTATGTTTAATAGCTCAAATTGTTCATTGAAACATTTTATACATGTTTTCAACCTTTTCAATATAATTTGTTTACTGTTTTTCCTAATTAAAAATGGTTCAATAATTCAACACTTTAATTACACCTTTTACATTGCAAAATTCATAACTTGGGTAATTCAAATCCAATTCCAACATGTAAAATATGTTTTCCATGCAAAATTGAATAAGCTTTCCAAATATAAACTTTGTTTTCTGTTTTGAATAAATTAAATTGCTGAAAACAACTATTTCTTAATTAATGCATTTAAAATTGTTAACTTAATAACTTGCTCATCTAAAATCCAAATTCAACAAATGAAATATGTATTCCACCTAAAATTGTGTGTTCTTTCCAAATATAAATTTGGTTACCTGTTTTGAACATTTAAAATTGGTGAAAACAACAAATGTTTGTTTAAATCATTTAAAATGCCAAAGTTCACAACTTAATAAATAAAATTCCAAACTTGGTAAACAACATATCAAACTGAAGCTATTGTTGTTTTCTTATTGTTTTCATAATCCATGCATAATTCTAATCAACTTTCACATGATGATTATTTGTAGATCATTTAATTCAACATCAATTCATGGGCTTTTCCATATGCAATCCAAATTGCATATGGGCCCATTTAAATATGTTTACCATGTCAATTGGTTTACTTTGATGCATCAATTAATTGTCATGCATACAAAATAGGATCATGCTGGATCTTTTGCCGTAGAAGTAATTGTTGCATCCGGTGTTTGTTCTAGTTCATTGCTTCTTCGCGGATAGGACGTTGAGATGATGTGAGCAACGACAAGTTCTGCGGATGTACCTCTACTTGCTGGATCTCAGGCAAGTATATTCACTTGCTACCTATGGCTGCCTTTCATCACTTGTTACCGATTCTTTCTGTTGTCCTTATGCTAGCCTTATGATTCGATGCTTGTGTCTCGATCCTATCATATGTTTACCTTGCAGCCATGATATAGCCTTCCTTCCACTTCCTATTAACTGTTGTTTGTTTACCTTGTTGGCCCTCGTGTCGTAGTTGCATGCTTAGTGTTGTTTGCGCTCTAGTCCTGTTGTCCTCTGCTCTATCATCTGTTTAGTTTGATAGTTGGGTTTCGAATTCAATCAACAACATGTTAATGTTTTGGGTAATAATAATTTGATGATAAGGCACCGACAGGAGGCCCGTCGTGGTTTTGAGGCCTGCTAGTGTCGACCTTAATTAGGAAAAGGGTCTTGTCCTCCGATCCATGATGAGCGCACTAACCGCATGTGGGAAGCGAGTATGGGCGCCCCCCGCAACTCTGATTCGATTCGCATCTCGTCCAAATCGCCACACTTAGTTCGGGCTTTCCGTTTGATGCATGCATATGCAGGTGCGAACCCTTGGCGCCAGGGTGGAACTTTTATAGTCGGCATTTAGGGCGGCGTGGTCTTCCAGTGCTATGAGGGTCCCCCTTTTCTTCGTGGGGGCTCGATTAGCCGCGCACGCACAGCATGTGGTTCTTTGGGCTTGATGCGAAGAAGAGTTGGGTTGTGTTGAGTGCCTCGCTTGGTGGAAGGGCCTTTCCATCTGGCGGGTCATTCTTACGTGTACGGCCAAATTGGTGCATCCCTGCAGGGTTAAATCTTCTCGAGAAGCCGTGTTGTCCGCGGTTATGGATGACTTGGTGAAAGTGCTGGCTAACAAGCACTCAGACAACTTACACTTAACGATGATAACTTGACTAGTAATATAGATTACCTCCACTATAAAAATGAATGTCACCTTAATCAACCGTGTGAGTTTCCTTGGGTTGCTTCCTTAGTAGGGGGTAACATTGGATGGGTATTGTTTGGTGAGTAGTTGTAGTTGGTCCTGATACGCTATCTTATCCCTTTCTTTTAGCCGGATGTTGTAGCGCGTCCCTGTAGTTAGTTAGTGCAGCCCGCTGCCGCTTCTTTGCAATAATCCCTTCCTTTCCGTTGTACCCAAAGTATTTGTATCCTGTGATGATTGGTTACGCTGGTATCTTGTGAGTATGGTTTATCCACTTGCCAGTACTTAACCGTACTGACCCACGAATCCCTTTCGTGGCTGCATATTCCACATTGCAGTCAACAGGTTTGAAGTCTGACGACGTTAGCTTGGGAATCCCTCCGGCTTGGCCTGGGCAGGGATTGGACGCCATCGGTTATCTTCAGGACTCTTATTCCAATTTGTATCTTGTCCGTAGTCGGACGCTATGTTGTTTCTTCCGCTGTTATTTGGATCTTTGTATTGTATCAGCTGTATCCTTGACTCGTTTGAGTCGTCTTGTATATACCTCCTCTGTTGTTGTTGTGGATTATTCGTGAACTGTTGTAATGTTATCACAAGTGGCAACCTGGAATCTGTTATTATGTGGATTTTGGCGGAAATGCTGAAATCTGCATAGTGCCCGATCTCGGGGCGTCACAAATGGTATCAGAGCATGGTTTCCGATTCCCAAAGTTGTTTCGATACGAATGGTTATCGAAGCAACGGGTCCGCAAAGCCTGTAGGATAACCTCGCTAACGGTCGTGTTTCTAGAGTGTCAAAAACTATTTGTCGAAAACCTGTTTTGGAAACCTCTCGATAGGATTCTTGTTTATTCCTTTCCTCTATTCTATTTCTCCTCCTATCCTATTTGTTTTGGTGTCTCTTCTCTCATCTATCTTTCAAAGTTTTAGGATCCTACGTGGGTGGACGTTTTCTGAGCCTTTAACCTAATAGGTTCAATCATCGGAAGATTCCTGGTGGAAGGACATCGTCGTCAACCCGAGCAAGAATCTCTTGTTAGTGGTGTCGAGAAACCCTTGTTAGTGGTGTCGAGGAGATCAACTGGAAGCATGAAGAATCGATAGTCGAACTTCTTTCCCCTCCCGGGTTAGTGGGTGGATTGCGAGGGCGCAATCCCTTGTTAGTGGTGTCGTCTGTAACACCCGGGGGATTTCCCCCCAAATAGGATTTGGTTGTTTTTCTTTTTGCTTTGCATCACATGCATCATATGCATTGCCCCTGTTTTCAAAACAACTTAAAAAGTTCAAACCAATTTAAACTTTCAAACATGTCCAAAGTTTCCAATTAAAAAAAAATTGCAAACTAAACAACTCAAATTGTTTTCAATATTTTTGAATTGCCTGGTTAATAAAACCCCTTTTTATAAAAACCCTAGTCCCATTCAAATTTAAATTCAAATGCAAATGCAAACATTAATGGAAACTTTTGAATTTTGGAAAAAACCAAAACTTGTGCAACTGGGCATTTTAGATGCCAAGTGCATAGAAACTTGTTTTATAATTTTCTGAAATGTAAAACTATCCCAAAAATTCCTTTTTGCTTCTCTCCTTTTCTCTCTTACAAAAAAAATACAAAAAGGAAAACAAGCAGTCAGGGGGGAGGCAGGCCGCAGAGAGCCCACCTACAACCCCCTGCGGTGGGCTGGCCAAGCCCACCACCCCTCTCTGGCCCAACATCCAGCCCACGGATGGCTTTCTTCTCCGTACGACAGGGAGCACGAGGAGAACGACCTCCCAACTGTCGTTTTCTTCACAGAACCACGTCCATGGACCCCCCTCTCACCTCCTCCTCTCTCCCATAAATCTGCCCCTCCTTTCCAAACCCTAGTTCGTCCTCTCCCCCTCCTTCCTCCCTCTCACCGCCGCCATCTCCTGCCCTCTCCTCCCTCCTCTGTACTCTTCCAACCACCGGACCACCATGGCCTACGATGGAGCTCTATGCGCGGGCGACGGGGTTGCTGCGAAGGCCTCTCAAGGGCGGGAACGAGACCGTGCTGGCGCCTTCTTCCTCGACGCTATAGCACGCACGGCGGAAGAGCACCGGAGCTGCCGTGAGGACCTCCGGCAACCACGACGTCCACGCCACCGGCGGCCTCCACGTCGTCGAATTCCGGCGACCCCACGCCTCCGTGAGCTCCTTCAAGGACCACGGCTCCTCCCCGAGGTGAGCCGCACCTCATAGACCCTCTTCCCCTCTCCCTACCCTGCTCTGGGAGCGGCGCCGTCGCGCGTCCTCCACCTGAGATCGCCACCGATCGCTTCTCTGTATGTCACCGCAGGTGCTGGCTTCAGTTTCGTCAGAAACTGTTCTCGCAGCAACACCTCTTACGGGCCGAGCTCCCCATTCCATCACCAACCGAATCACTAGCCCAGTGGCTTGGTAACCCCGTCCGCACGCCGTATACCCGAGTTTGAGTCCCCCTGGAAGCAAAAGCCACCCCCCTTTTCCTCCTTTTTCTTTTTTTCCCGAAATCCAGAAAAACAGATCTGAGACTTTAATTGTAAAATCCATAACAAATTAAAAAATGACCCAATTTCAATGATTCAAGTTTCTGTGGATTCAGAATCTTGTGCTCTTTCTATTAGTCACAAAGTTGCAACATGTTTCTGTAATAAATTTTGCACTAAATAATTAAATACAGAAAATGCGATAAAAATTGGAAACTTTGGGAATTCATAACTTGAGTTCTGTTCATCCAAATTAAGAAAACTTGGGCTCTAAAAATTTGTCTTAACAAACTCTACACATTGGTATTTTATTTGGTCACAATTGAATTAAATTTGAACATGTTTCCCTCTGTTTACTAAAAAGGACAGAATAAAGTACTTATGAAAAATTGCATAATAAATTCAATAATAACCCAAAAATTATGTTTAATAGCTCAAATTGTTCATTGAAACATTTTATACATGTTTTCAACCTTTTCAATATAATTTGTTTACTGTTTTTCCTAATTAAAAATGGTTCAATAATTCAACACTTTAATTACACCTTTTACATTGCAAAATTCATAACTTGGGTAATTCAAATCCAATTCCAACATGTAAAATATGTTTTCCATGCAAAATTGAATAAGCTTTCCAACTATAAACTTTGTTTTCTGTTTTGAATAAATTAAATTGCTGAAAACAACTATTTCTTAATTAATGCATTTAAAATTGTTAACTTAATAACTTGCTCATCTAAAATCCAAATTCAACAAATGAAATATGTATTCCACCTAAAATTGTGTGTTCTTTCCAAATATAAATTTGGTTACCTGTTTTGAACATTTAAAATTGGTGAAAACAACAAATGTTTGTTTAAATCATTTAAAATGCCAAAGTTCACAACTTAATAAATAAAATTCCAAACTTGGTAAACAACATATCAAACTGAAGCTATTGTTGTTTTCTTATTGTTTTCATCATCCATGCATCATTCTAATCAACTTTCACATGATGATTATTTGTAGATCATTTAATTCAACATCAATTCATGGGCTTTTCCATATGCAATCCAAATTGCATATGGGCCCATTTAAATATGTTTACCATGTCAATTGGTTTACTTTGATGCATCAATTAATTGTCATGCATACAAAATAGGATCATGCTGGATCTTTTGCCGTAGAAGTAATTGTTGCATCCGGTGTTTGTTCTAGTTCATTGCTTCTTCGCGGATAGGACGTTGAGATGATGTGAGCAACGACAAGTTCTGCGGATGTACCTCTACTTGCTGGATCTCAGGCAAGTATATTCACTTGCTACCTATGGCTGCCTTTCATCACTTGTTACCGATTCTTTCTGTTGTCCTTATGCTAGCCTTATGATTCGATGCTTGTGTCTCGATCCTATCATATGTTTACCTTGCAGCCATGATATAGCCTTCCTTCCACTTCCTATTAACTGTTGTTTGTTTACCTTGTTGGCCCTCGTGTCGTAGTTGCATGCTTAGTGTTGTTTGCGCTCTAGTCCTGTTGTCCTCTGCTCTATCATCTGTTTAGTTTGATAGTTGGGTTTCGAATTCAATCAACAACATGTTAATGTTTTGGGTAATAATAATTTGATGATAAGGCACCGACAGGAGGCCCGGCGTGGTTTTGAGGCCTGCTAGTGTCGACCTTAATTAGGAAAAGGGTCTTGTCCTCCGATCCATGATGAGCGCACTAACCGCATGTGGGAAGCGAGTATGGGCGCCCCCCGCAACTCTGATTCGATTCGCATCTCGTCCAAATCGCCACACTTAGTTCGGGCTTTCCGTTTGATGCATGCATATGCAGGTGCGAACCCTTGGCGCCAGGGTGGAACTTTTATAGTCGGCATTTAGGGCGGCGTGGTCTTCCAGTGCTATGAGGGTCCCCCTTTTCTTCGTGGGGGCTCGATTAGCCGCGCACGCACAACATGTGGTTCTTTGGGCTTGATGCGAAGAAGAGTTGGGTTGTGTTGAGTGCCTCGCTTGGTGGAAGGGCCTTTCCATCTGGCGGGTCATTCTTACGTGTACGGCCAAATTGGTGCATCCCTGCAGGGTTAAATCTTCTCGAGAAGCCGTGTTGTCCGCGGTTATGGATGACTTGGTGAAAGTGCTGGCTAACAAGCACTCAGACAACTTACACTTAACGATGATAACTTGACTAGTAATATAGATTACCTCCACTATAAAAATGAATGTCACCTTAATCAACCGTGTGAGTTTCCTTGGGTTGCTTCCTTAGTAGGGGGTAACATTGGATGGGTATTGTTTGGTGAGTAGTTGTAGTTGGTCCTGATACGCTATCTTATCCCTTTCTTTTAGCCGGATGTTGTAGCGCGTCCCTGTAGTTAGTTAGTGCAGCCCGCTGCCGCTTCTTTGCAATAATCCCTTCCTTTCCGTTGTACCCAAAGTATTTGTATCCTGTGATGATTGGTTACGCTGGTATCTTGTGAGTATGGTTTATCCACTTGCCAGTACTTAACCGTACTGACCCACGAATCCCTTTCGTGGCTGCATATTCCACATTGCAGTCAACAGGTTTGAAGTCTGACGACGTTAGCTTGGGAATCCCTCCGGCTTGGCCTGGGCAGGGATTGGACGCCATCGGTTATCTTCAGGACTCTTATTCCAATTTGTATCTTGTCCGTAGTCGGACGCTATGTTGTTTCTTCCGCTGTTATTTGGATCTTTGTATTGTATCAGCTGTATCCTTGACTCGTTTGAGTCGTCTTGTATATACCTCCTCTGTTGTTGTTGTGGATTATTCGTGAACTGTTGTAATGTTATCACAAGTGGCAACCTGGAATCTGTTATTATGTGGATTTTGGCGGAAATGCTGAAATCTGCATAGTGCCCGATCTCGGGGCGTCATAACATAAAGGTAAATTCTCTACCAATTGAATGGATAGTGAGGGCACCTATAGGGAGGGGGGGTGAATAGGTGCTACGACCAATTTTAATTTTTCTACAAGATTAGGCTTGACATAAAGGTAAATTCTCTAGATAATGCAACTACGGTGAATTTACCTATATGACAACAACAAGCAGAAACAGAATACAAGCACAAGTAAAGGGGAAAGGAACGAGGTAACTGATATGAAGCACGCGGAGACATGATGTAATCCTAAGTTCCTCCTTGTTAAGGGAGTACGTCTTGTTGGAGGGGTGTGAGCTCGCCACGAAGGCCTACTCAACGCCAAAAAGGCCTCACCCTATTTTCCGATGAACCCCGCCACAAAGGCCTAGTCCACCTTCCACTATTTATCCCCTTTGAGGCGAGAATCGAATCCTTTACAAACAAGCTTGGGGCACATACCCACAACCAAATTGGGGGCTCCCAACACCAAGAATCACCAAGAGTAGCAAGAGGTCTAGGTTCTCCACAAATGGAAACCCTAGACACGAATCCCTCAAGAATATGTGGGGAAATGAAGAACGGCTCGGTGAAGATGTAGATCGGGGACTTCTCCTTCAATCCTCCAAAGATCAACAAGTTTGGTGGGAGGGATTAGGAGTAATTGAAGATTTGGTGAGCTCAATAAATGCTATTCAATGCTTTGGAGGAACTAGAGCTCAAGAAGGAAGAGGAGGGGTATTTATACCCCCTCCTCAAATCTACCCGTTTGAGCAGGAAAAGGTATACCGAAAAATCCGATCCAAGTTTGGACCGGAATATCCGGTTGGCTTCTTTCTCCAGATCTGAATCGAAATCGTTGACTTCAACCGGATTATCCGATTGGCGATGAATAATCCGGTATGAGTATTCTGGCTCTCATTTGTCCCCTTCTGGCTCCTCAACCGGATTATCCGGTTGACTCGGAATAATCCGGTACGAATAATTCGGTTCACTTCTAAAACTTCAATCTTCAGTCCTTAGCCGATTTTGAGCAAAAGCTTCCTCAATCGGAATATCCGGTTCATCATGAATAATCCGGTTCAATATTCTAGCTCATCTCTATCCCGAACTGGACATAAACCATCCTAACCGGAATATCCGGTTTCTCGAAATAATCCGGTTAGAATAATCCGGCTCCTCTCTGTCCCAAAACTCAATGGCCAATCTTCACCGATCTTTTTGGTGATCGATGCGGATGTTAAGTATAACACCTGCACACTAACACCTCAATAAACAATGTACTTAGTATTGTTAACTAACACACAAAACATCGGGAAAACGAAATGCACTTTCAGCCGCCTCAAATGTCCATCGATTCCCTTGGGACCTGAATGTTGAACTCAGCCCAAGGTTTTGAGGCATCCACCTTCTGCAACCACGACCATCTAGCGCGAAGGGTCAAGTTCGTGAGCCGAGGGTCATATCTTACTATCACTTACTTGGTTATATTAGCACAAGTTGTTGGTGCACATAGGTTGACCTAACTTGTTTAAGTTTTTGTTTGATAAACTAAACACTAGTTTTAGGCTCCGCCGCTGCAAGTGAACTTCCTTAGCAATACTTTCAACGTTTGGAATTCTACCATAAAGAAATGCTCGCAGATGCTAAAAGGAATCTAAAACAAGTAGAAGATCTGTGCTAAATCCGGTGAAATTGCGCATCTGAGGACTCTCAAACTGGAGGTGAACCGCTCGCTTGCTAGCCCGCGCGACCACCGCTCCCACCGCCGCTCCCCGCTCCGGGGCCGGCGTCCACCCACCGGCGGCCATGGCTGCCTACTCTCCCTCCTCCTCTTCCTCCTCGCTGATGCGCTCCCCCTCCCCTTCTCCCCCGCCCAGCGACGGCGCCCACGGCCGGAGAGGTCGCGAGGACCGTTGGCGCGCTAGCCGCGACTCGGACTGCGACTCTTCCCCCCGTTCATACCGCGACGCCTTGGCATGGTCACCGGAGGGCGAGCCGGCGGCGCGCGTCCGCTCGGCGGTCGTCCGTGAGGGCTCGCCGTCGGGGAGGTTCGACGAGCTCGACGATATGGCCGTGGAGGAGCCCTGGGTGCAGCCGCGTTCTAAGAAGAAACGCCCGCGCGGTCGGCGTGCAGGTCGTCAGGTCGCTGAGAAGGGTCGCCGCCCGGCCCGGGAGGCGGGTGCGTTCGCCGGCGTTTGCCTCCTCTGTCGCCAGGAGGGCCATCACGCGCAGGATTGCACCGTCGGCCCAGTCTGCATCCGCTGCGAGGCCGCCGGGCATTGGTCGCGCGACTGCAAGGAACCCTGGCGTCCGGGCATGATCCTCGAGCCGGCGCACAAGCGGCTCCACAGCGGCGGCGCCGATCTCGCCGCGGAAGCTGGCGGTTCGGGGCGGCCGGGTGCTGCGCCTCGTCTGGGTCTGGGTGGGGGTGATGCTCCGCTGCCGCCGCAGGGTGGCGCGAACCGCGGTGACTCCATGACGCTCTGCTTGCGGGCGCCGCCGCCGCCTCTGGCTGGGGCTGCAAACGGCGCGGCTCGCGGGGCTCCTGAGGCGGCCACGGGCTACCGACGGGAAGAGGATGTCACAGTGCGCACGCTGGCCTCTCTCTCCGGTGCGCGGGGAGTGGCGATTGGGGGCGAGCTCGCGCGACGCCCGGAGAGGAGCACGGTCATCTTCTCGCGCTCTCAGTGGGTCGACGACGCCGAGGTGGAACTGCAAAATGCCGTCATCGCCGTCGACGACGGCTCCCGCCGCCCGCTCACGCGCCAACGGGTGTATGACGCCGTGGTCGACCTCTACTCGCTCCAACCGGGCTCGTTCTCCGTGCACAAGCACCGTGACGGCGCGTTCCTAATCTTCTTCGACGAAGGGCGCGACCTCGCGGCGGCGCTGCGTGTTCCTTTCATCCGCACCCCGTCGGTCCGCCTCCGCCTCACGCCCTGGTCTCGCCGGTCCGGCGCGGCGGCAGGCGCTCTGTGCGTCCACGCTGACATTGAAGTGGAGGGCGTCCCCGACCACTGTTGGAACCTCGCCGCGGCCGAGAAGATGCTCGCGCCGGCAGCCTGGGTGGAAAAGCTTCATCCCCGCACCAGATCAAGGGAGGATTTGAGCGTTTTTCGCGTCTCAGCGTGGAGCGTCGACCTGGCCGCGCTGCCTCGTTGGATCGATTTCCACGTTCCAGAGCCTGAGGGTCCGCCGTCGCCGGAGTTGCTCGCAGCGCCGCTCGACTCGGTGTCCCCTCCCAAGGTGAAAACCCTCGTGTATCCGCTCCGCGTGCACATCACCCGCACCACCGACTACAACCGGCCGCCGCCTCGTGCTGTTCCTGGTGGCGCCGGAGGCCCGACGCCGAAATGGCCGGCCACCCGTCACTTCTCGTACCAGCCAGGGAGTCGGGAGCCTTCCTCCGCCGCGGACGCGACGGGCGGCGCGGGCGAACGCCACGGCTCCTTGCCGGGCGCCCCGAACGGCTCCTCCCGGGTCCACGCTGCTGACACGGCCTGGGCGCTGTCGTCAGGTGTGCTGGTCGGCCCCGTCCCCGCGTCGCGACGCCACAGAAAGCGCGCCCTTGCCAAAGCGAGGCGCAAAGCATCCAGGGTGGCCGCTGGCAAGGCTGCGGCGGCTGCGCTAAGGACGACAGATGCCAGCGACCCAGTCCAAGTTGCAGAACGCGCAGAGGTCCCCCTGCCAGCTTCCGATTCCACTTTGGTTGCTGGTACCTCATCTGCTGCCATGGAAGGACGATCCGCTTCCACTTTGGTTGCTGGGATCCCGTCTCTCCTCCTGCCAGCGCCTTGTCTGGTGGTGGGCAGCGTTCCGGTCTTGGGTGCTTTGGAGACTGGTACGCCGCTGTGCCCTCTCTCCTCTGTCAGGGACGGCTGCTTTTCAATCCAAAAAGAAAAGCGCCCTATGCCGCTGGCCGCAAGCGCTACTTTTTCGCTGGCAGACGATGACCGGATGGAGACTGAAGAAGACGATCGTGCGGACGCAATTCTTCTGGGTGCAGCGGCGGAAGGGGAGGGCCTTTCCGCGCTTCTCGAGCGCTCTCACGGGCCGCCAGGCGTGCTGGGTTTGTCCGCACCCACCGAGCGCCCGCCTGGGCCGCTGAGTGTGTTGGGCCGCGACCTGGCTACTGGGCCTGGTGCTGTACTGTTGGAGCAGCATGGAGAGCTCTCCCCCCTTCTCTGCTCACCGCCCCCGCAGGACGCGTTGGCCCCGGGCTCCCCTACTGCGTCTGCGTCTCCGGAACCCTTTTGGGTGGATCCATCCCCCACACGCGTGATTATGGCCGACACTGGGAGCGGCGTGGTGCATCCAGTGGCGCCTTCTGTAGCTGCTGAGGCGACGGCGGAAGCTCCTGCCGTAACTCGCTTCGCCTCGCCACCCATCGCCTTCACAAGATCGAGGGTGGGAGTTGCTAGGGTGTTGGACGTGGAAGTACCTCGCACCATTGGGGGCTTTCTTGCCGCGGCTAAAGCACGCTCTGAGTCTCTCCTCCAGACTCCGGCGGTGCGCTCAAGACTCTTGGAGCTCAACTTCCAGCCGCGTCGGAGTGCAAGGATCGCAAAACAACCGGGAGAGATTAACTCCGAGAAGCGAGCGCAGCGGAACCTTATGCGCAAGCTGGGGCTGATCGGACCGGAAGAAGCGCCCTCCACGGAGCGGATCGAGGCCTTCCACACGCTGTTCCAGGTCCCACTCGAGGAAGAGATGGTTGATGCCATCGGCGAGCTCTACGGGTGGACGGTCTCGACACTGAGGGGTGGTTGCTCCCCTTCGAGATCTGAGCATCAGGGTGGTCGCCTCGTGGAGGCTTGACCCCCGGGCGAGGGTTTAGGGTGTACGCTTTTCTTATGTCGTACGAACCTAGGGTGTTGGTGTTGAACGCGCGAGGTCTCAATGACCGCTCGCGGCGTTCGAATGTCCTGAGTGTCACTAGATCTACGGGCGCTACCATTGTGTGTCTGCAAGAGTCTAAGCTTGCAGTTGTATCGGCTACCATCATTAATGAAACCCTAGGCTCTGAGTTTGACGGTTACTGCTACTTGCCGGCCTCTGGCACCAGGGGTGGAATCATTCTTGCTTGGGTGGGCTCTAAGGTTGTCTTGGATAACCTCCATGTGGATGTTAACTCAGTCACTGCCAAGGTCTCCCCTGCTGAGGGCGGGCCTTCTTGGTGGCTCACAGGGGTGTACGGACCCCAGGAAGAGGCTGCCAAGGTTGCCTTCCTGACGGAGCTGCGAGATATTCGCGCTGCGCACCCTGGACCATGGATGATCTGCGGTGATTTCAACATGATCTACCGGGATGAAGATAAAAACAACGGCAACCTAAACCGACGGATGATGGGGAGGATGAGGCGCTTCCTTAGCGCTTGTGAACTTAAGGAGGTGTACCTCCATGGTAGACGCTACACATGGAGCAATGACAGGAACCCCCCAACCCTTGTCAGACTCGACAGGGTGTTCTGCACGGTGGACTGGGAGGAGCTGCATCCCTGCTGTTCACTTCGTTGCCTGGCTTCGGTTGTGGCGGACCACTCCCCCCTACTCCTCGACTGCACCACGCAATGGGGGGGACGAAAGAGGTTCCAATTCGAGCGGTTTTGGTTGAGGCTCGACGGCTTCCGAGAGACGGTCGAAGCCGCCTGGGGTGTTATCGATGGCGACTCGGATCCATTCCGGCGCCTCCACGCCAAATTGAAGCGCACAGCTCGTCAACTCATGAGCTGGAGTGACAAAAAGGTCGGATGTATCAAGATGCAGCTTCTGATGGCTAGGGAGGTTGTCCTTAGGCTGGATGTGGCGATGGAGACGCGCCAACTCACCGAGCTCGAGCGCGCCCTCCGCGCCAGACTTAAGCAGGCCCATCTTGGGCTCGCCTCCCTGGACCGCACTATGGCTCGTCAACGTGCAAAGGTGGCATGGCTCGCAGAGGGGGACGCCAACACAGCCTTCTTCCACCAGCACGCCTCTTACCGCCGTCAGAAAAACGTGATTAGGGAGCTCGCGGTAAATGGTGCAACTGTTTCAGACCATGCCGTGATGGCAGAAGTAACCTTTAACCACTTCCAAAACCTCCTGGGCACTTCAGAGGATCGGGAGTTCTCGCTCGATCTCGACTTCTTGGGGATTCCCAACGGCGACCTTGCTGGCCTCGAGGCCCCTTTCTCGGAGGAGGAAATCCGGGCGGTGGTTCGGCAGCTTCCCCAGGGGAAAGCGCCGGGGCCGGATGGGTTCACCGCCGAATTCCTCCAATGCTGTTGGGACATAGTCAAGGTTGACTTCATGGCGGCTTTTCACAAATTCTTCTCCATGTGCGGAAGAGGGTTCCAGGGGTTGAACCAGGCTTTGATTGTTCTCCTGCCTAAGCGCCCGGACGCGGCTGCAGTAGGCGACTTCCGACCGATCAGCCTTATTCACCTGTTCGCCAAACTGGCGGCAAAAACCTTGGCCCTCCGCCTAGCGCCAAGGATGCAGAGTCTGGTGGATTCAAACCAAAGCGCTTTCATTCGAGGACGATGCATCCACGACAATTTCATGCTTGTGCAGCAGACAGCGCGCCTGCTTCACAGACTCAAGGAACCAAGGGTGATGATCAAACTGGACATTGCGCGCGCCTTCGATTCAGTTTCCTGGGGACTGCTGTTCGAGGTTCTCCGCAAGGCTGGCTTTGGACCAAGGTTTTGCGAGTGGGTGGCCATTCTTCTCTCGACGGCGAGTTCTAGGGTGTTGCTCAATGGCGAGCCAGGGCCGCCGATTTGGCATCGACGGGGCCTGAGACAGGGCGACCCCCTGTCGCCTCAGCTGTTCGTACTGGTGATTAACACTCTTAACCGCACTCTGGCGAAGGCGGCCGAGCTCGGGATCCTCCGTAGGGTGGCGCGCCAAGATCTGGTTACGACGGTCTCCCTGTACGCAGACGACGTGGTCATCTTCTGCCATCCGGACTCCGCAGAGCTGCAAAACCTCAGAGAGGTTCTTGCGCTTTACGGCCACGCCTCTGGCCTACACACCAACTTCGCCAAATGCTCAGTCTCCCCTATCGGGTGTGGAGAGGACGTGGCACTGGGGGCGGCCGCGGTAATGGGGTGTCAGCTTGCCCAATTTCCGGTCAAGTACCTTGGCATCCCACTGGGGTTGCGGAGATTACCGAGTGAGTCCCTGCAACCTATGGTAGATCGGATCGCAGATAGGCTACCGTCCTGGAAAGCAGCTTTGATGCCTAAGGCTGGGAGGCTTGCGCTGGTTAAGGCCGTCCTAGCGGCAATTCCTCTGCATCAGCTCGTGGTCATCAGCGCTAACAAGAAGATTCTGAAAAAGATCGAGAAGATCTTGCGAGGATTCCTCTGGTCGGGTAGGGCGGCGGCCAACGGAGGCCACTGCCACGTCAACTGGGCTATGGTTTGCCGCCCACTTCGGCTGGGCGGCCTAGGGATCCCTGACCTTGCCCGCACCTCTATAAGCCTACGGACCCGATGGCTGTGGCGATTGCACACCGACCCACTGAGACCATGGAAGGGACTCGACATGCAATTCTCTCAGCAGGAACGTCAGATCTTCAGGATCTCAACCGAGCTGATTTTGGGCGATGGATCAACGTCGCTCTTCTGGGTGGACAAATGGATGGGGGGCAGGTCAATGGCGGACATCGCGCCTAACTTAACGTCCATCATCTCCAAACGGCGCAAAAAACGCACAACTGTCCGTGAGGCTTTAGTTGAACGCCGGTGGATTTTGGACATCTCCGGGGCTCTCTGTCCGGTGGCTCTGCTGCAATATGTTCGGGTGTGGAGCGCGCTGCAAAGGATTCAACTGCAGCACACTCCAGATAGATGGGTTTGGCGTTGGACGCCCAATGCTCAGTACTCCTCCAAATCTTGCTACGAGGCGCTCTTCGAGGGAGCGACCGTGTCAAGCTCCTGGAGGCTGAACTGGAAATCTTGGGCGCCTCCTAGGGTGAAATTCTTCATATGGCTTGCATGTTTGGACCGTTGCTGGACAGGGGAGCGGCTAGCACGCCGCGGCTTGCCACATCATGCGCGCTGCCCTCTCTGCGACCAGACTACAGAATCCATGGGTCACTTGCTCACTGGGTGCTCATTCTCGCGGACGATCTGGCATGAGGTTCTCTCTTGGATCCGATCCACGGCTCGCACCCCAGTTGTGGGGGACGACTTCGTTGTATGGTGGAAGCTATCTCTCAAATCCACTCCACGTTTGCTTCGCAAGGGCACCTCCTCGGCTATTATGCTCACGGCGTGGTGGATCTGGAAGCAGCGCAACGCGGTCGTCTTCGACAACGCCAGCCCCTCGGTTGGCGCCTTGATGGAAACCATTAAGACCGAGGCTCGCTCTTGGGTGTGCGCCGGGGCACGCGGACTCGGACTTCTTCTCCCCTAGGATAGTGGGTTGAGTTGTACGGTGTTGGGTCGCCTGCTCTCAGGCTTGTATATAAACTCTCTTTTTCTATCAATGCATCGAAACGCAAGGCTTTTGCGTTTTCGCGAAAAAAAAACACTAGTTTTATTCCGTATTTATTGAAAGCTTAACCGTAATTATTTTAAAATGTCTATTCATACCCCATCTAGGCGATATTCAACTACTTTTGTTGCCTAGCAACTTTGAATATTCATTATGTACTGTTATTTATAGGGGTAGCTCTTTGGCAGGTCATATTGTTGTAGGATGGTAACTACGGGGCAATTCATCATAATTCGTGTAGACACCTACATACAAATGCTACGGTTCTCCATTTGTTGTAGAACCAACCACGAACGGAGCAAATTAGTACACCCGTATATGACTTGAATAAGAGGAAAATTCTTACCATTGAACAACTTGTGATTTTTACATACTCGTAGCGACCATATAACATCACGTTCCTCCACCCTAATAAAAAAATTAAAACATGTGATCAATACCACGTAGCCAGTTGCCAAAAACATTTGCAACACTAAGTGGAGGGTAAAAGTTAGAAGCTAGTTGGATGGCTGACAGAACGAGCAAACACACAATGGAAGAAAAATGCTGAATTGTATAATCATGATGAAAAAACACACACTTTGTACTCCATGCTAGTTTAGTTTTACAAAGTTATCCTTGATAGGTATTACTCCTTTGCGAAGGTACCATGCAATTTTTTTAATTTTCAGTGGTGCCTTCATTGTCTATATTTTTTTGTCAGTATCAACTTGCATATCTTGATGAACAAGTTATTATTCATGATATTCATGTACCTCGAAATTATTGATGTTTATTTAGCATTTTCTATAATGAAAATTTCCAAACATTTATTTTTTCTGTGATATAGGTTTGTTATTTCTAAATTTTATTGCTTTCATAGTGCCTCACATAATATAATTGTGTTTTGATCTTTTTATTTATTATTACCAGGTTAGTAGTGGGTGCCCAATATGCCAAAGGAAGATTCTACTGTTGCAGTTGTAGCAGCAATGCTCTTTTATATCTCCTTGCCTTGGCTATCCTTGTTTTCTCTCGTGTAAACGTAAAAGCCTTGCGTTTCGATGCATTGATAGAAAAAGAGAGTTTATTTACGAGGTTGGAACCAAGTGATGTGGTGTGTACCACGGGGAGTTGCCCGATCTCACGAATTGACCAAAAACACGAGGGGAAGAACAAAGAACACGAGGGGAAATTCGTGGGTAACAAGGGTAACCATAAATAGCAAACCCTATTGATCAAAAAACCCGTCAGCAAACCCCGATGGTAGCCTATAGATCTCCCGGATCAAGTCAAACTTACACTGATTGAAACCACTTCACCTTCACGGCGGGTCCTCCGAGCCAATAGAATCTCAAGGGTTAGTTGAGAATGGAAAATTGCTAGTTGAATTTCAAGGGAAAAGACTAGCTAACTCAAGAAAATTCTTGATACGATCCAAATCACACGGTTGATTGGAGTAGCCCTGATACGGTTCTAGATACACACTAAATGTAACCTCTAAAGAGGAACATAAAGAGCAAAGCGCAAGTCTCAAATCATCTCTAAAACCATATCTGAAGGTAGGGGGTTCTATTTATAGTCTAGGGGGGTAAAAGTGGAGTATGTAGGATTTACAAGGGCATATTCCCTCTTTTCCATGCAGGAAGCCGACCTAGCCGGGCTGGAGACAGTTTGACTTGGGGGCGTGTAGGGAGGCCGGCCTGGCCGGGCTAGGACTGGCCAAAGCAAGGCAGGTGGCCGAGCGCGCTGGCCTAAGGGTTCTTAGGACAGCCGGCCTAGGCCATACGTCCATGAAGGGCAGACACCCGAGAGCGCCGGCCTGAGGAGCTGGCCTAGGCTGGGCTTCCTAGCTTGAGGCTGGGCAGGTGCCCGAGGGGGCCCGGCCTTCCTGGCCTTCTTCCTCTTCTTCTTCTTCTTCTTCTTCTTCTTCTTCTTCTTCTTCTTCCTTCTCTTCATGCTCTTGGTCATCCTCTTGGGCATCAACTTGATCATCCTTGGCACCATCTTTGGAGCCTAAAAAGGGGACATAGTTGAGAATACAAAGGGTATGCATATGAGGCAATGATCCATTCACCAAGTCATCGAACTCACAGAGAGATAAGAGCAAGTTCACCTTATCTTGTACCGCCTTTCCGGGGGATCTTGTCATGGGACCAATGGGTGTCGATGAAGAGCTTGGTGGAATGGGTTGGGCTGGATCACCGAGCTACCCCACACCATAGAACTCGACCCAGGAACCTAAGTTAGGGGAGCATAAGTGTGAGGCCACTGCCCCCACGCTCACCCACGAACATGCCTCAGACTTGATGGTTTCCATCAAGCTGCCAACCGAGGGACGTGCGTTGTTGAAGACGACTGCGTTTCGATGTTTCCAGATCCACCACATCGTGAGCATAATGGCCGAAGAGGTGCCCTTACGTAACAGACATGGGATGGAGTTTAGTAAGCATTTCTACCAATTAACGAAATCATCCTCCACAACGGGCGGCCTTGCCGTCGATCGAATCCAGGAAAGCACATCGTGCCAGATCGTCCGTGAGAACGAACACCCCATGAGGATGTGCGTCATCGATTCGTCCCCCTGATCACACATCGTCCGTCCAGTATGCCACGACATGTGAGTCTTTCCTCCGTCCGATAGCAGTCTATACATGCCAGCCAGATGAAGAACGTCACCCTTGACAGTGCCCAAGATTTCCAAATGATCTGCTAGGATCTCCATGTGATCACTCCTAAAAACAACGCATCATAGCAATATTTGGAAGAGTATTGGCCATGTGGCATCATTCGCCATACCAACCTGTCCGGGATCTTTGTGAGTTGCACTCTTTGGACATAGTTCCATATCTGTACGTACTGCAAGAGAGCAATCGGATTTAAGGCTCCAGCGATATCTGAAATCCACCGGCGCTTGATCAGCGCCTCTCTCACCGTCCTTCTCTTTCTCGTTCGCTTGGTTATTAGCGCATATAGACTTGGTGCTAATTCCTCCATCGATCTACCCTCCATCCATTTATCCTTCCAGAATAGCGCCGTGGCCCCATCACCCAAGTTCATCTCTGTAGCAGCCTAAAAAATCTGGCACTCCACCTTCGTGAATTGCATGTCCAAACCCCTCCAAGGCCTTTGGTGGTTCGTGCACATCCTCCACAGCCAGCAGACCCTCAAGCTAATCGACGTGCGTACCATATCAGGGATGCCTAAACCACCCACCCGCATAGGGCCACACACCCTATCCCAATTTATATGGAAATCGCCATCATTGGCGGCCACCCTTCCGAGGAAACCCCACAGGTTTTTTTTCCAGTTTTTTCAGCGTTTTTTTTGTTGATGCTTAGCACAACTAGCTAATGGAGGGGGGTCGCCGCTAGAACTGCTTTGACTAGCGCGAGTCTCCCCGCCTTAGTCATCATCGCCGCCTTCTAGGAGGGCAATTTGTCAGCGATTCGGTCCAGATTTGGTTGAAGGGCTTCACTAGGGAGCCTCCGAAGCCCTAAAGGAATGACTAAGTATTTCACCTTCACCGGGAACGAGGCCAGCTGGCATCCCATTGCCGCTACAGCCCCAATAGCAACATCCTCCCCACACCCGATTGGGGATACAAAACACTTGGTGAAGTTTGTGTGTACTCCCGAAGAGTGACCTTATAGTGCAAGGATCTGACGTATCCTCTGCAGCTCCAAATCATCTCGATGACAGAAAATGACCACATCGTCCGCGTAAAGTGTTACGGTGGTGACCAAATCCTGCCGTGCCACCCTTCGCAGAATCCCCAGGTCAGCAGCCTTAGCCAACAATCTATTCATTGAGTTGATTATCAAAACGAACAGCTGAGGGGACATGGATCCCCTTGCCTTAGCCCCCTCCTATGCTAGGTAGGGGTGCCTGGCTCGCCGTTTAGTAACACCCTTGAGCTTGCCGTGGACATGATAATCGCCACCGACTCACAGAATCACGGCACAAAACCAATCTTCCTTAAAATCTCAAAGAGGAACCCCCACGAGAAAGAATCAAGTGCTCTTGTAATGTCCAACTTGAGCATCACCCGAGGCTCCTTCAGCCTATGGAGCAGCCGCGCCGTTTGCTGAATCAATATGAAGTTGTCATGAATGCATCGCTTTCGGATAAAGACACTCTGATTGTAGTCCACCAAGTTATTCATGAGTGGTGTGAGATGCAGGGCCAAGATCTTGGCAGCCAGCCTTGGCTATCCTTTGAGCATCACTTTGACCCTGCATATAAATGCAGTTGGAACACACATTTCAACATGATTGAGGGGCTTTTAATAGCATTGGAAACACCCCAACATCTTATAAGGAAGAAATTCAGCATGCAAACTTGGTGTCATCTCAAGGTGAAGGTAAAAGGATGATGATAGAGATAGATAGAACTACTACCGCAGGCATCAGTTGTTGTCCATGTCCAGAACTGGAATCCAAATCCTAAAAAAGTTCGGCTGATAGAAGATAGACCATGATATGTTAGGATCTGACAAGACTTCATACTGGATTTGACATGGATGGTATTGGCTGTCGTTATGGTTTCAGGTGATCAAGGACTAGGCTTATGCATATTTAAACAGTAAAGAGCCACGGCATAAGATCCTCTTAGGTGTCGGCACATCAAGGCTGGCACATATACACCAGCAATGTAGTGTAGCTAGGTATGCACATGTCAAAGCATATTGTCAATCTGTTCTGTTATCCCTTCGGTAATGGAACCTGACTCTAGTCGTTTGGAAAAAAAAAGCATATTGTCAAAGAGCTAGTCGTATTTTAAAATTACTTGCTATGTTTTCAAAAAATTCGAACCAAGTTGAACACAGAATGAAGTGGTACATCATCTTTTTGATCTGAAGAGCTGCACTGACAGCCTGCAACACATGTAAAATTCAGAATATTCTTTTCTTCGCAATATGATGTACATCATATATATGATCTGAAGAGCTGCATTACACGTTCTTCTCGCAGGAGCCAAGACTAGCCCTTGAGAAGGTGAGGAGCCAAGAATTAACGAAGAACCATAAGATTCTTGAGGAGCTATGGAGAAAGCTCTAGTAACAGAGCACTAGTCTTTTCTTTCCAGCTGAAGAGTATCATGGCAGACCTTGAGGATAATGAAATCACTATCCGTTCGTACGTGTCAGGCTGTTTGCGTCATGCATCAAAACTGGAGAAAAAATAATGAAAATAAAAAACCGATTTGATAATACATATCTGACTTGCTGCAGATGCTTGCAAACAGCCTGACACGTACGAACATGTGGCAACAGTGTGGTGCCACATGCAGCATTTATCTCTCGCTCTCTGAACTTTCCTTCCTTCAGCAGCGGTTTGTAGGATCGATTCGGTGAGGATGTCAAAGAAGAAGCAAGGATAGCAACGTAGTCTGTATCGTGGCGCCTCATATCTGATGCGGCCAGGATGATGACGATGATGATGGGGGTTCCGAAAAATCAAAAGCAGCTAAATCTACAGAGGAAAAGCAGGCAAGTTGGAAAGATTTTGTGCCTAGAGATAAGGCTGATGAGAGATTGAGAGCTCTGCCGATGCTATTCTCTGAACCTGTGGCGACTCATCGCCGGTTACTCCGAAACAAGCTGCTGTAGCTGGTCGATCGGAATCGGTTCCTTATCAAACAAAGCACTGGCCTTACCGTATGGGCATTCCACACCGTGGTCGACACGGTTCTTGTCACAGCTTACACTTTTTTTTTTGTATGTGGCAGAGTTTCAGTGGCATTTTCAGGCTGGTGAAAAGTGCAGGCACTTCACCTGGGTAAAATCTTTAATATGGCGGTACAGTTGCACTGCCACTGAATGCAGCCTTCAGTTTTCTAGCATATTGTAGCCTGTGTGAAGATGGTTTCAGGCTGTATGCCTTGTAAGTATAGTGTCTAACTCTGTAACTCTACTTATGCTTAATTCAACGACGTGCAGATCTCCTTCCGTTCTCGAAAAAGAAGTTTCCTAGCATATCCAATGCTTGTTCATGTATACTTCAGGAGCACCGATTTTCAGTTAAGTTGAAAAGAGTGACCCTAACTACTCCCTCCGTCTCAAATTAATTGTCACAAACTTTGACAAAAGTAGATGTATCTAGACATAATTTAATGTTAGATACATCAATTTTTGTCAAACTTTGTGACAATTAATTTGAGACGGAGGGAGTATTAACCTCGATAACCCTATGAGCACATTCGAGATGCTAGGCCAGTAAATCCTGAGATTGACGAAGTCAGTCTCGTAGACATGTCGTCTCTCACAGACAGGATATCATCGGAAAACCTGGATTAAACCTAGAAAAGTACAAATACCCGTGCCAAGTGTATGAGTTAAACCCTATTCCATCAGAGGGAGCCTAACCAACTGAGTTATGCTCAGTTTGCTCTACATGGTGATTTATGTGAGGAGCATCTCTACCATTCTTGAACGCATCAATTGCTAACTTGGGCTTCAGGATTTTCTAACAAAGCTTATGGATAATATGAGCATGCTATACATGATCAGATTTATAATCAGATATCCTTTACTTTCCTGATTTCTACTTGATACACTAATGAATATGTAAACAGCATTTTTTTTTTGAAAAGGGAACGGCCCAGCGGCTTTTATATTAAAGCATAAATCATCCAGTTTACAGCCCAACCAAACAAAAGAACAAAATGATCCAAATAATCTCAACGATCAGCTATATGTAAACAGCATATACATACTTTTGCACGTCAGTAAACATACTGCCATTAAAAAGAAATTTCTCCAATCACACATTGCTAAACATACAATTACATCTTTTCACCCGTCTAGAACGAGGCAGATTGTGACTTCGTCGATCTTAAACTCTACAGTTAGTCTTTAGCTTACGACACGTGTGTGTATGTGTGTCTATCTGTGTTCTTGCTGGTGGTGGTCTGTATGTGCCTATATGGTACTTCGTATTTCTCAAAGGATACAGACCAGCAGTAAGATGAGTAGATAAAAGAGAGAAGCACACACCGTCTCGTAAATTATGATTTGGGGTTTGACAATCGACTATCTGCACCAAGACCATTCAGAAGTCATCCTTAAACTACCAGTATTAGCTAATGTGGCACCCATGTATACATTACATCATTTTTTTGCTAATACGATACCCATCAATATTCAGTGAAATCTAAATTTTAAGACCCAACAATAGTAAAATACAGTCTGCTTATACATTATTAATAAAGAAAAATAGTCACAGAAACTATCCAAAGTTATAAATAAGCTACCAATTGTTTAAATAGATTCAAAATAACATGTAATCACATGATACATCCTTGGACTTACGCAATCAACTGAATGACAAGATTTCATATTAGTCTTGAAATATTAATATTCTACCAAATTTAGGATTATTTCACTATTTTTATGAACATGCATTGGTTTAACTCTATTTCTCCAAAATTTCCGTAACTAATCATTTCTTTCTTTGTCTACTCTTTTTTATTTAACTTTTAAAAAAAAATTGATTTTGCTAACTATATTTTATCCTTCTTCAAAATTGTGTACTTTTGACTCATTTGACCCTTAATCGAACCATATATACAAGGCCCTACATGAGAAACGATGTGCACATAACTCCTACTCAATTCATCCTTTACTTGCTAGTAATTCACGAACTACACACATATATCTGACTCTAGGAAATTGCAGGAGTCAAGATCAACCACTCCTTGGAAGTTCTTAATTAATACTCCTCAAGATTACTTGCATGCATGCAGTGCAAGGTTAAGCAGCCAAATATATATGAAAAGAATAACCTGTCCATAGACAAATTTATGACCATATGAGATTCCCCGAGGTCAACACAGAGAAATTATTCCAATAGTGTTTGGTCCATGTTGATAAAAAGATGGCTCCAAGACATATCCAATTTGATCTCTTGCATACCAATATGCTTTCAAACAAAACCATTGGCAGCTGTGAATTGCATACCATGCATGCCATCTTTGGATATGGTCCTACTGCTAGGAGCTTCATTTGTTTTTTTCTAGAAAAGCCCAAAGTAGCCTTGTACTACAATGTAAAGGATGGCTAGCTAGCTAGATCACACTGGTCTTTTCCAAACAATTCTTGACCGTACTTGCATGGGAGATTCCAGCTCGTGAAGGACACCTAGTAGATAGGAACACACCTTTTGCACCTCTATAAAAGGGAGGCACCCCTTTTGCTACCAAACCATCCAAGTTTCCTCTTCTGCACATCGTCGATACGTAGCAACAACAAGCTATAGATAACAAGTATCCTCCAGCAAGTTTCAAAGTTTTCCTCGAGCTCTCTTCAAGCTACAAATAGAGATCCGTGCACACACTCGCATCATCCATTAGGCCATTTGAAGGCAGATGGATCGTGTGATGAAGCTGGCATCGGAGCGATCGGTGGTGATCTTCGCTCTGAGCTCATGTTGCATGTGCCACACCGTGGCGCGGCTCTTCTGTGACCTTGGGGTCAATGCGCTGGTGCACGAGCTGGACCAGGACCCTAGGGGAAAGGAGATGGAGAGAGCTCTCCTCAAACTGCTGGGGAAAGGCCCGTCTGTTCCAGTGGTGTTCATTGGTGGGAAGCTTGTCGGCGGGACAAACAGGGTCATGTCTCTGCATCTCAGTGGTGAGCTGGTTCCAATGCTGAGGAATGCAGGCGCCCTCTGGCTATAGGGTGAGGAAAGGATTGCCACATGGAAATAAAATTTTGTCAAAGAGTGTGAAGTATATGCATTTTTATTTCTAGAATAACCTAATGACCTAGTTTTTGCTGAGCAAGGTTTTTCATCCTGTTCCGATAATGATTAGGTTTGTTTGAGAGGTAGAAAATAACATGTTTCTCGCTCACTAGGAGTGAGCTACGTGCATGCTTTATGTAATCCCGTTTTGATGTTTATGCTGTAATTTTTAACTTGAGTCTTTATTTGTGGACGTGTACTCTCGCTTTTTTAAAGAGGCAGTTATAATAACATTATGTGTTCACGGTCCATTGTTATATATCATTGACATGGGAATATATGCTCAATATATTCCCATCGAATTCAGTTTTTGTCAGACCTGTTTCATCTGTTACGTGAAATCTGTTCAATATAGGCTCATCTTCTCGCGGTATAACTTTCGTCAGCTACATGCTCTTGTGTGGAAGGTGAAGAAACATGAGTTCTTAAAGCCCGTTTATCTTTGCCGCATGTGCCCAGGTTGGTGCTTACTGCTTTAGCATACCTCTGTTGCTAATTTGTACTATGTTCATGTTTTTCACATAGGACGATTACCTGATTGGAAAAATTCAGATCAAGTACTTGTGTAATGGTATCCGGTTGTTAAGTGACAAACTCTGAGTTATGTAAGGATGATTTTAATGTGGATAGCGCTGACGTGAACTAATGGGGATACGTGTTAAGTACAAAGGATATATACGGTATGTTATATGACCTGCCAATGTATCCTACTATTAACTGGAACACCGAAGTGCTTAGTGTAATTGTTCTGCTGGTAACCTATGGTATCATAAAAACAGAAATTCCTCAGGCCAAAACAATATACATGCGGCATACTTTGGTTCTTTTGATGTGGATTGGCAGCCGTTTCAGTTTACCTCTTCTCTCCTAATATAATATTTGGATCTTAACAAGCTAATATAGATAATAGTATTTATCTTATAGTTTGTAAACTACTTCCTCTATTATATATTACAATTTTTTATAGCAAGCTAAACTATCTTGCTAAAAAGACCTACATCATGAAACGGAGGGAGAATAATAGGGTTGTGTCACTTTCATACGGTTAAACAGAACGGATTCTCATGCATAAATGTAAGTCGTATTAGCAAAAGTGTAGTCAGGTTGACTGAAAAGAGTGTACAAAAACAAATTAGTATGAGCATGATTTTGACGTGTCTTCTGGAAAGAGGTTATATATTGCTTAGGTGTCCCAAGGACATCCCACGTCTCATCCCGTAGCTCTCCGGACAAGTTTTCATATTTGCATCGTGGCAGCACAAAAAACATAGTGAGCCGTGGCAATGCACGACATATCTACTAAAATGATAATCAAACATTGGAAGAACTGAAGCTAGGGTTGAGCCACTTTGCGGCGAAATAGTGGGAGAACTCAAGGAAAAGTTGATATTTTTTAAACTCCCGTTGCAACACAAGACACTTTTACTAGTACATGTAAATTCAGAATATTCAATTCTTCGCAATACGAGTTAGTACATCAGATATATAATCTGAAGAGCTGCACTATACGTTCTTCTGGCTGGACCCAAGGCTAGCCCTTGAGAAGGTGAGAAGCCAAGAACTAACGAAGATTCGTGAGGAGCTATGTAGATTGCTCTAGCACAGAACACTAGACTTCTCTTTCCAGGTGAAGAGTATCATGGTAGATCGGGAGGATATTGAAATCTCTATCAAGAACTATCTCGATTCGTACGTCCTGGGTTGTTTGCGTCATGCATTAAAACTGGAGAAAAATAATGAAAAATAAAGCGATCTGATGATTTATATCTGATTTTCTGCAGATGCTTGCAACGCCGTGCATGCAGTGCCTGTGTGGTGCCACATGCAACATTCCTCTGTCTCTCTCTCGCTATGTAGGATCGATGAGAGTGGTTTTCCCACTATTACTAGGATCTCAAAGGACTATCCTAACCGTCCATCTGTGTGTGGATTCGAGCCGGCTACTCCCACCTACCGCCCCGCTCCCTGGATGCTTTGACTTTTAGGCCAGGGTTAACAGGCCAAAGATTGGCATTGGTTCTCATAAATCACACCGTACCCAAATTCTAATTCCTAAAATGCCCCCGCAGAAGTTTTCAATGTGGGGCCGATCGAGTTGTCAAGACTGAGATCCGTACTTTTTTTTTTTGCTTGTGGATCACTTGACCGTATTGCTACTGGGAGACGAAAATGATTTTATCAACAATTTCAGATCATCAATTAACAAAAAAAAGAATCTATGCATTAACATGGAAATATGACCAATTTTTTTACCAATGCATTAACAAGAGTTTTAGGATATATTTACTAAGAAAAATATGGATTCACGAACTAACAAGAAACTTTTTAAATCATGCAGTAGCAAAAACACTTCAACCATGGATTAACAAGAATTTGTTTAGAGGAACGTATTATCAAGATTTTCTGGTTTTATGTATCAACCAAAAAAAAACTTTTTATTAAGATTACAAGATGATGCACTAAATTTTTTTCTTGGAAAGATGCATTAACATAAAAATGATTTTCCAGATCATCCATGTTAAACAACAAACAATACAAACGGATTTGTTTCCCTGTAAACAACACGGACATGAACATAGGGGGTTATTTTTTGGATTAGCATGTGAAAAATCACTGGAAAAAAGACACGCACATGAACTGCATTTTGGATCCTGCATTGTTTTTTTTCTGGTTTGGATCCTGCATGTAAGGGTGAAATAATCCATTCCAGCAAAGAAATACGTACACATATGTACTTCATTTTTTTTTCAACTTTCACTAAACAGCTCGTTATAATTCTTCAGATCTCGTTCAGCAAAGAATAAAAAGAAATAGTGAAGCAACGGCAGCCCAAGATCCATTTCTTCAGGAAAGGAATAGAAAAAGGATGGGATCCGGAAACAAGACGTAGTATCAAATAGAACTTTCATTCAAAGGGAGAAAAATCCGGGACCAAAAAATAAGTACTCGTGATACCACATCGGATCTTGATGGCACAAGATTTATTTTTGAATCTTGATTGCATAAGAAAAGCAGATCCGGGATGGATACAAAAAATGCAAACTTCATCAAAAATAGAGAGAAAAAAGAAAAGAAATAAAAGAGATCCTAGATCCGTGGCAGTTGGACGCTCAGTGGCCGCCGGACTCAGGTCGACCCCGCCGAAATGCCGATGCCGGTGAACGAGGAGGTGCTCGGGCTGGTGGTGTTCCGCTCGGCGCTCACCGACCCGTCCGGCGCGCTCGCCACGTGGGCCGAGTCCGACGCCACGCCCTGCGGCTGGGCGCACGTCGAGTGCGACCCTGCCACCTCCCGCGTCCTGCGCCTCTCCCTCGACGGCCTCGCTCTCTCCTCCGCCTCCGGCCTGCCCCGCGGCCTCGACCGCCTCCCCGCGCTCCAGTCCCTCTCCCACGCCGGCGAGATCCGTCGGATGCATAAACCGGGCCCCTGGTCCAAGCATCCGCCAGATCCGTGGTTGGAGGCAGCGGTGCCGCGCCGCCGGACGAGGTAGGCCCCGTCTCCTTGCTATCGGGGGATCTTGTCATCCATGCTCGGATCCCATCCATCCATGGAGGTACAGGACAGAGGTGGGAGAAGATAGACCGATAGAGGAGGCTGGATGAACGACAAAATAAAATATGGAGGCGTCGGTGTGGTGCGGCCAGCGATCAGAGACCCACCAGGCATAATTTTTTCCTAATTTACCCCCCACCAAATCTCTCTATGCCTAGATGCTAAACGAGGCAGTAAGTACACGGACACTGCGGGTCCGCGTTCACACGTAGGGGGTGGTCAAAGCACCAGCTCGGATCTCCAATTGGGACGGACGGCCAGGATAGATCTTTGAGATCCAAGTAATAGTGGCAATGTATTTTCGAGGATCGATCCTCATATCGCGATGCTATGCAGAGGATGTCAAAGAAAAAACAACGATTGCACCGTCGTCGGTATCGCGACGCCTCATATCTGATTCGGCAAGGCTGCTGATAATGATGGGCGTCTCTCAAAGCAGATGGAGCTAAATCTTCAGAGGAAAAGCAGGTAAGTCGTACAGATTCTGTACCTACAGATAAGGGTGATGGGAGATTGAGAGTTCTGCCGATGCTATTCTCTGCACCTGTGGCGCCTCATCGCCGGTTACCCAGAAACAAAGCTCCGCTAGCTGGTCGACCTGAACTGGTTCCTTATAAACAACCGTACCGTATGGGCATTCCCCATCTTTGTCGACGCGGTTCTTGTCGTCGCAGACACGTTCTTTTTCCGCAGTGTTTGAGTGGTAATTTTCAGGCAGGTGCAAATTGCAGGGTTTTCACCAAGGTAAACCTTTACCGTTGCACTGGCACCGAATGCAATCTTCAGATTTTAAGCATATGCAATGCGCGCTATTCATCTAAATTTTCGATAAAATCTCGGCTTTCATGGAAGTACAAAATGGTGACAATATTTATCAACGAAACTGGCTAAAACCAAGCGGTTCATGAGGCAACTCTATTTCTGAGATAAGAAACATAGAACGCCCTCCGATTCTAAAAAAAAGTGTCGCTGGCTATGCTATAACTTTGTACGTGTATAGTTATTTTCCCACGACACTTTTCTAGGATCGGATGGAGTGGCAATGATTCTAAATTTCACAATAATGCGAAGGAACAAAGGTAGGCAATTTAGCATCAACTGTAGGCAACTAGTCACAATGATGGGCAAGTTCACGAAAACGCTCGAGAATTTCACAACAATGCTATCCAAAATAACAATAGTGCTATGCAACTTAACAGTAGTAGTAACAAAACTTAGCGTTAACATTTGGCAGCTCAGAAGTATCTATACAAAACTTCACACTATTCTAGTTTCATAGACAACTTGGTGTTAGAGGCGGACAATTTATATTGAGTGGTTCGCAACTTTAGAACATAGACCCTGAAGGTCCGCCCCTCTAACACCAAGTTGCGAAAGTTCTGTCGCTTTCCATGGTGCGGACTCCCTCTCCACTCAACCAGGCGGGTTGGGTGGGTGGGTGGGGGGGGGGGGGGTGCCGGTGACTGTCTCGCCGGTGGCCGAGCACTCCTCACCTCAACCAGGTGGGTTGGGGTTGGCAGCGGTGTCCGCAACACCATCGCGACCTTCGTTGGCTGCGGTGATGGCCTACGGGGGAATCTCCGCGGTTGGCATGGAGGTCCGCTCTAGTGCTCGTCTTCGGGCAAAGCCGGACACGGATCGTCCTCAGGAGCTGCGAGCTATGGCCCTTGCGCAACGGAAGGGTTCGGCTTTTCCTAAAGGTAATTCTGTTTCCGTTGATTTTTCGTTACTATCATTCTCTACTCCTGAAATTAAAGCGAGAGCTGATAAGCTAGGGGTGTCGTTAGGGAAGAATAAGAAACATATTAATTCTTCTATTTCGGGCATGTTAGAACAGGAACGGGTTAGATCAATTATTTTTCTAAAGAACAATTTGCAAGACAAGCTAGATGATGATTTACTAGATTCCCACTCTAATTTGGCTTTTACGAAAGCATCCAATCTTAGTGAGGATCTTCGAGATGATGATGCTGAGTATGAGGATGATCACACGGATCATCTAACGCTTTCTAAGACGGTTAAACGTAACCGCAAGAAGAGTGTTGGCAATCTTTCTAAACCCAGGAGAAGTTCTAGAATAAAACAATTTAAGAAGTGAGATGAGAGGTCTAATTTGGAATAGTAATGGTTTTGAGGATCATGCGAAACATTTAGCGGTTAATGAATTTATTAAAGATCACAACCTTGATTTTGTTGCGTTAATCCAGACGGGTAGATCTTCTTTCAGTACACATTTTTTGGATTTTCTCGCTGGGGGTAGAGACTTTACGTGGTTTTGTCTACCCCCATATGGACGTTCCGATGGGATGTTAGTTGGTTTCAATAACGATTCTCTTTCAACACAAACCGTTGTGTCTGGAGATTTTTGTCTCAAGTTCCATGTTAAGACCAAAGCGGATGGCTTTTTATGGGCTTTTGTCGTAGTATACGGGGTTGCACAAGACTCAAAGAAACCTGATTTCCTTGCGGAGTTAGTCCGTATTTGCGATAACGAAACACTTCCGATCTTGATAGGGGGGGGGGGGGGTTTAAATATTATTCGGCGTCTGGAAGAAAAGAGTAATGATAACTTTAATGCGAGGTGGCCGTTTATCTTTAATGCCATCATTGAGAGTTTAGATTTGAAAGAAATTACTTTGTCTGGAAGACAATTTACCTGGGCCAGTTGGGGTGATAATCCGACATATGAAAAACTAGATCGTTTTCTTAATAGCATTGAATGGGAGCAGAAATATCCTCTTGTTTACGGTGCATTCTTTGACTCGCACGGGGTCAGATCACACACCACTGCTTTTGGATTCTGGACTTCAGGCACATGTCGGAAACAAGAGTCACTTTTCGTTCGAACTCTCTTGGATACGTCAAGAGGGTTTTTATGAGTTAGTGCGTAGAGAATGGATGTCGATTAATTCTGGCAACAACCCGGTTGAGAAGTGGCAAAAAAAAAATAGGCATTTGAGACAATTTCTGCGTGGTTGGGCTAAAAATCAAAGCGGTGAATATAGGAAACTGAAAGATAAATTAACAACACTCATTGATATGTTGGATATTAAGGCGGAATCGACTCCTTTAACTGTGGCCGAACGGGCCGCAAAAAAGGAGGCTGATGAGTACCTAAGAAAATTGAAACGGGATGAGGAATCCAAATGGGCACATCAGGCGAAAGTAAAACATATACAAGAAGGGGGAAGTAATACGAAATATTTCCACCTGATTGCAAATGGCAAGCATAGGAAAAAAAGAATTTTCCAGTTAGAGCAGGATGAAGGTACTATTATAGGTGATTTAAACCTGCGGGTTTTTATCTCGGAGTATTACAAGAAATTATTCGGGGCACCGGCGCCGAGTTACGTTTCTTTAGTGGAGCATATGCCGGATGACATGCCTCAGATTTCACAGGAGGAAAACCGTATTCTTACATCTCCGTTTACGGAAAAGGAGGTGTTCGAAGCTATTTCTCAGATGGAGCACAACAAGGCTCCAGGACCGGATGGGTTTCCCGCTGAATTCTATCAAAAGTTTTGGGATATGATTAAGAGGGAGATTTACCATTATATAAGCTAAACTTTGGGGTTATCACTTTGCTTCCAAAGAGGGAGGATGCGAGTCGCATCGAGCAATATAGGCCCATTTGTTTACTCAATGTTAGCTTCAAAGTATTCACCAAAGTAGGAACTAATAGGTTAACCTCTGTTGCGAGTAGAGTAATCCGACCAACTCAATCAGCGTTTCTACCCGGCAGAAATATTATGGAGGGGGTAGTGGTCCTACATGAAACTATCCATGAGCTGAAAAGGAAAAATATGGATGGGGTTTTGTTTAAAATTGATTTCGAAAATGCCTACGACAAAGTGAATTGGTCTTTTCGGCAGCAAGTGTTAAGAATGAAAGGTTTTTCACCAATTTGGTGTGAATGGATTGCTCGTTTTGTTCAAGGGGGGGGGGGGGGGTGGTGTCGGTATTAAAGTCAATGATGATATCGGTCATTATTTTCAAAGGCTAAAAGGACTTAGACAAGGTGATCCGCTGTCACCTATTCTTTTTAACCTTGTAGCGGATATATTTGCTATCCTCATAGATCGAGCTAAGGAGGATGGTCAAGTAGGAGGGTTGATACCACACCTTGTCGAAGGAGGGGTATCCATCCTTCAATATGCCGACGACACGATTATTTGCATGGAACATGACGTGCAAAAGGCCCTGAATATGAAGCTTATGCTTGCGATGTTTGAGCTTCTATCGGGTTTTAAAATTAACTTTCATAAAAGTGAGATCTTTTGTTTTGGTAAAGCTAAGGATGCTCAAGATGAATACCGCAATATTTTTGGCTGCGAGGTAGGAAGTTTACCTTTCAAATACCTTGGCATACCAATTCACCATAGAAAACTTCTTAATAAAGAGTGGAAACCGATTGAGGACAGGTTTGACAGGAAACTTAGTTCTTGGATAGGAAAATTGTTATCTTATGGGGACCGCCTCGTTTTGATTAACTCCGTCTTATCAAGTTTACCTATGTTTCTGTTGTGCTTCTTTGAAATTCCCGTTGGGGCGAGGAAACGATTGGATTTCTATCGATCGAGATTTTTTTTGGCAAAGTGATGTGAAAAAGAGGAAATACCGCTTAACAAAATGAAATATCGTGTGTTCTCCGAAGAATCAAGGAGGCTTAGGGATTGAGGTTTTTCAAATTAAAAACATGTGTTTGTTGAGTAAGTGGTTCTACAAAATTTTGACTGAAGAGGGGGTGTGGCAAGAGCTGCTCTCTAATAAATATTTAGGGGATAAGACGTTATCTCAAGTAGAGAGTAAACCATCGGACTCACCCTTCTGAAAGGACTTATGAGAGTTAAGAATGAATTCTTTTCACGTGGCAAGTTTTCTTTAGGGAACGGTCAGTAGGTGCGGTTTTGGGAAGATACATGGTTAGGTGATGAACCGTTATCACAATCCTATCCATCGCTGTATAATATCGTCTCACATAAACATGTTACGGTCGCGGATGTGTTAGCGCATAATCCTCTAAACATTCGGTTTCGTAGGAGTATGGTGGGACATAGAAGAGATCGGTGGTTGCATTTGGTGGAAAAGTTGATGGGGGTTTCCCTCACTAATGATAGAGATGAGTTTCTTTGGAAACTTACAGTTAATGGGTCATTTTCCGTTAAATCGTACTATGCTGACGTGATGCACGGTTCCACAAGATTTTTGCGAAAATACTTGTGGAAATTGAAGGTGCCATTGAAGATCAAGATCTTTTTATGGTTCCTTAACAGAAAAGTGATTCTCACTAAGGACAATTTGATTAAGAGAAATTGGCATGGTTGTAAAAAATGTGTTTTTTGCGATACAGATGAGTCTGTAGAACACCTTTTTATAACATTCCCTTTTTCCCGTGATATTTGGCGTCTGATACACTTTACTTATAGCATTTATCCACCGACTAGCATTGCGAATATGTTTGGTAACTGGTTAAATGGCATAGACAAGAAAACAAAAGCTTGGTGTGGCTGCTTTCCTATGGGCGATTTGAAATTGTCGCAATGACGTGGTATTTAACAAACAAACACACACTCATTTTTTGCAGGTTGTAAACAAGGCGGTCTATTTTATCCAGATGTGATCTTTCCTTCTCCCAGCGGATCAGCGCGGACTTATGGATTCATGCTGTGCTCGACTGATGGCGGTCGTTCGGGCTATTTACAGCCGGGCTGGATGGCTTAATTTAAGGCGACTTGATGTATAATTTGTTGCTGTTTGCGTGGCTTATTTTCGTGGCCACTTTATCCGATCCATGATTGTAATACGCTTGAACTCTGGATGTTTCTTTCTATTATTTAATAATATCCGGCTGTGTGCATCACTTTGATGCAGAGGCCGGGGCCAGGCTCCCATTTCTAATAAAAAAAAGTTAATTTGAGACGAAGGGAGTAGTAAAAGTGGATCGTAATTTCGAGGCTCAGTCAAAAGTTATATCTCTTTAAACCTAATTCAAAATGAGATCAATGCACGTGACATTACCACCATTGTTATTTTGAGGAGCAAGCGCAAGAAAAAAGAAAAAATAGGATAGATGCTCCAAGGTGGCCCCGCCGCCCAGGCACCCTTGTGCCAATTTTCCGTTCCGTTCGCTCCAGCAGCCGTCGAGGCAATATGGTCCGCTTGCCTATATGCCCTTTCCGCCTCAACAATTTTAGCCGCTGCTGTTTGCTTCGATGTCCGCTGCCAGGTACCCGTCCTTTCAGCAACAATCCTCACAGGTGGCTCTGGTGGCGGGTCAGTTAGCTTTGAGGACCAAGCGCAAGAAAAAAGAAGATTGCAGAGTTATCAGTTGTAGCTGCCTCCCATGTAGACACAGCCGATGATGTAGTTCGGTAATGTGGGACAACAGCCCTTGATGCAATAATAGTTCTTCTCACCTCCGTTTCATGGCAACCGATGTATTCACAAAGCCAGAGTTCCGCTGTGGTTGCCAGCTCTCCAGGTGTTGTTGCTGCGTCGGTTGGTTCTGGGGTGGTGCTGGATGGGGCCGAGGCGGGAGGTAAAAGCAAGTAAAAAAAGTTTCCAAATGCTGGAAGTGTGCGATGGATACTCACGCCACAAAGGACTGCACGGTGGCGCATTATTGTGCAACCTGTGATAATTCCGTGCACCCAACTCTCAGGTGTCCGTGAGGCTCCCAAAGCCAGTGGCTTTTACATCTCACTAGTGGAAACAGCCCCTTTCGTCCAGGGGGGCAGGGGGCATCTGTCCCGGTTGCACCAAAAACCGGGACAAGTGCCATGCATTGGTCCCGGTTCGTGTGCCCGAGGCAGCAGAAACCACCTGGGGGCATCTGTCCCGGTTCGTGGGGAGCCAATGGTCCCGGTTCGTGGCACGACCCGGGACGAATCCCTAGCCACAGGCCACGTGGCGCGCGCATGGGCATTGGTCCCGGTTCGTGGCACGACCCGGGACGAATCCCTTTTTTTTTTAAGCAAGGGTTGTATTGTCTGTCCGCGTGGCGCATGGGTGGTATTGTCTGTCCGCGTGGCGCGGGAGTTGTAACGCGTGGCCATGAATGCGCGTTATAAACTGCCGCACCTCCACTCCACGCACCGTCGTGCCACCACCATGCCTCCGAGGAGGAACAACACTACCGGTTTCCGCGGAGTTCGATCGCGGCAGAACGGAATGTTCACCGCGACTATCCGCTTCGGGGACGACCGCATCCCCCTCGGCTCCTTTGCGACGGCCTCGGAGGCCGCCCGCGCTTGGGACGCGGCGGCCTGGCGCCTCGGCCGCCCGAGGTCGTTGATGACTTTTAGCGACTGCCACACCCTCTGGGAAGCGGAGGCCAGGGCGCCGACGCCGCAGATCGTCACTGCCGCCGACCACCGCCACCTCAGGCACCGCGCGTTTCAGGGCCTAGTCGACGCCAGGGACGACCGCGTGGTCCGCGAGTACTACCGGAACAATCCGGGTGAGGAGAGCGCCGACGAGGAGCTATGGCAGACCCGCGCGGCTGAGCGGGCGGAGCGGCGCCTCGAACGCCACCTCGAGTTAGATGCCGCTCGGGAGGCGAGGACGAAGGCGCTGCAAGCGCTCCGTCGGGCCGACCATGCCGGCGAAGTCTGGGCCTCCGACGATCCGAGGTGGGGGCCTATCTCGGAAATACCATCATGCACCTCCTCCGACGACGAGGAGGTCACCGACGACGACGACGACGAAGAGTAGCGCGCTAGCGCGTCTGTTTTCTGTTGGCTGTTTAATAAAATAATTTGTTGTATTCCGGCAAACAGTGGCCCTCTAGCTCGTCTGTTTTCTGTTTTCCGTGTGGTTTTTCCTGATTTGTTGGATTCAGATCTAATGGCATTTCGATAGACGTTAAAAAGAGGGGGACATGTATTTCAATAGATAAACAAGGCACGGTACACATAATGGCAAGATTGGATCTAAATCTAAACGGAGAGCATAGATCTAAATAAACAAAGCAGTACATAATGGCAAAAGTGCATCGATCTACTAGTCATACTCCTGCCTAGGCCTATAGTACATGTACTCGTAGTCGTCGTAGTCGCCGCCGCCGTCGTCGTCACTATCGTCTGACGGTGCTCTGCACTCCCTCGGAAGATCACGACTCCAGGACCGGGCCTTAGGGTAGCGCAGGCGGGGGATATCGCCGGCCCTGATGTAGTCCATGACGCTCTGTAGAGTCCGGCCGGACCACCATAGCCGACGACCGGCCTCGTGAAAGTTCCCAGGAGGCAGACCGTCCTCCTCATACCTGGCGAGCGCCCTCTCACGCCGATTGATGAAGAAGGCATCCCAAGTATGCTGGTTATCGGGATGCCAACTGGGATTCCTCCGCTGCTCCGGCATGAGCTCGTGGTAGTAGTGGTTCGTGATGGCCGCCCGACGCGCCACACCTTGAGGAAGAGGAGGGACCGGCACTCCTCCGGCGCTCAGCATCCAACCGGCGGGAACGTTGTAGCCGCACGGGCAGGGGTAGTTCGAGGCGGAAAGTGCCTCCGCCTGGATGAATGTTAGAGTGGGTACGGTAGAAGCCATGAGAGAGTGGTGAGTTTGTATGTGTTTATGCCAATGGTGTGGCAATGCATACATATATATAGCGAGAAGAAAACATCGATCCCTTTAGTCCCGGTTGGGGACACCAACCGGGACTGAATGGGTTAGGGTTTCATTGGGAAACGGATCATCCCTTTAGTCCCGGTTGGGGAAACCAACCGGGACTAAATGGGAATTAGGGTTTCGTTTGGACCAATCAGATAGAATCACACGGATCGTGTGTTTCTTTCAAGCGCTCGTGAGTCGTTGGATCCGGGTGTGTTTTTTACGAGCTGTTGTGAGCCGTTCGATCAGGGCTACGGTGTGTTTCTTTCGAGGTGCTGTGAGCCGTTGGATGAGGTGTTTCTTAACCGTTGGATCAAAACCCTAGCTCAACACTTTTTGAGCCAGAGGACCCTATATATAGCCCAGCTTCATACACCCCGGTCAGTTCATCTCTCAAATACAAAACATCCGGATTCGCCATCATACGTCCAACCGTGCATTTGGTATGCATATATATATGCACCCAGTAGCCACGGTTGGGCTGTGTGATGGCGATACCGTTTGTTTTGTTCTACACCCACTTTATTATTCATCTGCTAGATAAAACAACTTCTATATTTGCCAATAACCACTTTTTTTTTTGGAGTAGACTTCTATATATACATTCAGATTTTCGTTTGATCGGACTGGTTCTCCGTCAGGTAGTGAGAAGTAATGAAGCTCGATCTTTTTCCATTGCCCAGCGCCATATTTCTCAACACCCTTGGCTAGCTTAATCACTTCGTCCTATGTCCAGTGCTTGTCATCTTTCCTATATTGACCTCCCTGCCGAAGGCACATTCTGTAAGTATCGGTTGATATTATGTTTCTGATGACGATTGTGCAGATGGTTGGATGGTTTATAGGAGTTTCGTGCATTACAGATCCTAATACACCGGTTTGTAAATGCATGGTGGCTACCAGCATAAGGGAGATAGTTGATCAAGAAAGAAAAATGGTAATAGTTTTATATTTCTTATTATTACCTGGCTAGGAAGAGGAATAGTAGATGGAGGCCAATCAAGAGGATCAGCCAGTATGTTTGCCCAAAACGGATTTGAATTATTTACGCAATTTCAAACAATTTTAATGTTGTAATTTTTTCGTAATTTGAAAGTATGTAGAAGTTATTCACTTACATATGTAAGATATTCAAAATTTGGCGCTAAAACAATTGGCGCGCCGGCCAGCTGGTTCTGGCGCGGGCGACCAGCCGGGCCCTTCCGTCCCGGTTGGTGGCACCAACCGGGACGAAGGGTCTTTCGTCCCGGTTGGTGGCACCAACCGGGACGGAAGGGTCTTTCGTCCCGGGTGTTGCCACCAACCGGGACGAAAGGGTCATAGGATATAAACACGTCCCCGCTCCTTTCAGTTCCAGACCGCGCGCAGGGACCAAATCGACGCCGCCAGGCTGCCCAATTTTTCCGTCCCCCCGCGCCGCCCCCTCGCCCCGTCGGCATCCGCGCCGCCCCCTCGCCCCGCCGGCATCCTCCTCTGTGGTGCCGCTCCCGACTCCGTCGAGCGCACCCACCCCCCCTAGCGCCCTCTCCCGTTCGCCTCGGCCGCGCGCCGCCCCTCTAGGTCCCGTCGCTGCCCCGCGCCGCTGCCCCGCGCCGCCCCTCGATCCCGTCGCTGCCCCGCGCCGCCCCTCGATCCCCGTCGCTGCCTCGCGCCGCCCCTCGATCCCCGTCGCTGCCCCGCGCCGCCGCTGCCCCGCGCCGCCGCTGCCCCGTGCCGTCGCTGCCCCGCGCCGCCGGCCCGCCGCTGCCCCAAGAGGAGGTAAAAGGCCTGCCTCCATCTCGCCCTAATCTGGGGCCTTTTTTGTTTTTCTTTCTTTTTTTTACTTAATTACTGTTTTTTATTATTGTTAGAATTATTAGTTTACAAATGTTAGAAATTTTAGTTTATGAATGTTAGAAATTTTATATTAGAAATTTTAGTTTAGAAATGTTAGAAATGTTAGAAATTTTATATTAGAAATTTTAGTTTAGAAATGTTAGAAATTTTAGTTTAGAAATGTTAGAAATTTTAGCTATACCCGGCCATCTAGCAGACCCCGTAAATGGACCACCCCGAACGATTTTTTACAAGTTTGGGTAGGGGGCGGCCCGTCGACCCCTACATGTGCGGGTCGGGAGGGGATATAGAGGGCCAACCCTCTAGCTCGTGCGAGCTAGGGCGCGCTGAGAGTATGGACAGAGTTTAGTTTGTCTAGAAATAACAACATCAATTAAAATTCAGATATGAAGAGGCATCCCTGATGCCCCTGTTAGAAGAGAGCAAATCAACACTAAAATGAAGAAAACAGATATTGCTGTTGTATGAAGGTGTTGAAGAATCAAAGACAGGACCAAAGGTTACCAAATTTGCTGGTAACCTTTGGTCCCGTCTTTGCTTCTTCAACACAATCATACAGCAGCAATATCTGTTTTCTTCGTTTTAGTGTTGCTTTGCTCTCCTCTAACACGGGCATTAGTCTGGTGAGTTACTAAAAAATCTTCTTTTTTGGGGTTTCCTCAAGTTTGTCGGAGTATTTTCACTGCCTCATTCTCTTTTGTTTTTCGCATGTTCCTGCCTGCTATACATGTCATACCAGAGTGGTTTCTGAACTATTTTGGAGGAAAGATACCAGGAACTGTCAAATTACAAGCCCCTAATGGTATTGCATTTGATGTTGGAGAGTTATGGAGAACATGAACAGAATAATCCTCAAGTATGGGTTCCGCCCACCCATACTTGAGGATTGTTCTGTTCATGTTCTCCATAACTGCAACATCAAATGCAATACCATTAGGGGCTTGTAATTTGACAGTTCCTGGTATCTTTCCTCCAAAATAGTTCAGAAACCACTCTGGTATGACCTGTAGCACGCAGGAACAGGTGAAAAACAAAAGAGAATGAGGCAGTGAAAATACTCGGACAAACTTGTAAAAAAGAAGATTTTATAGTAACTCACCAGGCTATGCATGAAAATGTCCAAAACCCTGTACACGCGTTTTAGGGGGCGAAAACATAAGGGGTCTGTTAGACATGCTCTTAGGGGGCGAAAACATATAAGGGGTCCGTTAGACATGCTCTTAGAAATTTAAGAATGCTAGAAATGTTATCGTATGTTTAAATATTATTATGCATGTGCAATTTTAATGAATTGGATCTGAAATATATACTTACTCTTTTTGTATAGTATGGAGCCAAGAGACGAAGATGCCGAAAATATGATCGAGGGTTTAATCCGCGGGCCCGACGTAGAGCCCGATGTGAGCCAGTGGATGAACGACTCCGGTGAGGGAGATCCGGTGCTCACCCAGGGAGACGACTCCGATGAGGGAGAAGCCGACGGCTCCGATATGGGAGCAGCCGACGGCTCCGGTGGAACCATACAAATTACAAACACCGGCTCCGAGGTGCATATATATATATGTTAATTAATGAAGCATCCGTTGTCTATATACATGTATTAACAGTCTTTATATTTTTAGCCATCCGGTTCAAATATATCAACCGGAAAAAAGACTAAACGAGGCGCAACAAAGAAGTTGAAAGATACAGAAAGATACAGGATCGACACGATCACAGCAGACGGCGCACCCGAGCTTCCCGCTGATGTTGCCCAAAAATTTGTGAAGCAATGCGGAGTGCTAGTTAGAGATCACATCCCGATCACTGTTAATGAGTGGAATGAGCCAAAAGATCCGCGGAAACAAGGAATTTCATATGTCGGCAAAATAGCCAAAGATCATCTTTTCTCAAAGATTTTGGCTAATTTCAACTTACCCGTGCCGGAGGTGGACGAGAATGCGGATGTGACTGAGGCCGATGTTACTAGAATGAAACATGAGATACGGGAAAAGGTCAAAGCGTGGACCCTAAAAAAGATGGCCGAGCAATTCAAAAACTGGAAGAAAAGATTGAACCTTGATTATGTTAAGAAGGAGAAGACTCCTGATTTCACTCAAGGGTATGAGAAAATAAAACCCGTATGGGCAGACTTCGTGAAGTACAAGCTGGCAGAGAATGAACTGGAAAGGACGAAAACAAATGAGAAAAACGCCGGCAAAAAGGTATATCACCATGTTATGGGGCAAGGTGGCTACAAGGGTTCTAGTCCCAAGTGGGAGACATGGGAGAACAACCTGATTCAGCAGGGGATCACTCCCGAGCCGTTCTTGTGGGTCGAGCGGACAAGGTCATGGTTCTACGGGCATGGGGGCAGGTTGGACGCCGAAGGAAAAGCAATATATAACCTAAGGCATAAAAAGAGTCATCCTCTACCCATAGAGAAGCTGAGAGACGCAATAAAGGACGTTAAAGATGGGAAGTTCGTGCCAGATAGAGAGAACGACGAGCTCACACGAGCCCTAGGGAATAAGGAACACGGAGGGCGTACACGAGGCACAAAAGGCACTCCTCCGTGGAGTGTTGCGTTCGACTCCACCAAAAAGTTATACCCAGATAGAAGCCGTCAACGTAAAAAGGACAAGGAGGCAGCTGAAGCAGAGAATCAGGCAAACTGGAGGCGTCAACTTGAAGAAATGGTAAAGCTGACACAGGATGTAGCAAAGAAGCAGCAAGACCAAATTAACACACTTAGCCAGCAGATAGTGTCTACCGGCGCATCAGTACACATGCTAGAAGTTGAAGCTGAGGCTCCCGAGGCCGCACATTCTCATCGCAAAAGCAGCGTTGCGTCCACGCAGCTACCGGATGATGATGCACCACCGATGATTTACCCGGTGGACGAGATCACGGAAATGACATCCTGTGAGCTCCACGTGAAGGTCGTCAATATAACCATCAAGGCGGCGGCCGGATATGTCTTACCGATTGGCAACGAACCAACTCACCATTGTCTCCCGGTTCCACGGGGCTACGCTGTTGTTGGGGTCGATGAAGTTGCCAACGGATTCGAGCGGGTAAAGCTTGATTTTCCTGAAGGTGAAGACGAAGAGTTGACTGAACTCGGAGAAGCCAAGAACTCGACCGTTCTATGGCTAAAGGAATGCATTGTGCTCACAAATCAGACGGCAAAGCCATCGAATTCTCGCATTTCTCCAGCGCAAAAGTCTCCAGCGCGGTCGTCTTCGCAACGCATGCCGTCTCCGGCGCGGTCGCCTACGCCGTGCACGTCTCCAGCGCGGTCGCCTACGCCGCCGCGTCAGCCCTCTCTGCCCACTAAGTTTCTGCCGAAACGTAAAAAATCACCGAAACGTCAACGGTCACCCCTCCCGAAGGTACCAAAAGAGGTACCCAAGTTACCTTACGACTATACTCCCGAGGAAACCCAGAAAATCGCAAAGGACGAATACGATGCGTGGAAATCAAAGCGGAAGGAGAAGCAAAAGCCAGATTTCCCTGAGACCGAAGAAGAGATAGAACGAGCTTGGAAAATGGTGAAGACTCTTCATCAACCCGAGCCGAGTCTGTCATCTGACTATGACCGCTCTATTCTGAAGTCACACCAGGAAATGGTGCGGTCAACGAAGAGTAGTAGCGCAAGCGGGAAAAAGGGGAAATCAGTTGCTCAACTCGGAGAGCAGAAAAAACAATCCACGTCCCCGCTCAAAGTGATTTCCAATACCCAGGTGGGGCCGAGCACTAATATTGCTGATGAGGATATTGATCCGGAGTTTATAACACTGTACGCAGACAAGGCAGCTGATGCGGGTTTGTCCATTGCTGAGTATATGCAAACAGTGAACTACTTCCCCGCAGCTGAATGTGCGTACAAATACGAGTCCGGGCAGCCTCTTGTCAAACCCGAGGAGATAAAGAATCTACCAACGAAAATGCGAAGAGTGCATAATTGGTATATGCAAGCCGCTAATGAAGCTGAGGACTGGCTATGTCTCAGTGTTAAGGACGAGCACTATGGAACTGGAAATGGAATGGTTATGATTCAATTTGAGGAATTGTTTCAGTTATACCAGCAGCAGGCCCTCGACAAATCTATCCTTAGTGCCTATTGTCTGTAAGCACTTATTTCTCTAGCTCACCTCATTCAATTGCATATATATTCATATATATATATATATAGTACACTCATATATTATAATTGCAGAATGAAGATTCTCGAATGCAAAAGAGATGGAATCTATGATATTGGGTTCATTGATCCAAATATTATTTATGAAAAGATTCTTCGGCAATCTCCCAAGGATACAGAAAATAATATTCTGAGGGCAATAATATTTAACCAACACCGACGGGAAATACTATTTCCTTACAACTTCAAGTAAGTATGTTACTCTGTTGTAAACATTCTGTTTTCCTTACTCGATGTTCATTGTATAATTGATGAGTTCTGCGTGCGCAGCTTCCACTATATTCTGCTAATCTTCCAAATTGACAAAGGAAAAGTAATTGTAATGGACTCAAAACGTAAACCCCTCTCAATGTGGGCTGACATGCAGGAAATGATCCAGCGGTAATTTCAATCTTTATTAATTTCAGTATTTATATATTGCAATATATCGACTACTTTGTTTCATTTTCGGATATCAAGTAATCACTAACTCTTTTTATTCTTTTTCTTTCTCGGGTAGGGTTTGGAAGAGGTTCATAAGGAAGTCTCCCGGTGAATGGGAAAAACAACTTACATTTGATGTTGTGCAAGTAAGTACTATCTAGATTCTTGCCCATCTCCATTATCATGCCTGGTTGATTATTATTTTGATTGAAACAATCTTCTCGTATAGTGCCTGCAACAAGGAGACGGGAATAACTTGTGTGGATACTACGTTTGCGAGTTCATTCGTCAGACCACATCTCCCAAGGGCAGAAATTTAAAACAACTTCATGTACGTTAATCGTCAATTCTTCTTATTACTATCTATTTTAGTTACTTAGCTTCATATATTTTAGTGACCACTCTTCTTTATATTAGATCGAACGGCTTCGGGACGGTCTTCTACCTAGGGACCGCATACGAGCAATTCAGGAGGAAATTGCGGGCTTCTTAGATGCAGAGGTCATAAACGTAGATGGAGAGTACCATGCCTCCGGTTGGAACTAAGTTTGATTTTGTAATACACTCCATCGGTCATGTAATATGATCGATATACTTTGCTTCTGTAATATAAGTGTTTCTTATTCTGCTTTATATACTTATTCACTCGTGCGATCCGGGGGCTCGTTGGAGGGTACTCTTCTCGAGGTCCGGGGAGGGGCCGCCACGAGGTCTCGGGGACCAAAAAAACGGAAATTGTAAAGCCCTGCCGCGGCAGAGAAAAGGGCAAAAGCCCTGCCGCGGCAGAAGGGGCATGCATCCCGGGTCGTATTCAGAACCGGGACTAATAGCCCTAGCCAGGTTCCAGCGCTCGGGCCACGTGGTCAGCCCCATTTGTCCCGGGTCCTGCCACAACCGGGACCAATGGGGAGGGGTATTTGTCCCGGATGCCCCGTCCCGGTTGCACAACCGGGACAAAAGGGGGCCTACGAACCGGGACTAAAGCCCCTGTTTCCACTAGTGTCTGGATATGGAACTGATGATACGATGTTTGTGCAATAACCAGATAGTGTTTATAAGGTCCATCTAGCGCCTAGGAGTTCACAGGTTGTTGGAGTTCTAGTTCCCACAGATGCCATCCAAGTCCACGATGTGTCTGTCGAGCTCTCAGTGGACTTGTGAGGCTCTACCCCATATGGTGACGATGCTTTTCAGATCGGGTTGCCTTCTTTTGAGGATCTCAAGAGGGTGGATGGTTTTCATATGAGGACTCCTTCACATAATGCTCAGGCCATTATTTCTGCGTGGAAGACCAAGGTTGTTCCTCCAACTAGAGTGCTTGAGCAGGTTTGGGTTCATGTCCAAGGTGTTGCATACATAGTGAGGCATTTTCTTGGTTTTTTGGCTGTTGGGTCTCTCATTGGGACGACTCTTGACGTGGATCTTGCTACGTACAGGAGCCGTGGAGATTTTCGGATATTGGTGGGCATGTTGAATTCACATGTGCTTGACAAACGTGTGGATTTTGTTGGTCCATACACTGTGGTGGCCTGTGTGGTTAGGCTCAAGGAATTTGCTTTCTTTTTCCGCCGCGAGTCTGCGGATTTTGTTCCGGGTCCAAACTTTGTTGCTTTGTTTTGGAGGCGTAAGGAGCATGATGTTGATGATGAGGAAGGAAATGAGAGAGGTTTGCAGGGCCCTCTTGGACCGGCTGCTACGCACAGCTCGAACGTTACTACTATGGATGTTGATGCCAACAGTTCCACTGAGGTGGTAAACCAAGGAAAATTTGTAGCCTCCGGGGGTCATAAGATCTCGATGATGGTGATTATGCCGTATAATCATAATCCGTGTACTGCGAGGTGTAGCAAGATTGTGGAGCACATTCGTAGGGTTTCTCCTGTTTTGATGCGCTCAGCTCCATTTGATCTGATGTCTCAAGTGGGATCCCAGCGGCCTGTTGTTGTGTCTGGTTAGCTGGCTTGCACAGTTGGACGGGCGTCGAGTGTACGTTCTAGCGAGGATCTTGCTGCTACGCCCATGTTTTTAGAAATGTGAGCCTGAGCCCCAATCTCTACATCAGAACGATGCACATAGCCGAATTTTATTAATAAAAAGAAGAGAGTTCAGGTATGTGATAGGTTACAGTTCACGGATCATTCAAGGTGGCCACAAATATTAACCTTATGCATCTAAACGTCTATCATGAAGTCACCCAGCCTGGCTGTAAATAGCCCGCACGACCTCTATCAGCCGGGCACAACTTGTATCCATAAGTCATCGCTGGTCAGAAGGAACGAGAAAGGACCACATCTGAATAGAATAGACCGTCTTGTTTACAACCCGCAAAAAGTGAACATTCTTCTGCTCGTTAAAGACCACATCATTGCGGACTGTCCAAATTCTCCAAAGAAAAGCAGAAACACCAATTCGAATTCGTAACTTTGTTTTCTTATCTATCCCATTTAGGAAACTACGTACCAAACATGTTCGCAATGCTTGTAGGTGTGGATAAATGCTAAAGGTAACATGTACAAGCCGCCACACATCACGAGCAAATGGATAAGAAATAAATAAATGTTCAACGGACTCAACCGAATCGCAAAAAACACATTTTTTAAAGATCCAATCCATTTTATTTTAATTAAATTATCCTCTGTCAGAATAACTTTTCTATTAAGAAACCACACAAATATTTTTATCTTCAACGCAATCTTTAATTTCCACATATATTTACGTAAAAATACTGTGGATCCATGGAGTAAATCTGCATAAAACGAACGAACAAAGAACGCTCCATCTGTTGATAAACACCATCTAAAAGAATCAGACTCATTTGTTAGAGATACACTCATTAACCTCTCGACCAAATGCAGCCATAGATCTCTTCGATTCCCCAAAATCGGTCTCCTAAAGATGACATTGAGAGGATTATTAGATAGCACGTCTGCTACCGTTTCATTTTTATGAACAATGATATTGTAGAGAGCAGGATATTGTTGTGATAACGGTTCATCACCTGGCCAAATATCCTCCCAGAACCTCACACTCTGTCCATTACCCAACGAAAACGCACCATAGGCAAAAACTTCATGCTTAACCCTCATCAGACCCTTCCAAAACGGCGAATCAGCTGGTTTTTCTTGAACCCGGGACATCGTTTTATCGCCTAAATATTTATTAGAGAGTAATTCATGCCATACTCCCTCTTCATTTAACAATTTTAACAACCATTTGCTGAACAAGCACATAGTCTTAATTTCTAAAACCTCAATTCCCAAACCCCCTTGATCTTTTGGACGACAAACAATATTTCACTTAGTTAACCAGTACTTTTTCTTCTTCACATCACTCTGGCAAAAAAACGAGAGCGGTAATAATCCAATCTCTTCCTAACACCCACCGGAATCTCAAAAAAGGAGAGGAGAAACATAGGTAGACTAGTGAGAACAGAGTTAAACAATATGAGGCGTTCCCCATAGGAGAGTAACTTGCCAGCCCATGAACCCAGTTTTCTCTTAAATCTATCTTTAACTGGTTTCCACTCTTTATTAAGAAGTTCCCTATGATGAATTGGAACACCCAGATATTTGAAAGGCAATTCCCCCACCTCGTAGCAAAATATGAGGCGATAATCATCCTGCGCCTCCTTTGCGTTACCAAAACAGTAGATCTCACTCTTGTGAAAATTACTTTTTAAACCCTAGAGCTGCTCAAACATCGCAAGAATGAGCTTCAAATTAAGATCCTTTTGAAGGTCATGCTCTAGAAATAAGATAGTATCGTATGCATATTGAAGAATTGATACCCCACCTTCGACAAGATGTGGTATCAACCCTCCTACTTGGCCATCTTGTTTTGCATTCTCAATCAAAATAGCCAACATATCTGCGACCAGGTTAAAAAGGATGGGAGACAACGGATCTCCTTGCTTTAAACCTTTGAGAGTCTGAAAATAATGACCGATCTCATCATTTACCTTTATCCCAACACTACCGCCCTGAACAGATCGAGCAATCCATTGGCACCACAAGGGGGGAAACCCTTCATCCGCAAAACTTGTTGCAAAAAAGACCAGTTAACTTTGTCGTAAGCCTTCTCAAAATCAATTTTAATAATCACACCATCCATACGTTTTCTTTTCAACTCGTGAATCGTTTCATGCAAAATTACAACTCTCTCAAGAATATTATGCCAAGGAAGACAAGCTGATTGGGTTGGCCGAATAACTCTACTCATAATTTACGTTACTCGGTTGGTACCCACTTTAGTAAAGATCTTAAAGCTGACATTTAATAAACAAATAGGCCGGTATTGCTCAATCCGACTTGCATTCTCCCTTTTAGGGAGCAATATAATGATCCCAAAATTCAATTTGAACAAAGGCAATTCCCCACTAAACAATTGAGCAAACATATTCATTAAATCAACTTTGATTAAATCCCAGAATCTTTGGTAAATCTCCGCAGGTAACCCGTCAGGTCCTGGAGTTTTATTATGTTCCATTTGCATAATAGCCTCCATAACTTCCTTTTCCTTAAAAGAAGCAACAAGGATAGCATTTTCCTCTGAAGAATTTTGAGGCATGTCTCCCGTGATGTCCTCAACAAAAGAAACATAACTCGGAGGCGGTGCACCAAATAATTTCTTATAATATTCAGGGATAAAAACCCGCAAGTTTGCCTCTCCGACAATCGTACCCTCATCTTGTTCTACTGAAATATTCTTTTCTTCCTATGTTTTCCATTAGCAATTAGGTGAAAATATTTCGTATTACTCCCCCCTCTTGAATATGTTTAACCTTGGCCCATTGAGCCCACTTCGATTCCTCATCTCTTTTTAGTCTTGCAAGATAATCATCTGCCTCCCTCTTAGCGACCCGCTCGATCTCACTTAGTGGGATCATTTCTGCTTTAATGTCAAGCTGATCAATCAACGAATTTTTTTAAGTTGTTTATATTCTCCACTCAAGTTTTTAGCCCATCCGCGTAAAAATTGACGTAAATGTCTAATCTTATTTTGCCAAATTTCTATTGGAGAGCTCCCACAATGGATCGACTTCTATTCCCGGTGAACTATTTCATCGAAACCTTCGTGACGCATCCACGAAAGCTCGAAAGAGAAGTGGCTTTTATTACCAACATGGGCTTGAGTTCCCGAATCCAGAATTAAAGGTGTATGGTCAGACCCCAATCTGGTCAACGCATGCACCAAAACTAAAGGATATTTCTTCTCCCATTCGATACTAGCAACAAAACGATCCAACTTCTCGCAAGTCGGATTGTCTTGCCAACTAACCCAATTATATTGACGACCGGACAACCTTAGCTTTTTCAAGTCTAAGATCTCGATAATAGCGTTAAGAATAAAGGGCCAACGAGCATTAAAATTGTCATTATTGTTTTCTTCTTGACGTCTAGTAATGTTAAAATCACCCCCAATCAACATAGGGAGTGGTTCATTTTCGCAAATCCGAACCAGCTCCACTAAAAAAGCCGTCTTCTTTGCTTCTTGCGCGGCACCGTAAACTACAACAAGAGCCCATAGAAAGCCATCTGCCTTGGTCTTAACACGAAACTTAGCGCAAAACTCGCCCGACACAACGGTTTGTTCTTAGAGCGATGCGTTATTAAACCCCAGAAGCATACCCCTAGACCGACCATGAGGAGGTAGGCAATACCACGTAAAATCTCTATCTCCAGCAAAAAATTACAGAAAATGAGTAGAAAACGAAGATCTACCCATTTCCAACAAAGCAACAAAATCAAGATTACGTTCCTTAACAAATTCATTAACAGCTAAATTTTTAGCATGATCCCCAAAACCATTACTATTCCAAATCATACCCCTCATTTTACTTTTTAAATTTTGTAGGTCTAGCACTTCTTCTCGGTTTTGAAAGACACCCAACATTCTTCTTTCGGTTAAGTTTAGTAATAGAACATTTTGAAAGATCCGCATGATCTCCCAGTGTCTCAACATCAATATCATGCAAGTCCTCACTTAAATTGGAAGCCTTTTTATAACTATATTCGAATTAGAATCATCATTAGCAATCCTTAGATTACGATTAAGAAAAACTAAACTTCTATCCTTCTCTTGTTTCAACATGGTCGTGATCGAAGAAGCCGCTTGCTCCTTCGTTTTCCCTAAAGAAATACCTAACCTATCCGTTGTAGCTTTAATTTCATCATGAGAAAAAGATAACAATGAATACTGAGAGTGAGAGCTCATACCCGCAACAAACGCAAGATCCCTTCGCTCAGCTAAAGCCATCGCACACTTCAACTGAGGAAGATCCGCATCAGTCTTGGTGCAAAGACGAGCATTGGAGCGCACCTCCATCACCTCCATCCCAATGCTACCATACACGAGCACCTCTGCCTCCGTCGGTTTTCTGGAAGTTGCCGATGTCGTGCTCAACCCCAAACCGCCTGGTTGAGGTGAATGGTACCCATCTCCAACATGCACTTCCTAAGACACATCTCCTCCTAACCTGCCTGGTATAAGAGTGTTTGATGCCTCCCAACAAACTCCCCATTGAGAGAATGAGGGGAGACTGAACACACCTGTTAGGGGAATAGGTAAGGGGCAGCCTTACCTACCACCCACATAAACCGGAAAATGCTCCGGCTGTTCCCAGCGCCAGTATCCGGTTTATGATCAAAAGAAGCTGACTATGAAGTAGCCAGCAAGCATGAGAAGATCCGGGTTATGTTTAGAAATAACTCGGAAAAGGGAGCAGACCTGGCCCACATTCCGGGTCAGAAGATACAGAGGCCCAAGACCGGCGGAGCGGCCCAAGGTCGGACGGGAGCGTCCGGGTCATGGAATAAACCGGACGGAACATCCCAGGACCGGGGCACGCTAGGACTCCGATGACGGGTGTAACTCGGGGAACTCGTCCACTATATAAGGTGAAGCCCTGGGATGTAGAAGGACAAGTTCTAAGTCAATAGCAAGGAAGCTCGAGACATCAAAAGCCAGAATCACCCTTGTAATCGAGACCTTGTTTTCCCAATAGCAAAAAAGCAGGAGTAGGTTTTACCCTCAATAGAGGGGCCGAACCTGGTTAAACTCACGTCTCTCATTTCCGTCCTAACCCTTTCGAAGCTTCGCTCAGTAGAAATAGCCTCACAATCTAGTTCTCAGATGAGGACACTTGCCATGAAAACCCCACGACAGTTGGTGCCCACCGTGGGGCCGGCTTGCGGAAGCGTCGTCTTTTCGGAAGGAGCCTTACCTGGGATCGAGAAGCTCGCAATAAGCCGACTCAGGAGGAGCCGGCGTGGAAACTACTATAACCACGATACGTGGGGTCCAGAGTTCGCTTTCGTTGAATCGGGGTTTCGAGTTCCCTTCGGCGGGATCCACGTTTTTGTCCGTTTCGTAGGAGGAACCGACCCGGATCCAGAACAGGAGTCGGATTCAGTGTCTGGAGAAGCAACGATCATACACTCTGATGGTGAATCCTCAGTTCGGAACAATGATGACCATGATGAGACAGGTTTTATCCACCAGCTTTTTGAAGATCGACTGGGTGGAGGCATTGAACCGGATTTGCAAAGCTTGACGGATACGGTTAATCATGCAACTTTCTACATGGCTGGACCAGCACGACCTACAGAACCCAGGTATGATGCTAGTGCAAATTTGGTAACAAATACAGTTTCAACTTCAAACCCAGTCCTAGGAGACCCGGGAGTTTCAGGTTCTACGCCCATCGGGCCAGGGGCAGCACCACCAACGGGACCTGGGCTGGCGAGATCTGGGCCTGCAGAGCAGGTGATTGATTTGACAGATTCTGCGCCGCACAACCCAAGGCCTGAACTAATAGCAACAATGGACTCGCTGAACGAGATCCTAGCTACGCCAATTACACTAGAGAACTTGGTTCAGCGTAACGCGGAGATCGAGAGACTTCGACAGGAATTGACTCACGCCTGTCAGGAGATCGAAACAGAGGTAACATGCATAAATAAAGAGCGGTCGGACGTCTTGGAGGAAGCATCATGTTTGGAAAGAGAATCAATTCATTTGAATTTCAGACAGAGGGAGCTGGCCTCGATACAAAATAGGCGTCATCATACCCGGTTGAATAATGAATATGGTGTAGGCCTGGGACCAACCAATTGTAACATCCCAATTTTTGCTAAATTAGGGTTGTGGTGTTGTTGGCATCTCATACATGCATGAATCAAAAATTTAAACCATGTTTTAAATAATTTGGTTTGTGAATTCAAATGGTTTGAGAAAATTCCAGCAGATAGTACTTAAAAGGGGTTCCAAAATTTTGTACTGAAAAGTAATTCAATTTCACCACAGGAAAACATGGATTGGTTGGAAATTTGATAAGCTTTCCAAAACTTATTTTTGCCAATTTTTCTGTTTGCAAAAAGGTCCCCAAAACCTTTGGTTTTTGTTCTGTTTTTAAATAGAAAGGGACTCGTTTGCAATTTTCAGGAAAGACAGGGGATTTTGGAGAAAAACTCCTTTGTCTTCTACCTCCAGACGGTAAGCAGCTCGGTGGAGCTGCTCCCGCCGTCGATCCCGCGAGGGGATCCCCACCCTCCGCCGCTCCCTGTGAGGGAGGATAAGGAACCGGTGTGCCCCTCCCTCCCTCAATCCTCTGCTCTCCCTCTCGCTCTCTGTACCCTGCCGAATACCAAACCCTAACCCTACCGTCGCCCGGCGCCGCTCGTCGCCGGCGATGCGGCCTCTCTCGAGCCCCACCGAGCGTCTCATCATCACCGCCATCCCTGCCTCGACCTCCTCGAGCTCGAACAGCCTCCGGGAAGCTCGGGAGAGCTTCAATTTACGCCGGCCATCCGCCACGGCCGCCACCATCTCTTCCTCGCCGCCGGCGCTTGCGCCACCTAATCGAGTCCCCGACCACCGCATCGTGTTCATGGTGAGCACCCGAGCTTCTCGGTGGTTTTCCCTTCCTCCCTCCCCCTCCGCATCTCTCCGCCGCCGACGACCGTTGTCCGCCGCCGCGGTTCTTCACGCCGGCGAAGATTCCGGCGACCAAATGGTCAATCGCCGGTACCCCTCAATTCCCCGTGAGCTCCTCTCCGCCGCTGTATAGTTCGTTTCTTCGAATTCGCACAAATTCGGCCGAATTTCATCTCATCTGTGAGGAACCTGAGCAGATGACATCACTGCTGCGTCACAGTGACGTCATATATCCCTGTTTTTAATAATTCCAGAAATGGATAAAATTTGAGTAATTAATATCTTTTTATCTGTTACTCAGAAAAATAAAATAAAAATATGGTTATGCTCATAAAAATGTTCTCTACCCAAAAATGTCATTTCCACACATTTTTGAGAAAGTCCAAAAATTGCCTTTATTTAATGTGGTTTAATTCATTTAAAAATAGAAAAATAAGTTTTTATTCACTAAAATTAGAAAAATAAAAGTTACATACCAAATTGCTCAAAATGACAAGTACAATCTAGTTATGATGTTTTCAACCTCATTTGAGCAACTAAAATAGTACTCACTTCCATAATCGCCCGAAAACCCCCTCCGGGGTCTATTTCGGGACTTTTTCACTAAAACCGCATTTCTGACATATGAACCCTAGCAAACCAACGATCATGCTTAGGGCTTTATTTCAGTGCATTAACCTGCTCATGCATACATATTGCGCATTGCATCGATGCCATGTGTTGATTGTTATTCTTCTTTTCGGTGTTGTTTCCCCCTCGGTAGAATGCGACTCCAAAGAGAAGGCCAGCAGTCCAATGGTGAATACTTGATCTTAACTGACAAGTCAAGCACTTATTCCAGAAGATCTTTATCTGGTTTTCTTATAACCAAGGCAAGCATAACCTCTTATCTGCTCATATATGCTTTCGAACAACATTTGAATCTCGTATTTTGCATTCGATTCCAAAGTATTTGATGCTAGTAGATATAGTTCACCTATATACTGCATTGCCTCAATATCCTGATCCACTGCTCCTAGCCTCCATAGAATTGCTTGTGCGCATCGCCAGAGCCTCATATCTGCTTCGCTTAGCTTTACATGTTTGTTACCTCTGCTCCATCCGGTTGATGAATCAGAGCTGCGATAACCTAGTATGATATGATGACGTGGTGAGATGAGAACTGTGTGGTTAACTTGACTAAGGCTTGGACGGGAGGCCACTTGGGAAGTGGTTGTTCGTTCAGTACTTGCCAACCCTAGGAGTAACGTCTCGCCGCGGAAACCAAGACTGAGCGTGCAACCACACGCGAGGCCTAACAGACCGCACTCGACTAACTAACTTGTTTGGTTCTATTCGTGAGTCACGTAGTTTGGGATTTCCATCTGCGTGTGAGTCAAAAACCTTTTGGAGGTGTTTAGGGCGTGACCGGGACCAGTGATGGACGTACACGGATCTTGTTCCCGACTCACAGAACAGGTGCCGTCAGGAGGTAACCAACTCCCCGTTGACGGGGTGGCCCTGTTTGGGTTGACTCATGGATAGGGCTCGACAAGGTAAAGGTTGTGGCCAACCACCCTCTGCCGCGCTCCATGGACGAGCGTACATGTGGCGTTAAGAGTCGGATGGTACGTGTGGGTAAAGTGTACCACCCTGCAGGGATAAATCTTTCGGAAAGCCGTGTCCACGGTTATGGACGACTTGGTGAAAGTCACGGGGTCATAGATAACTTGAACGTGACGTAAAAGATGTTGACAATGCATGGAGGCAGTAGATGAAGGGTGCCTCCCCGGAGATGCCGGGAGGGGTGATCCTTGTAGCATGTGAGGTGCTGGGAAATGATGTTGGTGGATGAAAAGATGATGATTTCAGTAGTTGCTTAGTCCTCTCATCTGTTTTAAAAACTCCATGAGACGTGCTATTCTTCCTCGTTTTGGAAAACAAAGATTGCTTTACGCAAAACAGCCGTCACAAAACATTTCTGAAAATAAGCAGATATATAATAGGTTAACTAAGTCTTGTTGAGTACCTCCCGTACTCAGGTTTGCTTAATTTTGGTTCAGGTGGAGTTCGTCACTTCAGTGATGGTTCGACGTGGACATCGACAAGTAGTTTGGGGTTCCCAGGTAGCAGCCTGGAATCTATGGGCTGGGACGTCGCCTTATGTTGCGGCCTCTTAGGCCTTCTTGGTTCTTGTTGACTAGCAACATAATTTGCCTTCCGTTGTCTGATGTAATGTTGGGTCATGTGACCTCTGCTTGTAAGCTATACTCTAGTAACACCTGTTTAATAAAGCTTCATGTTTAGAGTACTGCTTTGATCGGTTGTTGGTTTCGAGCTCATTGTTATACAGTTTTGGCTATGCCTGCATAGTTGTCGCAGTCGAGGGGTTGTGGAGCCGATGATCCATGTCCGAGCCCGCCTGTCGATTTGATCGGCCTGGGGCGAGGTAACCCCAGTAACCCTCGATTGTTGTTACACTTTCTGGACACATAGCAGCTCTGTATAACTTTGGTCCCGTTCCTTCAGTTTCATCCGACTCGTGGACGCTTGGGTATGCATAATTGGTTATGACTAGCATGGACACAAGGAGTAGTAGACTGGGGATCCGGACTACGTGCCGATGAATCTGGTCTTCCTGCCGTTGTTTGTTGCGGCCGGGGCTGGTAACCCTGAAGCCCTTGTGAGTCCATGGCTAGGAGCACATAACAATATGTATATCTCTGGGTCCGGGGTCTGACAAGTCATGGTATCAGAGCAGGACTGCCTGTAGGAAAACCTTATTGCTTGGTCGATGTTGAGTCTAGTGTTTGTGAAAACTATTTTGAAACTTCAAATGGACTGTGAAAAAAAAAACCTTCTTAGGATTCTTTTTACTCCGTATCTGGTATCGCTCTAACTCTGGGTCACCTTACCTGTTTTGATTTGAAAAGGTTTTGCTATCTCTTCTAGTCATTCAAAACTTAGGTGCCTTCTTTGGCAAGGACGTCTTTTACCCAAGTTGACCTAGTGTTAAGTTCTAGAGTCGTGTGTGTTCCATATACGTTATTTCTTAAACTAGGAGATTCCTTTCCTTCATAATCTCTCAGAGTTGTGTGGATTCCACCTCTTAATGTTCTAAAGTCTTAACATCCTGAACCACGAGATTTCCTTTTCATCTCGAATGTATTCGTTATCCTCTGCTCAAGTACTTCCGGAGCTATTGTTGTCCTTTGAAAGATACTTCATGATTGCTATTCGTAGTGACCTTCAAGGCACTAAGATAGTAGTTATTCCTTTCTCAATGTTTTCATCCTCGGACTTGAACCGAAGGTCCCGGAATGTGCTGAATTGTGGTGAGTTGAGTCATGTGGTTTCATAACCATGTGATGCTCATTCCATCAGTACAGGATGCTGACCTTTAACCCAAGTTCCATTTTCTTTGGATCCCGAAGAATTTGTTCGACCTCGGGATGGCTAGGTAAATTCCAACTCTCCTAGTCATAGGCTTTCTTTTGGAATAAAAAGGGATCACAAAAAAGAGTGTTCTTTATGATTCTCATATCTTTGTTCTTGGTTCAGCTATACCAACCTTTTGGCCTGGGTTCTACACACGAGTATTACCCTGTGCATCCAACGTGATCTCAGGATTTTCCAGAGCACGTTCCTACTCTTTAGTTGCTTTCCGAATTTCGTCCGTTGTTTGGAAACCAAGTTGCTTAGTTGTGTTGGATTTTTTCCAATGCATTTGCTCTTGTTTTCTGGCAAAACATTCCACCTTGGAATGTCAGGAGAAACAAACTCCAGTACCTCGTTCATATTTAGGACCAGGTCAAAGTTTTGTAATCCCCAGAACCAAGAAATTTCATTAGTTTCTGTTCTGTTCTACCTCAGGGTATCACACTCCTTTATATCAAGAGGTCGTGTTGAGTTTCATGGCCTTAATGATGAAGTGATTCTCTCACACATCTTCACTGCCCCTTCCTCCAAGCTTGAATGCTTGAGAATGATGGGTCTGTTCATCGACATGTGTATCAGCTATTCCTAGCATTCTTATTGCTTTGAAAGTTTAAGAAACATCTGTATCCTTCTTAGCACAATCGGTCACCCGGTCTCTACTAAAGTTGGCCGTGGTACCAAATCCGTTCATTCCGGTGCACATTCTTGATCAGAGAGTTAGGTCCATGCCCAAGCTCTCATGTTCATATCAGTTGCTTTGAAAAGCAAGATCCCTTCAAACTCAGAGACATATCGGTGAGTTGTGATATTCTGGTTGTCTTGCTAGAAGTATCACCAGGATTTTCACCTGACCGTAATGTCTAAACAAGGGGGTACCTGAATTGCTCCTTTCTCCAAGGAACTCTGCTGGATATCCTGGACTAGTTGGTTGAGCTTAAACAACAACTGGAGAGTTGTAAGGCAAAAGCTCCGCCTAACTTGATCCTTCGTTAAGGGATGTCTAGTTCTTTCTGTGTTGAAGCATGATAGTATCTCTTCAGTGGACATGCTATCATCCTACCCTGGTTTGATTTGGGCTATCTTCAAATCAAGATCAGATTCAAGGACTATCTTGATGGTGTTTCACTCATAGTGTTTTGCCCAAGTACACCATCATGTCCTTTGGTCTGACCAATATTCTGCCTTGTTCATATATCATATGAATCCCTCTTCTTGGAGTGTTTTGATAAGGGTGTTTTCGAGCCCATCGATGACATCCCTATTTTCTCAAGTTGCAAGAGGTTCATGTTGAACAAATGGCAACAATGTTGGAAATTTTCGAGAACCATCTTTGTTTCATTACGAAGATTGTGTTCTGGATGTTCGAAGTGGCTTACTCCAGTCCATGTGCTTATGGTGAAAGTTGTCGCCATGGATCCGAGTAGAGTTTTCTTGTTCCCTCGGGAATAACCCCAAGTCGGTCATGCATGTGTGGACTATTCCTGAGATGATAGGTTGTTACCTTCCATTTCTTGAAGAAGCTTTCTTCCACACTAAGCCACTGACTGATTATTCGTGAAAGATAATAAGTCCAAGAACTTCGTTATCTTTTTACTCGTCTCCCCAACAAGGACTCCGATGTGTTCTTCTGCAAGTAAGCCATGTAGGTGCAACCGTCTTTCACAAGTTGCTAATACATGAGTTCCATAATCATGCTCATCTTCTTGAGCTTGACATCGTAGTCCATATCTTGAGAATCCAGCATATGTATCTCGTTGGTAACCGGTGCAAGCTCTTCAATCAAACACGTTGAGTCTGAGTTATCAGCCCACTAACCAGAGCTGAATCTCAAGCAGCAACGATGGTTGGTGCTTCCTCAAGAGAATTGAATTAGGTCTTTTCAAAATCTGGCATGGTTGATGTTGTGGTTGACACCATTAGCCGGAAGGCGTAATGTCATATCTCTTTGAATCCGTAAGAACAACCACTTTCCGTGAGAATTCTTGTATGGCTCATTCCAACAAGTTTCCCTCTCGCTAGATGACCTATAGAAGGCTTGTCATGAGCCTGGTATCTGTATCCAGAACGTCCAGGAGAACTCGGAAGTTGACATTTCCAATATCTCTCTGTTGAACCTCCCAAAACCTTTGTTCTGGTGGAAACAAGTTCCTCGTGAAAAACATCTCGTGGTGCTTTGTGACCGCCATTGATCAGTTTCCTTTCTCAAGTTGTTTGTACCTCAAGTTCTGTTCATCTCACACATTGTGTGAATTTGTCAGTTACTTCAGCCATGGAGTCTTAACCATGTGGTAGATGTATTGCTACGTCTAAACCGCAATAGGAAAAAGATTCCTTTTTCCTTCCGGTATTCTAATCCCCGTTGGTTAACCATCCTTATGGTGTGAACAGGAATTCCTCCCTAATTACGGTGTTATTACATCCTTTGGTTACTCATATTCTGTTGTGAAGTAACATCCTGATCCTTGACAAGGATTTCAAGAAACTGTTATTGATGAGTGAAAGTTCCGTTATCTTCCGTGTCCATCACGAAGAGTGAACATAATGCCGTATCCAAATTCTTGGACGCACGAATTACAGTGTTTTCTCGTGTTCTCCCTCGTCTACGGATATTACATTGTGATATCCAAGACAATCCTTTCCATCTTGGTTTTCTGTTTGAAGAAACCTCAATGTCACAAGTTGTTCAACCTTTCTCTTCGAAAAGGATTTAAAGTCTTCTGCAAAGCTCATATTCTAAATCCTTTCAAGAACCATCGTCCATAAACTTGAAACCATCTTTTATTCCCTCTGTTATCTTGATGTGTTCCATGCCTGTTAACTCAAAAGTTCCTTAGGAACATTCTTGTCCTGAGTTAGCCATGCGATACTCGATCTTCGTGAAGATCAGTTCCTAAGAGTTTTCCCTCCTACCTAAGGTGTATCCGTTCAATACTTCAAGATGCTACGGATCAACCTCTTCAGAAGAGAACCGTAAGGTTCGAGAAGATCGTTCAAAACCGGTGTTCCTTCTTTCTTCCCCTTCGAGAATCTTGGGACGAGATTCTTGTAAGGGGGGTAGATTTGTAACATCCCAATTTTTGCTAAATTAGGGTTGTGGTGTTGTTGGCATCTCATACATGCATGAATCAAAAATTTAAACCATGTTTTAAACAATTTGGTTTGTGAATTCAAATGGTTTGAGAAAATTCCAGCAGATAGTACTTAAAAGGGGTTCCAAAATTTTGTACTGAAAAGTAATTCAATTTCACCACAGGAAAACATGGCTTGGTTGGAAATTTGATAAGCTTTCCAAAACTTATTTCTGCCAATGTTTCTGTTTGCAAAAAGGTCCCCAAAACCTTTGGTTTTTGTTCTGTTTTTAAATAGAAAGGGACTCGTTTGCAATTTTCAGGAAAGACAGGGGGTTTTGGAGAAAAACTCCTTTGTCTTCTACCTCCAGACGGTAAGCAGCTCGGTGGAGCTGCTCCCGCCGTCGATCCTGCGAGGGGATACCCACCCTCCGCCGCTCCCTGTGAGGGAGGATAAGGAACCGGTGTGCCCCTCCCTCCCTCCATCCTCTGCTCTCCCTCTCGCTCTCTGTACCCTGCCGAATACCAAACCCTAACCCTACCGTCGCCCGGCGCCGCTCGTCGCCGGCGATGCGGCCTCTCCCGAGCCCCACCGAGCGTCTCATCATCACCGCCATCCCTGCCTCGACCTCCTCGAGCTCGAACAGCCTCCGGGAAGCTCGGGAGAGCTTCAATTTACGCCGGCCATCCGCCACGGCCGCCGCCATCTCTTCCTCGCCGCCGGCGCTTGCGCCACCTAATCGAGTCCCCGACCACCGCATCGTGTTCACAGTGAGCACCCGAGCTTCTCGGTGGTTTTCCCTTCCTCCCTCCCCCTCCGCATCTCTCCGCCGCCGACGACCGTCGTCCGCCGCCGCGGTTCTTCACGCCGGCGAAGATTCCGGCGACCAAATGGTCAATCGCCAGTACCCCTCAATTCCCCGTGAGCTCCTCTCCGCCGCTGTATAGTTCGTTTCTTCGAATTCGCACAAATTCGGCCGAATTTCATCTCATCTGTGAGGAACCAGAGCAGATGACATCACTGCTGCGTCACAGTGACGTCATATATCCCTGTTTTTAATAATTCCAGAAATGGATAAAATTTGAGTAATTAATATCTTTTTATCTGTTACTCAGAAAAATAAAATAAAAATATGGTTATGCTCATAAAAATGTTCTCTACCCAAAAATGTCATTTCCACACATTTTTGAGAAAGTCCAAAAATTTCCTTTATTTAATGTGGTTTAATTCATTTAAAAATAGAAAAATAAGTTTTTATTCACTAAAATTAGAAAAATAAAAGTTATATACCAAATTGCTCAAAATGACAAGTACAATCTAGTTATGATGTTTTTAACCTCATTTGAGCAACTAAAATGGTACTCACTTCCATAATCGCCCGAAAACCCCCTCCGGGGTCTATTTCGGGACTTTTTCACTAAAACCGCATTTCTGACATATGAACCCTAGCAAACCAACGATCATGCTTAGGGCTTTATTTCAGTGCATTAACCTGCTCATGCATACATATTGCGCATTGCATCGATGCCATGTGTTGATTGTTATTCTTCTTTTCGGTGTTGTTTCCCCCTCGGTAGAATGCGACTCCGAAGAGAAGGCCAGCAGTCCAATGGTGAATACTTGATCTTAACCGACAAGTCAAGCACTTATTCCAGAAGATCTTTATCTGGTTTTCTTATAACCAAGGCAAGCATAACCTCTTATCTGCTCATATATGCTTTCGAACAACATTTGAATCTCGTATTTTGCATTCGATTCCAAAGTATTTGATGCTAGTAGATATAGTTCACCTATATACTGCATTGCCTCAATATCCTGATCCACTGCTCCTAGCCGCCATAGAATTGCTTGTGCGCTTCGCCAGAGCCTCATATCTGCTTCGCTTAGCTTTACATGTTTGTTACCTTTGCTCCATCCGGTTGATGAATCAGAGCTGCGATAACCTAGTATGATATGATGACGTGGTGAGATGAGAACTGTGTGGTTAACTTGACTAAGGCTTGGACGGGAGGCCACTTGGGAAGTGGTTGTTCGTTCCGTACTTGCCAACCCTAGGAGTAAGGTCTCGCCGCGGAAACCAAGACTGAGCGTGCAACCACACGCGGGGCCTAACAAACCGCGCTCGACTAACTAACTTGTTTGGTTCTATCTGTGAGTCATGTAGTTTGGGATTTCCATCTGCGTGTGAGTCAAAAACCTTTTTGAGGTGTTTAGGGCGTGACCGGGACCAGTGATGGACGTACACGGATCTTGTTCCCGACTCACAGAACAGGTGCCGTCAGGAGGTGGCCAACTCCCTGTTGACGGGGTGGCCCTGTTTGGGTTGACTCATGGATAGGGCTCGACAAGGTAAAGGTCGTGGCCAACCACCCTCTGCCGCGCTCCATGGACGAGCGTACATGTGGCGTTAAGAGTCGGATGGTACGTGTGGGTAAAGTGTACCACCCTGCAGGGATAAATCTTTCGGAAAGCCGTGTCCACGGTTATGGACGACTTGGTGAAAGTCACGGGGTCATAGATAACTTGAACGTGACGTAAAAGATGTTGACAATGCATGGAGGCAGTAGATGAAGGGTGCCTCCCCGAAGATGCCGGGAGGGGTGATCCTTGTAGCATGTGAGGTGCTGGGAAATGATGTTGGTGGATGAAAAGATGATGATTTCAGTAGTTGCTTAGTCCTCTCATCTGTTTTAAAAACTCCATGAGACGTGCTATTCTTCCTCGTTTTGGAAAACAAAGATTGCTTTACGCAAAACAGCCGTCACAAAACATTTCTGAAAATAAGCAGATATATAATAGGTTAACTAAGTCTTGTTGAGTACCTCCTGTACTCAGGTTTGCTTAATTTTGGTTCAGGTGGAGTTCGTCACTTCAGTGATGGTTCGACGTGGACATCGACGAGTAGTTTGGGGTTCCCAGGTAGCAGCCTGGAATCTATGGGCTGGGACGTCGCCTTATGTTGCGGCCTCTTAGGCCTTCTTGGTTCTTGTTGACTAGCAACATAATTTGCCTTCCGTTGTCTGATGTAATGTTGGGTCATGTGACCTCTGCTTGTAAGCTATACTCTAGTAACACCTGTTTAATAAAGCTTCATGTTTAGAGTACCGCTTTGATCGGTTGTTGGTTTCGAGCTCATTGTTATACAGTTTTGGCTATGCCTGCATAGTTGTCGCAGTCGAGGGGTTGTGGAGCCGATGATCCATGTCCGAGCCCGCCTGTCGATTTGATCGGCCTGGGGCGAGGTAACCCCAGTAACCCTCGATTGTTGTTACACTTTCTGGACACATAGCAGCTCTGTATAACTTTGGTCCCGTTCCTTCAGTTTCATCCGAATCGTGGACGCTTGGGTATGCATAATTGGTTATGACTAGCATGGACACAAGGAGTAGTATACTGGGGATCCGGACTACGTGCCGATGAATCCGGTCTGCCTGCCATTGTTTGTTGCTGCCGGGGCTGGTAACCCTGAAGCCCTTGTGAGTCCATGGCTAGGAGCACATAACAATATGTATATCTCTGGGTCCGGGGTCTGACACCAATCTTCAGAACTTGTTCTTGTCCCTTGCTGGGACACCGAGTGTGCCAAACCCGGCTGGTCCAGTTCATCCAATAACCCCACCAGGCTTTCTTGTCCCGGCTCAGCCGGTGCGTTTCTAACCACCTATGCAGCTGCACGGTAACCCGAATCCTGCTCCGGTCTATGAGAAGCCCCCACCAGAGAGGTTTCATACGCCGCAAGGTCATTTCAACAATCTGATGGATAATATTTGGGCGGCTACGAATAGTCTGGCTCGAATTCCGGTCGACCCAAATAATCCTGTAGGAATTGAAGGCAGGAGAGCAATTGAGATGTTACAAACAACAGTGGTCCAGCAGATGAATTATAGTAACCAGGAGAAGATACATTCTACTCCCTATAACAGCAGGAACTCATTGCCAAGAAGTCACCATAGAAATTTGCCTGTTTCGGCTGCCTCTAGCAACGCAAAACGGCAACAGCCTATCCCACCCAGGTAGACTGTATCACTTGCACCTGGAGTTATAAATATGGGACATAGAGTCGCAGAACCGGAAACATAAATCTGGGTCATGTTCAAATTACAGTTCAAAATCCATCCTCAAACCCAGCTTCGACCGGGTCTCGCAGGATTGGAATTCAATGTCTTGGTCCTGCAATTAGGAACAAAAGAATACCAGTTGACTTTAAAGGACCTCGCAAAGTCGTAAATTATACCCCAGACATGGAACGTGCGGATTGGATAGAAGGTTATGACATGGCGGTGAATATATTTGTCATGGGATAATCACGGCAGACGTTACCGGGGGTAACTGATCTTGGGGCAAGACGACACAGGTGTTTGGGAGAGGGTTTAGCTCAGAGGAAAACATGGTGCAATTCGATCTGGCAGCCGGCAATCAAAGTCGCCGAGTCTCCGATCTTGATATAACAACTCGACTATGGGATTACACTGGATGCTCGATATCAAGCGATATTGCTAGGGTTCTTAAATCTCTGTCTAAAACTAGACCTGGGGGTCGGTTTATAAAGCACCCGTACCCCCTGGCTTATTCCCCAAGGCGCATCCTGGATCCTACCCGGACACGGCGCACAAACCCTAGCTTTCCTTTACAGTAACCCACAATCCGGATTACTGGGCCTACAAACTTGGGCCTTCCACAAGCTCCCTTATCCTTAGCCGGATCCTGCGCACCGTCCTTTGGGCCGGGTTACTCCTTGGAGTTTGGCCTACCGGGTTATCATCCCCCCGTCAGTAGTCCCCAGAATAGCCTGGGCTTCATGGATCCTCCATGAAGCGCTCGCTATTCCCTGCAAAGATATCAAACATACAGGCATATAGAGGCCGGGTTAAGATGCTCTGATATTCAGCTAGGCCTTACTCCACGGCGGCCATGTAGTAACCCGGGTTTTTCCCCCAAACACCTTTAATTTTCCAGGTCTAAAACCCTAATTCCATACTCGATAATCGATCCTGATATCACGGGATGGATTCCCTTCTCTCTTTTATCCAGATGCCTTGCTCAATATTTGGCGCATATCTCGCAGAAACTTGAATAAATAGCCGTTTACCTCCGCAACTCCCGGCCCCCACTCACCGAACCGGGCTTACCCACTTATACTATAAATAAGCTCCTTGGGGGTAACCCGAACCCTAATGGCTCATTTCCCCCCATTCCGCTTCCTTTCTCCTTCTCAGCTCACTCTCACTGAGCACCACCACGGAAATCCCGCGCGTATCACCGGAGCCCATCGGCCGGAGGCTGCGCTCCGCCACGACTCGCCCCGCGCCGCCGCCGAGATCCGCCGGCGAATCCCCAAACGGCCCGTCAAGGACCGCAAAGGGACACCAGGCTTGCGCCATCTGCCTCCGCAAAGCCTCGCTCAGATCTCCTCCGGTAAGCCACTTGCGTCCATTAATTCGCCCTTGCACTTTTTGATTTCACCTTAGATTAGATCCAAATCGACCCGCCAACGATCCCTCGGCCATGCCGAATTAAGTTGCTAACATTCTTTCCAGCTCGCATAATAGATAGGTTATGGGTTCCAATCCATTCTCCTACTACCTGCAAGTACTAATTTCGCCACAAATCCGAAGATAAGATTCCCAATCTAGGCCCGATCCACTCAAAATTTCCGCCTTGGCCTCAATCACCCGGCCAGACTTCCCCTTTTCAGTTCCTTTTATTCGCGTTAAGTGTCTATGCGGCCATCCATCGTCCCCAAAGAACCCCTTCAACATTTAGATCTCCATAATTTTCGTCATAATACTTGATACCCGGACAATTTCGAACTTTACTCGGTGAGCTAACACCCGGGTTGCACGCAATTTTTCATGTCTCAATATTACCCCACCGATACTCGGTCGGCTCACAACTTCCGGGTCTTAGTCCTCTTATCCTTTTACTTTGCATTTTGCAGGTCAACCACATGGCTCCCAAAAAGCAGGGGAAAACTCCAACCAAAGTTAAAGCCGCCAACTCCATATCCGCCAACTGGGCGCGGTCTACAGTCACCAAATCCAAGTTGGAGGAACTAGTGGAGCTGGGAGTCCTTCCTCCTCAAGAGGATATCCAATGGAGAGTGCCGGGTAAGGAGACCCGGCCCACCCCGACAAAAGGCGAGGTAATTTGCTTTGTGGAACATGTGACCCGGGGCTTCCGCCCACCGGGTCACCCCTTTTTCCGTGATGTTTTAAATCATTACGGTCTCCGCGTCTTTGATATCGGGCCTAATTCTGTTCTCAACATCTCCCACTTCATAGTCCTTTCCGAATCATACTTGTGCACTTCGCCAAGTCTAGCTCTTTTCATCGAGCTTTTTCAATGCAAACCGTGCCGCGAGAGCGGTGACGGGGCGCTTCTCGCTTGCGGCGGGGTTTCCATCCAGCGCCGCAAGAATTCTCTGATGCCACCCCTCACCCTTAATTCCCATGTCAAGCACTGGCAGCTCTCCTACTTCTACTGCCAAGACACCTCCCCACCCGGCCAAAGGAAGCTGCCGGGTTACTCAGATGGTTTTCTTGACATCTCTGATAAATTTAGTGCCTTTGCCCCTGACTCGGACAGGGAGGCAATTCAACCTCTTTTAGCCAAAATCACCACTCTCACAGCCCAAGGCCTCATCGGGCTCAACCTGGTGAAGACTTGGGTAGATTTTCGGATTCAACCCAACTCCATCCGCACAAAGTTAATGTGCGAGTATTCAGGGCAATCTACAGACCCGCTCCGGTACTCCGACAACATCTTCGCAGCTGGCGATACTCATAAAACCATCAAGGGCTTTCTGACCGAAAAGCTCGAGGTAATCCGGAACATATCCGGGTTAGAGCCCTTCACGCTTGAGAACCCAGCCCCCAAGGTGAAAACCCGACTTTGATGCCTTTACCTTTGCTCTTTCCACTTAATGCAGTTAATAACCCTTATGCTAACACTTTTCAGGCTGACGATGATTTTTGGAAAACCAATGCCTCCCCTAGCTCCGAAAGTCCAGAGGGGCAAGAAACTGTTAACTCGGACGAAGGTACTCTCCGGATTTTATTTGGTTCCCTTGAACTCACCATAACCCCTTCATTTCCAACCATAACTTTTGATGATATCCAGAATAAGAAGATGACGAGGAAGAAAACTCCGATGGCAAGGTAGAATCCGCCAGCGACGAGGAAGAACTGGAGCCGACAGTCAAGGTCGGATCCAAAAGAAAGACTCAAGAGGACACCTCCAAGGTTTCATATCTCCTCCTCGCATTCAACTCGCATTACTTTAATGATATACTTGAGCTACCTTGACGTTATCCCACTGGTCGTTCTTGAAGGAGTCGCCCGTAACCAAGCGTAGGTCAACTCGAAATCACCCGGGTGATGATGCCCTTAACCCGGGTATTTCATCGACCCCCCCGCGGCGGGCTGGTAATTACCCTATCTTTTCTGGGTCAACACATTCTCTTTAAACCATTCCCATATGACATCTAACTTGATAATTTCCAGCTTCTCCCGAGTCCAGCGATGGATTTCCTTGTGACTTTGCGGTGAATACCGGGTAAGATCCCCTTCCTGATGTTCCACCATATTTCATCACCCTTTCTTGACTGTGTATTTAGCTACTCACTGACAACATCTTATAGGGCCACGGTCGTTATCAGCGATCAAGAGGAAACGGGGACCGAGGGCCCGGGTAAGGGGAGCCCGGCTGATAAGACTACAGCCGCGTCCAGCGATGAAAAACAAGCGTCGCCGCCAAACCCGGACACGCAAGGAGCCGAGTATCCCATTGCTTCCCATGCAAGCAAGAAGAACAAAACCACCGTCTTGGGTGCAGAAGAAGGAGCGTCGGATTCCGACACACAAATGACCCGGGTTCCGCCTCCTACTAAGAAGAAAGCTCCTTCCCGGAATTTTCAAGGCCCCAGGTCTTCTGATACGAGTAAAGACACTTTCGATCAGTTGATGAACACTCTCCTCACTATGAAGACTTCTGAGAGCCAGATCTTGGAGCGCATGGCTGCAGAGCACCAGGTAAGGACACTTTGTATCTCATATTGCATACCTAGTCCCCAAGTTCCAAGTATGACTTGCAAATGTAATGCTTGGCACTTTACGCCACATTCAGCTTTCCATACAATCCAACTAATACTTGCATTCCTTGCTACTTACAGGCACATATAACCCGGTCTGATGAAACTTTACTGAAGACCGAACAACTTCTTCTTGCCGAGATGAAACGAAGGGAAATCCTTGAGGATGACATGAAAACCTTGAAGAAAGATGTTTACAAATACAAGAAGAAGTGCAATGTCGCTCAGACCGAACTGAAGAAACTATCGGAACAGGTTTCCGATACTTATCAGATCTTGCTCAGTAAGTTTTCTGCTGTCGATTGGCTTCATGTCTTTGCTTTATTATAGCAGACTCGGGATTACTGATACGCTCTTTCTTTTGTTACGACTGCAGGTGCCAACCTTGCGGCCCCAGAGGAAAATGCCATTGTCAAGGCTAGAACCCTCAAGACTGTGCTCCGGACTTTCTTTGCCGGAACAAAATTTATATTGGACGCTGTGAAGTGGCCTACGGAAGTATATCCGGGTGAAGAGAATCTCGTTCAAGCCTGCTCCACTGTGCCTGGCTGGATTGAAATCTGGAAACGCTCATCATGCCGGATTGGAATGACCCGGGCTTTTACTCTGGCCAAGGCTTTCTTTCCAAAGCTTGACCCGGCAAAAGTAACATCCGGGTTTCCCGAATTCAAGGCTGACGGTTCCAAATTTACACCCAAGGATTTCAAAGCCATACAAGCCGCAGTGCGCCCCTCAGCTACCACTTTGGCCGATAGCTTGGATCTAAATACGATTATGAGTGCATACGACGCTGATGGCAAAGTTATTACGGAGGAAGCGCCCCCGCCTTTTGATATCTTGGAGAAGTGGGTTTCTAGCTCGGCCAGGAAGAGGGAGGCGACTGGGAAGAGAGAGGCCGAGTTAGGATCGGGCCCGTCTGCCTCTACACCAGCCGTCCCTCCACCAGTCCGCCCTGATGCAATGAGTCCGGGTAAGGGTGCCGGGAAGGCTAAGCAGCAAACCCAGGACTCAGACCCGGAAGGCCGTACTTAGGAGGCCGAATAGGGCCGTACTATCATAATACCTTGTAATGCTTTGTATTCACACTGTTATGCTTTTGATGGTGCGCCTGTGCACCCCTGATACTGACGCCGTACCTTGTAACGTACTTTTAGTCCGTGATATACTTTGCGGCTTTCCTGGCCTTTTGATAACCGTATTGCTTGCCTATTCTTTGAACTTTTTCTCGATACCCGATTCTCTATTTTGGCTCCCTTCGTAAGACTCGGTTTTCCGAGTACCAGGGGCTTTGATACGTGGACTTTTTCTTTAAGTCCCCAAGACTCGGATGGTGAGGTTTTTCGAACTGCGATAGCCAAGTAGTTTGTTTCTGTTTCGAAGTCCCCAGTCCCCAGGACCCAAAGTCCGAGTCATGGGGGTGTGGCCTTTCTCAGAGAACAAATTATTTTTTTACCGAGTCGCAAGCCTAAAGCCATTCCGTGTGAATACTGAAGTTATGCTTGATAGTTGTTGAGTTTCCGGCTTATAGCCTTGTACTCTGCATAAACTTGTGGTTTAGATGACCCTTTTGACTATCTTGTACTGTAAGCCGGCTTTCGCGTGGATACCATGTTGTTACATCCATACGAGAACAGTGTCAGGTAAGTCCCATTGGGCTTCATGGCTGATTGTAATCGTAAGCGAACGAATCATGCCACTTTAGTGCGAGTCACATCGAGCTTAAGTAAGAAAAGTCAAGAAAATTTGGCTCCTTTGTCCAGTTATAAGATTGCAGCCGTACTCGTTTGCAAATAATCGGCCCTTATAACTTATAGGCATCAAGGCCGGGTCTTTTGGGTTGCTAGCTGGGCTACTTGAGCCGCCAGCCCCCGAGACCTGTATATACTCAACATTCTTAATGATACGGAAATACTGATGCCACGTGGATACTACTTACTTGCAATCAGGCTGTAACAAAATAGGACTTGATAACCATCTCTTTATTGCTGCAAGAAAGTTTGGATCAGCAGGCCGCCTCATTAAAAACCTTCCAGTCCCCTTAGGTACCCTGGGTAGGAAAAGAGCGCGTCTGACCTGCTGCCCGTTACATTGTTTAGTTCTTCGTGGACACCGGTCCCGAACCGGCGTGACCGGTGCACATTCTCCACACGTTAGACTTTTTCATGACGAGTACCGGGTTTGCTAGCCAACCCGGGTAAGGCGTTTCCATGACATGGCCGGTTGTGAGTGATCGTGCAGCTTCTTCTTCTGTGGCGGATTGTTTGGAGGGGCCATCCTTGACAAAAGCCACCATTTTAGCATCTTGTGTTACCTTGGATTTTACTCGTCCGCCTTCAGTACTCGGCCTTTTTGATGTGGCTCTACCCTCCGGGTCTGCCTGAGACCGGTACTGCTTGAGTTCTTCTTTTCTACAGGCCTGCTCGGCCATTGCTGCATCTCCTTCGTCGCATTCAGCTGCTATGTCTCGATTTCCATGTATGGTAATGGTCTTCTTGGGACCCGGGATTTTTAGCTGTAGATATACGTAACACGGCCTAGCCATGAATTTGGCGTAAGCCGGCCTTCCAAATAACGCATGATAAGGGCTGCGCAATTTGACTACCTCAAAGGTAAGCCACTCAATTCGATAGTTATCCTTTGACTCTCCAAAGGCTACCTCCAATGCGATTTTTCCCTCGGGGCATGCTGAATGACCCGGCACTATCCCATGAAAAACTGTTGAGCTTTTTTGCAGCTGAGATTCCTTGAGACCCATGCGTAGGAAGGTTTCCCAATACAGTATATTGATGCTGCTTCCACCATCCATTAAAACCTTTTTCAGTTCGTACCCATTGACTTGCGGTGCGACTACTAGTGCCAAGACTCCTGGGTGCTCCACTCTTTCTGGGTGATCCCTTCTGCTCCATGTTACCTCCTGTTCTGACCATCTCAAGTACCTCGGGACAGCTAACGAAACTGAGTTGACCGCTTGCTTCAGTATCTTTTTGTCCTTGTTAGAGCCTCCTGTGGTGTGCACATGATATTGACCCAATTGTTTGGGGTTAGCTTGGAAACCTTCTGCCCCCCCTTGGTTATTACCTTGATTTCCAGCCGCCGGATTACCGGCTGGGGGTGGGCCGTTGCCCGGGTTTGCCCCTGGACCCGGTCCTCCTCCCCGCCCTGCACCTCGCATAGCTCTGTGCACTTCCTCATTTTTCCATCTTTGTAAATCGGCGCACTGTTCTAGGGAGTGGTTAGCTGGCCTGCCATTCCTGCTGTGCTTCGGGCATGCCATCCTGAATATGTCCCAATTGTTACCCGGCCTTGGTGGACCTTGATAGTTTCCTCCATTGTGGTTACCTCCGTTGGAATTTCCTTCTGCTCTGGGCCTCGAAGACCCGGCTTCTGTGTTGGCGACAAACTCGGAGCCTCCTTCGAACGGGCGCTTGTTCTGGCTATTTCCGTTATTACCTGATGCTGATCCATTGCCGGTTCTTCCGTTATTGCTTGTGTTTGCTTTTACCTTCTTGTCATCAGCTTCTTCTTCTGTAGTATCTGTCGCAGCGTGTTTGTTGCACTCATCCATCAATTCTCCCATTGTAACCTCCGACGCATTTCGACTGGACTTCATGCGAGTTAACTTTTGCACTAAAGGTATATACTTGCATGTTTTTGCCATGGCCTGTAGTGCATCCTTGGGCTGGATATCCGTGGATGAGTGAAGTATCTCCATAACCCGGCGCACCCAACTACGCGCCGATTCTCCCTTCTTCTGGACGCATCGCTCTAGATCATCAATAGTGAATAATTTCCTGCAGGTCCCGTGAAAGTGCTTGACAAACGCGGTCTTCAATTCCTCCCACGACTTGATCGATCCTTCCGGCAAATTGGTGAACCACAATTTTGCTGCTCCTTCCGACATCATCAGGTACATGAACTTGGCTTGGAGGTTCTCGGACGCGTTGCGAATTGACATTGCCATCTCGTAACTGCTTAGCCATGTTTCGGGATCCATAGTTGGCTCATAATTCACTACTTTCCCCGGCTCTTTGAATTTTTCCGGGTAAGGTTCAGCTCTGATACTGTCCGAGAGACACTTAGGCCCCGCAAGAACGGTTGAGGCCGGCCTGGCTCTAGAAACGTGTGATACCGCGGGGGGCGCGGCTGGGCGCGATGCTGCGGGAAGTCCATGCGCTGCAGACCCGGCCGCGGCCCTCCGAGCCCTAGAACTGTCCACGACGGCCTGTGCTGCTGATGCTACCTGAGCGCGGGGAGGAGGCGGCATTTGCTGCTGCTCTTCCCTCCGTCGCGCTGAACTTGTTTGGATATTCCCTTGCTGCTGACTGACGTATGGCGTCCCGTGCATACCGCTTCTGTGATCCGGATAATTGGCTTGCTGTGCCACCGCAGTGTGCAACAGATCGATGGCTTGCCGAGTCTTCTCTGCATGGGGCGACTCTCCCACAGGGATTTGATTCAACGCGAGTGTCGCTGCATATACATTGTCCATGGGGTTATTGTAGTGGCCGGCTGGTGTGCGGAACCGTGACGGCGGCGGTGGTGGTAGATCGTTGCCGGTTGTGACTCTAGTTTGTGGTGGGGGTAACCCGGTCCGCTCATTTGCCGGATGTGTCGCTGCTGTCACCTGTTGGGGTGCGGTTCCCTGGTTCACCACTGGTATCGGCTGGTCCGGAGGTGTAACAAATAAATTAGCCGGATTAATAACCCCGCCCATTGCTGGTAACCTGGTGTGGTGCCTTTGATGTATTCTAGACGTTTCCTCTCGGAGCCGGGTTTCCAACGCATCTAGCTCACGCCGCCGCGTGGCCATCCCTTGCCTTTCTGCCTCTACCTGCCTTCTTTGCTGTTCCAGCGCACGACGAGCCACATCCAGATCCCTGACGCGTTCCGCTGCGTTTTCCGGAGTGATAACCGTTGCGAGAACCGTGGGGTCTAGAATCAGATTGTTATCGAATAAGGCCGGGTGGCGCGGGTTCGAAGGACCCGCCCCTGGTGTCCGGTTTTCTAAGAATCCGAACGTGTTTGCATGCAACTCCTCATCCGCTGCTCTGCTGGTTACTGACGCCGACTCTCCATCAACCCGGGCCAAGACCGGGTCTCCGTCAGCCGCGCCCTGTCGCTGGGCCACTGCCTGAGCCGCCCCGACTGATGCCGCGGTTGCGTTTCCTTGGTTGGCCGCGGGGGCCGCATAGACTGCAACTCGGCGTACGATATCCGGTGTAAATTCATGCTGTTCTTCCTCACCGTTCTCCTCATACCGGTTTTCCAGTAGATCCAGGATAGACCCGGTATCATCTTCTCTTTCGGCCCGGTCGCGTGGGGTCCATGCCGGCTCCTCCGGCTGTTCCCACTCCGCGATGGGTTCTTCTGCCGGATGTGTCGTTCCAATCGATTCTTCATCATCTGATCGGGTAGACGTGGCTTTTCCTGGCATAGAATCAGATCCAACGTTGTCAGGGATCGAATTGGAAGCACATACCATACCAATGAAGACGCTGATCCGGCCGATCGTCACGACGGATCCGGATTCGAGGTGATCCGACTCCGGCCCCAGCCGGAATCGTCCACCATCTTTTCTCCTTCGTGGTCGATGTAGACTTCGCCGATGACAAGATTCTCCATGCCCTTCTGAGCTTCTCCCGTGATGTAAACACCTTTGGACGCAGGCCCCACGGTGGGCGCCAACTGTCGTGGGATAATCACGGCAGACGTTACCGGGGGTAACTGATCTTGGGGCAAGACGACACAGGTGTTTGGGAGAGGGTTTAGCTCAGAGGAAAACATGGTGCAATTCGATCTGGCAGCCGGCAATCAAAGTCGCCGAGTCTCCGATCTTGATATAACAACTCGACTATGGGATTACACTGGATGCTCGATATCAAGCGATATTGCTAGGGTTCTTAAATCTCTGTCTAAAACTAGACCTGGGGGTCGGTTTATAAAGCACCCGTACCCCCTGGCTTATTCCCCAAGGCGCATCCTGGATCCTACCCGGACACGGCGCACAAACCCTAGCTTTCCTTTACAGTAACCCACAATCCGGATTACTGGGCCTACAAACTTGGGCCTTCCACAAGCTCCCTTATCCTTAGCCGGATCCTGCGCACCGTCCTTTGGGCCGGGTTACTCCTTGGAGTTTGGCCTACCGGGTTATCATCCCCCCGTCAATATTGTAAGTAATTGATGCAGCGTGCGCACGATACCTAAGTGTGGTGTTAGAAGGATCTGCAAAGTCCTGGTTAAAAAACTTGCCTGCAAACTCAATCAATAACTGGCAAGAGCTGAAAGATCAGTTCATAAAAAAAAATTCAAGGAACATGCAAACGCCCAACAACTATTGCAGACTTGGAAAACTGCATTCAAAAGGAAGGGGAGTCTGCCCAACATTGGTCACGGCGTGTTGCAGAAATCATTCATTCATCCTTCGGACTCACGGCCCAGCAAGCAGTCATAGCCCTAGAGAGAAACTGCATATTTGACCCATTAAAACATAAGCTGAGACGTATCAAGCGGTACGTGGGCGATATGAGTGAGCTGATGGATGTTATGACCAATTAGGCAGAATCTGACCAAACCAAGGACGCAGAGTCAGACAACAAGAAGTCCGCAAAAGGGAAGAAAACTGGGACCAAGGGTAATCAGAACCCGAATCAGAGCAACGGGACTTCCCATAGTCATAATAATAACAAGCGCAAGAACAGGGAAGACACCTCAGATTTGGTGGCCAATACAAATACAGGTTATAGGAACCAACGTTAGGGTAACAATTTCAGAGGAAGTCAATTTTTTTGACCAAACTATTTTGCACAGGCACAACAGGCTTTAAAGGGTCCATGCCCTCGTCACAGCAAAGATGGAAAGGTAGCAAACCACTCCTGGGAAAATTTCTTCATAATGCAGGGCTTCAGACCTAGTGGAAACAATAACTACGGACCAGGAGACAATAGAGGTGGCAACCCAGGTAACATGGGAGGTGGTCATCCGGGAACCGGCAATCCCGAACCTGGAAATCATAATCCGGGTCATCATGGTCAGGGTAACCAAAGAAGTAACCCGGGTGGTAGTCACCAAGGAGGAAATTATGGGTTTCAAACCAATCCGAAGCAATTGAGTTCTGGTCAGTATCACGTATTTACCACTAGTTCATGCAGGAGAGAGAGATGTGCAGAAGCGAGCGGTCAATGCAGTAGCTCCTGCTGTTCCTAGGTGGTTGAATTGGTCAGAGCAGCACATAACCTGGATTCGAGCAGACCATCCTCCACGTGTTGATAACCCAGGAAGTGTGGCTTTGGCTGTGGCTCCGCAAGTTGGAGGATATAAGTTATACAAGGTGTTGATGGATGGAGGAAATAGCATAAATATAATTTATTATGATACCTTCAAAAGGATGAACCTGTAAGAAAAACAGCTTCAGCCATCATCAACCGTATTCCATGGAATTTTCCCTGATAAGTCTGCGCAGCCTATTGGAAAAATATATCTTGAAGTTGCTTTCGGAGTATTTGAAAATTACAGGACAGAGATGTTGGCATTCAAAAATGTCAAGTTTAAAAGTCCATATCATGCCCTATTTGGGAGGCCGGTTTATGCCAAGTTTATAGCAAGACCCTGTTATGTGTATGTTAAACTGAACATGCCAGGTCCTCATGGAAATATTACTGTCAATGGAGACAGAGACATAGCTCTGGAATGCGAGGAAGGTGATGCAAGTTACGCAGAATCAGCTTGTGCGGATGAGGAATTGAAGTTATATAAATTACAAGTCGACCCAGATTATATGACCTCACTCAAGAAGCCATCGGCCGAGTCCAAATTGAAGTTTAAGTCCGCTCAAGATACTAAACTGGTGGATTTCACACCTGATGACTCATCTAAGCAGTTCAACGTGGGGCTCATATGACTGACAAATAGGAAAGCACGCTCATCAAGTCCCTCCGTTAGAATTGAGACATCTTTGCATGGAAACCTCCTGACATGCCAGGTGTTCAAAGGGAACTTGCTGAGCACAGTTTGAATGTGCACCCTAACCTAAAACCGATTTGCCAGTTCCTCCGTCATTTCAATGACGAGAGAAGAAAATCAATTGGAGAAGAAATAGCCAGGCTTCTGGCAGCTGGCTTTATAGTGGAAGTATTACATACAAAGTAGTTAGTAATCCAGTTCTCGTCCTAAAGAAAAACGGGACATGGAGAATGTGCATAGACTATAGAGGCCTGAAGAAAGCATGTCCTAAGGATCCGTTCGCCTTACCCCGGATCGATCAGATTATAGACTCCACGGCTGGTTGCGAACTTCTATGTTTCCTGGATGCTTACTCAGGTTATCATCAAATCAAAATGAAAAAAGAGGATCAAGAGAAGACCTCATTCATCACACCCTGTAACATCCAAGTATGAAAACCCCCTAGTTGTTTTACTTCCTTGTTTTATTTAAGCAATGCATCATGTCATCATCCTCATTTTTATTTCTGTTGCATTGTTTTCATAATGAAATGCCAACTTAATCAACCTTTGTTTTCACACTTGTCTGTTACAATCTTTCAAATAAATAATTGCAAATCAAAAACCTCAATTGCTTCCAAACCATTCATTAATATTCACCTATTAAATTGTTGCTTTAAATCAATCAATTAATCCAATCAATTAATTCCAAATCATTTCCAAATTCAAACCAATTCTCAAAATCAGTACTCTTTTGAATCCATGAAGTTTACCACAAATTTGTACTCTTCAAATCACATCAAACACTAGGGGTAACCCTATTAAAAATGATTGTTTTCAATAAGTTTTCATTAATATTAAGATTCCTTAAATTTTGGTTTAATTTTCAAACAGCAAGCAAATGTTTAAATTTTTGAAAACAAAAGCTACCAAATGTTTGCATTTTATCTAAGGAATTTACCCTAATTTTTCCAAATTTTTCCCTAACTTAAAAACTATGTTTTTCTTCCAAAAGAAAAAGCTACAAAAAAAAAAACAGAAAAGGAAAAATAAAAACGAACAAAACCTTGCGCGCGCAGCAGCTACCCTAGCTGGCCCAGCCCGTTCCCTCTCTATCTCTCTCGCGCGCCAGCCCAGCCCACCTAGCGGCGCGCGTACCGCTTCGTCCTTTCTATTCCCCTTCTTCTCGGAGTACGGCCGAGAATCCGTGCCGCCACGTCGACGGCAGAGCGCCGTGGACAGCCATCCGAGCCCTGCCGCGCCTATAAATCAGCCCTAGGGGCCGCGCCGTCAAAACCCTAGCCCCTAGGCCCTGTCCCATCGCTCCGCCGCCGCCAATCGCCTCCTCCCCGACGATTTCCTTCTCTGCTGCCACCTCGCGGAATCCGATCATCTGAATCCGTCGATGGCGCCGCCACCTCCCAACTCCTCCTAGCCACCTACCACCTGGAACGGAACCGCCACCCTACCAGCTACCCCTTGGACACCTGAACACCCCCGGAGGCGCACGGTGCACTCGCCGCCATCCTCTACCGAGTCGCCGTCGAGCTCGCCGTTCCCTCTGCAACCTGACACCTCCCGGTGAGCCGCCGTTCTTCTTCCTCTCTCTCCCTCGTGTGCATCGCCATGCACCCGTGCACGTCTCTGCACGTCCAGCACCCATCGCGCACGGCCACGGTCAGCGTTCCCCGCCGGCGCGCCACCCTGTTCTGACGGACGCGGAAGGATTTGGTCGTCAGGCTTAAAATTCAGTTAACGTGGCGAATGAACGTTAACCTCTCCGCGTCTGTATCTCTGTCAAATCTGAAGAAACAGCGCAGTGGCACTGCCCTTGTGCGCGCAAGCGCTGGTCGCGGGTTCGAGCCGCAGCGCCCCACTTTTTTGTGGAATTTTCCTTCCACAGCGCGCAGGCCCACCAGTCAGTGACTGCCACTGCCACGCATGCGTGCGCAGCGCCACGCTGGCCTCTGGCCCACGCGGCAGAGGCAGTGTGTAGATAGCAGTGCAGTGAGAAAAGTTTCTGCGCGAATTTCTGTAATTCCAAAATCATTTTAAATAACAGATTTAAAACAAAAACTTCAAACTTTAATAACTCCCATTCTGTAATTCCAATAAATAAAAGTTTTATATGTTTTCTGATCCAAATTTCATAACCTTTCCAAATAATCTATTTATGTACTGTTTTGAACTTTCAAATTGCAATTCAAAATTAAATTCAAATCATTCAATTGTATTTTGCCAAAATTCATAAGTAATTCATAATAAATCCAAATCATGCAAATAAAATATGTTTTCAATGCTATTTCAAATAACCTATTCAAATATAATTTTTGTTTTCTGGTTTGAATAATTTAAATTGCCTAAATATTTTAATACTTGTTTAATTCATTTAAATTTGATAAAATCATAACTTGCTCAAAATAAAATATTTTTGAACATGCAAAATATGTTTTCAACCCATCAAAGTGTGAACTTTTCAAATGTGAGTTTGAAATTATATTTGAACAAATAAAAATTCAATTAAATTCAAACTTGTTTTAAATTCATTTAAAACTTGTTTAATATTGTTTAATTCATAATTAAATAATCCTAACTCCTATTTCAATATTTGAAACATGTAATCCAACTAAAATTTGATGTTCTTTTCAAATATAAGCTTTGTTATTTGTTTTGAACATTTTAAATGGTTTTAAACAACAAATACTTGTGTGTCACCTCTAAGGCACCCAAAATTCCCTGAAATTAATAATAAAATTCTAAATTGCTACACCCTATTTTAATTTGATTCTAATGTTGTTATTTTTCTGTTTTCCCTTTTCATGCATCATACTAAACCACTAGCACCTGTTGTTTAGTTGGAAAACAAATAATCTAACCAAAATCCATGGGCTTTTCATATGCAACTCAAAGTTGCATATGTGTCCATTTAAATTATGTTATCATATCAATTAGTTTATTTTGTTGCATCTATTAACTTGTCATGCATCATATTTGATTGTGCACTATGCCATGATGATGATTGTTTATATTTCTGCCTTGTTTGTTTGCTTCTTCTCGGATAGACGACGACGTTGATACCGACGACCTTTACGACACCCCTTCTGAGGATCTAGCTCAGTACCCGGCTACTGGGTTTGCAGGCAAGTTATCACTCACATGAACCATTGTGTTCCTTTCAACATTGGTTACCGATACTTTCCGTTGTCTATATTTGCTAGCCCTATGTATCGTTGCTTCTGTTACGAACCTATCACATGATACCCTAAACCCTGATATTGCCACACCTCCAGTCCTAAAACCTCGTTGCTTGGGCCCGTGTCTTACTAGCATGCTTAGGGTTGTTTTGCTCGAGTCTGCTATCAGTTACTTTCTGTTATTATATTCTGTTATATTCTGGGGCTCGATGTTAAACAACACCTGTTAATTTGAGGTAATAATAATTTGCTGATAAGGCACCGGCAGGAGGCCCGGCGTGGTTTTGAGGCCTGCTAGTGTCGACCCTAATAGGAAAAGGGTCTTGTCTACTGATCCATGATGAGCGCACTATCCGCATGTGGGAAGCGTGTATGGGCGCCCCCCTCAATTTGACTCGATTCGCATCTCGTCCAAATCACCACACTTAGTTCGGGCTTTCCATTTGATGCACGCATATGCAGGTACGAACCCTTGGCGCCAGGGTGGAACTTTTGTAGTCGGCATTTAGGGCGGCGTGGTCTTCCAGTGCTATGAGGGTCCCCTTTTCTTCGTGGGGCTCGATTAGCCGCGCACGCACAGCACGTGGTGCTTTGGGCTTGATGCGAAGAAGGGTTGAGTTGTGTAGAGTGCCCCGCTTGGTGGGAGGCATCCCATCTGGCGGGTTATTCTTGCGTGTACGGCCAAATTGGTGCAACCCTGCAGGGATAAATCTTCTCGAGAAGCCGTGTTTTCCGCGGTTATGGATTACTTGGTGAAAGTACTGGCTAACAAGTACTCAGAACAACTTACACCTAACTAATGACAACTTGAATAGTAATAGGATTATCGACACAATAACTTGATCCATCATTAATCCAACTGTGTGAGTTATTCGCGGATTGCTTCTTTGGATAAGGGGCGAGATCCAGGATGGGTTTGTTTGGTGGTTAGCTATAGTTGGTTACGATACGCTATCTTATCCCTTTTCTGATAGCCGGAAGTTGTAGCATGTTTCTGTAGTTGGTTAGAGCAGCCAGTTGCAGCATCTTTTGTATCCCCTTCCTTCCGTTGAACCCAAAGCATCTGTGCTTGGTGTTGACGGGTTACACTTTGGTGAACTGTGAGTCTTGCTTGCCAGTACGTCGTTATACTGACCCCTTTGGGGCTGTGGTTTACGCAGACTACGACTACGGCTACGATGACCACCAGGATGGCTACTTCGTGGAGTTTGACGAGACTGCAGACGAGTAGATAGCTGGACCAGGGCTGGATCCAGGACCTACGTGGATGGACTTCGTCTTCTTTATTTTCTCCGGCTTCTTAAGCCTGTTGGATTTGTCTGTACCCAGACACCGTTGATTGCTTCCGCTGATGTAATGAATGCTATGTTGGGACATGTGTCCTCTGGATGATTGTATTTGCTATTTCTGCCTTAGTGAAGGCCATTTGCAACCTTATTTCAATCTTTTGTGTCTTAGAGGCATGTTGTGTTATCCTTTTGTTCAAAACCGTTGACGTACCATGTGTGTATGGTATGAAGTACGTCAATGGTAGTATCCTGATTTCTACAGGATAGTTTACATCGACGATGAACAGTAACGGTTGGTTGTCGCACATAAGTGCTGGCCTACCCGTAAGGGGACGCGGGAGCCGTTAAGCCCCGTAATCCAACCAAAATACTGATCAGTTCGTACGGTGAGTATCCTCTAGAAGTCCGGGTGCGACAAATGGTATCAGAGCCTGTCTGCCTGTAGGATCCCTTTTTACTGGTCGCAGTTGAGTCTAGAAACTATTTTGTAGCTATATAGGAAAAATGAAACGTGAGAGTAGGAATTCTGCCATTTTTCTTCTTTCCCCACCCACCCACCCTTTTCTGGTAAGGAAGTGCAACGTTGTTTTCTGTTCTCACCTAAACTTTCAAGTTAGGATTTCACGTGTTTTGGGTTCTCCGTAGTACCTCAGGACTTTTGGTCTCGTTTTCCCGATGTTGCTTCGATATCCTGTTCTTCTAAAGAACCTTTCGTCCGTTGAAACCTTGCTGTTGTTTTCCACTTCATTTCTTCTACCGGAGTCTAATCAAAACCTTCCAAATCATCTGCAGATGGATCTCAGGTTCTACCCGCAGGTGGTTCGGATGACTCGCTGTGAGAGCACCGCCGGTTATCCGGAGATGCTGAGAGACATGGTGACTTATCTGGGGTTCCATTGGGCACCAGAGTACCAGGTCTACGAGCAGCAGCGAGAGTTTGACCAGACCTACTACCGGGCTATCGTCTACATTCTGTCGGATGATGGCAGGAGCGTTGTCCACCGCTACGAGGCAGTAGGTTCCACAGTGGATATGGCCGTGCAGCAGGCAGCTTACGTGAGTCTCACCGTCCTCCGTGCTGACTACTGGGGGTTTGACGATTCTATCTATCGTCACATCCCCCGTGGTTACATCACGTCAGCGGGAGTTCACTTCACTCTCCACGGCAACCTGGATACCTACGAGTCTGATAGCTCCAGGCTGCACACCACTGCTCAGTTCGTGAGGCACAGTGACGCAGTTGCTTCCACACCGTCTCAGGAGTTGGCTTCAGTCAGGGAGCAGCTCCACCTGGCTCTCACTCGTCTGGCGACGTACACCACAGACTTCGTTCGAGACGAGCGCTTTGCACGTTTCACTCAGCCAGCTGGTCTTCCGTTGCCAGATGCTGGAGGTTACGAGCCGATCAGAGGTCCACTTCTCGACCTTGGAGCTGGTTACACAGGGATTCCCCGCTATGGAGCACAGGGAGACGACGCTTTCTACTTCACCACACCGAGAGTCCCTCTCGGAGCAGTTCCGCTCTACGTGGATCGTCGTCATACCTACTTCCGTGGGATTCCTCCTCACCGTATCTCTCGTCGTACTACTCACCGCCGTCCTGCGTGATGAGCATGGGAGTACCGATGTATCCATTCATAGCTATGTTTAGTTATCCTTTGTATTTTCGAACCATGTATTGGTGTGTTGGATATTCTGATGTATTTGAACATGTGATGATGTACCTGTTGGTTATCTATTCATGCGTCGGAATAATCTCTCTTTCGGTTACCAAGTCTATCCTTTGCTGTTATTGTGCTAAAATGCATTTCTGTTCAGGATGCCTCCAACCAGGAACTCCCCGCCTGAGCCACCTCCGCTCACGGAGCTGTTAACTCAGATGACTCAGGTCGTGGCTCAGATGGCCCAGATCCAGGCTAACCAGCACAACAACCAGAATGCTCCACGAGTCAGCATCAAGGAGTTTCTGAGCATGGGGCCGAGAGCTTTCGTGGCAACACGTGAGCCTCTGGATGCTGATGACTGGATCAGGGAGATGAACAGGGCTCTGGGGATTGCTCATGTTGCTGAGGAATATAAGGTCAAGTACGCCACCTACCTACTTAAGGGTCAGGCAGCTACCTGGTGGGAGAACTACCAGACCATGAGAGCTGGCTATCCTATCACCTGGGGTTGTTTCAAGGATGCCTTCCTGAAGCACCACATCCCAGATGGTCTCATGGAAAGGATGCGTGAGGAATTCTGCTCTCTCAAACAGGGCAAGCTGGACGTCCTCGGCTACCAGAACGAGTTCAATCGTCTCGCTCGATACGCCGGTGACGAGGTGTCCACTGAAGCCAAGAAGATGGCAAGGTTCCGCCGAGGTTTTAACCCAGAACTGAAGTACGCTCTCACCAACATCAAGTGCAAGGACTTCGTGGAGCTCGTGAACACCGCGCTCAATGAGGAGAATGGGCGCAAGGCGTTCGAAGAGTCCCGCAAGCACTCGCGTGAGGGTGGTTCCTCCTCCAACATGACCACCCCTCCGCAGAAGCGCCGCATCTGGGTGCCAAACAGTGCTGTCACTAGGGCTCCAAATGCCCAAGCTTCTCCAGGCTTTGGTCCCCGCCCACCCAACCCATCTCAGATGCAGGGTCAGAGGTTTCCAATGGGGCAGCCAAGGCCAGCTCCTCCTCGTGTCGTCACTTGCTTCAAGTGCAAGGAGACTGGACACTACGCTGATAAGTGCACTCAGAGGCAGCTACCTCCACCACCTCCTCGCCCCAACACCAACCAGGAAATGGTTCCTGCTCCCCCGGCTAAAGCCTTCAACTCCAACAACAGGCCTGTCGGGAGGACCGCGAGGGTGAATCATATCAAGGCCGACAAAGCTGAGGAAGCTGCTGACGTCGTTCTCGGTACATTCCCCGTTAACTCTAACCCAGCTAAAGTGTTGTTTGATACCGGAGCATCGCATTCGTTCGTGTCAAAGATCTTTGCGACAGCAGTTAAACTACCTTTTGTTGGTTTAGGTTCCCCGCTAGTAGTAAACTCCCCTGGAGCAACTATGCAAACTTCCAAGATCAGTCACGAGAATCAGATCTTAATTGGAGGCCACATATTCCTTGCTTCTCTCATTCTTCTTGGCAATTCTGACATTGATGTCATCCTTGGCATGGATTGGTTGAAGGCCAATAAAGCTACGATTGATTGTGCTAAGAAGTCAATAACTCTGTTCCACCCTTCCGGCCAGATAGTCTATTCTCCAAGTGAATCAAGTTCTGTTCAGCTGTACACCCTGGATGCTAAACCTCTACCTCTGCTTGAAAATGTTCCGGTGGTTTGTGAATTCCCTGACGTCTTTCCAGAAGAATTGCCAGGGATGCCTCCGGACAGAGCAGTTGAGTTCGTGATCGAGCTTGAACCAGGTACTGCACCAATCTCTAAGCATCCATACAAGATAGCTCCTCCTGCACTGAAATTGTTGAAGGAACAAATCGATATGTACATGGAGAAAGGTTACATTCAGCCTAGTTCCTCCGCTTGGGGTTGCCCAACTCTGTTTGTTGCCAAGAAGGATCAAACAAAAAGACTCGTGGTTGACTATCGTCCTCTCAACGAGAAAACTATCAAGAACAAGTATCCAATTCCTCGTATCGATGATCTTTTCGATCAACTTGCTGGAGCCGCAATATTCTCAAAGTTGGACTTGAGGATGGGTTACCATCAAATAAAGATCAGAAAGGAAGATATTCCAAAAACAGCTTTCACCACTCGTTACGGTCTATATGAATACACCGTCATGTCCTTTGGTCTCACCAATGCACCGGCAACCTTCTCAAGACTCATGAATTCTGTCTTCCATGAATACCTCGACAAGTTCGTTGTGGTATATCTCGATGATATTCTGGTCTACTCAAAATCCGAGGAAGAGCATGGAGAACACCTTCGTCTCACTCTCATGAAACTTCGCGAGCATCGTCTGTATGCCAAGTTCTCCAAATGTGAGTTCTGGATTCCAGAAGTTGCTTACCTTGGTCATGTCATCTCTGCCAAAGGCATAGCCATTGACCCGGAAAAGGTTAAGGCAATTGTTGATTGGAAACCCCCTAAGACGGTGAAGCAAGTCAGAAGTTTTCTTGGCTTGGCTAGCTATTGCCGTTGTTTCGTCCAAAACTTTTCCAAGATTGCCAAACCTCTCACGGATCTCACAAAGAAGGATAAAAAGTTCATTTGGACTCCACAGTGTGATGAGAGTTTCAATCTCCTGAAGGCTAAACTCACTTCCACCCCAGTTCTGGTTGGCCCAGATACTACTAAACCTTTCCAGATATTATGTGATGCATCTCTCCAAGGACTAGGAGCAGTTCTTATGCAAGAACGTCAAGTTATGGCTTATGCTTCACGTCAGTTGAACCCACATGAGCAAAACTATCCCACACATGATCTTGAACTTGCAGCAGTTGTGTTTGCCCTCAAGAAATGGAGACAATACTTGTTGGGAAACAAAACTGAAATCTTTTCCGATCACAAGAGTCTGAAATACATCTTCACTCAACCAGATCTGAACCTCAGGCAAAGGAGATGGATTGAAAAGATTAAGGACTTTGATCTCACCATTTCTTACACTCCAGGCAAGGCTAATGTTATGGCCGATGCTCTTAGTCGCAAGTCCTATTGTAATAATCTCATGATCATGGAAAGCCAACCTCCACTTCATGAAGAATTCCAGAAGCCGAACCTTGGTCTTGTTCCTCAAGGCTACCTTGCTAGCTTGACAGCCAGTCCAACTCTCGAGGACAAAATTCGTTCTGAGCAACTTCGTGATACTGAAATCAAGAAGATGGTTGAGCACATCAAGGAAGGCAAGGAGAAATTCAAGTCTTTCTCAGTTGATGATAAAGAAACTGTGTTCTTTGAAGGACGCATTGCAGTTCCTCAAGTTCAAAGTCTAAAGGATATCATTCTCAAGGAGGCTCATGAAACTCCTCTCTCCATTCACCCTGGAAGTACAAAGATGTACCAGGATCTTAAGACTCTGTATTGGTGGCCTGGCATGAAACGTGAAATTGCTCAATACGTTTCTGAATGCGACGTTTGTCAACGTGTTAAGGCAGTCCATCAGAAAACAGCAGGTCTACTCCAACCTCTCAAAATTCCTGAGTGGAAGTGGGACATGATTGAAATGGACTTCGTTACTGGGTTTCCAAAGTCCAAAAAGGGCAACGATGCAATCTTCGTTGTTATTGATCGTCTCACTAAGGTAGCTCACTTCTTTGCTGTCAAGGAAACTATCTCAGCTAGCCAGTTAGCAGAGCTCTACACAGCAAAGATTGTTCCTCTTCATGGTGTTCCATTGGAAATAAGCTCAGACCGAGGAAGTATCTTCACTTCTCATTTCTGGAAGAGTTTTCAAGAAGCATTGGGCACTAAACTTCTGTTCAGCACAACTTATCACCCTCAGTCTCAGGGGCAAGTCGAAAGAGTCAATCAGATTCTCGAGGATATGCTCAGAGCATGTGGTCTCTCCTTTGGCATGAAATGGGAGGATTGCCTTCCATATGCTGAATTCTCCTACAACAACAGCTACCAGGCAAGCCTAGGCATGGCACCATTTGAGGGATTGTATGGCCGCAGATGCAGGAGTCCAATCAATTGGTCTGGAGCTGGTGAACGTTCACTCTTAGGCCCTGACATTGTTAAAGAGGCCGAAGAGAAAGTTCGCATCATTCGTGACAATCTCAAAATTGCTCAGTCTCGTCAGAAGAGTTACTATGACAGCAAGCACAGGGACATGATCTATGCTCCTGGTGACAAAGCATATCTTCGTGTAACTCCCTTCAGAGGCACTCATCGTTTCGGTGTGAAAGGAAAGCTTGCACCAAGATACATTGGTCCTTTCAACATTCTCTCAAGGCGTGCAGAAAATGCTTATCGTCTTGAACTTCCAGAAAAGCTATCCAAAGTGCACGATGTGTTCCACGTGTCACAGCTCAAAAAGTGTTTCAAAGATCCAGATCGTGCAGTTGATCATGATTCCATTGAACTGCAAGATGATCTCTCTTATGAGGAGCACCCTACTAGAATTCTCGATGAGACCGTTCGTAAGACTCGCAACAAGAGCACCAAGTTCTTGAAAGTGCAATGGTCGCATCATTCCGATAAAGAGGCAACATGGGAGACCGAAGAGGATCTTCGCAAGAAGTATCCGGACCTTTTCACTTCTCAGTAGGAATCTCGGGGCGCGATTCCTTCAAGGGGGGCGCTTTGTAACATCCAAGTATGAAAACCCCCTAGTTGTTTTACTTCCTTGTTTTATTTAAGCAATGCATCATGTCATCATCCTCATTTTTATTTCTGTTGCATTGTTTTCATAATGAAATGCCAACTTAATCAACCTTTGTTTTCACACTTGTCTGTTACAATCTTTCAAATAAATAATTGCAAATCAAAAACCTCAATTGCTTCCAAACCATTCATTAATATTCACCTATTAAATTGTTGCTTTAAATCAATCAGTTAATCCAATCAATTAATTCCAAATCATTTCCAAATTCAAACCAATTCTCAAAATCAGTACTCTTTTGAATCCATGAAGTTTACCACAAATTTGTACTCTTCAAATCACATCAAACACTAGGGGTAACCCTATTAAAAATGATTGTTTTCAATAAGTTTTCATTAATATTAAGATTCCTTAAATTTTGGTTTAATTTTCAAACAGCAAGCAAATGTTTAAATTTTTGAAAACAAAAGCTACCAAATGTTTGCATTTTATCTAAGGAATTTACCCTAATTTTTCCAAATTTTTCCCTAACTTAAAAACTATGTTTTTCTTCCAAAAGCAAAAGCTACAAAAAAAAACAGAAACGGAAAAATAAAAACGAACAAAACCTTGCGCGCGCAGCAGCTACCCTAGCTGGCCCAGCCCGTTCCCTCTCTCTCTCTCGCGCGCGCCAGCCCAGCCCACCTAGCGGCGCGCGTACCGCTTCGTCCTTTCTATTCCCCTTCTTCTCGGAGTACGGCCGAGAATCCGTGCCGCCACGTCGACGGCAGAGCGCCGTGGACGGCCATCCGAGCCCTGCCGCGCCTATAAATCAGCCCTTGGGGCCGCGCCGTCAAAACCCTAGCCCCTAGGCCCTGTCCCATCGCTCCGCCGCCGCCAATCGCCTCCTCCCCGAAGATTTCCTTCTCTGCTGCCACCTCGCCGGAATCCGATCATCTGAATCCGTCGATGGCGCCGCCACCTCCCAACTCCTCCTAGCCACCTACCACCTGGAACGGAACCGCCACCCTACCAGCTACCCCTTGGACACCTGAACACCCCCGGAGGCGCACGGTGCACTCGCCGCCATCCTCTGCCGAGTCGCCGTCGAGCTCGCCGTTTCCCTCTGCAACCTGACACCTCCCGGTGAGCCGCCGTTCTTCTTCCCCTCTCCCCCTCCTGTGCATCGCCACGCACCCGTGCACGTCTCTGCACGTCCAGCACCCATCGCGCACGGCCACGGTCACCGTTCCCCGCCGCCGCGCCACCCTGTTCTGACGGACGCGGAAGGATTTGGTCGTCAGGCTTAAAATTCAGTTAACGTGGCGAATGAACGTTAACCTCTCCGCGTCTGTATCTCTGTCGAATCTGAAGAAACAGCGCTGTGGCACTGCCCTTGTGCGCGCAAGCGCTGGTCGCGGGTTCGAGCCGCAGCGCCCCACTTTTTTGTGGAATTTTCCTTCCACAGCGCGCAGGCCCACCAGTCAGTGACTGCCACTGCCACGCGTGCGTGCGCAGCGCCACGCTGGCCTCTGGCCCACGCGGCAGAGGCAGTGTGTAGATAGCAGTGCAGTGAGAAAAGTTTCTGCGCGAATTTCTGTAATTCCAAAATCATTTTAAATAACAGATTTAAAACGAAAACTTCAAACTTTAATAACTCCCATTCTGTAATTCCAATAAATAAAAGTTTTATATGTTTTCTGATCCAAATTTCATAACCTTTCCAAATAATCTATTTGTCTACTGTTTTGAACTTTCAAATTGCAGTTCAAATTTAAATTCAAATCATTCAATTGTATTTTGCCAAAATTCATAAGTAATTCATAATAAATCCAAATCATGCAAATAAAATATGTTTTCAATGCTATTTCAAATAACCTATTCAAATATAATTTTTGTTTTCTGGTTTGTATAATTTAAATTGCCTAAATATTTTAATACTTGTTTAATTCATTTAAATTTGATAAAATCATAACTTGCTCAAAATAAAATATTTTTGAACATGCAAAATATGTTTTCAACCCATCAAAGTGTGAACTTTTCAAATGTGAGTTTGAAATTATATTTGAACAAATAAAAATTCAATTAAATTCAAACTTGTTTTAAATTCATTTAAAACTTGTTTAATATTGTTTAATTCATAATTAAATAATCCTAACTCCTATTTCAATATTTGAAACATGTAATCCAACTAAAATTTGATGTTCTTTTCAAATATAAGCTTTGTTATTTGTTTTGAACATTTTAAATGGTTGAAAACAACAAATACTTGTGTGTCACCTCTAAGGCACCCAAAATTCCCTAAAATTAATAATAAAATTCTAAATTGCTACACCCTATTTTAATTTGATTCTAATGTTGTTATTTTGCTGTTTTCCCTTTTCATGCATCATACTAAACCACTAGCACCTGTTGTTTAGTTGGAAAACAAATAATCTAACCAAAATCCATGGGCTTTTCATATGCAACTCAAAGTTGCATATGTGTCCATTTAAATTATGTTATCATATCAATTAGTTTATTTTGTTGCATCTATTAACTTGTCATGCATCATATTTGATTGTGCACTATGCCATGATGATGATTGTTTATATTTCTGCCTTGTTTGTTTGCTTCTTCTCGGATAGACGACGACGTTGATACCGACGACCTTTACGACACCCCTTCTGAGGATCTAGCTCAGTACCCGGCTACTGGGTTTGCATGCAAGTTATCACTCACATGAACCATTGTGTTCCTTTCAACATTGGTTACCGATACTTTCCGTTGTCTATATTTGCTAGCCCTATGTATCGTTGCTTCTGTTACGAACCTATCACATGATACCCTAAACCCTGATATTGCCACACCTCCAGTCCTAAAACCTCGTTGCTTGGGCCCGTGTCTTACTAGCATGCTTAGGGTTGTTTTGCTCGAGTCTGCTATCAGTTACTTTCTGTTATTATATTCTGTTATATTCTGGGGCTCGATGTTAAACAACACCTGTTAATTTGAGGTAATAATAATTTGCTGATAAGGCACCGGCAGGAGGCCCGGCGTGGTTTTGAGGCCTGCTAGTGTCGACCCTAATAGGAAAAGGGTCTTGTCTACTGATCCATGATGAGCGCACTATCCGCATGTGGGAAGCGTGTATGGGCGCCCCCCTCAATTTGACTCGATTCGCATCTCGTCCAAATCACCACACTTAGTTCGGGCTTTCCATTTGATGCACGCATATGCAGGTACGAACCCTTGGCGCCAGGGTGGAACTTTTGTAGTCGGCATTTAGGGCGGCGTGGTCTTCCAGTGCTATGAGGGTCCCCTTTTCTTCGTGGGGCTCGATTAGCCGCGCACGCACAGCACGTGGTGCTTTGGGCTTGATGCGAAGAAGGGTTGAGTTGTGTAGAGTGCCCCGCTTGGTGGGAGGCATCCCATCTGGCGGGTTATTCTTGCGTGTACGGCCAAATTGGTGCAACCCTGCAGGGATAAATCTTCTCGAGAAGCCGTGTTTTCCGCGGTTATGGATTACTTGGTGAAAGTACTGGCTAACAAGTACTCAGAACAACTTACACCTAACTAATGACAACTTGAATAGTAATAGGATTATCGACACAATAACTTGATCCATCATTAATCCAACTGTGTGAGTTATCCTCGGATTGCTTCTTTGGATAAGGGGCGAGATCCAGGATGGGTTTGTTTGGTGGTTAGCTATAGTTGGTTACGATACGCTATCTTATCCCTTTTCTGATAGCCGGAAGTTGTAGCATGTTTCTGTAGTTGGTTAGAGCAGCCAGTTGCAGCATCTTTTGTATCCCCTTCCTTCCGTTGAACCCAAAGCATCTGTGCTTGGTGTTGACGGGTTACACTTTGGTGAACTGTGAGTCTTGCTTGCCAGTACGTTGTTGTACTGACCCCTTTGGGGCTCTGGTTTACGCAGACTACGACTACGGCTATGATGACCACCAGGATGGCTACTTCGTGGAGTTTGACGAGACTGCAGACGAGTAGATAGCTGGACCAGGGCTGGATCCAGGACCTACGTGGATGGGCTTCGTCTTCTTTATTTTCTCCGGCTTCTTAAGCCTGTTGGATTTGTCTGTACCCAGACACCGTTGATTGCTTCCGCTGATGTAATGAATGCTATGTTGGGACATGTGTCCTCTGGATGATTGTATTTGCTATTTCTGCCTTAGTGAAGGCCATTTGCAACCTTATTTCAATCTTTTGTGTCTTAGAGGCATGTTGTGTTATCCTTTTGTTCAAAACCGTTGACGTACCATGTGTGTATGGTATGAAGTACGTCAATGGTAGTATCCTGATTTCTACAGGGTAGTTTACATCGACGATGAACAGTAACGGTTGGTTGTCGCACATAAGTGCTGGCCTACCCGTAAGGGGACGCGGGAGCCGTTAAGCCCCGTAATCCAACCAAAATACTGATCAGTTCGTACGGTGAGTATCCTCTAGAAGTCCGGGTGCGACACACCCTTTGGAGCATTTTGTTATACGTCAATGCCTTTCGGGTTAAAAAATGCAGGAGTAACTTATCAGAGATGTATCCAGAATTGTTTGGAAAAACAGATTAGGCGAAACGTACACGCTTATATGGATGAGATAGTTGTCAAATCTCAAAAAGGTGACACCCTGATCTCAGACCATGAAGAAACATTCGCCAGTTTACGCAGATACCAGATGAAACCGAACCCGACAAAATGTGTTTTCTGAGTACCAGATGGGAAATTGCTGGGTTTTATTATTTTAGAGAGAGGAACTGAAGCAAACCCGGAAAAATTCATGCTATACATAACCTGAAAAAGCCAGTTTTCCTGAAGGATGTTCAGAAATTGACAGATTGTGTTGCTGCCCTAAGCAGATTTATAAGTAGACTCGGTGAAAAAGCCATACCTTTATACCGGCTCTTAAAGAAAACCAAAAATTTCGTTTGGAATCAAGAAGGTGATGACGCACTGGAAGCCTTGAAAAAGCAACTTTCCAACGCACCTATACTAGTTGCACCTGAGAAAAAAGAGCCTATGTTATTATACATTGCTGCCAACAATAGGGCTATGAGTGCAGCCGTGGTTGTGGAACGGAAGTTGGAAGGAAAAGAAGGTCTCGTGCAGAGGCCGGTTTACTATGTAAGCAAGGTCTTGACAGAGTTAAAGAAACGATACCCACATTGGCAGAAATTGGTCTTTGGAGTGTTTATGGCCATTCGTAAATTGAAACACTATTTTCAGGAGCACCCTATCACAGTAGTCAGTTCAGCACCTTTGTCTAACATTATTCAAAATAGTGAACCAACCGGGCAGGTTGCAGAGTGGGCAATTGAGATGGGGCCATATCACATCAAATATGAGCCAAGAACTGCAATCAAGTCTCAAGCCCTCATCGAGTTTATAAATGATTGGACACAGTTACAGGTACTGCCAGATAAGCCAGACACTAAGTATTGGACCATGCATTTTGATGGATCATGACAATTGGAAGGGTCAGGAGCTGGCGTGGTCTTGACGTCTCCAAGAGGTGATAAATTTCGATATGTCCTACAAATTTTGTTTAAATGCACTAATAATGCAGCAGAGTATGATGCTTTACTTCATGGGCTTCGAATTGCAAAGGAAATGAGTATAACCCGGATTCGCTGTTTGGGAGATTCAGGCCTTGTTTCTCAACAAGTTACATGAACCTGGGATTCTAAAGACCCAGTTATGGCAGCTTATAGACGAGCAGTTACCCAGCTAGCAGGACATTTTCAGGGGAATCAAGTTGATCATATTGATCGACGTCTCAATGAAGCAACTGATGCACTGTCTCGTCTAGGTTCTCAGAAAAAACAGGTTCCACACAACGTCTTTCTGGATGAAATTCACAGCCTGTCAGTCAAGGTTCCCACAGAAGAAGACATGGAAAATCCAGATCCTGAACCACAAATGGTAGCCGCTCTACATGCAATTCCAGAGTGGACTGAACCATATCTAGGTTATCTCACGAGGGGTGAACTCTTAGAGGAAGAGGTTATCACTCGCCAGGTTATAAGAAGATCAAAGTCATATACAATCATCAATGGTGAGCTATATAAACGAAGTGCAACCGGAATTTTTAAGCGATGCGTCTCTCCGGAAGAAGGGTCTCAGATTTTGATCGAAATCCACTCGGGAGACTATGGTCATCACGCAAGTTCCAGGTCTTTGGTCAATAAAGCTTTCAGATATGGATTTTTCGGGCTTACTGCAAATGCTGATGCAGAGCGAATAGTATGAACATGTGAAGGGTGTCAGAAGTACGCAAGGCATGATCATATGCCATCTCGGGATTTGTGCATGATCCCCATAACCTGGCCCTTCGCAGTCTGGGGGCTAGACATGGTGGACCTTTCAAAAAGTCGTCTGACAAAAAGACTCATTTATTGGTAGCAGTTGACAAATTTACAAAGTGGGTGGAAGCATAACCAATCAGTAAGTGTGACGCGGCTACAACAGTCGAGTTTCTGAGAAAACTAATTTTCAGGTTTGGTTTCCCACATAGCATTATAACAGAAAATGGGACAAATTTGTTAGAGGGAGCAATGCAAAATTTCTCTGACCAGAATCATATCATACTTGACCTTGCTTCAGTGGCACATCCACAGTCCAATGGACAGGTAGAGCGAGCTAATCAAGAGCTGCTAAAATTATCAAACCTAGGCTTCAAGTCCCATTGGAAAAAACTGCAGTTTGCTGGGTTTAAGAATTACCCGATGTTTTGTGGAGCATAAGAACTACCCCAAATAGGTCAACATGTTATACACAATTTTTTCTGGTTTACGGAGCTGAGGCAGTTTTACCAAGTGATATTGTCACGATTCACCAAGAGTAACTGCTTATGTGGAAACCCAAAATGAGTTAGCTCATCAAGAATCGCTTGATGCTTTGGAAGAAGCACGCGAACTCGCAGCATCCAGGCCAGCCATATACCAGCAGGACTTGCGTCGCTATCATAGCCGCAGGGTTAAAACTCAAAGTTTTCAGGAAGGGTATTTAGTGTTACACCTGATCCAGAAAAAGGATGAGATGCACAAGCTAAGCCCACCGTGGGAAGGACCGTTTTTGGTTAGCAAGAAACTACACAACGAGTCATATTACCTCATTGATATGCGATGCTGATAAATCACGGACGTCTGAGGAAGAAACTGGAAGGCCTTTGAATATAGCCCAGTTGAGACCATATTACACATAGGATCATTGTAATCACTATGTTATCATTGAAAAAAAAGGCAGACCTGGAAAATCCGAGTTATTGGGATTAGTTCTAGAAATCTATCATTACCATAGAATATTAAGTTTTTTTATATGATTACTTGAGGGCTGATGCTAGAGCATAATTTATATCTCAAGAATCTGGCATAGGCCAAACTATATTGGTTATACTTGCGTGCCAGTCAATGGTTACACGCAATTTTTATGACCTAGATGTTTAACCTAGGCAAGTCAATCATGCTATAACCCGGTAAAACCGGGTTATTATGACCCTGAACTCGTGAGAGTTGGAAGCACTATAATAAGTCATGCGATAAACCGACTGAGCTAGATAGCAAAGATAAACCAAGGCAAAAGAAAGATTTGTTTCCCAAACAAAGAGGTTGCAAATTTTCGAATAAAGATTACCCGGATTTTTTTGCATAAACTAGCAAGAAAGCCGAGTTATTACATACCAAAAGTATCATCAGTGCACATGCGCACTTTTGTAACATCCCAAGTATGAAAAACAACCCTACAATGCTTGCTCCTTGTTTAATTTTAGTTTGCATCATTCCATCATGAGCATTGCATTTGTTTTCACTTGTTTTCCATTTGAAATTCAAATCAAATTTCAAAATTTGGTTCATACTTGGTATGTTCCAATGTTTCAAAATAATTTCCAAACAGCAACAATTCAAATGTTACCAATAAACTTGGATTTCCAAATAATTAACTTGGTTAAATATTTCAATATTTCATATATTGCAAAATTCACTCAAATTCCTTTAAATTTCAAACATCAACAAAAATTTAAAATTTTGGAAAATAAAAGTTTGCACAACTGGGCTTTTGCAATAAATAACTAATAAAAATTATCACCAAAATTTTTCAACCCCCAACACCCTATTCTTTTTCCCTCTTTTCTTTCCTACAAAAATAAGGTGAGCAAAAAAAAAAAGAAACAGAAAGCAAAAAACAAAAGAAAAAGGGGGAGGGCAGGCCAGCCCAATTGTGCTGAGCCCACCACACCCCAACGAGGCCCAGCCCCCACTTCGGTGTCGTCTTCCTCCTCTGTACGGAGACAGAGGAGGGGAGACATCCCCCACCGAGCAGGAGCTTTTCCTCCTCCCCCTCCTCCATAAAAACCCCCTCGGCCGTTCCCTAGCACTCCTCTCCCTCCTCCATCTCCATCGCCGCCATTTCCTTCTCTCTCCCCTCCTCGATCCCTCTCTGTTTCTTTCTCCCCCTCCACCGCGGCCATGGCCGGAAGTTGAGCTTCCCTCGCCGCCGTTCTACCCACCGTCGAGGCTCACTCTTCGCGGGAATGGATACCCCTCGTCCTCCTCCTCCGCTTTCGCTTCCAGGGAGGAGCCCTGGAGCACCGAATCGCCGCCGCCGAGTCGCCTGTCGCCGCCGTTTCCCCCACGTCGAGACACTGCAACACCTGCAACCGGTGGTGAGCACCACCCCCTGTCCTCCTTTCCCCTCTGTCTCCCTTGCACCACGCAGCACCCGCAAGCCCAGCACCCCTCCTGCACACGCACGGCAGCATCGGGCACACAGCGAGCGCAGCGCCGCGGTCGTCACCGTCGATTCCATCCTCGTTGCGTTTGGTCACTGATTGATGTTCAGTTTCGTCAGTTAAAAGTCGGAGGCTCACCTCAAAAACCTGCGCTCCCTATACCTATCAAAACAGATCAGCAGCCCACTGGTTGCGCTCCTTGCGCGCGTGCCCGCGGTCGCGGGATCGAATCCCCCCCCCCCCCCCGCGCTGAGATAAAAACCCACTTTTTTTATTATTTTTCCAGATCGAGAATCAAAACATATTCGCACACAAGTCCCTGTTAATTTTTTTCCTAGTCCCTGTAATTTAATAAAATTGGCAGATTATCAAATAAACTTTGTAATTTATTAACTTTTGCTTGGAAACTCAATTGCAAAACTTTCAACATGAAAACCACTCCATTTTAAATGCCCTACACTAATATCAACTTTATTTCTGTTTTTGAATAATTGAAAATGCTGAAAACATTTATTACTTGTTAAATGCTTTAAATATTGCAAAATTCATAACTTGGGCATAAAAATTCCAAATTCAACAAATAAAATATGTTTTCCATACCAAATTAAATTCTCTACATGTTAAAACCATTTGTATACTGTTTTGAACATTTCAAATGGTTTCAAAAATTCAAATTCAAACAACTCTCTCAAATTTGGTCAAATTCATAACTAATTCAAATTTAATTCAAATGGCACATGTAAAATATGTTTTCCATGCAAAATTGAACAAGCTTTCCAAATATAAACTTTATTTCCTGTTTTGAATAATTAAAATTGGTTCAATAATTTAAATCTTGTTTAAATCATTTAAAATTGCTAAATTAATAACTTGGTCAAACTAAATTCTTTTTTAACATATAAAATATGTTTTCCATTCAATTTTTCATGTACTTTGCAAATATCAACTTTGTGCTCTGTTTTAAATAAATTAAATTGCTGAAAACAACTGTTTCTTAATTAATGCATTTAAAATTGTCAAATTAATAACTTGCTCATTTTAAATCCTTTTTCAACAAATGAAATATGTATTCCCTCTAAAATTTGGTGTTCTTTCCAAATATGAATTTTTTTATCTGTTTTGAACAATTAAAATGGGTGAAAACAATAAATGTTTGTGTAACTCATTTAAGAATCCAAATTTCATAACTTAATAAATAAAATTACAAACTTGGTAAACAACATTTCAAATTGAAGCTATTGTTGTTTTCTTATTGTTTTCATCATCCATGCATCATTATAATAAACTTTCACATGATGGTTAGTTGTGGATCACTTAATTCAACTTTAATTCATGAGCTTTCTATATGCAACCCAAATTGCATATGGGCCCATTTAAATATGTTACCATGTCAACTAGCTTATCTTTGATGCATCAATTAAATTGTCATGCATCATCCCATGTTTCTGCATTATGACATGTTATTGATTGTTTGTCTCTCTGCGTTGTTTGTTTGCTTCTTTTCGAATAGACTACGACGTTGAGACAGACGAGGTTTACGACACTACTTCAGAGGAGTTAGCCCAGTACCAGGCTACTGAGTTTGCAGGCAAGTATTCACTCACATGAACCATTGTGTCCTTTCCACACGGGATATCGATACTTTCCTTGTCTAATCTGCTAGCCTTAAGATTCGTTGCTTGTGTTCCGATCCTATCACATGATATCCTGTAACCCTGATATAGCCTATCCTCCACACCTATAACCCCGTTGCTTGTTGCCCGTGTCTTACTAGCATGCTTAGGGTTGTTTATGCTCGAGTCTGATGTCCGTTATTTCTTTTACCATATTTATTATGTTCTGGGGGCTCGATGTTTAAACAACAACCTGTTAATGTTTGAGGTAATGCTAATTTGATGATAAGGCACCGGCAGGAGGCCGGGTATGGTTTTGAGGCCTGCTAGTGTCGAACTCAGGAAAGGTTCTTGTCCTCTGGATCCATGTTGAGCGCGCTAACCGCATGTGGGAAGCGTGTATGGGCGCCCCCCGCAACTCTGATTCGATTCGCATCTCGTCCAAATCGCCACACTTAGTTCGGGCTTTCCATTTGATGCACGCATATGCAGGTACGAACCCTCGGCGCCAGGGTGGAACTTTTGTAGTCGGCATTTAGGGCGGCGTTGTCTTCCAGTGCTATGAGGGTCCCCCTTTTCTTCGTGGGGGCTCGATTAGCCGCGCACGCACAGCACGTGGTTCTTTGGGCTTGATGCGAAGAAGAGTTGGGTTGTGTAGAGTGCCTCGCTTGGTGGGTTTGATCCCCGTCTGGCGGGATATTCTTACGTGTACAGCCAAATTGGTGCACCCCTGCAAGTTTAAATCTTCTCGAGAAGCCGTGTTGTCCGCGGTTATGGATGACTTGGTGATAGGGCTGGTTAACAAGGATTAGACAACTTACACCTAAATAATACTAATTGGACTAGTAATAGGCTTATTGACACAATAACTTGAACCTTCATTAATCCAACTGTGTGGGTTATCCTCGGATTGCTTCTTTGGATAAGGGGCGAGATCCAGGATGGGTTTGTTTGAGGTTAGTGGTAGTTGGTTCCGATGTGCTATCTTATCCCTTTCTTTTAGCCGGATGTTGTAGCGTGTCTCTGTAGTTGGTTAGGGCAGCCCGCTGCCGCACCTTTGTATCACCTATCTTCCGTTGAACCCAAAGCATCTGTACTTGGTGTTGCCGGGTACACTTTGGTATCTTGTGCATCTTGCTTGCCAGTACTCGTCTGTACTGACCCCTTTGGGGCTGCGTGTTCTGCAGACTATGTTTCCGAGGATCCCCATGGTGGCTACTACGTGGAGTATGACGAGGCTGCTGACGAGTAGATAGCGGACCCGGGCAGGAACCGAGACTTCGTGGATGGGCTCCGTTCTTTCATTTCTGGCCTCTTAGGCCTATTTGGATCTTGTCTGTACTCAGACACTTTGGATGCTTCCGCTGTGATGTAATGATGACTTGTTGGGACATGTGTCCTCTGCATGACTGTATTTGCTATCTCTGCTCTAGTGAGAGCTTTTGCCACTTATTTCTATTTCTTTGTGTCTTAGAGATTTGTTGTGATATCACTTGTTCAAACGCCGTTGACGTACCATGTGTGTATGTTATGAAGTACGTCAATGGAAGTATTCGGATTTCTATTGGATGGTTTCACATACGATGAATAGTAGAGGATGGTTGTCACACGTTTACGTGTTGGCCTACTCATATTGAGATGCGGGTGCAGGTAAGCCCCGTAAGCCATTTATCAACTGTTTAGCGGGCTGTGAGTATCCTCTAAAAGTCCAGGTGCGACAAATGGTATCAGAGCCTGTCTGCCTGTAGGATCCCTTTTACTGGTCGCAGTTGAGTCTAGAAACTATTTTGTAGCTATATAGGAAAAATGAAACGTGAGAGTAGGAATTATGTTCTTTTATTTCTTTCCCCACCCACCCTCCCTTTTTCTGGTAAGGAAGTGCAACGTTGTTTTTCTCTTCTCATCTAAACTTTCAAGTTAGGATTTCACGTATCCTGGTTTCTCTAGGATGGTCATATCTACTAGACCATAGGAATGGAGGTGGTTGTGACATGATTTATCATGTTGCCTACTCACGATTGAGAACGGAGGCACATAAGCCCCGGAAGCAGATCCTCTATTCCTTAAGCAGTAGATATTGATCCTCTAGAAGCCCGGATGGGTTTTCCGTAGTACCTCAGGGTGTTTGGTCTCGTGTTTCCCGAATGTTGCTTCGATATCCTGTTCTTCTCAACATCCTTTTTCGTCCGTTGAAACCTTGTTGTTGCTTGCCACTTCAGTTCTTCTACCGGCGTCTAATCAAAGCTTCCCCGATCATCTGCAGATGGATCTCAGGTTCTACCCGCAGGTGGTTCGTATGACTCGTTGCGAGAGCACTGCCGGTTATCCGGAGATGCTGAGAGACATGGTCACTTTTCTGGGGTTCCGTTGGGCACCAGAGTACCAGGTCTACGAGCAGCAGCGAGAGTTTGAGCAGACCTACTACCAGGCTATCGTCTACATTCTGTCAGATGATGGCATGAGCGTAGTCCACCGCTACGAGGCAGTGGGTTCCACAGTGGATATGGCTGTGCAGCAGGCAGCTTATGTGAGCCTCACCATCCTTTGTGCTGACTACTGGGGATTTGACGATTCTATCTATCGCCACATCCCCCGTGGTTACATCACTTCGGAGGGAGCACACTTCACTCTCTACGACAACTTGGATGTTTACGAGCATGATGACTCCAGGCTGCACACCACCACTCAGTTTGTGAGACACAGTGACACAGTTGCCCGCACACTATCTCAGGAGTTGGCTTCAGTCAGAGAGCAGCTTTACCTTGCTTTGACTCGTCTGGCGACTTACACCACAGACTTTGTTGGAGACGAGCGCTTTGCACGTTTCGATCAGCCAGTTGGTCGTCGTCTGCCAGATGCTGGAGGTTACGAGCCGATCAGAGGTCCACTCCTTAACCTTGGTGCTGGTTACACTGGGATTCCACGCTTTGGAGCACAGGGAGTCGACGCTATGTACTTCACCACGCATAGAGTCGGTCTCAGACCACGTCAGATCTACGTGGATCGTCGTTCCACCTACTTTCGTGGGCATGCTCCTCACCGTACCTCTCGCCGTACTCCTAGCAGCCGTCCTGCGTGATGAGCATGGGAGTACCGATGTATCCATTCTTAGCTATGTTTAGTTATCCTTTGGCATTCGAACCATTTATGATGTGTTGGATATTCTGATGTATTTGAACATGTGATGATGTACCTGTTGGTTATCTATTCATGCGTTGGAATAATCTCTCTTTCGGTTGCCAAGTCTATCCTTTTCTATTGTTGTGCTAAAATGCATTTCCATTCAGGATGCCGCCAACAAGGAACAACACGCCTGAGCCACCGCCAATCGCGGAGCTGTTGACTCAGATGACCCAAGTCATGACGCAGATGGCCCAGTTTCAGGCTAATCAGCACATCAACCAGACAGCTCCACGAGTGAGCATCAAGGAGTTTCTCAGTCTGGGCCCAAGAGTTTTCGTGGCCACACGCGAGCCTCTGGATGCTGATGACTGGATCCGTGAGATAGCCAAGGCTCTGGAGATTGCACACGTAGCTGAAGAAGACAAGGTCAAGTATGCCTCCTATCTGCTGAAGGGTCAGGCAGCTACTTGGTGGGAAAACTTCCAGGCCATGAGAACTGGGATGCCAGTCACGTGGGATTGTTTCAAGGAAGCCTTCCTGAAGCACCACATTCCATATGGTCTCATGGAAAGAATGCGTGAAGAGTTTTGCTCTCTCAAGCAGGGCAAGTTGGACGTCATCGGGTATCAGAGTGAGTTCAATCGCCTCGCTCGATACGCTGGAGATGAGGTGTCCACTGAAGCTAAGAAGATGGCAAGGTTCCGCAGAGGTTTTAACCCGGAACTCAAGTATGCCCTAACCAATGTCAAGGCCAACAGCTTCGAGGATCTCGTTAACACCGCGCTCAATGAAGAAAATGGGCGCAAGGCGTTCGAGGAGTCTCGCAAGCACTCGCGTGAGGGTGGTTCCTCCTCCAACATGACCACCCCTCCGCAGAAGCGCCGCATCTGGGTACCAAATGGTGCTGTCACTCGGGCTCCATACGCCCAAACTTCTCCAGGCTTCGCTCCCCGCCCACCCAACCCTGCTCAGATACATGATCAAAGGGCTTCGATGGGGCAGCCAAGGCCAGGGCCTCCTCGTGTCGTCACATGCTACAAGTACAAGAAGACGGGGCACTACGCCGACAAGTGCACGCAGAGGCAATGATGCGCGCTCCCCCGCCTAAGGCCTTCAACTCCAACAACAGGCCTGTCGGGAGGACCGCAAGGGTGAATCATGTCAAGATCGACAAAGCTGAGGAAGCTCCTGACGTCGTTCTCGGTACATTTCCCGTAAACTCTAATCCAGCTAAAGTGTTGTTTGATACCGGAGCATCACATTCTTTCGTGTCAAAGATCTTTGCGACAGCAATTAAACTCCCTTTTGTTGGTTTGGGTTCCCTGCTAGTGGTCAACTCCCCTGGAGCAACTATGCAAACGTCCAAGATCAGTCACAAAAATCAAATTCTAATTGGAGGCCACATATTCCTTGCTTCTCTCATACTTCTTGGCAATTCTGACATTGATGTCATTCTTGGTATGGATTGGCTGAAGGCCAATAAAGCAAGAATTGACTGTGCTCAAAAGTTAATAGCTCTGTCCCACCCTTCTGGCCAGATAATCTATTCTCCACATGAATCAAGTTCCATTCAGCTATGCACCCTCAATGCAAAACCTCTACCTTCACTTGAAAATGTTCCGGTGGTTTGTGACTTCCCTGATGTCTTTCCAGAAGAGTTGCCAGGAATGCCTCCGGACAGAGCTGTTGAGTTCGTGATCGAACTTGAACCAGGTACTGCGCCAATCTCTAAGCATCCTTACAAGATAGGAACTCCCGAGCTGAAGTTGTTGAAGGAAAAAATTGATATGTACATGGAAAAAGGTTACATTCAACATAGTTCCTCAGCTTGGGGTTGCCCAACTCTGTTTGTTGCGAAGAAGGATCAAACAAAGAAACTCGTTGTTGACTATCGTCCTCTTAACGAGAAAACCATCAAAAACAAGTATCCAATTCCTCGCATCGACGATCTTTTTGATCAACTTGCTGGAGCCTCAATATTCTCCAAGTTGGACTTGAGAATGGGTTACCATCAAATAAAGATCAGAAAAGAGGATATCCCAAAGACAACCTTCACCACTCGCTACGGTCTATATGAATTCACCGTCATGTCCTTTGGTCTCACCAATGCACCAGCGAATTTCTCTCGACTCATGAATTCTGTCTTCCATGAATACCTCGACAAGTTCGTTGTGGTATATCTTGATGACATTCTTGTCTACTCAAAATCCGAGGAAGAGCATGAAGAACATCTTCGTCTCACTCTCATGAAGCTTCGCGAGCATCGCCTCTATGCCAAGTTCTCCAAATGTGAGTTCTGGATTTCAGAAGTTGCTTATCTTGGTCATGTTATCTCTACCAAGGGCATAGCCATTGATCCAGAAAAGGTTAAAGCAATTGTTGATTGGAAACCTCCCAAGACGGTGAAGCAAGTAAGAAGTTTTCTTGGCTTGGCTAGCTATTGCCGTCGCTTCGTCCCAAACTTCTCAAAGATTGCCAAACCTCTCACTGACCTCACAAAGAAGGACAAGAAGTTCGTTTGGTCTCCACAATGTGATGAAAGCTTCAATCTCCTGAAGACTAAAATCACTTCTACACCAGTTCTGGTTGGCCCAGATCCCTCCAAACCATTCCAAATATTCTGTGATGCTTCTCTCCAAGGTCTAGGTGCAGTTCTTATGCAAGAACGTCAAGTTGTGGCTTATGCTTCATGTCAGTTGAACACACATGAGCTCAATTATCCCACTCATGACCTTGAACTTGCAGCAGTTGTGTTTGCCCTCAAGAAATGGAGACAATACTTGTTGGGTAATCGCACTGAAATCTTTTCCGACCATAAGAGTGTGAAGTACATCTTCACTCAACCAGATCTAAACCTCAGGCAAAGGAGATGGATTGAAAAGATCAAAGACTTTGATCTTACCATTTCTTACACTCCAGGCAATGCTAATGTTCTGGCCGATGCTCTCAGTCGCAAGTCGTATTACAATAATCTCATGATCATGGAAAGCCAACCTCCTCTTCATGAAGAATTCCAGAAGCTCAACCTTGGTCTTGTTCCTCAAGGCTATCTTGCAAACTTGACAGCCAGTCCAACTCTCGAGGACAAGATTCGTTCTGAACAACTTCGTGATGCTAAATCAAGAAGATGGTAGAGCACATCAAAGCAGGCAATGAGAAATTTCAGTGCTTCTCAATTGATGACAAGGGAACTGTGTTCTTCGAAGGACGCATTGCAGTTCCTCAAATTCAAAGTCTCAAAGATGTCATTCTCAAGGAGGCTCATGAAACTCCTCTCTCCATACACCCTGGAAGTACAAAGATGTACCAGGATCTCAAGACACTGTATTGGTGGCCTAGCATGAAACGTGAAATTGCTCAATACGTTTCTGAATGCGACGTTTGTCAACGTGTTAAGGCAGTTCATCAGAAAACAGCCGGTCTTCTCCGACCTCTAAAAATCCCTGAATGGAAGTGGGACATGATTGAAATGGACTTCGTCACTGGTTTTCCAAAGTCCAAGAGGGGCAACGATGCAATCTTCGTTGTCATTGATCGACTCACTAAAGTAGCTCACTTCTTTCCTGTCAAAGAGACAATCTCAGCTAGTCAGTTAGCAGAGCTCTACACAGCAAAGATTGTTCCTCTTCATGGTGTTCCATTGGAAATAAGCTCAGACCGTGGAAGCATCTTCACTTCTCATTTCTGGAAAAGCTTTCAAGAAGCCTTGGGCACCAAGCTTCTGTTCAGCACAGCCTACCATCCTCAGTCTCAAGGGCAATTCGAAAGAGTCAATCAGATTCTCGAGGATATGCTCAGAGCATGTGGTCTTTCCTTTGGCATGAAATGGGAGGAATGTCTTCCATATGCTGAATTCTCCTACAACAACAGCTTCCAGGCAAGCCTAGGCATGGCACCATTTGAGGCTCTCTATGGCCGCAGATGCAGGAGTCCAATCAATTGGTCTGGAGCTGGTGAACGTTCACTCTTAGGCCCTGACATTGTTAAGGAGGCCGAAGAGAAAGTTCGCATCATTCGTGACAATCTCAAGATTGCTCAGTCTCGTCAGAAAAGCTACTATGACAGCAAACACAGGGACATGGTCTATGCACCTGATGACAAAGCATATCTCCGTGTAACTCCACTTAGAGGCACTCATCGTTTTGGTGTCAAAGGAAAGCTTGCACCAAGATATATTGGTCCCTTCAACATTCTCTCAAGGCGTGCAGAAAATGCCTATCGTCTTGAACTTCCAGAAAAGCTATCCAAGGTGCACGATGTGTTTCACGTGTCACAACTCAAGAGGTGCTTCAAAGATCCAGGTCGTGCAGTTGATCATGATTCCATTGATCTGCAAGAAGACCTCTCTTATGAAGAGCATCCTGTTCGCATTCTCGATGAGACCGAGCGCAAAACTCGCAACAAGAGCACCAAGTTCTTAAAAGTGCAGTGGTCTCATCATTCCGATAAAGAGGCAACGTGGGAGACCGAAGAGGATCTTCGCAAGAAGTATCCGGACCTTTTCTCTTCTCAGTAGGAATCTCGGGACGCGATTCCTTCAAGGGGGGGGCGTTTTGTAACATCCCAAGTATGAAAAACAACCCTACAATGCTTGCTCCTTGTTTAATTTTAGTTTGCATCATTCCACCATGAGCATTGCATTTGTTTTCACTTGTTTTCCATTTGAAATTCAAATCAAATTTCAAAATTTGGTTCATACTTGGTATGTTCCAATGTTTCAAAATAATTTCCAAACAGCAACAATTCAAATGTTACCAATAAACTTGGATTTCCAAATAATTAACTTGGTTAAATATTTCAATATTTCATATATTGCAAAATTCACTCAAATTCCTTTAAATTTCAAACAACAACAAAAATTTAAAATTTTGGAAAATAAAAGTTTGCACAACTGGGCTTTTGCAATAAATAACTAATAAAAATTATCACCAAAATTTTTCAACCCCCAACACCCTATTCTTTTTCCCTCTTTTCTTTCCTACAAAAATAAGGTGAGCAAAAAAAAAGAAAGAAACAGAAAGCAAAAAACAAAAAAAAGGGGGGAGGGCAGGCCAGCCCAATTGGGCTGAGCCCACCACACCCCCACGAGGCCCAGCCCCCACTTCGGTGTCGTCTTCCTCCTCTGTACGGAGACAGAGGAGGGGAGACATCCCCCACCGAGCAGGAGCTTTTCCTCCTCCCCCTCCTCCATAAAAACCCCCTCGGCCGTGCCCTAGCACTCCTCTCCCTCCTCCATCTCCACCGCCGCCATTTCCTTCTCTCTCCCCTCCTCGATCCCTCTCTGTTTCTTTCCCCCCCTCCACCGCGGCCATGGCCGGAAGTTGAGCTTCCCTCGCCGCCGTTCTACCCACCGTCGAGGCTCACTCTTCGCGGGAACGGATACCCCTCCTCCTCCTCCTCCGCTTTCGCTTCCAGGGAGGAGCCCTGGAGCACCGAATCGCCGCCGCCGAGTCGCCTGTCGCCGCCGTTTCCCCCACGTCGAGCCACTGCAACACCTGCAACCGGTGGTGAGCACCACCCCCTGTCCTCCTTTCCCCTCTGTCTCCCTCGCACCACGCAGCACCCGCAAGCCCAGCACCCCTCCTGCACACGCACGGCAGCATCGGGCACACAGCGAGCGCAGCGCCGCGGTCGTCGCCGTCGATTCCATCCTCGTTGCGTTCGGTCACTGATTGATGTTCAGTTTCGTTAGTTAAAAGTCGGAGGCTCACCTCAAAAACCTGCGCTCCCTATACCTATCAAAAACAGATCAGCAGCCCACTGGTTGCGCTCCTTGCGCGCGTGCCCGCGGTCGCGGGATCGAATCCCCCCCCCCCCCGCGCTGAGATAAAAACCCACTTTTTTTTATTATTTTTCCAGATCCAGAATCAAAACATATTCGCACACAAGTCCCTGTTAATTTTTTTCCTAGTCCCTGTAATTTAATAAAATTGGCAGATTATCAAATAAACTTTGTAATTTATTAACTTTTGCTTGGAAACTCAAATTGCAAAACTTTCAACATGAAAACCACTTTATTTTAAATGCCCTACACTAATATCAACTTTATTTCTGTTTTTGAATAATTGAAAATGCTGAAAACATTTATTACTTGTTAAATGCTTTAAATATTGCAATATTCATATCTTGGGCATAAAAATTCCAAATTCAACAAATAAAATATGTTTTCCATACCAAATTAAATTCTCTACATGTTAAAACCATTTGTATACTGTTTTGAACATTTCAAATGGTTTCAAAAATTCAAATTCAAACAACTCTCTCAAATTTGGTCAAATTCATAACTAATTCAAATTTAATTCAAATGGCACATGTAAAATATGTTTTCAATGCAAAATTGAACAAGCTTTCCAAATATAAACTTTATTTCCTGTTTTGAATAATTAAAATTGGTTCAATAATTTAAATCTTGTTTAAATCATTTAAAATTGCTAAATTAATAACTTGTTCAAACTAAATTCTTTTTGAACATATAAAATATGTTTTCCATTCAATTTTTCATGTACTTTGCAAATATCAACTTTGTGCTCTATTTTAAATAAATTAAATTGCTGAAAACAACTGTTTCTTAATTAATGCATTTAAAATTGTCAAATTAATAACTTGCTCATTTTAAATCCTTTTTCAACAAATGAAATATGTATTCCATCTAAAATTTGGTGTTCTTTCCAAATAAAAATTTTGTTATCTGTTTTGAACAATTAAAATGGGTGAAAACAATAAATGTTTGTGTAACTCATTTAAGAAGCCAAATTTCATAACTTAATAAATAAAATTCCAAACTTGGTAAACAACATTTCAAATTGAAGCTATTGTTGTTTTCTTCTTGTTTTCATCATCCATGCATCATTATAATCAACTTTCACATGATGGTTAGTTGTGGATCACTTAATTCAACTTTAATTCATGAGCTTTCTATATGCAACCCAAATTGCATATGGGCCCATTTAAATATGTTACCATGTCAACTAGCTTATCTTTGATGCATCAATTAAATTGTCATGCATCATCCCATGTTTGTGCAGTATGCCATGTTATTGATTGTTTGTCTCTCTGCGTTGTTTGTTTGCTTCTTTTCGAATAGACGACGACGTTGAGATAGACGAGGTTTACGACACTACTTCAGAGGAGTTAGCCCAGTACCAGGCTACTGAGTTTGCAGGCAAGTATTCACTCACATGAACCATTGTGTCCTTTCCACACTGGATACCGATACTTTCCGTTGTCTAATCTGCTAGCCTTAAGATTCGTTGCTTGTGTTCCGATCCTATCACATGATATCATGTAACCCTGATATAGCCTATCCTCCGCACCTATAACCCCGTTGCTTGTTGCCCGTGTCTTACTAGCATGCTTAGGGTTGTTTATGCTCGAGTCTGATGTCCGTTATTTCTTTTACCATATTTATTATGTTCTGGGGGCTCGATGTTTAAACAACAACCTGTTAATGTTTGAGGTAATGCTAATTTGATGATAAGGCACCGGCAGGAGGCCGGGTATGGTTTTGAGGCCTGCTAGTGTCGAACTCAGGAAAGGTTCTTGTCCTCTGGATCCATGTTGAGCGCGCTAACCGCATGTGGGAAGCATGTATGGGCGCCCCCCGCAACTCTGATTCGATTCGCATCTCGTCCAAATCGCCACACTTAGTTTGGGCTTTCCATTTGATGCACGCATATGCAGGTACGAACCCTCGGCGCCAGGGTGGAACTTTTGTAGTCGGCATTTAGGGCGGCGTGGTCTTTCAGTGCTATGAGGGTCCCCCTTTTCTTCGTGGGGGCTCGATTAGCCGCGCACGCACAACACGTGGTTCTTTGGGCTTGATGCGAAGAAGAGTTGGGTTGTGTAGAGTGCCTCGCTTGGTGGGTTTGATCCCCGTCTGGCGGGATATTCTTACGTGTACGGCCAAATTGGTGCACCCCTGCAGGGTTAAATCTTCTCGAGAAGCCGTGTTGTCCGCGGTTATGGATGACTTGGTGATAGGGCTGGCTAACAAGGATTAGACAACTTACACCTAAATAATACTAATTGGACTAGTAATAGGCTTATTGACACAATAACTTGAACCTTCATTAATCCAAATGTGTGGGTTATCCTCGGATTGCTTCCTTGGATAAGGGGCGAGATCCAGGATGGGTTTGTTTGAGGTTAGTGGTAGTTGGTTCCGATGCGCTATCTTATCCCTTTCTTTTAGCCGGATGTTGTAGCGTGTCTCTGTAGTTGGTTAGGGCAGCCTGCTGCCGCACCTTTGTATCACCTATCTTCTGTTGAACCCAAAGCATCTGTACTTGGTGTTGTCGGGTACACTTTGGTATCTTGTGCGTCTTGCTTGCCAGTACTCGTCTGTACTGACCCCTTTGGGGCTGCGTGTTCTGCAGTCTACGTTCCCGAGGATCCCCATGGTGGCTACTACGTGGAGTATGACGAGGCTGCTGACGAGTAGATAGCGGACCCGGGCAGGATCCGAGACTTCGTGGATGGGCTCCGTTCTTTCATTTCTGGCCTCTTAGGCCTATTTGGATCTTGTCTGTACTCAGACACTTTGGATGCTTCCGCTGTGATATAATGATGACTTGTTGGGACATGTGTCCTCTGCATGACTGTATTTGCTATCTCTGCTCTAGTGAGAGCTTTTGCCACTTATTTCTATTTCTTTGTGTCTTAGAGATTTGTTGTGATATCACTTGTTCAAACGCCGTTGACGTACCATGTGTGTATGTTATGAAGTACGTCAATGGAAGTATTCGGATTTCTATTGGATGGTTTCACATACGATGAATAGTAGAGGATGGTTGTCACACGTTTGCGTGTTGGCCTACTCATATTGAGATGCGGGTGCCGGTAAGCCCCGTAAGCCATTTATCTACTGTTTAGCAGGCTGTGAGTATCCTCTAAAAGTCCGGGTGCGACAACTTTCAAAAAATAGAGCTAGAAATAAAACAGTTTACCTAGCCTATTACAAACCCATCAGTGTTAAATTATTGTCAAACTGACAAAATGTTTATTACTCCCTCCGTTCCAAAATATAAGCCTTTTTAGCAAACTGTTTTAGCTTGCTAAAAAGGCTTACATTTTGGAACGGAGGAAGTACACAATAGACTTTCCTTTCTGTTGTGCAGAATCTAAACCGGCTCCAGAATCCAGGTCTTCTGCTTCCGAGTGCTCTTCATCATCACCTTGAATATTTTTCGCTGCTTCAAATTCAGCTTCGGAAACGTATTTCCACTCCAGCTGAGCCAAAGCATCATTGGTGTCATCCGGTTCATACAAGGGACGGGGTGGGGCAGAAAATAAAGGAGTGGTAGGCTGTGGCGCACCAGAGGATGAAGCTACAGAAAGCTGGCTTCTCTGCGGAACCTGGCGAACAACAGTTATAACCGGAGGACTGAAAGCCGACTTGCGATCACCTGAGGAAAGATAACCAGGACAAAGTTCTTTCAGCGTTAATTTCTCGGCAATGGAGTAAGCTTGGAACTGGCAATCTTTTTCAATCTTGGCAAAGTCTTTTCTCTCGTACTTAGTCTTATCAGCTCGGTACTCAGGAAAACCTCCAACCAGGAGATCCGGATTCAGTTCCGGGTGATACACCTTGGCCAGGAACATGACTTTGATCGCTCCACGGCGGCAAGCTGAGATTTTGTGCTCTTCTATCCATTGTGGAACATGAGTTAGTTCCATAATCATATGATGGAGTTTCCTAGAGGCATTTTCCCAGTTTCTGACGGCTTTTATGCATTCACCTCCCCCAACATATAATTGCCGGATCAAGGTGAATAGAGCTTTCATTTTCAGTTCTAGAAGCTGGAGGTTATTCCCGTGTAGTCTACCTGAAAACTACAAGAGTACATCGCTCAGAAACCGGATTATTATGAGGAAACATAGAGATCATGAACCGGAAGAAAAGCATAGATAATGCGCTGCACAAGGAGCAAACTTTCCAAAAACACTGCAAGTGATATCACCTAGCAGGTCCTTAACCATAGCAAAGTTGCTTCTGGTTTCCTCCAGCTCCTTCTCAGCACTTTCCGCCCTCTCAATAAGATTTTTCTCCCGGTTCTCAAAGTCTTGCTGAAGAGCAGACAACGGTTTGGCAGCTTCCTCAACCTGTTTGTCCAGCTCATGCTGCAAATTTCTCGCTTCTTCGGTTTTCTAGGCCTCTTGTGCGAACAAGTTTTTCAAGTTTGAAATCTCCTTCTGAGAGGAAGATCCGAGACTCTGCAAAATTGGTAACCACAGAAAAACACGGGTTATAGACAGCTCAAGTGTTATCAGGTCAGTATAAGTTGAGAAAATTCCGGTTTCAACAGAAGAACAACCCGGGCGTTGGGGGCTACGATGATTTTTAGCCTACTAAAGGGATGGAATAATTGTTAAAGTCCCAAGTAGCTGCAGGATCGCAACCCGACACTTGGGGACTACACTATTTCAGTTTCAAGAAAGTTTTAGCTATAACTGCAGGCTAGCAAACCCGGCACTTGGGGGCTATAGTATTTCAGTTTAAATAAGTTTACTTGTAAAAAGTTAAGACAAGTCCCGGCTCACAATTAATTTGTAAACCGGCACTTGGGGGCTACGGTTCAAATTCAAAGGTATACCAAGGAAATCTTCAAGTTTATTCTACGAATATAAACCGGAAGATTGAGAGCTATAGGTTATGTCCATCAAGGTTACCTCATATCTTTTATTCAAAAAAACGATAATTCTGTCCGCGCGACGCCGGTTCACAGAAAGCTCCTGAACCAGAACATCAGAATTCTGGCCTTCAATATTAAGGTTGGAAGGAACTGTTTTTGCCTCTGCAACTGGTTTCAAATCCTCTGTAACCTTGGATAGCACATTTGATGTACCAACAGTTTTTACAGTTTGAGAGCCAATAATCTCCACATCCGGATCTGAGACATTCATGTCTTCAACCGGAGGATCATTATCCGGCTTATTATCAGCCGCATTCACCTCTAGGTCAGTGGCTTGTGCAGAATCATCAATAAGACCTGACAAAGGAACAACCGGTTCATCTTGTTTCTCTTCAGAAGCTTTTTCCTCCAAGTTAGTTGTGGCAGCAACAACTGAGATTGGAGTAGATTTTATCATAGCTTGGGCCCTACAACAAGAGAACGGTTCTAAATCGGGTTGGCAAGAATTTTGTATAGTTATAAATTAAATACTGAAGAGTTAGCTTACCAGGAGTTAATGGAAAATTCACTGGCCCCGCTGTAGTGGGATGAACCACAGTTAGGAGAATATGTATGAAAAGTGTGACTCAACTCAGGATGGATTTTCCCTGCCAGAGGATGTGAATTGGTAGGAGAAACTCGAGCCTTGAAAACCCGGCGGGAAGGAGTTTTCTCAAGCAAACCTGCTTGTAAATCTTTTGAACCGGAGCTCCAGGTTCTCCTTCTTTTGCTAGTATCCTCGTCATCCTGCGTTTTCTTCATATGTGAGGACGGGGTCAAAGGTATTTTGAACAATCTAGAAATAGGATCCTTTGCGACAACTTGCCGGCTCCTCTTGTTGGTCACATGAGAATCCTTATCAACTACAACATTAGAGCCAGTGATAGGGCTAGTGGGGTTGAGATCTGGAATAACTTGATCCGGCGCCTCTTGGGACACTCCCTCCTGTCCTAAACCGGTGCCTTGTTGCTTAGTCGGTTCTTCCTGCGAGTAACTAGCATCAGCAGATTGGTTATGCCAGTGATCAAGGGAGTCAAATTCAGAAACCTCATCCTCTTCGTCACTTTCCTCTTCATCTTCATCTTCATCTTCATCTGGAGGGGAAGTAGGTGAACGTATAGTGAGGGAACCTAGAGGGGGGAGGGTGAATAGGTGCTACGACCAATTTTAATTTTTCTTCATGATTAGGCTGGACACAAAGGTAAATTCTCTAGATAATGCAACTATTGTGAATTTACCTATATGAAAAGAACAAGCACAAACACAATACAAGCACAAGTAAAGGAGGAAGGGAACGAGGTAACTGATATGAAGCACACGGAGACACGATGTATTCCCGAGTTCCTCCTTGTTAAGGGAGTACGTCTCGTTGGAGGGGTGTAAGCTTGCCACGAAGGCCTACTCGACGCCACAAAGGCCTCACCCTATTCTCCGATGAACCCCTCCACAAAGGCCTAGTCCACCTTCCACTACTGATCCCCTTTGAGGCGGGAATCGAATCCTTTACAAACAAGCTTGGGGCACACACCCACAACCAAATTGGGGGCTCCCAACAATCACCAATCACCAACAAGTGTAGCAATGGTGTCTAGGTTCTCCAAAAGGAAACCCTAGACTAGATCCCTCTAGAGAATGATGGGGCAATGAAGACCGGCTCATGTGAAGATGTAGATCAGGGTCTTCTCCTTCAATCCTCCAAGTATCAACGAGTTTGGTGGAGGGATTAGGAGAAATCTAGATTTTGGAGGCTCAATAAATGCTTTTCTTCAATGCTAGTTCGAGCAAACCTTTGGAGAAGAAGGGGATGGGGTATTTATAGGCCCCTCCCACAACTAGCCGTTTGACACTTTTCGCGCCTTGTGTTACTACCGCTGGGGTCAGCGGTACTACCGTTCGCTGTCAACCAGACCGGTACTTGAGAGGTCCCAGCTGAAGGGCGCGGGCAGTACTACCGCTAGGCCCACCGGTACTACCACTGGCCACGAATTCGAAATAACTCGAAGTGGCTGGCGACAGTACTAGGGCACTACCGCTCTAGTACCGTAAAGGTTACTGCGAGAAAAACTCCCCACACGGTACTTTGACCGGTACTGCCAGCGGTACTTCCGCTTCCTGGAAGGAGCGGTACTACCGCTGCCGGTAGCGGTACTACCCCCATGGAGAGTGTTGCTCCTCACAGAACTAAGTCCCAGCGGTACTATTGTTCCGGTACCGTTGGAAACAGAAGCCAAGTTCATATAGGCGGTACTTCTGGTGGTACTACAAGCGGTACTACCGCTTGCTGGTGCTGCCGGTACTACCGCTGGAGCATCTGGTACTACCGCTGCACAGAGTTGAGTTTGGTGGCTTTGGCATTTTGCACTCTTCCTTTTTGCGTCGAGATGATATTTCCTGAAATAACTTAAACGCACTGTTAGAACCTTAATCGTGTTGTTATCAACTCCAAAATAAATGAGAGATCAATTGCAAATGCACTTTCAATCTTCCCCTTTTTGGAGATTGATGACAACACCACTAAGAGAGGTCGTTAAAAGTTAGGTGGATTACTTCTTGAGAAAAACAAGTGAGACGTCAAGAATGTTTGTTGTTGAGACAAACTTTTGTTGCCTTTACAATGTGTGCTCCCCCTATCTTTTAGAGACCTAGCAAGAGTAAAAGATATAACAATAGAACCACTTGCAACACAATAGATAAAACCATAAAAACCATAAACCAACAAGATAAACGGTTCACCACAAATAACCACAAATATGAGACACACCACAAAGACATCAAAGTTTGACACAACCACCCAAGAAAACGATAAGACGACCCTAAATAGAACTCTCTTTCCCTTTGGCATCAAGACACCAAAAAGGGAAGATGCGATGCTAACGTCCCTGGAGGTCACTCGTTGGGGCTAGAGGCGCTTGCAGGGCTTCCAAGACCACGCTCGTCCTCAGAGTTGACATCTTCCACTTCATCTTCAGTATCACCATGAGTCCAAGGCTCACGAGAAGTGGTAGCATCATCAAGAAGGTCCGGATCCACCCAAGAGCCACCATGCTTATACTTCCACTCCTTGGAGGTAGTGATCCTATCCTCGGAGCCAGGACGAACATGCACCCCAAGATGGGAAAATCTGTCACGAGACAGCTGACGTTCCTTCTTGCTACAAACATGAGCAAGATAAGCCTTGTTCTCCATGTCAATCTGACGGCAGAAAACCTTCTGCAGAGTCTCAGTCATCCACTTGCAAAACCCATTCTTCTGAGCCCTTCCCTCCATCTCAAAGTCAGAATCACTAGAGCCATCAGTGTTAGGACCAAGCAGAGGAGATGCGTGCTTCTTGACACGAAGCTCCTTGACATGGTGAGTGTTGAGCTCTTGGTCATTGTCCAAGAGAGCATTTGGGAGCTGAGCACAGCGCCAAGTAGTAGCAATGAGCCTGAACACAAGAGCAGCAAAGACTGGAACCCTCCTCCCCATCACAGAGTTGTACACCTCATTCCATATGATATCCATGATATCGAGCCTGAGACCATCACTACGACGCCTATGATTATGGACCATCAAGTCAATGAGAGAGCCATGGATCTGATCGAAGTTGCCAACACGAGGAGGAAGATTGTTCCTAAAGATCCGGTGCTGGATATCATATACTGGCAGCAGATTCTTGGAGAGACCAACCATAGCACGGCCCGGGATATAAAGATCATACATGTCTTGAGGAGCCATATATAGTCTTCTCCAGGTAGGGAACCCGGAAGAAGGTGGTGGAGAAAGCAGCATCATGTACCTCCCCAAAGTCCTACAAACCCAACAAAGTAGCAAACTCAACCCAAGAAGCAGAGAACTTTTGATACTTGGTCACCCATGTGATCCTCGTCTCATCAGTATGAAAGTAAAGTGTGGCATAGAATTGGCCCACAAGATGCTCATCATAGTCTTCGTTGATCTCAATGAAATCCACAAGACCAAACTCCTCACAGATCTCCAGAGCTTCAACAAAGTAATCCATCTTGGATCTCATGAATGGAACATTGATGGAGAATTGAGTTACCACTTTGTTCCTATTATGCGGGTACTCCTCATAAAATATGCGCTCCTCGAAGCGAGTCCAGAAGCACTCATTAGCCCTTGGATCCCTAGGCTTGGTGTAAGGGTTGGTTCTCCTCTCTCTACGGAACTGATCATCAGGCATGAGCGCAATAGACTTCTCCCTACCAGCTTGAGATTTCATCAACACAGACCTCTGCCTCCTAGTCATATTTCCCTGTGGCATTACTTTAGGAGCCTCATCTTCCTCGGGATTCTTCCGAGTCCTCTTAGCCGCACGCTTGCGACCTCCACCCTTGGAACCACTAGCTCCTGTACCTAAGATAACATAGGGGGATAGCGATGAGGTAAGGAAAACTTGAATCAAATGATCTATGAGAAGATTCACAAAAGAATTACAAGTGCAAAACGTTTCAGGAAGCGGTAGTACCCCTTGGAGCCATGGTAGTACCGCTATCTCCAGCAGTCCCAGCTATAGCGGTAGTACTACTGTTGCCCGCGGTAGTACTGCTGCAGGCGGATCTGCCATGGCACCATATGGGACAACCGATTCCAACCGAGACAAATTGCACCAAAAAGTCTTAAGGAATCTACTCATCTAGGCAGCACATCAAACCACTTCTAGACTAGGAGATCTCTAGAACCCTAAACCACTCCATCTCACAATATTACTCGAGGGAGAGAGATTGGATGGGTTACCGGAGCTCATCGTCGTGGAGAAGAGGTTGGAGGTGATCCCCGGGCTTCCTCCAGCGTGAGAGGAGCACTTGATTGCTAGAGAGAACCCTCCCCAGCGGATGGAAGGAGCGGCAACGGCGAGATCCGGTGTGGGGGGGGATGAATGAGGGAGAGAGGAGGTAAAAAGATAAATCCCTCTCCCAGATCCATATTTAACCCCACGGATTTCGACCGTAGCGGTAGTACCGCCCACCTGGGGATACCGGTATCGCGACGTAGTACCGCTGCTGGAGTTTGTGCAGGGCATGATTCCCTGTAGCGGGAGTACCGTTAGTGATACATGGTAGTACCGTGTGCTGGGTGCTACTATCAGTTGCAGCGGTAGTACTGCTACGACTGGTGGTAGTACCGCTAGCCAGGTTCCTTCCTTCCGACGAGAGATCAAAATATAAAAGTTTTGGAGCAGAAATTGTTTGAGGGTAGGAAACATGAGGCTTGGGATAAGAGATCAAACTGAGATGGTACTACACACTCAATCTTTTGCAAGGAAGACAAAACTCGAATAAGGAAAAAGAGAGAGTGTGTTTCCCAAACGAAAACAAGGACTCACAAAACACACACAGAGGTAGAACACAAAGAAATAAGAACCAAACAAAAACCAACTCTTCAAGAGAAGAGGTTGGTGGCTGAAGCCACCATGCAATAAATTATGGTATGTCACTGCGAAGATATATCTTGGGTGCATGGCCAACACTCGACATTGAAGCTCACAATTCAACATTAGAAAAAGAGAGATAACAATGAATTTGCTATGGGCATAATAGGAGGGAGGGAGAACCCAGTGTGTTAGGATAACACTCCCCCTATGCCCATGCCTACACCTAAACCCAAACACGTATCAACTATAGGGGTGTGTGCAAAGATCCTCAAGTAAAACTCCTAGAATCAATGATATTTAGATCATTCCTCAAGAACATGAATCTTCCATCATCAAGAGGCTTCGTGAAGATTTCCGCGAGATTATCCTTGGTGGGGACATATGCTAGCTCAATATCACCTCTTGCCACATGATCCCGGATGAAATGATGACGAATCTCAATATGCTTCGTCCTTGTGTGTTGCACGGGGTTGTAGGCGATCTTGATGACACTTTCATTGTCACACATGAGAGGTACCTTCTCCAAGTGAATATCATACTCTTTGAGGGTTTGCCTCATCCATAGCAATTGGGTGCAAGCACTAGCGGCCGCCACATACTCAGCTTCTTGGAATACCAACTCACCAAGGACCTACCAAAAAATTGGCAAGCCCCAGAAGTAGACTTCCTATCATCTTTCTCACCGGACCAATCCGAGTCCGTGTAGCCCTTGAGAGAAAATTGTGCCCCCTTTGGGTACCACAAACCAAACCTTGAGGTATCAACCAAATACCAAAAGATCCTATGGACCGCCACTAAGTTGCTTTCCTTAGGAGCCGCTTGATACCTTGCACACACACACCTACACTCAAAACTATATCGGGCCTAGATGCACAAAGATAAAGCAAAGAACCAATCATAGAACGATACAACTTTTGTTCCACGTCTTTACCATCCATATTGCGCTTGAGGTGACATTTGACTTGCATAGGACATGGCTTCATTTTGGAACCTTGGAAATTAAACCTCTTGAGCATGTGTTGGGTGTACTTGGCTTCCGAAATGAAAGTACCACGAGCCAATTGCTTGATCTCAAAGACAAGGAAAATTTTAAGCTCTCCCATCATGGACATCTCAAACCTGTCAGTCATAACCCTTTGAGAACTCATTATTAAAAGCTTGGTTAGTTGAGCCAAAGATTAGATCGTCCACGTAGAGTTGGAATATGAAAATCTCTCCCTTTACCCTCTTCATGAAAAGGGTGGGGTCAATCTTCCCAACTTCAAAACCACAGTCTTCCAATAACTCTCTAAGGTGCTCATACCACGCACGTGGTTCTTGTTTAAGTCCATAGAGCGCCTTATCAAGCTTGTAGACATGGTTAGGAAAGTTGAGGTTCTCGAACCCCGAAGGTTGCTTAACATATACCTCATCTTTTAGTGGACCATTCAATAAAGCACTTTTGACACCCATTTTTTGCAACTTGAAATTATGCGAAGATGCATATGAAAGAAGGATATGAATGGACTCAAGGCGAGCCACGGGATCATAGTTCTCATCAAAATCAATGCCTTCCACTTGAGTGTAGCCTTGAGTCACCAATCTTGCCTTGTTCCTTATGATAATATCATGCTCATCTTGCTTGTTCTTGAATATCCACTTAGTGACAATAACATTGTGGCAATCTTTGGGCTTCTCAAATAGCTTCCAAACCTTATTGCGCTCAAAGTTATTGAGCTCATCATCCATAACTTCAACCCAATTGGAGTCCTCAAGATCTTGAAACACTTACTTTGGTTCCCCCATAGATATGTTAGCTTGATGCTCACTAAAATGAGCCAATTGTCTTCTTGTGGATCTTCTAGCTTGAACATCTTCCAACACTTTGTTGTCTTTAGCATCAATATGCTTCAAAGCTCTTCTTATCCTTCTAGCACGACGGGCTTCGATCTCCTCATTATTGCAAGGAGGAATCACTTGATCATCTTGATCATTTGGGCCCCCGTCTTGACCAACTTGGCCTTGATCATCATCATCATCAAAAACATCTTCAACACTAGCTTCAACTTGAGGATAGGAGGATGAGGATGGTTGATCTTGGCCTTAACCTTGACTAGCTTCAAAGATAGGAGTTGTTGCATCTTGCGTAGTAACTTAGTCAATGAGAGGAGGGTCTTCAATATGTTCTTGGTTATGTGCATCACTTGTCTCCTTGGCTTGTTCTTGTATTGTAGAGGAGGGCTCCACTTGGGTAGAGCATAGTCCTTCTCGAGTCGCCATAAGGTTTCCCTGAATGGGGCGGAAAAATCCCAGACCCATCCTTCCTATGGCTTCTTGAGGCATTTCAGCATCTACATTAGAAACATGAAATTGCGCCACTTGGGAGCCATCATTTTCCTCGAAAACCACACTACAAGATTCTATGACAATCTGTGAGGCTTTGTCAAAGACTCTATAAGTGTGGGATTCGACACCATAACCAACAAATATACCCTCAAAAGTTTTGGATTAAAATTTAGACAACCGAACACCCTTGATCAAATAGAAGGACTTACAACCGAATACATGGAAGTAGGAGACGTTGGGTTTGTTGCCGGTGAGGATCTCATATGGAGTCTCATACAAGCCCTCGCGGATGTAGAGGCGGTTGGAGGAGTGGCATGCGGTGGAAATGTCCTCGGCCCATAGATATTGGGGAGAAGAATACGCCGCCAACATGGTCCTTTCCATATCCATTAGAGTTCTATTCTTCCGCTCGGCTACACCATTTTGTTGAGGGGTGTAGGTGACGGAATATTGATGACGAATGCCCTCATCACTAAGGAATTCATTCAAAGTGTAGTTCTTGAACTCGGAGCCATTATCACTCCTAATGGCCATGATTTGGACACTATGTTGACGTTGCACTTGGTTGGTGAAGTCGATGATAGTTTGTTGGGTCTCAGTCTTGCACTTGAAGAAATAAACCCAAGTGTATCTTGAGTAGTCATCGACAATCACCAAGCAATACTTCTTGCCTCTAAGACTTTCCTTGGGCACGACACCAAGGGATCAACATGAAGGAGCTCCAAGATCCTCTTTGATGAGATAATAGTCTTCGCCTTGTGGGCGGCATCATGCATCTTTCCTTCAACACACGACCTACAAACGCGATCTTTGGAAAAGGAAACATTTTCTTTTAGTCCAAATATAAGGCCACCTTTGTGAAGACTCTACGAAGTTCTCATGTTGACATGGGATAAGCGGCGATGCCACAACCACCCCACGTCCGCCTTTTCGAAAAGACACATTGATTGAGAGTTGGTAGACTTTGAAAAGTCCACCACGAACAACTCATTTTCAACATGTCCCACGTATGCGACAATAAGAGTCTTGCTCCTCAAAAGGACCACAATATCAGGATCCAAGAAGACGGAGAAACCCATCTTCCCTAATGAATGAAATGAAAGGAAATTGTAACCAAGGGATTCAACAAGCATGACGTCCACGATAGTGATATCAGGAGCAATCACAACCTTGCCAAACCCCGATACCTTAGACTTGGACTTGTCTCCATAAGTGACGGTTGCATCAACATCATTTGGGCACAACTCCGTCACAAGTTCTTTGCTTCCGGTCGTATTACTAGTTCATCCACTATCAATTATCCATTTAGACCCACCAGAAGCATAGTCCAGCAAGAGATCATTGACTAGAGTTAGGACCCGAGGAGGGTCCCTTTATGTTAGCAACAAGGGTCTTTGGAAACCAAATGGTATAGTCAATGTAACCCTCAATAGGACCAACATATTTAGCTTGCACAACACCGTAATAATCAACATATAAGAAATGGTGTGGGTTGTTAGTTCTCGCGGAAATAATACGAGTAGTGTTGTCCCTCATGACACCACCACTCGAAGCAACATTGTTGGCTTGTGCGGGAGTGCTGCGAGTAGTGTTGTCCCTAATGACAATACCACCCGAAGCACCATTGTTGGCCTTCTTCTTGTTCTTCTTCTTCTTGTTCTTCTTCTTGGCAACATAGCCAAGTCATTTATTTCCCACTTGTTTCCTTGGATCACTCACTTGTGGTCTAGAGGCAACCACTTGTGGGCTAGGGGAAACAACCTTCTCAACTTGAGGGATTTTGGCCTTGAGCCTTGCTAGCTCATCCTTCAACCTAGCATTTTCCTCAATAATATTTGCATGATCACAAGAAGAAGTAGAGGTGCTAGGGGTGTTGAATTTCTTAAGTTGAGTTTGAAGTTGTTCATGTAACTATTTGAGGGTAGAGTGTTGACTTTCCAAAGCCTTGTGAGCCTTGGTGGGCTTTTCAAACTCCTCGGTTAGTTTATCATGACCAACACCAAACTCAACCTTATCCTTTTTAGCCTTTTTATATTTAGCAATTGCAATATCACGTTCCTTAGTGATATTAGAAACAAGTTCATTATGTGACTCTTCAATAGATTCAAGTTCCTCTTCAAGATAAACTCTACCATCATGCTCTTCCTCAAAAGTCATGGAGAGAGATTCTATCTCATCTGCATCCCTTCTTTCAATCTCACCTTTCTTCTCAAGAGCTTCATGGGAATCTCCCAAATGGCTCATGAGGTGATCAAAGTACTTTTTGGTACCACCTTGCACTTTAGACACAAAATGTTTCAAAGAGAGAATTTCATCTTCTACTCTAAGACTAGCATGGTTTTCCAATTCACTTGGGGTCTTAGAGTTGGGAGACGGTGATACCTCCGAGGCCTTAGCCATGAAGCACTTGGCATTTGGGTGAGGATGATTTTCATTGGGTAATTAAAAGAGGTATTAAGATGATGGAGTTGAAGCAATAGAAAGAGCGGCCACTTCACTTGTGGTTTCTTCTTCTTCATCACTTCCGAAATCATACTCCTCTGGAGTCACTAGCACAAACTTGGTGGGGGACTTCTTGTTGAAAGTTTTCTTCTTGAAGTGAGGTTTCTTGTAAGCAACCTTGGACTTTTCCTTGCGAATGAGCTTGCCAATATGGAGTTCTCTATTTTCATAGGGACACTCCGCAATGAAATGGTGCTTATCTTGACAATTGAAGCAAGACCTCACTCTTTGAGTCCCTTCGTTTCCATAGAGGGACTTGGTCTTCTCCTCAACATATGCCTTGGCCTTGGATGGATTCTTCCAAAACTTTTGCACGGTAAGAGCAATGATATCTTTGAGCACGGGCTCATATTCTTGATCATTCAATGGATCCAAGTCCTCATGGCAATCTTCTTCATAGTCAACCTCCCTTGACACAACCTTGGCCTTTCAAAGCAACCGATGCCCCTTTGTGCATTCCTAGGGCTATAACACGGTTGTCAAGAGCATTTTTGGTTTGCACTTGATAGGAGCATACTTATTGCATCACTTGAGTTGAGGTCAAATAAGCAAAGTCATGTCTTCCTTGAATGCTCTTCAAGTCCGCGGGCTCAAATTGCATGAGAGAAATCATGTACTTCATCTTGATCCAAGCATCATCAATGTACTTGGCACCAACATTGTTGAATGTGGTGGCAAGAGTCTCGAGCCTTCGATACATGTATTCATGGCTTTCACCATCATGCATATAGAACCCTTCGGCCTCATTGCTCAAGGAATCATACCTATTCCTTTGCATTCTCTCATTCCCCACAAACATGATGACATGAGGGTCCCATGTTTCCTTGGCGGTGGAATATTATTGAAGATGAGGCATGTGGTTAGGACCCATGGCTTGTTCACGAATAGACAAGGCGGTGTAGTTGAGTTGACAATCTACGACTTCTCTTCTTGACAAGTTCTTGGGGTGATGTGGCTTGTATCCATCTCGAGTGACCCTTCAAAGTTCTACACAAGAAGATTTCAAGTGAGTTTCCATATAATATTGCCATTCACCAAAAGAATGTGCATCAATTTTAGGTGGATCTCCTCTAGGAATTATATGGGAATGTGGGACGGGAGGATCGGGAGAATAACGTCCTTCGATGGCACGGAATTCTCCTTTTCCTTCCAAACCCTTATCGGTGGAGTTCTTAGCGGAAGCATCTTTAAGTGGTTCACCATCTTCCCCAACCTTGGCACCTTTCGGTGGTTCAACCGAATGGGATGTAGTCAAGGTCTCCGTTTCCTCGGCTTTCATGAATTGCAACATGAGAGTTCGCAATTCATCGATTTTTCTCTCCATGGATGAGGTCAATGATTTTTTTTTAACTCATTGAGATCATCCATCGAGACACTCGCCACAAAACCGACGACATCCGGGACATCGGCCATGTTAAACTCTTAGGCGGTTAAGCCCGATAAAAGTGTCGAGGCTCTGATACCAATTGAACGGATAGTGAGGGCACCTAGAGGGGGGGGGTGAAGAGGTGCCATGACCAATTTTAATTTTTCTTCATGATTAGGCTTGACACAAAGGTAAATTCTCTAGATAATGCAACTACGGTGAATTTACCTATATGACAAGAACAAGCACAAACACAAAACAAGCACAAGTAAAGGAGGAAGCGAACGAGGTAAACGATATGAAGCACACGGAGACACGATGTATTCCCAAGTTTCTCCTTGTTAAGGGAGTACGTCTCGTTGGAGGGGTGTGAGCTCGCCACAAAGGCCTCACCCTATTCTCCGATGAGCCCCGCCACAAAGGCCTAGTCCACCTTCCACTATTGATCCCCTTTGAGGCGGGAATCGAATCCTTTACAAACAAGCTTGGGGCACACACCCACAACCAAATTGGGATCTCCCAACAATCACCAATAAGTGTAGCAATGGTGTCTAGGTTCTCCACAAGGAAACCCTAGACTAGATACGTCTAGATAATGAGGGGGAAATGAAGATCGTCTCGGTGAAGATGTAGATCGGGGTCTTCTCCTTAAATTCTCCAAATATCAACGAGTTTGGGTGGAGGGATTGGGAGAAATCTAGCTTTTGGAGGCTCAATAAATGCTTGTCTTCAATGCTAGTTCGAGCAACCTTTTGGAGAAGAAGGGGATGGGGTATTTATAGCCCCCACCCACAACTAGCCGTTTGACCCTTTTCGTGCCTGGCGGTACTACAGCTGGGGTCAGCGGTACTACCGCTCACTGTCAACCAGAGCGGTACTTGAGAGGTCCGAGCTAAAGGGTACGGGCGGCACTACCGCGGAAGTACCGTAGTACTTCCAGCGGCGGTACTACCGCTAGGCCCACCAGTACTACCGATGGCCACGAATTCGAAATAACTCGAAGTGGCTGGCGGTAGTAATAGGGCACTACCGCTCTAGTACCGTAAAGGTTACTGCGAGTAAAACTCCCATGGCCTTACTTTGACCGGTACTGCTAGTGGTACTTCCGCTTCCTGGAAGGAGCAGTACTACCACAATGGAGAGTGTTGCTCCTCACACAACTAAGTCCCAACGGTACTACTGGACCAGTACCGCTGAAGTACCACTGGAAATAGAAGCCAAATTCATATTGGTGGTACTTCTGGTGCTAGCGGTACTACCGCTGGAGCCTCCAGTACTACCACTGCACAGAGTTGAGTTTGGTGGCTTTGGCATTGTGCACTCTTCCTTTTTGCGTCGAGATGATATTTACTAAAATAACTTAAACGCACCGTGTTGTTATCAACTCCAAAATAAATAAGAGATCAAATGCAAATGCACTTTTAGTAGGTTCTTCGGTGGTAATCCAGAATGCATCCGAAAGCTGTAAACCGGAAATATTCCGGGTTAGCATTACTGACACTTCAGTTCATAAGAGTAAAAAATAGTCCTTGAAAAAGTAAACTTACAGAAGGAGCCGGGTTAGAAGAGGATAATGTTCCGAGCCCAACATCAAGGAGCCTATCCTTCTTCAAACCCACAAGATCTTTTAATGCAGTCACCATGTCAGATTTTGAAACCGGGGATTCAGAATATCTCATAGGATCTGATAAGCTGGAATACTGATGGAGCATCCAATTCCTAATGCTAAGAGGTTGAATGCGCCAGTTTACCCAAGTCTGGGTTAGGTCTAAACGGTTAATCCATGAACTATCAAGGAGGTTACACATTTGATAAGGGGCTTGACCTTAACCCTATAAACCGGCTTAGCATAAGAGTTCATTTCGCTCGTGTAAACAAGACACCCAGGATGATAACCCGGCAAAGCCGGTTCATCAGCAGGTTTTTGAAGTAGAAGAATGTTTCTTGCCAAAGTTTTGGGTGTCTAGCTAATGAACCACCACAGCGGATAGGAAATATATTTTCGTCTCTGGAAAGAAACACCACCACAGTGGATCAGGTCACCCAAGGCAATTTCTGGGTGTTTGTTGCAGTAGAAATACTCAAGGAAAAGATCTAGGTTGGGTTCTACTTGAAGATAGTCCTCATAAAGAACAACGAAGTTGCTGACATTAAGAATAGAGTTTGGGGGGAGATCCTGAACATGATGGCCGTAGTACTCTAAGAGCCGGCCAATGAAATGAGACCCGGGAGGACGAAACCCACGAAGAATATGGGCCTCAAAGATTATTACCTCGCCCGGCCCAGGAACGGGACGGATCTCATTTACAAGAGCTCGCCAGGAGATGTCTCCTAGAAGTACGCCGAAATCTTCCATCTCCTGGAGCCGTCCTTGAGTCATTTCTGACTTAGACCAATTGACCTGCATCACACCCCTGTTGGACTTGGGTGCTGCAGAACCGAACGTGCTCCGGCTTTCTTCTTCTTTCCGGTTCCTATGGCCCTGGTGGCCAAGCTCTTTTCTTTCACCATGGCTGGGCAAACGCCAGCGATGCTCCAGCCGTGGCGGCGCAAGCAGGAGAAAGAAGCTCTAAAACTTTTTTTGGAGGAGGAAGACGAAGTGGGAGGCGCAGGATGCAAATGATCAGGGTGGAGCCCCTGGGGACTATTTATAAGCGAGAGCCCTAACCCTAGGGTTAGTTGGCAATTTTACATAAAGGACCCTTAGGATTAGTCTTTTTCGAAAAGATACGAGAAGATTGGATCTACAAAAGAAAGATTCTTTGAGAAAATGCATTTAATGAGTGGAGAAAAATCCGGGATAAACCGAAATATTTTTGGTTCCTGAGATCTTGGAGATAAAATTGCGAGGTTATCTTTCCAAATTCAAAAACAGAAAGATATAATCCTGGAGATAATGATGATCTCCGAATTATCCGGATCAGATATTCTGGAGGATTATTTCTTGAACTAACAGATTCACATCTAAGTTTTTTCAGGAAAGCTTAACGTGAACAACGTAAGTTTGAACTTAAGTGTTCATGTTAACCTGAGAGATAATGTTAGGGGAATAGTTAAGGGTGAGCCTTACCTACCACCCACATAATCTAGAAAATGCTCCAGCCGTTCCCAGAGCCACTATCCGGTTTATGATCAAAAGAAGCTGACTATGAAGTAGCCAGCAAGCATGAGAAGATCCGGGTTATGTTTAGACATAACCCAGAAAAGGGAGCAAACCCGGCCCACAGTCCGGGTCAGAAGATACAGAGGCCCAAGACCTACGGATTGGCCCAAGGACGGGCGGGAGCGTCCGGGTCATGGAATAAACCGGACGGAACATCCCAGGACCGGAACACGCTAGGACTCCGATGACGGGTGTAACCCGGATCCCCTTGTAACCCAGGGAACTCGTCCACTATATAAGGCGAGGCCCTGGGACGTAAACGGACAAATTCTAAGTCAATAGCAAGGTAGCTCGAGACATCAAAAGCCAGAATCGCCCTTGTAATTGAGACATTGTTTTCCCAATAGCAAGAAAGCAGGAGTAGGTTTTACCCTCAATAGAGGGGCCGAACGTGGGTAAACTCGCGTCGCTTGTTTCCGTCCTAACCCTTTCGAAGCTTCGCTCAGTAGCAATGACCACACAATCTAGTTCTCAGATGAGGACACTTGCCGTGAAAACCCCACGACATCGTCGGTGACGGTAGCCGAGGATACCCGCCTGCTGTAGCCGAGCCCCCATCAAAGTGTTGCACCTTCTACTCACGAACTGCAGCCACATGGGTGTTCCACGCCACCATCATAGTCCTCACGTGCTGCACATCCTCTCCACCCGCCCTCAAAGTGGACCGAGCTGTAGACGAGCCAGTAGGAAAAGACCACGCATTAGTCTTCCCATCTGTCTCCACAAAGTCACTCCCGGGCGCTCCAAGTTGGGAGACATCTACAACTGTCTCCAACACGGGTGTGGGGGCTGCAACCCGTTGTGACATTGAGGCCAACTGCCTCTTGGCCTCACACAAGGATTTTGCCACCATAGGAGATAAACAACCCCTGGCAAAAAAGATTTCTGCACCCCTTTGTCTCCGAAGAACTCCCCGACCCTTTAGGCAAAACACTATCCTTCTTCGTGCTTTCAACCGCCATATAACCATCATCACCACTAGACTTCCCGCTACTCGGCTTTGGATCAGAATCATCACGTCCCTCATCATGGAAGTCATCGTCTTTTTTATCTACATCCATGTCATCTTACCCATCGGAATTAGGATTCTCCACCGAGAACTTGAGCTCATAAAACCCATCTTTGATAAAAACCGCCCATTTATCCGGGATCAGAGTGTAATCCATGCAACCCACCAAGATCCTCAATATGCCATGTTTTCTAGTGAACTTCATATACACCTTAAGTGTTTTACCAAACAATGAACCCAGACTCCACAAAATCATAAAGTCCCCTCTGTGAACATGTGGAATATCAGACACCCGGATCTAGATCTCCGGTAGCAACCAAGGTGGCTGCATCTCCATCTCCCAAGTCTCCACAGTCAACACACAAATGTTGTTAGGGACATGACAAGCCCCCAAACCCATCATACGCTCCAGCTCAATTTTTGATGGAAAAGACACTTTGAATACCTGGTCACCAACTTAAACAACATCCCACCTAAATTGGTTTGAAGGTCCCAACCGCTGTAACTGGGATACAATCTCCTCCATAGAAAGAACACCCCCTGAAACAGTAAGTTTAGCCAATCTTGCGCTGAATCAATTTTCAGCCTATAAGTCGTTGTTGGCACCGCCTCATAAAACATCAAGCCTTCGTTAATAAACCCATGAGTAATAACTTGCTGCTTAGCCACCGACAACAAAGGGCATTCCTCTGGATCATGACCAGATAGTTCACAGTAATCACACACCTCCACCGTGTAGTCCATGCTCATATGCCCTTGCACACTGCATTGATAACATCTAGCCTTGTCGTTTTTTTAACTTATTTGTTGCACCATCCTCACCGAGATCAGCAATAATATAACCATCCAGAGCACTAAAAGGTGCAACATTTGAGGCTTGAACACGAAGATTAGCAGCAAACGCAGCTCCCATAACAGGCAACGGGATGGACTTGGCAACCGATTGCGCAAATAATGTGCCCGGCAGCGCAGAACCGGCAGAAATTTGCGCAGAATTGCTTCCTGGGGGCGTGTTCATGGTAGCATTCGGCACAATTCATGTGCCCGATAGAGAAACCGCGGCTGGAGGCAACGGAGCTCCTACGCGTGTCGTCGGGGTAACAGCGGCCGACACGATGGACCCCTGCGAAAGCCCCGCATGAACCTCCAGTGTTACCTGCGGACGGAGCGCAGCTGTCACCTGGCGCACGACAACCGCAACGCTCTCCTCCTGTAACCCAGCAAGACCATCAGTACTTCTCGGCACAACTGGGCTTCGACCACGTCCACGGCCACGGTTGTTGAAGCGGCCACGATAGTACCCCCTCCCGCCATTATTTGCCTGGTACGGTCGACGGAAGCGATTACCGCCACCGAGGTTATGTCCCTGCTGCCCTTCACCGAAGCCAGTTCCGACGTTGAAATAGCCAAATAGCGCACCATTGTTGTGTGCAAAGTCCCCATGGCGTTGGTGCTAGTCACTCTGACCCCCGGTACCACTAGGCCCTCCTTGCTGCAAGTTTTGAAAGCCGTAGCCCCCTTCCTGGAGCGCCCCCCGGTTGGGTGGTCCACCATTGCCACGGCCAAGTCCTCGACCTCCCCCCTGAAAACCTCGACCGCCGCGATAGTTGTCCGCCATCACTGACGGCGCCGCAGTACCCTTCTATGTGAACCCTAGACGAGACGCATCAAGTCTGTATTGGAAAAGAATACGATGCCTCGGGCCCGCAAAGCCCAGCTTTTTCGTATTAAGTCTCCGATATCTGCCCAAATCAATTCGGTGAATAGGGCCCGCAAAGCCTCCCAAAATTGTGGGGTTACGATTTGAATTTCTTGATCCGGAAAAAAACGGCCATCCGCATCGTCACCCAAGACGATTCGCCGGTGAGACGCCGCCGATCTTTGCTACCTCGCCTACATACGATGTTCCATGGGTGACCGTCATCCTCGAATGGAAACACCGATGGTGGCCTGGCAGGAATCTTGAGTTGTCGCAATGAAACCTCATTTGGCCGTCGCACTATTAACAACATCTAAGCTGGCGAGGAAGATTCGGAATCAGAACATACCTGCGTTGATGGCGCGCTGCAGAGAACCTTCGCCGCCCATCGGTGTTGTAGTCTTTTCTCCATCCGTTTCTCCCGTCTGCTCTCTCTAATCTCACATGATGACGTCGGCTCGGGCGTTCTACAGAGGTACCGCATTGACGTCGGAGACGAGGAAGCAGCGCCTCCATCCTCCTCATCAGGATCCTCTGAGAGCGCCCATAATCTACCGCCGGGGGGAGGCACGCCGGTGCCCCCAGACTGAATCGCCTGTTGAGTCGCCTATCGTGGCCTACCGAGCCGCCCGGTTTGAGCCTACCCATTAAACAATGTCCGCCTAGTGGCAACCCTCCTGCTCTTGGTGGGCTAGAATGTGACATTGCGGTCGGGATCCTAGATGGGACGGTCGCCTCGCCATGGGCGACGTCCATTCCTTCGAACGCCTGCATCCAGTCTACATCGCCGTGACCTAGTTGTAGCAGTTCGGCCTCTATGCCGACTGACGCTGGGCTGGGCGGGGTGAGGCTTCTTCATTAGCTTTTCCTCCTCCGCTTCACAGGTTGGAGCAACCGAGATGGGAGACGGTTCATCTCCAACATTTACCTCTCCCTCCCACCGGTCGGCTACGGTGGCTACGGTCTCTGGGTCAGCTTCTTCAGCAGCACCGCTGACCCAGGTTTCTTCGCATGGTGTTGTGGGTGCTGTCTCGCCTCATACGCCACTGTCCACCGCCACGGTCTTCGAGGACGACTTCACTTTGAATCGTCGCAGTGGGAGGTTTGGGGTGATGGCAGACGGGGCTTCTGTCACACAGATTCTTTGAAGAAAGCTATGTGTCGCAAGGCGGCACACAATCTGGACCTTGTTGGTACGACCACGTCATCCAAATCCTTCCTTTCTTTTTCATCTATGTCGATTATTTCTAAATTAAATAGTGTAGGTTTTAATCTTGGTAGTAGTAAATCTCAATTTGATGTTTCAACTAAGGACTTGAGGCATATGGAGTTTGACCGTCTTACGGTTACTCCTAAAGATTGGACTATGTTGACCACCACCCATGTAGATGAGGAAGAAGCGAATGTCATATCAGATGGTCAGCTTCTCTCCCATTTAATTGGTGAAGTGTCAGAGATCGGTTTGGAAGAGGACGGGGTTGTGCTCATTGTATGAGTTAAAAGCATCCGACCGGAAATCTAAAAATCTTCCTCTAACGAAAAGTTTCGGAAAAGGTCTAAGTTTACCAAAACCACCTATGGTTTCCCAATGAATGGCATGTTTGCAAATAGATGAGGTCTAGGTGACTTAGCTAAACATTTGCACTTTTTTTATTATGCTCGGGACCATACTTTGGATTTCTTAGATATTTCTGAGACGGGCAGACGTGAGTTCTCGCAAGCTCTATTGAATCGGCTTTCGGGCGGTCTAGACTTTGCTTGGTACTCTCGCCCTCCCCATGGTCGCTCTAGGGCATATTACTAGGCATCAGGCAGATACCATGGACGTGTTGCATGTTTCAGATGGTGATTTTCATATTAAAATGCACATCTATACTAAAGCCGACAATTTCATCTGGAATCTTATTGCTGCGTATGGGCCTGCCCAATAGGAATCTAAGGACGGGCTTCTGTGCGAAATGGTGAACTTAGCAAAAGACAATTCACACCCATGTCTCATTGGGCGGGGGGCGGGGGGGGGGGGGGGGGGATTTCAATTTGCTCATTAGAAGTGTAAACCAAAATAGTAAAAACATATTTTAACGAATCATTTTGAGAATTGGAATGTCCTTCACCCCAACACATTGCTCTTTGTCCACGTAAGCCATACAATTATGCAACAAAATAAGATCTGAATCCTTCACATTAACAATAGAATTAGAGGCATCCAACAATACCTCAAGATTCTTGGACGTATCATAAAAAAAAATGACTTGTAGTGGTGATGTTTTGGTTTCCAGTCAGATGGTTTCCGAGTCCCTTCAACCATGTATTTAAATGGGCATGTTGTGGTGCACATCTGGTAGAATATGTGGACTTGAATTCCAATACATATATGAACATGTATAGGAACCTATGTTACAATTACCGTAGGGTTTTATACCCTACGGTCAAGGTGTCAATAAAAAAGTACCTATATTATTTCTCCCACCCTCCGTCAATCACAACTTGGTCAAGTTCATATTATGTTTAAAATCTTTGAAATTTTGAACATAAGCGAGTTTATGTATCAATCGATGATTTGATTCGTCGTAGGAACAAAGTGAATCTACAGTTGCTTATTAAGTACTCCCTGGAGAAATGAATCTCTAGCTTCTTATTAAGGACTCTCTCTCTTTCAATGTGCTTAGCTCGTGCATGGAACACAAGATTTGCTTTTACGCAAAAAAATGGAACACAAGATTTGCTGCTAGATATGTTCTCCCATATTGTCACACCATAGATACGGAGATTCAGTCAACTTGACTCCAAACTCTTCAAGCAAAGACCATACGCATATTATTTCAGCAGAGGCATTGGGCACAAAATACTCTGCCTTAGTGCTAGACTTAAAAATCATGGCATGCTTTTTAGCACACCACATGAAATTAGATATGGCCCAAAAAGACAAAAAAAACCTGCAGTTGATAGACAATCATCAATACATCCTGCCCAATCAACATTTGAAGAGGTACCGACTAGTGTAGAGCTGAATTTCATATATGCCACTCCAGTATATGTTTGTCATATCTTATGATGAGTTTGGCGGTTTTCTAGTGATGAGTAGTGCTTCGCGCTACAAAAAAATTCCTAGATTCGGGGATCAACATAAAAAAATTGTGCTTCGCGCAACAAAAAAATGCCTAGATTTGGCGATCAACATTCCACGGTTCGCAAAAAACACGTCACATCACGTCGACAATGTCTGGCGGCCGATCGACAGATAAAGTGATCGAATGGCTGGCTCCTCGGGCGAAGGAGTTGATCAGTCGGTCGGTGCAGAGCCCAGCGAGGATGAGCTCGGCGTGGCCTCGGGCGCGATGGTGCTCGGCGTCGGGGTGTCCTCGGGCGAGGTAGTGCTCGGCGTCATGATGTCCTCGGCCACGGTAGTGCTCGGCGTTGAGGTGTCCTCGGGCGCGATAGTGCTAGGAGTTGTTGCCAACATTTGGTTAAGGATGGCGTCGCACTCCACCATATACCACGCCTTCACCCGCGGGTCCATTATCGTCGGGTCAGCACCCACCATGAATGCCAGGTCGATGTTCCTCTTCTTCTCCACGACATTGGTTTTGAGGAGCTCGATCTTGACGGCCTACCTCTCCATCATCTCGTCCCATGGCGGCGTGGTTTTTGGCGTCATATATGTAGAGATCGATCGATGCCTGTAGGCGTTTAGTTGCAGGCGCCGAATCCCTCACCGCCTTAGCCTTCTTGTTGCCGACTTGACCCCCTTCGAACGCCTCTGGCGCCGATGCATCTGGGTTGTAGATGCCATTTCTCTTGGCGAGAGCGAGCCAACACTCTGTCCTCTTCTCGCACGACTCGATCCTGGTAATCACATGGAGGAACCTGAAATCGCTGTCGTTGTTGTCATGGGGGTACATGTCGAGCATCCGGACCATCTGCACAAGGAATGACAAGCATCGACGATTTGGAAACAACGAAATGCAAGGGTGTTCCAAAACGACCGGCAGATTTGCAATGAGGAAGCCTAGTAAGGAGAGTTCTTGAGGAGTTGAAGAGCTGGGACCAGGCTGGAGCGGGAGTCGGAGCTTTGCTTAACGAGTAGTCCCTTAGGTGTGGGGTGGAGTGTGTTCGACAGCTAGGTTGCCTGTAATCGTCGCTGTCGTAAATTCTTGTATCATTATCTCTTCCCTTCTATAAAAATCAGGTGTGCAATTGCATACCCTCAAAAAAAAAAAAACAAGCATCGGCGAACAGACAGAGCGAGCAGCCATGGTCGGCGAGGTTTGGACGTACCTGGCATTCGATGTTGGCACCACTTTCTGGGCGAGCGGCCACCTCTTCCTGGATGCCATGCCATCTGTTGCAGGCCTTCTGGATGATGTCCCAATGGTTGTCCATCGCCATCTCACCACGGTCCATGTGTATGAGGCAAACTGAGGGTCGACTAGCTTGCGTTCTGATTCGCGCCGGTGATTGGGTCGATGTTGACGGTCTTCCATGCTTCGGCGAGGCACTCGTCTTTCTTCATCGTCCATTTGATCCGGGGCTCGGTCGGCTTGGTGGACTCTCGGGGCTTCTGTTTCCCCTTGGCCGCTACCTGCGCCATCTCCTTCGGTTCTTCCTCTTCCACCTCATCCCCAGCACCGTTCAGCTCGACGTCGTCCCCTTCGCCACCAATTTCCTCTGAGTCGACCTGCGTGTACAATCCGGGGAAGGAGGCGGCGGCTGGTGAGCCGCTCACGATGATGTCCTCCATCTCGGCGTCGGTGCTGTTGTGCTGCGGGTGCCGAACTTGAACTTGGGCCGAAGGGGAGAGGTCAACATTGCAGAGTTGGCAATGGCGAATTGGCGTAGGACGGGGAGTAGCCATATGGGGTGTTGAGGTCGGCGGTGAAGACCGGCACGGATGGAGGGGCGCACTGTGAAGGACAATGCTGGAAGGCGGGGTTGGGGTTGAAGCTACCAAGAGGGTCACCGTCGACGTAGTCCGACGAGGAGGAGTACCTCCACACATGCGGCGAGAAGCTGGCCAGCGAGACCACACTCAGTTGGCTTCCCCAAACCCAGTGTAGGTACGGGCTCGGTGTCGGCTGGGTGGACTATTGGGTGGGCTGCTGGACGGGCTGCCGCACGGCCGCGTTCTTCCCCATGACGGTGCGAGACTCCTCCTCCTCCCCAGCCGCCGCCTCCCAGGTCTTGTTGGCCTTCTCCCTCCTTTGCCGGTCGTTGTTGACCGTTGTTCTACGCACAACGCCGGCCTTCCACTAAGCGCTCAACATGCCTGGTGGCCTGGACATTGGCTTCCTCAGCTTCCACATCTTCGGTTGTTCTTCCTCGCCGGCGAGGCGTGGCTGCTTGTACTTTTGGGGCGCATGGGGGGCGCCGGAGATCTGTGAAGGGAAGGAAATGGCGGGAGCCGCGGCGAGGAGGGGGAGGGGGGTTGTTGGGCGCAATGGAGGGAAAACGTGTGGAAATGGCGCCAAACTAGTCCACTCTCGCCAACAATGGGGACCCACACATGTTTCCGCTTCCGCCTGCCTCCCATGATCCCCCGGTGCGCTTGGTTCGGCCTGAGTTCGCCGGACGAAAATTTGGCCCACTACAACGCTTGTTGATGTCCTGGGGACGCGGGTGGGCGAAAAATGCGCGCACTGACCAAAAAAAGAGGATCCGCGGGGAGGGAGCGGATGGAGATGCTCTAATACTTGCACGCTGGGAAGTTGGCATATCTTTACCGGCAAGGTATCTATATATGTTTTCAATCCCGTGAATTGATTAATTACACAAAATCCAGGCATAAACTGTTTATGAGATGCTTAGCAACAATGCTATAGCAAGTTGCAACTGATCTCATGCATGTTATATATAGCTAATAATTAAGTTTTTATTAAGGTATGCTACGACCACACCTGCCGTGCCGTATATAAAGTAAAAGTATGCGGACAGCTAGCGGACCTGCATGCATGATATATTTCTAAATGCCAATCGATTGATCTCGGTTCGCTGCATCACACGTACTGTTTGTAAATACTCTAAGCTGTCAGCCCAGAGAGGTAATCACCTGCAAAAGAGAGAAAGAGACCGATGCCTCCTGCTACTTGCATTTGGTGACTCGCTACTTTACATATCTCTTTTCATCTGCATGCATCAATGCCTTTAATTTCCTACATATTCTAAAACCACAAGTGGAAACGCATGGATAGATAAGACAGAACAAGGTATCAAGCAATCGGCAAAGGTGTGGAGTGTTGGGTGCCACATTTTCCGAGCATCTATGGTAGCTCAATTTTATATATGTTTTGACTTTGTTTTTTATTAGCTTCTAATATTTCTCTATGGAATCGAATTGATTTTCTTACTGTTCATGCAAAGCCAATCAGCGGATATTTGATTGCGATACACACGTGCAATATATTATGCAAGTTGCCTACAATAAATTCTCCATGCACCGATTTTTGTGTTTTTTGTGAAACTGACTGTAACTGTTATAGAAGCATATATATCATCGCATGCCCAATGCGGAAGCATACAAATTAAATTATATTTTGAGAAAAAATAACTTATTTAAGAGCATGTCTAACAGACCCCTTATGTTTTCGCCCCCTAAAACGCGTGTAGAGTGCCCTGTATACGCATTTCGCCGGCCAAAAACTCGGGCGAGCTAGCAGACCCCCTACTCCCACCCCGTAAAACAGAATATTCTGTTTTACGGGGTGGGGGTAGGGGGTCTGCTAGCTCGCACGAGCTTTTGGCCCCTCACAAAACAGGGTTTTGCAGGGTTTAGCACAACTACACAAGCATATCAAATATGGCAGATTCAAGATATGCGATGCATAATCCATAGTTTTACATCACAAATAGATCAACAAGTTCATAGGTCATGTTCTAGGTATAGAGGTTCCCAAAAGTACTGCCACCACCAACGCGATCCACATCAATCTTGCAGCCCACCGTCGGCACCACCACTCACCGAAGTTGAAGCACCAAGGTTGGATGCCTCGCGAGCTTGACGCGCCTGCAACTTCCTCGCCATGATCTCGGCCTTGCTCTCCTTCCACCACAGCAGCTGATCCTCGTCCATGTCCTTGGTGTTCATCATCATGATCTTCTTCTCCTCGGCCAAGAGCTCCTTCATGGCTTTGGTTTGTTTAAGAGCCAACATTTGGGCATCCAACTCGGCCTTGCGCATAGCCTCCTCTCTTTTTGCAGCCACCTTGGCAAGCTTCACCTCCTTTTTCTTCTCGGTGATGAGGACCTTGGTCTCCAATGTCTTGAATGCTATTTCCTCCTTTGCCCTAATGTGCTGATCCATCTTGTCCTTGAAGCTAGCTGCCTCGGCTTCTAGCCTCTGCCTCTCCTTCGCCTTCTTGGTGCCCTCGGGCTTGCCTACGTTGCGACCACCCATGTCTTCCTCTTCATCATCCATGTTGAGCATTGCCTCCTTCTTGCACTTTGGCTCTTCGTCCCTCAACTTCCACTTGGGAAGGTGTTGGAGCAATTTGAAGCAATGCTCAAACTGAAATTCCTTGTTCTTTGACCCGGCCATATCTTTGTACCGCAATTGAGCATACTTGGGCTGCACAACAACAATGTAGTGTGATGTTTACACAAGAACACATAGTTTGCACAAGAAATCTGTCACAAAACTTACGTAGTCCGTTGCCACACATCCACTTGGTGGATTATCCGCCACTTGGTCCATGGCAGCGCTCCAACGAGAACAAGCTGGCTTGATCGCGTTCCACCTGCCTTCAAGGGAGCGGTAGGATCGATCCGCCAAAGTCTTCGTGCGAGGCTTGAGCTTGTGGTAAAGATCCTCAATTCGTTGCCAATAGCGCTTGCCGGTTTGATCGGTGCCGGTGGCAGCATCCATAGACACTTTGCCCCACGCACGGACCAATGTGACATCTTCAATCTCGGTGTAGTTGGGCTGCTTCCCCGATTTGCTCCGCCGCGCAGTAGCCTCGTCCACCTCAACCACGTCGTCGTCCACCTCTTCGTCCGCCTCTTCATCCTCGCCATAGTCAGCGTACTCGTCGTCGAAGCCACCAATGCCCGAATCCAAGTCCACCGCAGAATCGTTGAGCATATCCATGTAGGATGTCGCGGCAGCAGGCGCAGGCACATCGTCGAGCACCTGGCGGGCACCAGCGGGCGGCGGCGTGGGCAACCGCGGCGTGGGCGGCGTGGGAGCAGGCAGAACGACCGGTGACAGAACCTCGGCGACCACCTGCGTGGGCGGATCGTCCGCTGCAGGCGTGCCGGCCTTCTTCACCTTTGGCGGCCGCCCCCTCGTCGCGAATGACTTCACCCTCTTGGCGGTAGCAACAGTGGCCGCCGCCGCCCCCGCCGCCGTCGCTACCGCAGGCCCCGGCGGTGTGTCGAAGAAGAGCTTCGGGATCCTCTTCCTCTTCATCGGCATGGTGGCCGAGATGATGGCGGCGACATCGGCGGAGGCCGCGGCGTCGACGGTGGCAGTATTCACCACCTCGGACATGGGTGCCGCGCCGTCGGCGGTGGGAGGGGCTTGCGAGGAGTCCATGGCGGCGAGATCTGGCCACGCGGTGGCCGGGGATGGCGAGGAGGCGGATTTCCGGCGGCGGCGGCGGCGGTTGGGAGGTTCGCGCGCGATGGGGGAAAAGGTGAGGGGTTGGACCTCTATATCTCCTCCCGACCCGCACATGTAGGTGTCGACGGGCCGCCCCCTACCCAAACTTGTAAAAAATCGTCCGGGGTGGTCCATTTACGGGGCGTGCTAGATGGCCGGGTAGAGCCCAAACCCGTATATCGGCGGTTATTATACGGGTTTGGGCCATTTAGGGGGTCTGTTAGACATGCTCTAAGTTCCCCCCATAGGAAAATTAAGCTGAATTTTATAAAGCAAACTAAATTAATTAGGTCAAATTTCATTTACCACATGAAACGATTTTACAAATTACACACGATTACCATGCATATATATGTGCAGTCAATAAATTGGCTTGTGAATCAATCGATGTAGACCCCGTGGGCTTTCTTTTTGAAGAGGCAATAATGGAGTTTCACCACAAAAATATTTGGAATTAAAATGATTCATGCATGCATTTATACGTAATCTGTTTTTTCAGAATAAGTATATAGGTTAAATTAGATTATTGACAAAATGTATGGCATCAAATGCTGTCGTGGCCTAAACTTTAAAAGAGACGCATGGATCTTTCAAGATTTGTGGGATTCCATATTTGTTCAGTGCTTTGCGTCAGAAAATTCCAACAATATCTACAAGGCCTCCCCCCCCCCCCCCCCACCCCCCATTCTCTCTCTCTCTCAAACACTATAAAAGGGCCTTGATGGACGCTCCTGAAATCACAGGTCACACAACCAAGGTCATTAGTTTCAGCTGCATACACTAGCAGATCGTGCACTCGCTATAAAGAAAGAAGGCAAGAACTCTCCCGCCCGCTGACTATGGAGAGGGTGACGAAGCTGTCGGGGCAGAAGGCGGTGGTGATCTTCACGGCAAGCAATGAGTGCCCGATGAGCCACACGGTCACGACCCTCTTCTCCGGCCTCGGCGTGAGCGCAGCGGTGCACGAGCTGGACAAGGACCCCCGCGGCCGCGACATGGAGCGCGATCTCGCTCGTCGCCTTGGCCGCAATCCGCCAGTGCCTGCCGTCTTTATCGGCGGCAAGCTCGTCGGCTCTACCGACAGGATCATGTCGTTGCACCTCGGTGGCAAGCTGGTGCCCATGCTCAAAGCCGCCGGCGCCATGTGGCTCTGACCTCCCTCAGAGACACATAAGCAAAATTTTGTTCGACGAGACATCAGCTAATTCTAGTTCTGGCAATTTTTGCACCTCGCGTGCATGCATGTATCATGTATGCGTGCTTAACTAATGGACGATTCGGCTTTGAACAAGTAATTAGTTCAAGTCGGTCGCCACATGAGCATATATATATGGTCATAGTTTCCAAGAGAGCGGGAGCAGAGACGTTTTGTTCTGCAGCTAGCAAGACAAGAGTGCGAGAATCTTGTATGACATCCATCATGGATGATCCATGTGTCTTTAAATGAAAAAAAAGCATTTTATGTCCATTTCCAACTGTTTTTGCAATGTATGTTGCCGCTAAATTCATAATTAACCACATCGTGCTTCGTTGATTTCGAACTGCAAATGTTAGTAGTGATAAAAGACTATCCTAATACTCCAAGCATGCATGAGTAATTAATTTATGATACTTATGTTTTTTTCTAAAAGGGGAAAGCACCCGCCTCTCCATCGATAGATACATATGAGCATTTATTAGTATGCTACTTTCTTTTGAGATGTATTTCTATGCTACTTATGCTATAGTCTAATGAACTTATGTTACAATTTTCCTACTCCCTCCGATCCATATTAATAGGTCCTGAAGTGGATGTATCTAGCAATAAAACATGTCTAAATACATCCATTTCAGCACCTATTAATATGGATCGGAGGGAGTACTTAAAGTTGCTACAACAATTGTAATTGTGTTGAATAGTTCACAATAATGAAATCAGAACATGCCACATGCATTGATTCAATGTAGAGGCCGGGGCATTCCGCTTTAAAAAAAATGAAGTTTCTACATGATAATGAACTTGAGCTAAAGAAATTCGGGCTCTACATATAGCTAGAATTCTTTATGTGGCCACATCACTACATATCCGAATAAACAATCCTCTCATTATTTTTTACCTCACATCTCATCTAGAAATGTAAGCTTCTCTTTACTTGTTTATTTTCCCCTCTCACATCATCTAGAGATATACTTGAGTTCCTTTTCTATCGCCCATAATAAATTGATAAAACCCCATAAAAATCACTTCGTTGTCTCTTTCAATCAAAACTAACTCGTCGTTGATTTAAGGTATATAAGTTGTTGTATAAAAACCGTATGCAACGTTCTATAAAAAATCGACAAAAATCATATAAATTTGTATAAAAATGATGCAACATTTCAAACACACTCGTGTAGCCTAAGCAGAAAAACATACAAATAGAAAGTTGCCATCTGCAATATGAAAAATCAACTTATGCAGCCACACACAAAATCATTGAAAAACACAAGCAAAATTGGGAAATCTCTTTGTAGCATACCCTATGATTCATTGTAACAACTTTCTCGGGGGTGCACAACAAAAATGATATACACTTGTAGCATGTAAAACTACCTTCTCAGCATCGAGAAAATCCCAAAATCACTAACCTCAACCATCACCGAGCTCGCCGGTGGTGAATCTGACATGTGTCGATCTCGCCATCACCGGATCTGGCGAAATTGGAGCCATCCCCCTCAGCCTTCCATATTCTGTGAGCTCGGAGCACACATAGGACTCAAAATTAGAGCTCCTTCCATGGGAACCATCGGCCATCCACAAGGTGAGGCTCATAATCGGTTGCATCACACGTTTGTGGTCTTCTCGGCTGAAATGCTTGCTCCTCACATGGGGAAGCAGTTCGGCAGCTGCTGCGGGGATGCTGTGACACTTAGGGGTAAGGAAGCGCCAACGTGCTGGACACGTAGGACTGATCTGGCTAATGCTTTATCGGCATATTCTAAGGATTTTCCTGAAATATCCGGAAGTAAACAAATAATTGCATGAATCTCACAAAACATCTTGAGGTGGCAACATTGCCCCTCTCACATATAAAATTGTTTCAGATCACAATTCTCACAAAAGAAAGGGGATCTACTATAGGTACTAGTGAAATGTACTCTCATAGTCTCGTATATTTGTATTTCTACTTTAAAGAATATAACTCAAAGTGTATCAATTGTAATGTCAGCTCTACTAATTCCACAATTGCTTCGAACTTTCAACTAAGAAGGAACAAATAAGCTTCCAAAAAACCTTCACTTGCTCTCACAAATATGCAGATTTCACAAACCCTCTTTTGCGGCAAGGGGCAGTGCAAAGATTTGATTGAAGATCTAGATTATGAATACTAGTTGCAGGAGCCAAGAGCCCAGTACTACCCCTTGGGAAGGTGAGAAGCCAAGAATTGGTTAAGAATCTTAAGATTCCGGAGCAATGGAGATTGCTCTGGAGAATACTAACTTTTTCCTTCTCACGAGATACCTCTTTTCTTTTCCACTGGAAAATTTAAGCTTTTCTGATTGCACCAGGGTGCTTGCAGCATGTATTAAAATGATGAAAAGGAAATAACGAAGATCTGATAATATATCTCTTACTTTCTGCAGAAGCTTGCAACATAATTTATTTTTTAGCAACAGTACAACATCTTGCTATGAACTTTTGTAGGAATAACTCGATGAGGATGAAGAGAAAGCCAAGGATTGCACCATTGTAGGATTGTGGCGTCAAGAAACCTCCATGTCTGATAAGGTCAGGCCACCAAGGATGATGTGGTTCTCAAAGTAGAATCGTAGCTAAATTCGCAGAGGAAAAGCAGGAAGGTTGGGTGGATTCTGTACCAACAGATAAGTGAGGAGAGGCGATATGTGGATGCTATTCGGAAACTGAGGCGACTCGTCGCGGTTTCCTCGGTAAACCACCTCAGCTAGTCGGTGCCGAATCGGGTCCTCTCAATGCATTAGCCGTACTGTATGGTATTCCTCGTCGTGTCGACAAGGTTCATGTCGTTGCTGGCACATTTTCTGCAGAATTGTGCCAGCCAATTCTTGTTACTCTCATGGTTTTTGGAAATTCAGTTTCAGATATATTTTCACCATAGACAAAATAACTAAATTACACTGATTTAGGTTTTCAATTTACGGTGAAGGACTGAAATTTTACTCGAATTCGGTTGAATTCAACAAAACATTTCTATTTTTCAGCAAACACTTTGAAAAATATTTTATTCTTATGTGTACTACTATAATAGCTGAAATGTTTCGACTGAAGACAATTATCTTTTATTTACAAAAATGACTAAAATTTCCAATACTTCCATGATTTTTTTCTGAAAGTGAGATTCAGGTTGAACTGAAGTGCTTGCATGTGCCTTCAGCCCTTGAGAGAAGTTAGCACAAATTTACTCTGATTTCACCATTGCAAATTTGCAAAGGATTCTTGCTACATAATTATGTCACCAGTTAATGTAAGTTTCAGTTTCCACAATTGTCCATAGACATATATTTCCACTAGCGTCAAGAGATTACATAACTGTGATTTGATTTTTGGTTCTCACTATAGTGAATGGTTATCTATGCGTGGAGCTTCTCTACTCTTCTCTAAGTGTTTTCCACTTTCTCCCGAGAATCAAATCAGAGAAAATATTAACCAACTGAATTGCAATATAGTTTCCTTTCTTTGAATAATATTCTAGTGAAACTACCATATTGATTCGAAACAAGAAAAAAAAAATAGTGTTACTGAATCATGCTGTTTTACAAATCTTCAAACATGTTTTTTTAGATGACCTACAAACATGTTCAGTAGTAATATGAGGTTTTCATACAAAGATACTTCAAGGGTCTTTGACACGTATGAACTTGTCGCTAGAGTCTATGGATGATTTTAAATACTTAAGGGTCTGTTTGGATTGAGCCCTTACGTGCCGTGCCAAAATTTTGGCGCAGGGTTTCTCCGCCCACGCTTTGCCCAGGATTTGGCGTCAGAACGTGCTAGTATGCATGGGCTGGCTTGGGCTTGCCAAAATTTTGGCCCCCAACCAAACAGCATGGTTGCAGCATAGGCGTGCCAATATTTGGTAAGGCCGACGCTGGCACCAAACCAAACAGACCCTAAGTGCCAAATAAACCAGTATGCGTGGAGTAGCAAGACCAACTGATCAACTCTAAGTGGTAAAAGAGAGAATGAGCCTGCCCAAAACATTCCAACATTGTTTGGCTCCACACAAGAAAATATGCCAAAATTTTGCGCTGAAAGGCGAATACATTTTGTGTGATGTACTGAAATGAAGAAAAGAAAAAGACATAGACATCTTACTGGGTAGGACTATGTCAATACTACTTTGCACAGATATGTTCCAACATGGTGCAAATAGCATATGTGTGGCAGCACCACATAACTTTCCGTGCTTTAACTGAGTTTAGTGTAGGATCCAATTGGGTGAGGATGTTCAAAGGAAAAGCAAGGATTGCACCGTCGTCGGATCATGGCGTCGCGACTCTTGGATATCTGATAAGGTCAGGCCGTCCATCGATTAAGATGTGATTCTTCACCAAAGCGGGAGTATCTAAGTATGCGGAGAGAAAAAGCAGCCAACTTGTACAGATTCTCTGTGCCTAGAGATAAGCGATGAGAGGAGCTATCTAGATGTTATTCTGAAACTGGGGCGACTCAACGCCGGTTTCTGAGCTGGTCGATCGGAATCAATTCATGGCAAAGCATTGGCCGTACGTACCGTATCGGTAATTCGGTATGGCCCGTCATTGTCGATCGACACGGTTCTCGGTCGTCGCAGACGCATTTTCCTGCAGAATTGTGATAGTCTGGTAGTAGTAATGCCTACCCGGCCAAATCCATGTAAGAAAGGAGATTCTGCCATCGACCTATGGATCGACACAGGCCAATGTTCCAAAGTTCAATTTGGCTCTAAATGAAAAGCCAGATCGCTGCACTGTCCAGATTGATATCTTGAATACCAGCTCTTTTAGTGAACCATTGTGACCCTATAAAAGACGCCCATTCTTCCCCTGCAACCATATCATCCCACATTTCCTTCCACGGAACGAACAGAGTCAGCTACTAGCGACACACACAAGAGACTCAAAGAAAGCTCAGCTTACCATCGAGATCGGGGTTAGTGAACGCACATTAGACAAGACAGATGGAGCGTGTGATGAAGCTGGCGTCGGAGCGGGCGGTGGTGATCTTCACCTTGGACTCGTGCTGCATGTGCCACACGGTGACCCGCCTCTTCCGCGACCTCGGCGTCAACGCCCTAGAGCACGAACTGGAGCATGATCCCAAGGCCAAGGAGATGGAGAAGGCGCTCCTCAAGCTTCTCGGGAGGGGGCCGTCCGTCCCGGCGGTATTCATCGGTGGAAAGCTTGTTGGTGGCACCAACAAGGTCATGTCTCTGCACCTCAGTGGCGAGCTTGTCCCCATGATACGGAATGCAGGTGCCCTGTGGCTATAGACAGAGAGCCAGAGTGAGCCAAACTCCGTACCACTCGGCAAAATAAAAGGGTGTGGGATACATGTTAATTTTCCGTAGAATAACAGTGACCTAGCTACGTCAAGACAGGTTTTTTCAATCCTGTTCTGAGAACAAACAAGTTTTGGATCGTTATAAGTAGTGAGCAATGTGCATGGTTTATGCATGTTGTACCTTTCTAATGTCTTTGTCCTTGCCTCCATCGATGTAACCATTTGTACTTGCCCTTTTTGCACGTGCTATATAGATATTGAATTAATAAGTGTAGCAAGTGTCAATCTTTACTATATTGAGGTTTGGATCTGTGGTTATATCACACCTCTCATCGTGTCACACTAATCTCTATTTACATACCAAATGCCACTGCATTCAGTTTATGTAACGCAATATTCTTATATGTAGGCAAGTTCTACCTCCATGAAGGCTCATTCTTGACATGCTCCGGGTGAGCTGGCTCTGTGTTGGAGCGCGGGGGGCGCACGAGGCCGGGAAGCGTGCGAGGCAGAGCGGCCAGCCATGGGCGGCGAAGGCTCTCGGCTCTCACGCAGCTGGCCTTAGGTAGGACGTTGAGATTTCGAGGTGGTCGCGGACGGCGTCGAGGGAGCGGCAGCCTGCCGTAGACGCTCGTGCGCCGAGTGGTGCGAGATGCGCAACCAGGTGCTCCATCCGGTTGAGCTCGCGGTAGCATGTCGTGCATTCTGGCTCAAGTTTTTGTTGGAATATATGCGAATATGTGTATGAGTAGGGCTACGCTAGTACTTGTAATTGGGTTGTTTTGTGGTACCCTCAAATCAATAAGAGCCCTTTATTTTCGTCCATCGTGTGGCCAAAACAAAATCATACTAGTGATAAAAACTGGACTAGTTGAAATCATACTAGTGCCTCCGTCCCTGACCTCCCGTATATGGGCCACGGCCCAATAAGTTAGATGGGTTCTGACCCGATTTTTTTTTGCATTTCTGCACTCGTTCTCTGCTAGCCTACTTAGAATAGAAAAGAATCCCGAAATCCATGGAACGGAATCCGTCGCTGGAGCTCTGCTGCCGCCCGATTTGTGTCGCCGTCGCGTTGAGTAAACGCAGCGGCCTGCTCTGCGTCCTGTGTGTCCTGGTGGTGGCTCTGCTCGCCGGCCAAGATCCAACCCTCATGCTCAGCCATGCCGGCCGGTTGCTTGGGTTGGAGACGAGTGTGACGCCCCGAGATCGAGCACTATGCGGATTTCGGCAGTTCCACCCAAATCCGCATAATAACCGATTCCAGGTTGCCACTTGTGATAACATTACAACAGTTCACGAATAATCCACAACAACAACAGAGGAGGTATATACAAGACGACTCAACGAGTCAATGATACAACTGATACAATACAAAGATCCAAATAACAGCGGAAGCAACAACATAGCGTCCGGCTACGGACAAGATACAAATTGGACTAAGAGTCCTGAAGATAACCGATGGCGTCCAATCCCTGCCCAGGCCAAGCCGGAGGGATTCCCAAGCTAACATCGTCAGACTTCAAACCTGTTGACTGCAATGTGGAATATGCAGCCACGAAAAAGGATTCGTGGGTCAGTACGGTTAAGTACTGGCAAGTGGATAAACCATACTCACAAGATACCAGCGTAACCAATCATCACAAGATGAAAATACTTTGGGTACAACGGAAAGGAAGGGATTATTGCAAAGAAGCGGCAGCGGGCTGCACTAACTAACTACAGAGACGCGCTACAACATCCGGCTAAAAGAAAGGGATAAGATAGCGAATCAGAACCAACTACAACTACTCACCAAACAATACCCATCCAGTGTTACCCCCTACTAAGGAAGCAACCCAAGGAAACTCACACTGTTTGATTAAGGTGACATTCATTTTTATGGTGGAGGTAATCTATATTACTAGTCAAGTTATCATCGTTAAGTGTAAGTTGTCTGAGTACTTGTTAGCCAGCACTTTCACCAAGTCATCCATAACCGCGGACAACACGGCTTATCGAGAAGATTTAACCCTGCAGGGATGCACCAATTTGGCCGTACACGTAAGAATGACCCGCCAGATGGAAATGCACTTCCACCAAGCGAGGCACTCAACACAACCCAACTCTTCTTCGCATCAAGCCCAAATAACCCCGTGCAATTGAGCGCACGACTAATCAAGCCCCACGAAGAAAAGGGGACCCTCATAGCACTCTAAGAACGTGTCTCCCTAAATGCCGACTACAAAAGTTCCACCCTGGCGCCAAGGGTTCGCACCTGCATATGCATGCGGCAAATGGAAAACCCGAACTAAATGAGGCGATTTGGACGAGATGCGAATCGAATCAAAGTTGCGGGGGGCGCCCATACTCGCTTCCCACATGCGGTTAGTGTGCTCATCATGGATCGGAGGACAAGACCCTTTCCCTAATTAAGGTCGACACTAGCAGGCCTCAAAACCACGCCGGGCCTCCTGCCGGTGCCTTATCATTAAATTATTATTACCCAAAACATTAACATGTTGTTGATTGAATTGAAACCCCACTATCGACTAACCAGGTGATAAGACGGACAGCAAGACTTGAGCGCAAACAACACTAAGCATGCAACTACGACACGAGGGCCAACAAGGTAAACAAACAAAAGTTACTAGGAAGTGGAAGGAAGGCTATATCATGGCTGCAAGGTAAACATATAATGGGATCGAGACATAAGCATCGAATCATAAGGCCAGAATAAAGGCAACGGGAAGAATCGGTAACAAGTGATGAAAGGCAGCCATAGGCAGCAAGTGAGTATACTTGCCTAGAATCCAGCAAGTAGAGGTACATCCACAGAACTTGTCGTTGCTCACATCATCTCAACGTCCTATCCGCGAAGAAGCAACGAACTAGAACAAACACCGGATGCAACAATTACTTCTACGGTAAAAGATCCAGCATGATTCTATTTTATATGCATGACAATTAATTGATGCATCAAAGTAAACCAGTTGACAGGGTAAACATATTTAAATGGGCCCATATGCAATTTGGATTGCATATGGAAAAGCCCATGAATTGATGTTGAATTAAATGATTTACAAATAACCATCATGTGAAAGTTGATTAGAATGATGCATGGATGATGAAAACAATAAGAAAACAGCAATAGCTTCAGTTTGATATGTTGTTTACCACGTTTGGAATTTTATTTATTAAGTTGTGAACTTGGCATTTTAAATGATTTAAACAAACATTTGTTGTTTTCACCAATTTTAAATGTTCAAAACAGATAACAAAATTTATATTTGGAAAGAACACAAAATTTTAGAGGGAATACATATTCCATTTGTTGAATTTGGATTTTGGATGAGCAAGTTATTAAATTGACAATGTTAAATGCATTAATTAAGAAATAGTTGTTTTCAGAAATTAAATTTATTCAAAATAGAAAACAAAGTTTATATTTGCAAAGTTCATGAAAAATGGGATGGAAAACATATTTTACATGTTGGAATTGGATTTGAATTGCGCAAGTTATGAATTTTGCAATTTAAAAGGTGTGATTAAAGCATTGAATTATTGCACCACTTTTAATTAGGAAAAACAGTAAACAAATTGTATTGAAAGAGGTTAAAAACATGTAGCAAATGTTTCGCCTGAACATTTTGAGCTATTAAACATAATTTTTGGATCATTATTGAATTTAATATGCATTTTTCCATAAGCATTTTTATTCTGCCCCTTTTAGTAAACAGAAAGAAACATGTTCAAATTTAATTCAATTGTGACCAAATAAAATACCAATGTGTAGATTTTGTTAAGACAGATTTTTAGAGCCCAAGTTTGCTCAAATTGGGTGAACAGAACTCAAGTTATGAATTCCCAAATTTTAAATTTTAAAAGCCATTTCTGTATTTAATTATTTAGTGCAAAATTTATTACAGAAACATGTTGCAACTTTGTGACTAATAGAAAGAGCACAAGATTCTGAATCCATAGCAATTTGAATCATTGAAATTGGAGCATTTTTCAATTTGTTATGGATTTTACAAATAAAGATTCAGCTCTGTTTTTCTGGCTTTCGGGGATAAAAGAAAAATGGCCGAAAAAAAGATGTGGCTTTGCCACGGGTTGGATTCGACCCGGCTCTCCAGGGTGCGGAATAAGGGCGCTAGCCACTAGGCTATGTGCTCTCTTGTGTATCAATACGGATCTTAGTCAGAATCAAGTGTAACCGTGCGGTGCAAAAATCAAGGAAAAAAAAGGCAGAGATAATTGCCTCGGTGGGATTCGAACCTGGGGCTGGAGCTTCGCGGATCAGGGCCTTGGCCACTGGGCTATGGTTGCGCTTTGTGATACCAAACGGATCTGACAGAATAAGAGGTAACCATACGCGGTTAACTGAACTGCAGAACAAAAACACGTACAGATGCAGATCCGCAGCAGCAGCAGACAACAACGACAGACAGAACATGATGGTGACGACCGTGCCGCTCGACGGCGGACACGCAGAGCATGGGGAGAAGGGCGGGAAGGTGTCCCGAGGGACGGAGGCTCACCACAAGGCTCCCGGCGTGGTCGCACGATGCGTGGACGGAGGAAACAGTCGGTAGACGACCATGGCGTCCGCATGGAGAGAGGAGGAAGAAGAGCTCGGCGGCGACGTCTTGGGGATGCTCCGGCTTCCGATCTTCTGCGTAGAGGATGAGGGGATCACGGCGGTTTGATTCCCGCAGCTATCTTGGCTCGAGGAGGAACATGGCGATGGGGCCTCGAAGAGAAGCTCTCGTGTTCTCTCATGGTGCAGGAAGAAGATTTCAGAGAAATCAGTGAGGGAGGGAGGAGAAAGAGAGGAGGATGGCGGCGGCGATGGAGGAGAAAGATGCTAGGGTTTGGGAGAGGAGGGAGGCCAGCCACGGGGTAGATAAAGGAAGGGAGGGAGGGGGACCATGGTGGAGGGGGTGGTTCGTACAACCGTGACGACATCAGGAGGAAGAAGACAACGACCTGCGCTCCTAGAGCGAAGGGGTACCGGGCTTGGTGGGTGGGCTGGTTTTTCTTGATGGGCTGGCCCTAGCCTGGTGGGTTGGTTTCCCACCCAAAAGCATTTTTTTTTCATTTTATTATTTCAGAAAACAAAAGAGGGGAGTTGGGGAATAATAAAAGAGTTCACACCAAAATTAATTATTGAATTTTTACGATTAAAATTTTATTAACAGGTTATATGAATTCAAATGAGATGCAATGCAATGCATGATGACATGATGCGAGAAAGAAAGAAAAAAAAACAAACAAACAATTTTCTAGTTGGAGAAAACACCCGGGTGTTACAGCCAACACCACTAACAAGGGATTGCGCCCTCGCAATCCACACACTAACCCGGGAGGGGAAAGAAGTTCGACTATCGATTCTTCATGCTTACAGTTGATCTCCTCGACACCACTAACAAGGGCTTCTCGACACCACTAACAAGGGAATCTTGCTCGGGTTGATGACGATCTTCTCCCACCAGGAATCTTCCGATGATCGAACCTATTAGGTTAAAGGCTCAGAAAACGTCCACCCACGTAGGATCCTAAAACTTTAAAAGATTGAGAGGGAGAGAGACTCCAAAACAAATAAGATGAGAGGAGAAATAGAATAGAGATAAGGAGAAAACAAGAATCCTATTGAGATGTTTCCAAAACAGGTTTTGCAAAAATAGTTTTTGACACTCTAAGAACACGACCGTTAGCGAGGTTATCCTACAGGATTTGCGGACCCGTTGCTTCGATAAGCATTCGTATCGAAACAACATTGGGAATCAGAAACCATGCTCTGATACCATTTGTGACGCCCCGAGATCGAGCACTATGCGGATTTCGGCAATTCCACCCAAATCCGCATAATAACCGATTCCAGGTTGCCACTTGTGATAACATTACAACAGTTCACAAATAATCCACAACAACAACAGAGGAGGTATATACAAGACGACTCAAACGAGTCAAGGATACAACTGATACAATACAAAGATCCAAATAACAGCGGAAGAAACGACATAGCATCCGGCTATGGACAAGATACAAATTGGACTAAGAGTCCTGAAGATAACCGATGGTGTCCAATCCCTGCCCAGGTCAAGCCGGAGGGATTCCCAAGCTAACATCGTCAGACTTCGAACCTGTTGACTGCAATGTGGAATATGCAGCCACGAAAAAGGATTCGTAGGTCAGTACGGTTAAGTACTGGCAAGTGGATAAACCATACTCACAAGATACCAGCGTAACCAATCATCACAAGATACAAATACTTTGGGTACAACGGAAAGGAAGGGATTATTGCAAAGAAGCGGCAGCGGGCTGCACTAACTAAATACAGAGACGCGCTACAACATCCGGCTAAAAGAAAGGGATAAGATAGCGAATCAGAACCAACTACAACTACTCACCAAACAATACCCATCCAGTGTTACCCCCTACTAAGGAAGCAACCCAAGGAAACTCACACTGTTTGATTAAGGTGACATTCATTTTTATGGTGGAGGTAATCTATATTACTAGTCAAGTTATCATCGTTAAGTGTAAGTTGTCTGAGTACTTGTTAGCCAGCACTTTCACCAAGTCATCCATAACCGCGGACAACACGGCTTCTCGAGAAGATTTAACCCTGCAGGGATGCACCAATTTGGCCGTACACGTAAGAATGACCCGCCAGATGGAAATGCACTTCCACCAAGCGAGGCACTCAACACAACCCAACTCTTCTTGGCATCAAGCCCAAATAACCCCGTGCAATTGAGCGCACGGCTAATCAAGCCCCACGAAGAAAAGGGGACCCTTATAGCACTCTAAGAACGTGTCTCCCTAAATGCCGACTACAAAAGTTCCACCCTGGCGCCAAGGGTTCGCACCTGCATATGCATGCGGCAAATGGAAAACCCGAACTAAATGGGGCGATTTGGACGAGATGCGAATCGAATCAAAGTTGCGGGGGGCGCCCATACTCGCTTCCCACATGCGGTTAGTGCGCTCATCATGGATCGGAGGACAAGACCCTTTCCCTAATTAAGGTCGACACTAGCAGGCCTCAAAACCACGCTGGGCCTCCTGCCGGTGCCTTATCATCAAATTATTATTACCCAAAACATAAACATGTTGTTGATTGAATTGAAACCCCACTATCGACTAACCAGGTGATAAGACGAACAACAAGACTTGAGCGCAAACAACACTAAGCATGCAACTACGACACGAGGGCCAACAAGGTAAACAAACAACAGTTACTAGGAAGTGGAAGGAAGGCTATATCATGGCTGCAAGGTAAACATATGATGTGATCGAGACACAAGCATCGAATCATAAGGCCAGAATAAAGGCAACGGGAAGAATCGGTAACAAGTGCTGAAAGGCAGCCATAGGAAGCAAGTGAGTATACTTGCCTGGAATCCAGCAAGTAGAGGTACATTCGCAGAACTTGTCGTTGCTCACATCATCTCAAAGTCCTATCCGTGAAGAAGCAACGAACTAGAACAAACACCGGATGCAACAATTACTTCTACGGCAAAAGATCCAGCATGATCCTATTTCATATGCATGACAATTAATTGATGCATCAAAGTAAACCAGTTGACAGGGTAAACATATTTAAATGGGCCCATATGCAATTTGGATTGCATATGGAAAAGCCCATGAATTGATGTTGAATTAAATGATCTACAAATAACCATTATGTGAAAGTTGATTAGAATGATGCATGGATGATGAAAACAATAAGAAAACAACAATAGCTTCAGTTTGATATGTTGTTTACCACGTTTGGAATTTTATTTATTAAGTTGTGAACTTTGGCATTTTAAATGATTTAAACAAACATTTGTTGTTTTCACCAATTTTAAATGTTCAAAACAGATAACAAAATTTATATTTGGAAAGAACACAAAATTTTAGAGGGAATACATATTCCATTTGTTGAATTTGGATTTTGGATGAGCAAGTTATTAAATTGACAATGTTAAATGCATTAATTAAGAAATAGTTGTTTTCAGCAATTAAATTTATTCAAAATAGAAAACAAAGTTTATATTTGCAAAGTTCATGAAAAATGGGATGGAAAACATATTTTACATGTTGGAATTGGATTTGAATTGCCCAAGTTATGAATTTTGCAATTTAAAAGGTCTGATTAAAGCATTGAATTATTGCACCACTTTTAATTAGGAAAAACAGTAAACAAATTGTATTGAAAAAGGTTGAAAACATGTAGCAAATGTTTCACTGAACATTTTGAGCTATTAAACATAATTTTTCGATCATTATTGAGCCCAAGTTTGCTCAAATTGGGTGAACAGAACTCAAGTTATGAATTCCCAAAGTTTCAAACTTTAAAAGCCATTTCTGTATTTAATTATTTAGTGCAAAATTTATTACAGAAACATGTTGCAACTTTGTGACTAATAGAAAGAGCACAAGATTCTGAATCCATAGCAATTTGAATCATTGAAATTGGAGCATTTTTCAATTTGTTATGGATTTTACAAATAAAGATTCAGCTCTGTTTTTCTGGCTTTCGGGGATAAAAGAAAAATGGCCGAAAAAAAGATGTGGCTTCGCCACGGGTGGGATTCGAACCCGGCTCTCCAGGGTGCGGAATAAGGGCGCTAGCCACTAGGATATGTGCTCTCTTGTGTATCAATACGGATCTTAGTCAGAATCAAGTGTAACAGTGCGGTGCAAAAATCAAGGAAAAAAAGGGCAGAGGTAATTGCCCCGGTGGGATTCGAACCTGGGGCTGGAGCTTCGCGGATCAGGGCCTTGGCCACTGGGCTATGGTTGCGCTTTGTGATACCAAAAAGATCTGACAGAATAAGAGGTAACCATACGCGGTTAACTGAACTGCAGAACAAAAACACGTACAGATGCAGATCCGCAGCAGACAGCAACGACGGACAGAACACGACGGTGACGACCGTGCCGCTCGACGGCGGACACGCAGGGCATGGGGAGAAGGGCGGGAAGGTGTCCCGAGGGACGGAGGCTCACCACGAGGCTCCCGGCGTGGTCGCACGATGCGTGGACGGAGGAAACAGTCGGTAGACGACCATGGCGTCCGCATGGAGAGAGGAGGAAGAAGAGCTCGGCGGCGACGTCTTGGGGATGCTCCGGCTTCCGATCTTCTGCGTAGAGGATGAGGGGATCACGGCGGTTTGATTCCCGCAGCTATCTTGGCTCGAGGAGGAACATGGCGATGGGCCTCGAAGAGAAGCTCTGGTGTTCTCTCATGGTGCAGGAAGAAGATTTCAGAGAAATTAGTGAAGGAGGGAGGAGAAAGAGAGGAGGATGGCGGCGGCGATGGAGGAGAAAGATGCTAGGGTTTGGGAGAGGAGGGAGGCCAGCCACGGGGTAGATAAAGGAAGGGAGGGAGGGGGACCATGGTGCAGCGGGTGGTTCATACAACTGTGACGACATCAGGAGGAAGAAGACAACGACCTGCTCTCCTAGAGCGAAGGGGTACCGGGCTTGGTGGGTGGGCTGGTTTTGTTTGATGGGCTGGCCCTAGCCTGGTGGGTTGGTTTCCCACCCAAAAGCATTTTTTTTCATTTTATTATTTCAGAAAACAAAAGAGAGGAGTTGGGGAATAATAAAAGAGTTCACACCAAAATTAATTATTGAATTTTTACGATGAAAATTTTATTAACAGGTTATATGAATTCAACTGAGATGCAATGCAATGCATGATGACATGATGCGAGAAAGAAAGAAAAAAAAACAAACAATTTTCTAGTTGGAGAAAACCCCCGGGTGTTACAACGAGCCAAGATCCAATCCTCATGCTCAGCCATGCCGGCCATGACGAGCTCAACAGCGCCAGCACTACCGCTCCTGCCAGAGAGCAGTCGCGTCGCGTGGCGGCGTGGCCGCGCTTCTCGTGGCTTGCGCTGGCGGAGCTGTGCAACATCGGCAGCGGCGGCAAGGCGAGGAAGGAGGTCGGGGACGCCATGCCGAGGCTTGTCTGGATGATGCTGGAGGCCAAGGCCGTGACGGAGAGGGATGCCGCCGCGAGGGCGCTGGCGGCGCTCGTCACGGCGAGCAGTTTTTGGGAAAAATCACAAACTTGGGAAGCTGTTGTTTGGGTTTCAGAATGATACACCCATTGCACAAACTCAAATAGAAACAGGGGATGGAGTTAGAGACAAGCATGGGTAAGCCAAACAGAGTATGTGGGTACAGGTTTCCAAGTTAAGTTTTCATATTTCATAGGTAGCTCATTTCTGGGACACTGGTTCTTTTAGTTTCTCTTTTATATTTGGGATATTTAACAGGGTGCCCTTAGTTGGCACCACGACCTCAGTTTTACCCCTAGCGTCGAATCGACCTCAGTTTTGCCCCTAGTCAGTGCGCAAGGACTCATTTCGCTGCTCCCACCGTTACTTTCTGCCCCCGTTAGGATCCTGACCTGTGGGACCCATCATAGAACCGTTGACGCGGTCTGTGGGCCCCAGCTGTTGAGCGTTGGCGTGGCTTGTGTGCCCCAGCTGTTGACGGTTGGCGCTGCATGTGGGTCCCACCTGTTGACCGTTGCTTGCGGCTCAATGTCAAATGAGGCCCAATGTCAACATGCAGACTACACATTATCCATTTATATTTATTATTCACTACATGCAGACTACACTTTATCCATTTATTAAACCATCAAATTATTCGTATTAATAATATAAAATATATACTGTGATCAACTCAAATTTGTATATTATCTTAGAAAACATAATGCATCACATCTCTTATATATAAATTTTGTTTACAATGTGCAGATTTTAAAGCGATAATTAGAAAGGATAATACTTCTAAAGAGTGGGTACATTTGGACAAATATAAGAACATAACTTTATATATAATTATACATACTTAGAAAGGATAACTGGCCCCACTTTACATATATTCAGTGGGGCCCGAGAAACATTACATTTAATTAAAAAAAAGGCCTAGCCCTAACTGCTCCCGCTCTGCAAGCGGGAGCCCTTCCCGCCCTCCGGCGCCGCCCTACTTCCTCCACTCCGCCGCCCGGATCTCCATCTCCTGCTTGATCCGGGCGCGGCGGTTCTCCGCCCACATCCTCTCCTCCTGCACCTCAATGGACCGCTTGATGCTGGCCCGGAAAGCCTTCGCCTCCTCCTTCGCCTCCTTCTTCTCCTGCGCCTTCAACTCCTTCTTCTCCAGCCGCTCCAGTCTCTTGAGGCGGCGGTTCGTCTTGGGGGAGATGTCCAACGTCTTGGTGGCGGTGGAAGGGACGGGGTGGTGGACGAAGGGAGGCGTCGGCGATCGCTCCCGTTTGGGAGAGTCGTCGACGGGAAGCTCGATGGGCATGACGTCCAACTCCACCTCGGGCCACTCGGCCTCGTACCAAGGCAGAGCCTTGGGTGGTTGTCCTCGTCGGAGACCGACTCCGGGCTTGAAGGGAGAGAGTAGGAAGACATTGTTTGGGCTTGAAGGGAGAGAAGGGCAAATGGCTGGAGAGGGATGAGAAGATGGAGGACGGGTGAAAAGGACTATTTAAAGACACGATTAGACGTGAATTTATTTGGGTGGATGAAGCAAACTGTGTGAAAACGTTGGATGCAGTGTAGAAGAGTCGATGCATGGTCAAAGCGGTGTAGAACAGGCATAGGCGTAGGCGTAGGACAGCTAGTGATACGGAGTACGAGCGTGTGTGCATTCGTCAGTCGAAGTGATTCGACGTTGCATGCGTGTATTAAAGAGGTGAAGAGAAGAAAGTCCAAAGTCTCACGCTAAATCCTGCCTCGCTGCATATGCATTGATGCGTATCTTCTCAAAACGAGGCGTGGAGGGCTGCGTCGCTGCAAATGCGACGCGACTCGTGTTTCTGAAACAAGGCGTGCAGGGGTGCTGCAAATGCGACGCGACTTGTGTTTCTGAAACGAGGCGTGCAGGGCTGCTGCAAATGCGACTCGACGTTAACTATTTTCTTCTTCTGCCACGTTGTTTACTCTGAAAAAACGAGGCGTGCATGCACCGGGCTGGTGAACGGGGCCCCACTAGACAGTGTCCGTTGTGGCACGCAGTTACATTGAGACAAAACACCCAGTCCATGCACCGCTTCATTTTCGATCGTTTGATCGTAAGTAACGGTGCAGATCGAGTCCATGCATGCAAACTACGGCGGCAACGGCCTGCAGACGTTGAGACGAGCGCTTCTCTGTGCAGGAACGCGATCCCCTGACTTTAGGTCACTGACAAATGGAGCCCGTCACACATCGGATCCACGTGTCATGGGAGAAAGTCAGAGAACATAAGGTGGGCAAAGTAAGAGGATTTGGTTCCCTCAGTTTATAAGGCATGTACAATAGTGTAGACGGGTGCTGTCTGCACTACTCGGCCATGTCATTTCTAGACATTTTTAGAGATATTTGCTTGGTTGTGTTAGGATACCCCATAGGAACACAAAACAAAAAGGTAGAACCCACCTCTTCGGAAGATTCACGATGTTTGGTCCGATACACGAGTTTCACCCTATAAGCGCTCACGAGAGAGAAGTGGATGCCGGTGAAGCCGGTCACACCCCGGAGAGCAATCTTTGACATCCAAAGCACACAACACACCTATACTAACATGGTCTGACACCCCCTAGCTTATGTTGGAATCCAGACGCTCCGTAGCCCCCCTCCCGGTGAAACCCTAGCCCCGCTGGAGAAATACCTGACTTATACAGAAACACGCGGTAACTGCATCGAAAGGGGGTAGCAATGCGGAACTATTTGCTTGGTTGTGCTAGGATAGCCCATAGGAACACAAAACATAAAGGTAGAACCCACCTCTTCGGAAGATTCACGATGTTTGGTCCGATACATGAGTTTCACCCTATAAGCGCTCACGAGAGAGAAGTGGATGCCGGTGAAGCGGGTCACACCCCGGAGAGCAATCTTTGACATCCAAAGAACACAACACACCTATACTAACATGGTATGGCACCCCTTTGCTTATATTGGGATCCAGACGCTCCGTAGACCCCCTCCCGGTGAAACCCTAGCCCCGCTGGAGAAATACCTGACTTATACGGAAACACGCGGTAACTGCGTCGAAAGGGGGTAGCAATGTGTTAAAGTAAAGTATAGGCACCTAGAGGGGGGTGAATAGGTGCTATGACCAATTTTAATTTTTCTTAAAGTTTAGGCTTGACAAGAAGGTAAATTCTCTATAGTGCAACTAGTGGTGAATTTACCTATATGACAAGGCAAGCAATTAATCCAACAAGTACGAGTAAGTAAAGGGAGGGAGGAACGAGGTAACCGATGGAAGCACACGGAGACACGATGTATTTCCGAGTTCCTCCTTTTTAGGGGAGTACGTCTCGTTGGAGGGGTGTGAGCTCGCCACAAAGGCCTACTCAACGCCACTAAGGCCTCACCCTATTCTCCGATGAACTCCGCCCCAAAGGCCTAGTTCACCTTCCACTATTGAACCCCTTTGAGGCGGGGATCGAGTCCTTTACAAACAACTTGGGGCACACACCCACAACTAAATTGGGGGCTCCCAAATCTTCTTGAATCACCAACAAGTATCAAGATGCCTAGGTTCTCCACAAGAGGAAACCCTAGGCTAGATCCCTCAAGCTAGAGAGGGGGAAATGAAGAACGGCTCGGTGAAGATGTAGATCAGGGCCTTCTCCTTCAATCCTCCAAAGATCTTCAATATTGGGTGGAGGAATTGGGAGTAATGAGAGATTTGGTGAGTTCTTAAATGCTCATAAATGCTAAGGGGAAGAACTAGATCTTGAGGAAGAGGAGGAGGGGTATTTATAGCCCCTCCTCACAACTAGTCGTTGTGCAGGAAAAAAGGGACCGGAATATCCGGTTCAAGTTTGGACCGGAATATCCGGTCAGCTTGCTCCACGCAGTCCTGCAGATCTGAACCGGATTATCCGGCTGCTCCGGAATAATCCGGTTCACTCCAGTACCTCCAAACTTCCAGTCCTTAGCAGTTTTGCGCAGCACCCGGAATATCCGGTCCAGGATGAATAATCCGGACCAAATAATCCGGTTGACTCCAGTATGCGAAACTTCCAGTCCTTAGCAGTTTTGCGCAGCACCCGGAATATCCGGTCCAGGATGAATAATCCGGACCAAATAATCCGGTTGACTCAAGTATGCGAAACTTCCAGTCCTTAGCCATTTTTGCGCAACTTCATGAACAACCGGAATATCCGGTCCGGGATGAATAATCCGGACCAAATAATCCGGTTGACTCCAGTACGCAAACCTTCCAGTCCTTAGCCATTTTTGCGCTCCTTCATCAGAAACCGGAATATCCGGTCCAGGATGAATAATCCGGACCAAATAATCCGGTTGAGTTCTCTCCCAAAACTCTCAGGCCAATCTTCACCGACTTTTCGGTGATCGATGCTGATGTTAAGTATAACACCTGCACGCTAAACACCTCGATAAATAATGTACTTAGTATTGTTAACTAACACACAAAACACTGGGGAAACGAAATGCACTTTCAATCTCCCCCTTTTTGGTGTTAGATGACAATACTAAGATTTGCAATAAAACCTTGACAAGAACATGTTTGAAACATGATGGAAACGTCTCCCCCTATCTCTATGCATATCTTTTGTTTGCCTCAAATGCAAATAGATGCAATGATGTATGGGGAGTAATTTCCAACAAGTAGCAAGCATGTCGATGAACCAATATCACCAATATGTTGAGAGTAAGATAGAAGTATATACCTTGTGCGAACATAATATATCCAAGAATAACCACGCACAACAATAGATAATATCCTCAACATATAAGATAGATAACCATAAAGCCACTAACATAGATAATCCATGATAAAATCCAGATAACCAACATAGTCTCACACAATAGCACACATAGTTTTAACGAGACAATAAACGACATAAGTTCACGAAAACGAAGATACTAAATGGACACAAGCTATCAAAGAATGATAAAAGCAAATTCTTGTGCCCGAACCCATGCAAATCCCGTAGTCTAATAGCTACTTCTCCCCCTTTGGCATCGAGACACCAAAAAGGAGGGAAATAGCTAATCTAACGTCCCAACCACGGTCTAAGCATCATCGTGCTCCGAAGACTCGCTAGCAGACTCCTCGGACTCTCCCTCAGCCTCGTGCTCAGCATCAGACGCCTCATCCTCATCCTCCTCATCATCATCACCAGCTCCAGAAGTAGTAGCCTGAGTAGAACGGAGAGCCGCCTCAATGCTCTCCCAGGGAGTGCTATCCTCAGCAGACCAAGCAGAGTAAGACTGAGCAGTGAGAGGAGCAGGTACATCACCAGTAGCACCACTCACGTGGTGCAGAATCTGACTCTGTGCGCTAGCCATGGCAGTGTCTCGGCGATAAGCCCTGTACTGCTCCTTGTGGATTTCCACCTTCATGCAGAGCACATTACGCTGGAACCAGGAGAGCTTCCTGACATGGCGCAAAGTGCTAACATCAGGAATGGGCGCAGAGTGAGAACCAGTATAGGGACCTCCCATAGAGGAACCACCCTCAAAAGAAGCATCCTGAGAAGCAGCAGCAGTCTTCTTCTTCCTCTTGATATACAACCTTTTGACCTTGTGCTCAACCATGGGTAACTCTGTGTACTCCTTCCGCATCTCATGCTTGATGAGCATCATGATATATGGAGCATAGGGAATGGTGTAGCCACCAATCATAGCAGCGTATAGCTCGTGATAGATGATGTCCATCACATCCACAGTATAGGAGACATACGAGTCCTCTTCCTCCATGCACTCCTTAGCCAGTATCAGAAGGTTGCATAAAGGAGTGGTGAGAGCATCATTGTTACCTCCACTTGGCACAAGGAAGGATCTGAAGATGCGAGCCAGCTGATCATAGAGGGGCAGCAGTCCCTCAAGGCCCCCAATGGTGACCAAGAGGAGGGTGAGAGCTGTAAGAGTATCCAAGACGACGTGCAAACCTCTCGAAGGAAGCCTCACAGGCAGTGGTCTCAGACATCCACTTGAGACGGCACACTATATCATTAGTGCTGAACACCAGAGTAGACATAAACTGCATCACAAGTTGTTTGTTGTAGTTGCACTGGGTCTCCAAAAGCTTCACCAGTCCAAACCGCTCAACAATACTAGCTGCATCAGCAAACTCCTCTTTAGCCTTGAGGGCATCAAAGTCAAAGGGCTGCATCACACGGATAGGGTGATGGTAGTCACAATAGATATCAGCATAGATGTAGGACTGCTCCAGATTCCAAAACCGAGGATCAATATTTGCAATACGAGGATCGAGGTAGACATCCTTCTGCCTGAGCACATTGAACTCCGGAACGGGAATGTCGGTCTTATAGTTGAGCCGAGCCTTCCTCTTGTTCTTGACAGAAACCTGCTTGGGACGCTTAGGAAGGCGCCTCTCAGAACCACCACCTGTGAAACATGATAATAGAGGGATAGCACAAGATGAGTACACTCGTGTCAAGCAACGGAAACAAACATGCATAAAAACAATAGAGGAGATTCCAGGGAACAATCTAGGTAGAAATCTGGGAAAGATTAATTTTGGGCTGTCCTAAAACAGTACTGGACATAGCCGGATATTCCGGTTCAAAACTGAACCGGATATTCCGGTCACCCGGATATTCCGGTTCAGTCGTGGACCGGATATTCCGGTAGTTGCGGAACAACACAAAATTAATCTAGATCTTAGACTTCAAAACTAGATCGTACACAAGTGAATCTAATCTATCGAATCTAGCATGCAAAGGGACCTCTAAGGAACAAGTTCTACCAAGCATTGCCAACAAGAACACAAATCCATGGATTGGTAGGGTTATAGCACCAAGATTCGAGGAGATTGAACATTACCGGAATCCATGGAGGAAGATGCTTGGGTAGAAACGTTCCTAAGGACGAGGTGAACGAGATCCGGGCCAAAGCTTCAAGATCCCGCGGAGGAAACAGCCCGGGAGGCCGAGAATCAAAGAGGCGGCGTTTTGGGGTGGAGAGGAACCGATGGGGAAAAAGGCAAGAACTGCCTCCTCCCAGTTTTTATGATTTTCGCCGAACCGGATATTCCGGTTCATACTTCAACCGGATATTCCGGTACACCCGGATATTCCGGTCCAAAACTAGACCGGAAATTCCGGCTGCCTTCTGATCCAAAATTTCCTCGTTTCAAAGGACGACACAAGTGCTAGAAAAGAATGGTTTTTTGATAGAATGGCTTAGGATAGAACATCAAACTGAAAACTAGTACTTATCCCTCTCAAAAGCAAGAATCAAAACAACAAAAAAACCAATTGAGTGGGATTTTCCTAGGACGAAACACTTAGAAGGGAAAACACATGAAATGCAATGAAATGTCAAATAAACCCAACTAAGATACAACTCTTCGAGACGAAGAGGTTGGTGGCCTAGGCCACCATGTAAGAGATTATGGTATGCAACCGCGAAGATATATCTTGGGGGCATTGCCAATACTCAACATTGAAGCTCACAATTCAACATTAGAAAAAGAGAGATCACAATGAATTTTTTTTTTGCTATGGGCATAATGGGGGGAGGGAGAACCCAATGTGTTAGGACCCAATGTGTTAGGATAACACTCCCCCTATGTCCATGCCTACACCTAAGCTCAAACACGTTTCATCTATAGGGGTGTGTGCAAGATCCTCAAGTCAAACTCCTAGAATCAATCACATTTAGTTCATTCCTCAAGAATAAGAATCTTGCATCATCAAGTGGCTTCGTAAAAATATCCGCAAGATTGTCCTTGGTGGGCACATAAGATAGTGCAATGTCTCCTCTTGCCACGTGATCACGGATGAAGTGGTGGCGGATCTCAATGTGTTTGGTCCTTGTATGTTGCACCGGATTGTATGCAATTTTGATGGCACTTTCATTGTCACACAAAAGAGGCACCTTATCCAAATGAACTCCATACTCCTTGAGAGTTTGCCTCATCCATAACAATTGAGTGCACGCACTTGCGGTGGCAACATACTCGGCCTCAGCGGTGGAAAGAGAAATGCAATTTTGCTTCTTCGAGGACCAACTTACAAGGGACCTACCAAGAAATTGGCAAGCCCCGGAAGTTGACTTCCTATCATCTTGATCACCCGCCCAATCGGAATCCGTATATCCATTGAGAGAAAATTGTGCCCCCTTTGGGTACCACAAACCAAATCTTGGGGTATGAACCAAATAACGAAAGATCCTATGGACCGCCATCAAATGGCAATCCTTAGGAGCCGCTTGATACCTTGCACACACACCTACACTCAAAACGATATCGGGCCTAGATGCACAAAGATAGAGCAAAGAACCAATCATGGAGCGATAAAGCTTTTGGTCCACATCCTTACTCCCTTTTGGATTACGAGAGAGATGACACTTGACTTGCATAGGAGATGTCTTGATCTTAGCATCTTGGAAGTTAAACCTCTTGATCATATCTTGGGTATACTTGGCTTGAGAAATGAAAGTCCCACGAGCCAATTGCTTGATCTCAAAGCCAAGGAAGAATTTAAGCTCACCCATCATAGACATCTCGAACCTGTCAGTCATAAGCTTAGAGAACTCATTATTGAAAGCTTGGTTAGTTGAGCCAAAGATGATATCGTCCACATATAGTTGGCATATGAAAAGCTCTCCCTTTACTCTCTTGGTGAAGAGAGGGGGGTCAATCTTCCCAACTTCGAAACCACGATCATCTAACAACTCCCTAAGGTGCTCATACCAAGCACGAGGTGCTTGTTTGAGACCATAGAGAGCCTTGTCAAGTTTGTAAACGTGGTTAGAAAAGTTGAGATTCTCGAACCTCGGAGGTTGCTTAACATATACCTCCTCTTTTAGTGGACCATTCAAGAAAGCACTTTTCACATCCATTTGTTGCAATTTGAAATTATGTGAGGATGCATAAGCAAGGATGATACGGATGGACTCAAGGCGAGCCACGGGCGCGTAGGTTTCATCAAAGTCAATGCCTTCAACTTGGGTGTAACCTTGAGCAACCAATCTTGCCTTGTTCCTAATGACAATGCCATTCTCATCTTGCTTGTTCTTGAAAATCCACTTGGTGCCAATAACATTGTGGCAATCCTTGGGCTTCTCAACCAATCTCCAAACTTTGTTGCGCTCAAAGTTATTGAGCTCATCATGCATAGCTTCAACCCAATCGGAGTCCTCAAGAGCTTCATACACTTTCTTAGGCTCCACCATAGAGATATGAGCTTGATGCTCACAAAAATGAGCCAATTGCCTTCTTGTAGATCTTCTAGTTTGAACATCCTCCAAGACCTTGTCATCTTGGGAATCAATTTGCTTCAAAGCTCTTCTTATCCTTTTGATGCGACGGGCTTCGTTCTCCTCATTATTGCGAGGAGGGATCACTTGATCATCTTGATCATTTGGGTCCCCATCTTGACCAACTTGACCTTGATCATCATCATCATTAATATCTTCAACAATAGCTTCAACTTGAGGAGAGGATGAAGAGGATGGTTGATCTTGGTCTTGATCTTGACTCGCATTAGTGAGAGGAGTGGGTACGACTTGCGGAGTCACTTGATCAATGATAGGAGGGTCTTGAATATGTTCTTGGTTAGGTGTAATAGTTGGCTCCTTGGCTTGATCTTCTAATGTAGAGGAGGGCTCCACTTGAGTAGAGCATAGTCCTTCTCGAGTCGCCATAAGGTGTCCCTCGATGGGGCGGAAGAATCCCACACCCATCCTTCCTATGGCTTCTTGAGGCATTTCAACATCTACATTTGAAACATGAAATTGCGCCACTTGGGAGCCGTCATTTTCCTTGAAAACCACACTACAAGATTCTATGACAATCCGTGAGGCTTTGTCATAGACTCTATAAGTGTGGGATTCGACACCGTAACCAACAAAAATACCCTCAATAGTTTTGGATTGAAATTTCGACAACCTAATACCCTTGATCAAATAGAAGCACTTACAACCGAATACACGGAAGTAGGATACGTTGGGCTTGTTGCCGGTGAGGATCTCATATGGGGTATTGCTCAAGCCTTTGCGGATGTAGAGGCGGTTGGAGGAGTGGCATGCGGTGGATATGGCCTCGGCCCATAAATATTGGGGAGAAGAGTACTCCGCCAACATGGTCCTTGCCATATCCAAGAGAGTGCGATTCTTCCTTTCGGCAACACCATTTTGTTAAGGAGTGTAAGTGGCGGAGTATTGGTGACGAATGCCTTCTTCACTAAGAAATTCATTCAATGTATAGTTCTTGAACTCCGAGCCATTATCACTCCTAATAGCCATGATTTGCACATTGTGTTGACGTTGCACTTCGTTGGAGAAATCGATGATGGTTTGTTGAGTCTCACTCTTGCACTTGAAGAAATAAACCCAAGTGTATATTGAATAATCATCGACAATCACCAAGCAATACTTCTTGCCGCCAAGACTTGCCTCGGGCACGGCACCAAAGAGATCAACATGGAGAAGCTCCAAGATCCTCTTTGATGAGATAATAGTCTTGGCCTTGTGCACAATGTCATGCATCTTCCCTTCAACACACGACCTACAAACGCGATCCTTTGCAAAGGAAACATTTTCTTTTAGTCCAACAATAAGGCCACCTTTGTGAAGACTTTGCAAAGTTCTCATGTTGACATGGGATAGGCGGCGATGCCACAACCATCCCAAGTCCGCCTTCCCGAAAAGACACATTGCTTGAGTGTTGGTGGACTTCGAAAAATCCACCACAAACAACTCATTTTCAACATGTCCCACGTGAGCGACGTCAAGAGTCTTGCTCCTCAAAAGGACCACAATATCACCATCGAAAAAGACGGAAAAACCCATCTTCCCAAGAGAGCGGACGGAAAGTAAATTGTAACCAAGATTCGACAAGCATGACGTTCACGATAGTTATATCGGGAGCCACCACAACATTGCCGAATCCGGATACCTTAGACTTGGACGAGTCCCCATAAGTGACGGTTGCTTGAATGTCATTTGGTCGCAACTCCATCACTAGTTCTTTGCTTCCGTTCATATGATTAGTGCACCCACTATCGAGAATCCATTTAGTCCCACTGGAAGCATAGCCCTGCAAGAGATCATTGACTAGTGTTAGGACCCGAGATGAGTCCCTTCATGTTAGCAACAAGGGTCTTTGTGACCCAAATAGTATAGTCAATGAAACCCTCAATAGGACCAACATATTTGGCTTGCACAACACCAAAATAATCAACATATAAGAAATGGTGTGGATTGTTAGTTCCCGCGGAGGTGCTACGAGTAGTGGTGTCCCTCATGACATTACTACTCGAGGCAACATTGTTTGCTTGTGCGGGTGTGCTACGAGTAGTGTTGTCCCTAATGACATTACCACCCAAAGCACCCTTTTGGTTCTTCTTCTTGTTCTTCTTCTTCTTCTTGTTCTTCTTCTTGGCTATATAGCCAAGTCCTTGCTTACCCACTTGTTGCCTTGGAGCACTCAATTGTGGTCTAGCAATGACCGCATTAGGGCTAGGGGCAACCACTTGTGGGGTGGCTAATACAACCTTCTCAACTTGAGAGCTTTTGCCCTTGAGCCTTGTTAGCTCATCCTTCAACCTAGAATTTTCCTCAAAAATATTTGCATGATCACAATAAGAAGTAGAGGTGCTAGGATGGTTAGATTGAGTAAGTTGAGTTTGAAGTTTTTCATGCAACTCTTTGAGGGATGAGTGTTGGCTTTCCAACGCTTTGTGAGCATTGGTTAGCTTTTCAAACTCCTCGGTTAGTTTACCATGACCAACCCCAAACTCGACTTTATCCTTTTTAGCCTTTTTATATTTAGCAATAGCAAGATCACGTTCCTTAATGATTTTAGAGACAAGTTCATTATGGGTTGATTCAATAGATTCAAGTTCATCCTCTAGAGAAACTCTACCATCATGCTCTTCCTCAAGAGTCATAGTGAGAGATGCAATTTCATCCGCATCCCTTCTCTCAATCTCACCTTTCTTCTCAAGGGCATCTTGGGCCTCTCCCAATTGCCTCATGAGATGCTCAAAGTACTTCTTGGTCTCCCCTTGCATGTTAGACATAAAACGGTCCAAGGAGGCCCTTTCCTCTTCTTCTCTAAGACTAGCAATATGTTCTAGTTCACTAGGGGTCTTAGAGTTAGGAGAAGGTGATACCTCCGTGGCTTTAGCCATGAAGCACTTGGCATCGCGTTGAGGAAGATTTTCATTGGGGGATTCAAAGAGGGATGATGAATATGGAGTGGAAGCAATAGCTAGAGTGGCCACTTCACTTGTTGTTTCTTCTTCTTCATCACTCCCGGAATCATACTCCTCTTGAGTTAGGAGCACAAACTTGGTGGGGGATTTCTTGTTGAAAGGTTTCTTCTTGAAGTGAGGTTTCTTGTATTCAACCTTGGAATTGTCCTTGCGAATGAGTTTGCCACTATGGTGTTCTCTATTCTCGTAAGGGCATTCCGCAATGAAGTGATGCTTGTCTTGGCAATTGAAACAAGACCTCACTTTTTGAGCTCCATCGTTTCCATAGCGAGACCTTGTCTTTTCCTCAACAAATTTCTTGCCCTTGGGAGGATTTCTCCAAAACTTTTGCACGGTGAGGGCAATGAGATCCTTTAGGACGGGATCATAGTCTTGTTCCTTCAAGGGAGGCAATGCCTCTTCTCCATCTTCTTCATTCTCAACCTCTCTCGACAAGACCTTGGCCTTCAAAGCAACGAATGCTCCTTGATGCATTCCAATGGCTCTAGCACGGTTGTCAAGAGCATTCTTGGTTTGCACTTTGTAGGAGCACAATTCTTGCATCACTTGAGTTGAGGTCATGGAGGAGAAATCATGTCTTCCTTGAATGCTCTTCAAGTCTGTGCCCTCAAACGACATCACGGCAATCATGTACTTCCTCTTGATCCAAGCATCATCAATATATGTTGCACCCGCACTAGAGAAGGCGGTGGCAAGAGTTTTGAGTCTTCGATACATGTCAACATGATCTTCTCCATCACGCATGAAGAACCCTTCGGCCTCATTGGTCAAGGCATCATATCGATTTCTTTGCATGCTCTCATTGCCAACAAACATGATGAAAAGAGCATCCCATGTTTCTTTGGCGGTGGAGAAGTGTTGAAGATGCGGCATGTGGTTGGGGCCCACGGCTTGATGAAGGATGGACAAGGCGGTGTAGTTGAGTTGGCAATCTACGACCTCTCTTCTTGTGAGATTCTTGGGATCAAATGGCTTGTATCCGTCCCGAGTGATTCTCCAAAGATCTATACAAGAAGAGTTCAAGTGAGTCTCCATGTAGTATTGCCATTCACGAAAAGAATATGCATCAATTTTAGGTGGATCTCCTCTAGGGATTATATGAGGAAAAGGGATGGGGGATCGGGAGAATATTGGCCTTCAACGGCGTGATATCCTTCCTTTAAACCCGCACCCTTCTTAGCGGATTGTTCGGCGGAAGCAGTTTTAAGTGGTTCACCATCAACCCCTTTCTTGGCACCCTCTGTTTCTTCCGGAAGGGATGAGTCGACCACCTCTGGTCCTTTGGCTTTGAGGAGTGTTGTCATGAGTTGACGCAACTCATCAAATTTAGTGTCTATGGATGAGGTCAATGATTCTCTCAAAGCATTGAGATCATCCATGGACACATGTCCATCGGATGGAGCGTCAACCAACTCATCTCCCATACTTAAACTCTTAGGCGGTTAAGCCCGATAGAAGAGCCGAGGCTCTGATACCAATTGAAAGTAAAGTATAGGCACCTAGAGGGGGGGTGAATAGGTGCTATGACCAATTTTAATTTTTCTTAAAGTTTAGGCTTGACAAGAAGGTAAATTTGTCTATAGTGCAACTAGTGGTGAATTTACCTATATGACAAGGCAAGCAATTAATCCAACAAGTACGAGTAAGTAAAGGGAGGGAGGAACGAGGTAACCGATGGAAGCACACGGAGACACGATGTATTTCCGAGTTCCTCCTTTTTAGGGGAGTACGTCTCGTTGGAGGGGTGTGAGCTCGCCACAAAGGCCTACTCAACGCCACTAAGGCCTCACCCTATTCTCCGATGAACTCCGCCACAAAGGCCTAGTTCACCTTCCACTATTGAACCCCTTTGAGGCGGGGATCGAGTCCTTTACAAACAACTTGGGGCACACACCCACAACTAAATTGGGGGCTCCCAAATTTTCTTGAGTCACCAACAAGTATCAAGATGCCTAGGTTCTCCACAAGAGGAAACCCTAGGCTAGATCCCTCAAGCTAGAGAGGGGGAAATGAAGAACGGCTCGGTGAAGATGTAGATCGGGGCCTTCTCCTTCAATCCTCCAAAGATCTTCAAGATTGGGTGGAGGGATTGGGAGTAATGAGAGATTTGGTGAGTTCTTAAATGCTCATAAATGCTAAGGGGAAGAACTAGATCTTGGGGAAGAGGAGGAGGGGTATTTATAGCCCCTCCTCACAACTAGTCGTTGTGCAGGAAAAAAGGGACCGGAATATCCGGTTCAAGTTTGGACCGGAATATCCGGTCAGCTTGCTCCACGCAGTCCTGCAGATCTGAACCGGATTATCCGGCTGCTCCGGAATAATCCGGTTCACTCCAGTACCTCCAAACTTCCAGTCCTTAGCAGTTTTGCGCAGCACCCGGAATATCCGGTCCAGGATGAATAATCCGGACCAAATAATCCGGTTGACTCCAGTATGCAAAACTTCCAGTCCTTAGCAGTTTTGCGCAGCACCCGAAATATCCGTTCCAGGATGAATAATCCGGACCAAATAATCCGGTTGACTCCAGTATGCGAAACTTCCAGTCCTTAGCCATTTTCGCGCAACTTCATGAACAACCGGAATATCCGGTCCGGGATGAATAATCCGGACCAAATAATCCGGTTGACTCCAGTACGCAAACCTTCCAGTCCTTAGCCATTTTTGCGCTCCTTCATCAGAAACCTGAATATCCGGTCCGGGATGAATAATCCGGACCAAATAATCCGGTTGAATTCTGTCCCAAAACTCTCAGGCCAATCTTCACCGACTTTTCGGTGATCGATGCTGATGTTAAGTATAACACCTGCACGCTAAACACCTCGATAAATAATGTACTTAGTATTGTTAACTAACACACAGAACACTGGGGAAACGAAATGCACTTTCAATGTGGAACTATTTGCTTGGTTGTGCTAGGATAGCCCATAGGAACACAAAACATAAAGGTAGAACGCACCTTTTCGGAAGATTCACGATGTTTGGTCCGATACAGGAGTTTCACCCTATAAGCGCTCACGAGAGAGAAGTGGATGCCGGTGAAGCGGGTCACACCCCGGAGAGCAACCTTTGACATCCAAAGCACACAACACAACTGTACTAACATGGTATGGCACCCCCTAGCTTATGTCGGGATCCAGACGCTCCGTAGCCCCCCTCCCGGTGAAACCCTAGCCCCGCTGGAGAAATACCTGACTTATACGGAAACACGCGGTAACTGCGTCGAAAGGGGGTAACAATGTGGAACTATTTGCTTGGTTGTGCTAGGATATCCCATAGGAACACAAAACAAAAAGGTAGAACCCACCTCTTCGGAAGATTCACGATGTTTGGTCCGATACAGGAGTTTCACCCTATAAGCGCTCACGAGAAAGAAGTGGATGCCGGTTAAGCGGGTCACACCCCGGAGAGAAATCTTTGACATCCAAAGGACACAACACACCTATACTAACATGGTATGGCACCCCCTAGCTTTTGTTGGGATCCATACGCTCCGTAGCCCCCCTCCCGGTGAAACCCTAGCCCCGCTGGAGAAATACCTGACTTATACGGAAACACACGGTAACTGCGTCGAAAGGGGGTAGCAATGTGGAACTATTTGCTTGGTTGTGCTAGGATATCCCATAGGAACACAAAACAAAAAGGTACAACCCACCTCTTCGGAAGATTCACGATGTTTGGTCCGATACAGGAGTTTCACCCTATAAGCGCTCACGAGAGAGAAGTGGATGCCAGTGAAGCGGGTCACACCCCGGAGAGCAATCTTTGACATCCAAAGTACACAACACACCTATACTATCATGGTATGGAACCCCCTAGCTTGTGTTGGTATCCAGACGCTCCGTAGCTCCCCTCCCGGTGAAACCCTACCCGCTGGAGAAATACCGGACTTATACGGAAACACGCGGTAACGGCGTCGAAAGGGGGTAGCAATGTGGAACTATTTGCTTGGTTGTGCTAGAATAGCCTATAGGAACACAAAACAAAAAGGTAGAACCCACATCTTCAGAAGATTCACAATGTTACCACCTCATATTCTTTGAAATCTCTACTCCTGTATTTGAGGAATCTCATTTTAGTGATGGCTTTCGTTCTAATGTTTATAAATCCTATTTATATTTTTCCTAGACTTGTATTAGACCTATATAATGCAATTCCGAAGCCTGAAAATTTATTGGATGAATATTCGTATTATTTATTTTCTTTTGAATAATAATGGTTTTAATCGAAAATCGTAAATAAAACAAGTTTAAAACATCAAAATGAAAAAATAACTTTGGATCTTTCTTAGTCACACCAAAATGAAGCTTTGGTGAGATTTTGACCTTATTTGAGTTCCAAAGGTTTGAAACTCATCTCATTATCTTGAACTCTCTACTAGACTGTTCAAGATATCACATGTTACATAAGTCTTTTTCGTTCCATTCTTTACAAGACAGGTTTATATTTTTTCCTCGTTACTATATGACATAACACTACTATGTGCGTCGGCTATATATTTTTTTGATTTTTTTTGAATTATGTATGCTCATTTCAAGCTTGGTCAACCCTCTGTTTCACCAGCCGAAAAGCTTCTAGAAGGAAACACAGAGATTCGACCTGGGCTGTTGGATCGACGCCTTCTAGAAGGAATCGTGCATCGGACGGATGCGCTCGCAGCCACATCGATCCGCGAGACGCTCGTTCTGCGCTCTGATTGGTTGGTCCGTTGGCCACAGGGATCGATGGTTCTACATATGATTTCTTTGCTGTTAAGTATTAAACCATGTTATTTAAATAAAAAAATATAATGAAACTTCAGATTTACTACAGCGATGATTTTTTTCAGTTTTACATATGATTTTTCTATTAAACCATGTTGTTTAAATAAAAAATAAAAAATAGAAGAATTATTCAAAACATAATGAAACTTGAGATTTACACTATACATGTAGAATAGATGTCTAGGAAATTCATTTGGTTGATTTAGAAAATATGCCAAAAAATGTTGAAGCACAAATGGGGGTATTTACCCTAGCTTCGGACCTCATTTGAAGCACATTTCTCACGAGAATTGAGCGATGGTTGCAAATGAGAATAAATAATTCAAAACAAATCAAAATGACTTGAATCCAACGCACAACGTTGTTATATGTGATATAGTTGCTCCTCAAATTTCTTTGGATAATTTTGGCAAGGTCGAATTTTTCATGAAATTATAAACGGGGGTATTTACCCTAGCTTCGGACCTCATTTGAAGCACATTTCTCACGAGAATAGAGAGATGGTTGCAAATGAGCATAAATAATTCAAAAAAATTCAAAATGACATGAATCCAACGCACAATGTTGTTATATGTGATATAGTTGCTCCTCAAATTTATTTGGATAATTTTAGCAAGGTCGAATTTTTCATGACATTATAAACGGTGGTGTTTACCCTAGCTTCGGACCTCATTTGAAACACATTTCTCACGAGAATAGAGCGATGGTTTTAAATGAGCATAAATAATTCAAAAAAAATTAAAACTGACATGAATCCAACGCACAGTGTTGTTATATGTGATATAGTTGCTCCTCAAATTTATTTGGTTAATTTTGGCAAGGTCGAATTTTTCATGAAATTATAAACGGGGGTTAGTTGCTCCTCAAATTGATTTGGATCGGATAATTTTCACAAAGTCGAAATTTTCATGAAATTCCAAACGGGGGTATTTACCCTAGCTTCAGACCTCATTTGAAGCACATTTCTCATGAGAATAGAGCGATGGTTTCAAATGAGCAGAGATTATTCAAAAAAAAATCAAAATGACATGAATCCAACGCACAATGTTGTTATATGTGATATAGTTGCTCCTTAAATTTATTTGGATAATTTTGGCAAGGTCGAATCTTTCATGAAATTTGAAACGGGGGTGTCTACTCTAGCTTCAGACCTCATTTGAAGCACATTTGCCCAAAATTTTATAATGACTTAGTTCAACATCATACAACATTATTCAAACATTCTTTTCGCTTTTAATTTACATTCTGGCTCGTGATTTTGTTCAGAAATACTCAAAATTAATTAAAAAACGCGAACTCGTTGAAATAGGCTCAAATTCATAGATTCGACGATAGTTTTACAGAAAGGTAGACGGCATAATTTAACTTAAAACATTGAAAAAACTTAAAAAAAAAACTACGGTTGGCCGAGGCTCGCCGCTATCACCCGGCCTGGTCGTCGCCCTCCTCCTAGACGTCGTTCTCTTCCTCGTCGTCCTCATCGCTGTCGTCGTAGGCCAGCATGTTGGAGGGCCCCGCCTCGTGGTCGTTCTTGGCTAAGGGCGATGGGTTCGCCACCGTAGCGAGCGCATCCCGCTCCGCTCTGCCTCGGATCCGCAGCAGGTGCAGCTGCGCTTGCTCGGAGGGATGGCGGCGGTCCCGCCTCTCGCTCTGCAGGGCATCCTTGCGCCGGTCGCTCTCGTACAGCGCGACGACCGCCTGCTGCTCATCCGACGCCGCGGTTGCGGTGAGCTGCCGGTAGACCTGGCGCTCCGCCTGCTCCCTCTGGTGGGTCTCCAGGGATGCACGAACAGCGACAGCCTCGGCCGCTGCCGCCGCCTCCTTGAGCCAAGAGCGGACCGTGTGGAACGCCTCCTCGTTCTGCCATGTTTCGAACGAGTAGACGGCGGCGTGCTGCTCGGGCTAGATAGGCTGCCTCCTCCTGAGCCTCCTCCAGCGCTGCGGCTCCTGCGGCGGCTCCTGCTCGGGCGCCGCCTCCTCCTGCGGCGGCTCCTGCTCGGGCGCCGCCTCCTCCTGCGGCGGCTGCTGCTCGGGCGCCGCCTCCTCCGGCGCCGGCTGCTCGTTCTCCTTGCCGTCACTGTGGCCCCGTGTCGCGGCCGTGGGTCGGCAGTACAACGGCGAGTTGCGCCATGCACGGTGTCGGCGAGGCATCGTCTCGGGGTGTCTGGTGAAGTGCGGCGAGGGCGATGAGAGTTTGTGCGGTGAGGGCGAGGAGATGAACGGCGAGAATGGGGAGAGCGGCGAGCGGAGAGGGGCCTTTTGTAGCCCTGGCGGTCATTTACTGCGCCGCGCGTGTCGTTACTCCGACAGACTTTGACCGACCCGGGGGCCCGCGGTTCTGGCTACCTGACTTCTGCCCATAGCGTTCTATGCCTGGCTCATTTGATTTTTTTGTATGGCCAGCAACAATTACGTTACTACCTCATATGTTTGCCTCTAGAGGGTGCTTCTACAGTACTACTTCTATGCTATATCCGGTTCAAGTTCGGGATTTCTTTGCAATATATGTATGGTGATAAGTCCGGTTCAAGCTCGGGATTTCTTTGCAATATATGTATGGTGATAAAACTTCCTATCATTTCTTACATTTTTATTGCATTTGTATAATTTTAGCAGCACTTCAAAGTCCAAAGGAATTTATACTATATTAAGCTCGGCTTATCATGTTATATGTCGCAGAGTTGTACCAAGGTATCAATTCTTTCTGCCATTTTTTGTGCTAGAAAACACTCCTTTGTTACTAAATGTAGTTTCCGATTGCAAGGCACCGCTGCCCCATATTTTCTTTCTGCTACAACTGGTTGTGCGAAGAGGAGGACAAGAGGCCGCCGGCGAGACCGGGCGTGAGGTGTGTGCCCTGTCCGCGTCCGAAGACGCGGCGGCGAGCCTCTGATCTCATGGCGTGGAGACGACGTGGAGGGGGTGGCGGATTTGGCGAAGGAGGGGCTGGAGTCGGGGTCAGGGGCGGCGGCGGATTTGGTAGTTGAGGCGTTCGGAGTAGGGGGCAGCGCCGGATTTGGCAGAGGAGGCGTGAGTCTGGGGCGAACTGCACAACATCGATCCAACCCAAAAAAAAATTCCATCATTTTTACGCCTTACTTGGCCTGCTGGGCCAAATCTACTCAGGTTAATCTCAGCCGTACATATGAAAACATACTAGTCTCCACGGGTGACCAGAAGAAGGTACTGTAGAAGACGCCTTGTAATTAAACGGAAGGTTAGGTGTTGTAGTCGAACACATGTAACCTGGCCTAATATATAAAGACAACGGGGGTAGCCTAAATAGACAAGACGAAAGTTGCTAGGCTAGACACAAGATCACGAGGGGACGGTCCAGCGCCCGTGGCAGGGGCGGCCGGACCTGCGTGGCATTGAGATCTGGTGCGTCTGTATTGCCTCGGCGGGCTTGTCGTCGACAATACTTTGACTAGTACATGGGGATGAGCGCCCGTAGTCATGCCCCGCAGCTGTAGGCGTTGAGCGCCGAACTGCGTTACCAAATCTCGGTGTCGTATTTGCTGTGATTGCTTGGCCTCGGTAGATTGACTAAGCGTCTCGGATTTGTAACAAGTGGTATCAGAGTAAGGTTCGAAGGTTGCGGAGAAGTTGATCTAGAGGAAGGGGAAGCTACGACATGCAAATCGGTAGTATATCCATGGAAGCAATCGGAAACAGCAGATCGCAAACATATAGATGCTTTGGTGTTCGGCGTCTCGGCAAGATTGGATTGACCAGGACCATGCTGTGTGCGAGACGGACTATTCGCTGCCGAACATGCAGCACTACGCGTTTGGCCTATCGATCGGTCGATCGTTTCAGGCGGGGGCGGCGTAGCCATGTTTCGGGTGTGTAGCAGGAGGGCAGGACGATCCAGCGCGAGACGTGCCTAGGTACACCGTGGCGCAGGAATACGTGTGCGACGAGATTAGTTAAAAAAAAGGCTCAAACCGATCACGGCGAATCGGTACAGGCGGCAGTGCAAGGAAATTGCTATGAGAGCAACGCACATGAAAAGTCTGTCCAGGGGTCTTCGGCCTCGAGGCGGTACAGGTCCAAGCAAAAGGCCAGGCGTTTCATCATCACGAGATTGACAGGCTAAGGCTGGTGCCAGTGCATCACCCGCTATCACGGGCTATAGCCCCGCCACGTCAGATTTTCCCCTCACTATCACCCCACTCTCACGCCACTCTCACGGCACGGTGCCAGTGCACGGGCTATAGTCCCCACTCTCACTTCTCTCTCCTCCACATCACCATTTCACTCGATTTTTTTTAGACATTCCAAATAAATTCCAGTGCACGTGGACCAATCAGCGGGTGTCCTCTCGCCCCCACTCTCGCCCGCGGCTGCCAACGCATCGCCCCACTCTCGCCCGCCCTCTCGCCTCCTCTCGCCCCCTCTCGCCCCGCTAGTGCGGGCGGTAGCCGGGCGGTAGCGGGCGCTACCGCCGGGCGACGGCGCCACCGCCCGCCCCTAGCCTCTCGCCCCCATCTCGCCTTGCTCTCGCCCGCCGGGGGGCGGTATCGCCTCCCTTACCGCCCCCACTGGCACCAGCCTAAGGGTGCTGGCCATATGATGAATCGGTAGTGTGCGTGCATGTGTCGGAACAAAAGAAAAGAAAAATGCAAAGGAGCCAATGGGTGTGTGTTGGATTGGTCTTTGACTAGTCGGTAATAATCAGCTTGATTTTTTGATTTGGACACACGGGAAAGGCTACCAGCCTATGTCTTTTTAGGGTTCTGTTTTGTACGCAGACTGTCATCGATACAACATCTTGGTAATGACAACGTTGGGTAGCGGAGAACTTCGTAGCTGTTGTGAAAGGATTATGCATATTCAAGGCGCGGACAATACACAACATTACGGCGGGTGAACTAGGCGCAAGGTGTAGCATGATTGCAGTCGGATATGTTCGGCTGGGTCAGACTAGACAGTTTGATGGATCGATAGGAGGTCGGTCAGAACAGAATACGGTGAAGATCGGGATGACGACTTACGAGCGTGACAGCTGATGGTGTCCGAATTCTGTGGCGGGGCAACACCCGGTGCATGGTTATGCGCGCTTCGACATGCGGTGGCGCAGGGTTGATTGAAGATGGCGGACATGTAATATCTTGAAGTCGGCAGGGCGCGGGGTGGACTGATCATCTACCATGGAGTCATGTTGAAGGTGGAGCTAGAGTCTAACGATTCCACTCGCCTGATGGAGGGGCTACAGCATAAGCATGCCGAGAGTCAAAGCCTAGTCAGCGGGAAGGCGAGAAGCATGTGATTCGGACTGGAGCTCAGGGTTCGGAGAGATACGTGTGGAACTCGGCATCGGTCGGGTATGACTGGTAGTATCTGCAGTGGGGCCTGAGATGGTTTGGGTTAGCTACCCTGTAGATCTTGGCCAAGATTGCGGATGCTCGGCGCGGTAATAGCGACGAGGCATGCGGTAACCACGGGACACAGCGACAGACCAGGACACTGGCGGTCAGACATGTGGTCAGACATGAGTGTATGGGGTGCTGAAGCAGTGTTGGCGAGTAACGGGTTCATGATGGTAACTATCTATCGATACCATGGACATTGACAAGTGTTGGCCATGGAGGATCTGCGAAAGCGGTGATGAGACAGTTGTGAATTTGACTGGAGATGACTTAAAGCAACGGCAAAATTTATTTAAGGTTTCAGAGATGCGGTCAACAATAGCGAGAATGATGAGTTTATGTAACTCTTATTTGTGACACCTAATATGTGAGTTGTTCACTTTCACATAGATCAAGGACGAGGCTACCAAAGTGACGATGCAACGGCGTTGTCGATGTGGTGACTTTATGATCGTTGTGTGATGGTGGGGGACGGATACTCCGGAGATTTGGGAGCACAAGACAAGAGTGAGCAAGAATTTAATTTTCGTGGGAGCATTGACTGTGGTGAAACAAGGAAGGGACTACGGTTGCAGTGGAGTCATATGGAGTCAAGGGAGTAGGAGCGGAGCTCATGATAAATTGTTCAAGTCCAGGTATACAGAGATTCGGCATGATAACTTCAAGATGGCAAAGGGCATATTCCCAAGGTGGAGTTTGTTGAAATATATGTCGAATATGTGTACGAGTAGGGCTACGCTAGAACTTGTAATTAAACGGAAGGTTAGGTGTTGGAGTCGAACACGTGTAACATGCCCTAATATATAAAGGCACCGGGGTAGCCTAAATAGACAAGACGAAAGTTGGTAGGTTAGACACAAGATCACGAGGGGACGGTCCGGCGCCCGTGGTAGGGGCAGCCGGATCGGCGTGGCGTTGAGATCTTGCGTCTGTATTGCCTCGGCGGTCTTGTCGTCGACGGTACTTTGACTAGTACATGGGGAGGAGCGCCCGTAGTCATGCCCCGCAGATGTAGGCGTTGAGCGCCGAACTGCATTACCAAATTCTTGTGTCGTGTTTGTTGTGATTGCTTGGCTTCGGTAGATTGACTAAGCGCCTCGGATTTGTAACAGTTCTCGTGTTGGGCCAAAGCCCATCTCACGGAAGAGCCGAACTTGCAGCAGTACATAACTTAATAGTCACCATTTTACGAGTAGTATAAAACGATTTTAACCTTTAGATTAGCGAAAATAAACGGTTGTGGTTCATTTGGGGGTACCACATAACAGCTCTATCTGTAATGCACTCTCCTCCTATTTCCTAGACCATATACGTACGCAAATCAGTTCGGCCTGACGAGACTTGTAACCCAAAACTAATTTCATCCTCTCCCGGAGTATTTCATGGTACTTAATTTTCTCCTTGTCTTATCCATCAAATTTGGTCTCACCTCTATCTAATGTCGGTTGATTCACCAACAGTTGCCTGAAGCTAGTGCTCTTCTCACCAAATTGTTTAACATCATGCGGAAGTTTCTCTAGGGAGGAGGGTGGAACGAGAGAACTTTATGTTGGAGCATTATTGTCCATGGGCCAGCCCATTCCCTCTCAGGCCCATGTTGAGGACAGACCTAGAAGAGGAGGTTCAAGCTGTTGTCTTCCCCAGAAGAAAAAAAAAGGCACGAGCCGCCAGCCACCATGGAGACCACCAAGGTGAGATCCTCTCCGTACAACATGGTACAAGAGCTTGTGGAAATGGTGGCAGCGGCGGCTTTGGAGGTACCGGTGTGGCTGCTAGGATAACTTCATGTGGGAAGTTGCAGAGAGGAGGAGGTTGCACGCGTGCTGTGTGCACACGTGAAGAGGCAGAGGTGCTTTCCGGGGAAAATGAAGCGCAGGTTGGGGAGAAGTAGCATATGATGTAGTGCTATTTATGCTCGAGCTCCTTCACGGAATAAAGTGCTTCTAGGGATCAAAATTGCTTTTGTGTGTGTGCTGAAAGGGGAAGAAGAAGGGATGCGAGGAGGAAGCTGCTGATGTGCAGTTTTCATGTGAAGAAGTAGCCGGCATGTGCTTCTGCGAATAGGGTTTACATGTGTGGTGTGTGCACCAGTGGAGATTGTTGATCAGAAGAGCCTAGGTAAGGCTCTAGAGAAGCTCACAATGTTCCTCATCTCCAAGACGGATGGCTCCAGCTCGTGGGCCATAGTTCCTCAATATGAAGTGGTCCAGATGATCAATTGGTTGCACATTGACATTAAGCTACATGGTGTTACCAACTATCTGAGTTGGTCTCGGAGGTAAGTACGGAATCTAGAGCAAAAGGGTATTGATGGGCACTTCATTGGTGTCGGACCCGGACTTCTAGGGGATACTCACAGTCCGTTAAACAGTAGATAAATGGCTTACGGGGCATACCGGCACCCGCATCTCAATATGAGCAGGCCAACACGTAAACGTGTGACAACCATTCTCTTACTATTCATCGTCTGCGCAAACCATCCCGTAGAAATCCAGATACTTCCGTTGACGTACTTCAAACCATACACACATGATACGTCAACAGCGTTGAACAATGGATATCACAACAGATCTCTACGACACAAAAGATGGAAATAAGTTGCAAATGGCTCTCATTAGAGCAGAGATAGCAAATACAATCATCCAGAGGACACATGTCCCAACAATTCATCATTACATCACAGCGGAAGCATTCAAAATTTCTGAGTACAGACAAGAACCAAATAGGCCTAAGAGGCCGGAAACGAACAGACGGAGCCCATCCATGAAGTCTCGGATCCTGCCCGGGTCCGCTATCTACTCGTCAGCAGTCTCGTCATACTCCACGTAGTTGCCACCATGGGGATCCTCGGAAACATAGTCTGCGGAAACCACAGCCCCAAAGGGGTCAGTACATAAACGTACTGGCAAGCAAGACTCACAGTTCACCAAAGTGTAACCCGTCAACACCAATCACCGATGCTTTGGGTTCAACGGAAGAAAGGGGATATAAAAGGTGCTGCAACTGGCTGCTCTAACCAACTACAGAAACATACTACAACTTCCGGCTAACAGAAAAGGAGATAATATCGCGTATCGTAACCAACTATAGCTAACCACCAAACAAACCCATCCTGGACCTCGCCCCTTATCCAAAGAAGCAATCCGAGGATAACTCACACAGTTGAATTAAGGATGGTTCAGATTATTGTGTCAATAAGCCTATTACTAGTCAAGTTGTTAATCATTGGGTGTAAGGTTGTTAATCATTAGGTTTAAGTTGTCCTGAGTACTTGTTAGCCAGTACTTTCACCAAGTAGTCCATAACCGCGGAAAACACGGCTTCTCGAGAAGATTTATCCCTGCAGGGGTGCACCAATTTGGCCGTACACGTAAGAATAACCCGCCAGACGGGGGATCACCCCACCAAGCGAGGTACTCTACACAACTCAACTCTTCTCCGCATCAAGCCCAAAGCACCTTGGGCGCACGGCTAATCGAGCCCCGAAGAAAGGGGACCCTCATAGCACTCTAAGAACGTGTCCCCCTATATGCCGACTACAAAAGTTCCACCCTGCGCTGGGCTCGCAAAAACATGCATGCGGCAAATGGAAAACACGAACTAAATGAGGCGATTTGGACGAGATGCGAAACGAATCAAATTGAGGGGGGCGCCCATACTCGCTTCCCACATGCGGTTAGTGCGCTCATCATGGATCAGTAGACAAGACCCTTTTCCTATTAGGGTCGACACTAGCAGGCCTCAAAACCACGCAGGGCCTCCTGCCAGTGCCTTATCATCAAGTTATTATTAATAATAACATTAGCATGATTGATTGATTAAACATCGAGCCCCCAGAACATAATAGGAATAGTAACAGAAAGTAACGGGTAACAGACTCGAGCAAAACAACCCTAAGCATGCTAGTAAGACACGGGCAACAAGCAAAAGGTTATAGGAGTGGAGGTGAGGCAATATCAGGGTTCAGGGTATCATGTGATAGGTTCGTAACAGAAGCAACTAATCATAGGGCTAGCAGAATAGACAACGGAAAGTATCGGTAACCAATGTTGAAAGGAACACGATGGTTCATGTGAGTGAATACTTTCCTGCAAACCCAGTAGCCTGGTACTGAGCTAAGTCCTTAGAAGGGGTGTCGTAAGTATCGTCGGTCTCAACGTCGTCGTGTATCCGAGAAGAAGCAAACAAATAATGCAGAAAGATAAACAATCAATAACATGGCATAGTGCACAAACATGGGATGATGCATGACCATTTAATTAATGCATAGAAATAAGCTGGTTGACAAGATAGCAACATGATTAAATGGACCCATATGCAATTGGATTGCATATGAAAAGCCCATGAATTATGGTTGAATTAATTGTTCTACAACTAATCATCATGTGTAAGTGAGTTAGCATGATGCATGGATGAGGAAAACAGCAAAATAACAACAACAGGAACAATTTGAAATAAGGTTTACCAAGTTTAGAAATTTGTTTATTAAGTTAAGAAATTTTGGTTACTTAAAGGTGTCACACAAACATTTGTTGTTTTCACCAATGTAAATTGTTCCAAATAGATAACAAAGTTCATATTTGATAAGAACACCCAATTTTAGATGGATTACATGTTTCACTTGTTGAAAAAGGATTTTAGATGAATTAATTAGGAATTAAACAAGTTTAAGCAAGAATTAAATGAATTTAATTCAAGTGTGAATTTATTTGAATTTTTATTTGTTCAAAACATTAAGTGATATTCATATTTGAAAATTTTATACTTTTATGGTTTGAAAACATATTTTATATGTCCCAAAAGAAATTAATTTGACCAAGTTATGAATTTAGCAATATTAAATGATTTAAACAAGGTTTAAATCATTTAACCAATTTTAATTATTCAAAACATGAAAAAAAAATTATATTTGGAAAGGTGGTTTAATTTTGCATGGAAAACATATTTCATTTGTTGAAATTGGATTTAAAATGAGCAAGTTATTATTTTGGCAATTTTAAATGCATTAATTAAGAAACAGTTGTTTTCAGCAATTTAAATTATTCAAAACAGTAAACAAAGTTGATATTTGGAAAGTACATGAAAAGTTGATTGGAAAACATATTTAGTTTGTGTAATTTGGAATTTTTATGCCCAAGTTATGAATTTTGCAAGTTTAAGTGAATTTAACAAGTTTTCAAATATTGCACCAATTTAAAATATTCAAAACAGTAAAAAAAAATATATTTGGAAAGAACATTTAATTTGGGACAGAATACATATTTAAAAAGTTAAAATTGGAGTTAAGATGAATTAGTTATGCATTTTAGAAGTATAGGGTGCAAATCTGCCATTTTTATGAACTAGGGACTTGGAAATAATTCTACAGGGGCTAGAAAATAATTTACAAGGACCTGACTGTGATTTCTGAGATGTTTCTGTACCAAAACAAAGCAAAATAAAAGTTGGTTTTATTTGGTGGGAGGGGGGACTCGAACCCGCCATCTCCTGCTGGTGCGCAAGGGACAGAACCACTACGGTGGCTGCTTCGGTTGGTGATGGGAAGGGGGCCTCGGGGGGTATGAGGTGTGGGTGCGCGCTTAACTGAATTTTTTCTGCACGTTAACTGAACCTCGACTGAACGACGAACTGTCGCCGGCGGACAGTGATGCATCGCGTGGTGGCCGTGGTTGCTGTGGGCTGCGGCGTGGGGGTGGGGTGCGGTGTGCCGTGGGAGGAGGAGGGAGGCGAGAGGGAAGGAGGGAAAGGGCTCACCTCGAGGGCCCTCGAGCGGATGGAGGCGCAGGGGTCGGTGGTGGTGCAGGGCGACCGGCGGCGTGACATGGACGGCGGCGGCGCCGTGGGGGCTCTCCATCCGCGCCGAGGGGGTGGAGAGGTAGAGGGACCCACGGCGTTTCCATTCCCGCTGTTGCCCTGGCCGGAAAGTGGCCGGATCGCCGGCGATCAACGGAGGAGGAGGAGGTTTCGGTTGTGGGTTCAGTGGCAGAGAAATTCAGAGAGGTGGAGCAGAGAAGAAAGGAAGAAGGAGAAGGGAGAGAACGGCGGGGAGAGGGAGAAGGAGGAGAAAGCTAGGGTTGAGGGGAACCCTAGGGCACCGGGGTAGAGTTATAGGGAGGGGGGAGTGAGCTTGGCCGTTGCCTGTTCTTCTCTGTATACGTGGGTACGTAGCCTGGATGGGTGCCGTACAGGAGGTTGAAGAAAGGGGGGATCGAAGGGGTACTGGGCCAAAGGGGATGGGCTGGGCCTGGTGCTGCTCTCTCTCTCTTGGTGGTTCTTTTTATTATTTTTGTTCTACTTATTTTTTTTTGGCTGAATTGAATTAGAGAAGAAAAGAGGGGTTTTGGGAGTTAGGAAAATTTTATAAAAATTTGGGTGTGTTAATTAGGTCAACCACAACCAATTGTTAACTTTGGTTTTGCAAAAGTTCAAATTTAAATTACTGTTTGTGATTTAATGCAAATTTGAAAGAATTTGATAATTAAGTGATTAATATTGAAAACAATATTTTTAATAGGGTGAACCCTATTGTTTAGTTAGAACAAATGATTAGGGTTATTTTGTTGATTTTCATAAGTTGAAATTGGGTACTGTTTGTGAATGATTTGAATTTGAAATAACATTTGGATTAAGTGAACTCTTAAAAACCACAATTTTAAATAGTTGGACCTTATGGATTTAATGGAAACAAATGATAGAAGTGTGTTGTCATTTTCATAATTTCAAAAAGGGGTTGATGTTTTGGAAATTAATTGAATTTGAAAAGGGTTTGGTTATTGGATGCATTTTTATAGAAACAAAACAACAGTTTTGAAATCACACTTTAATGGAAACAATTGATTGTTTTGATTTGAAATATCATTTTGGAAAATTGTAACATCACAAGGATGAAACAAAAGGTTTGAAGTTTGGTTTGAAATTCAAATAGAAAACAAAGGAAAACAAATGAAAACAGTTGGAAAACAAAGCAAAACAGAGAAAAACAAATGGAAAACAAACAAAACAAATGCAATGAACATGATGTCATGATGCAAAACATAAAATAACAGAGAGCAAACATTCTAATGGCTATTTTTCATACTTGGGATGTTACAATTGGTACTGTTGGAGAACCAGGAGACAAAGACTAGTGTGGAGGGAAAGAAGTGGAAGACTATCAACTCTTTTCTTATTGGATGGTTATTGAACTCGGTGGTGCCCTCCATTGGACCATGGTGGGACCCCTGGTAGAGGGGCTAACCATAGCTGCAAAGATTTGGAATACTTTGTCTACCCATAATTCCAACAAGGGAAATTTCATGATCACTGCTCAGACCGATGAGAAGATTCATTGTCTTCACCAAGGTGAAATGTAAGTGATGGAATATGTTGCAGAGCTGCAGGATTTGTGTGCGGACCAGGAAACTGTAACCCTCTGCAATTCTATGATGTGGCCAACATCGAGTCAAGGCACAAGTAGATGGAAGGCATGTGTGTGCCAAAACATTTAGAGGGGCTCGGCCGTTTCTTTGACCGCATGAAGGCTTCCTTGATGCATCAAACTTCCATGCCTTCTATTGATGAGGCTACCGCGGAAATGGCTCAAGAGGGTGTGTGGCTATCTCTTGAGAAAGCAGGTGAGAAGGCTGTGCCAACTTCGACGTTTACCGTTATTGAGCGCAAGGAATGAAAAGAGACCGGGGACTGTTTTACCCATGGGGAGGTAGTTCACTTGAAGTGGAACTGTCCAACTCGTCGTAGAGGAAGTGGATATTATAGAGGGGTGAGCAGCAGGACTGTGGGAGGCAGAGGTGAGTACTCAAGACAACCGGGGGTAAGAATTCTATAGGCAAAGGTGGAATCTCGAGACACTTAGGAGGTGAGAGGGCAGGCATGGAATTTGAAGCGGAAAATGGGACATCAAAGGGCGTAGAAATAGATGATGCTACGTATCGAGATTTTTCTCATTGGGCCTCCAGAGATGAAGATGAACGGATAGTATGTGCACCTAGAGCGGGGTGAATAGGTCCTACCTCCAAATTTTAATACTTCTTCAATTTAGGCTTCACACAAAGGTAAATTCTCCAGATATGCAACTATGGTGAATTTACCTATATGGTTAGAGCTACGTTAAGCAAGATACAAACACAAGGTAAACGTAAAGGATAGAAGGAACCGATCGTGGAAGCACGCGGAGACAAGGATGTATTCCCGAGTTCCTCCTTTTGAGGGGAGCATGTCTCATTGGAGGGGTGAGAGTTTCTCCATGAAGGCCTACTCAACGTCACAAAGGCCTCACCCTATTTTCTGATGAATCTCGCCATAAAGGACTAGTTCACCTTCAACTATTGGAGTCCTTCAAGGTTGAACCCGGAGCCTTTACAATGAGCTTGAGACACGTACCCACAACTGAATTGGGGTCTCTCATGGACACCAAGAATTTGTTACAAGCAACAAGTGAGTAACACAAGATCTAGGTTTTCCACAAGAAAACCCTAGACACAAATCCCTCAAGTGAATGAGGGGGAAATGAAGAACGACTTCGTGAAGTTGTAGATCGGGGCCTTCTTCTTCAATCCTCTAAAGACCAATGAGTTTGGGTGGAGGGATTGGGAGATCTCAAGAGTTGGTGAGATCAATTAATGGTGTCCTTCAATGCTAGACGAGCTAGCTCGAGATGAGCGAACGAGGGGGGTGTTTATAGCCCTCCTTGAAATGTAGCCATCTGGATTGAATTGGTGGTCGGAATATCCGGCCTAACTTGGGGGGCAGAATATCCCCCCCCCCCCAAAATATCCGTCGTCGTGCCAAATATTCCGGCCCAAATTTCTGGGCCACTTCTATGAGCAAACCACCTTGGTCCTTAGCCATTTCTGTGACCTCAAACTCCACCCTGGAATATCTGCCCTCCTACCTATATTCCGGCCTCAAATTTCTCGGTGGGTTCTATGAGAGAACCACTTAGGTCCTTAGTCGAAATTCTTCCTAGGAAAATCCACGCCGGAATAACCAGCCCCAGAAAAATTTCCGCGCCAATATTCTGGGTGTCTTTCCCAAGAGAACCACCCAGGTCCTTCGCCAAAATTATTTTTGGGAATTTCCACCCCAGAGCAAATTTCCAGGCCAATATTCCGGGTGGCTTCTGCGAGTGAACCATATAGGTACTTAGCCATTTTTATGCCTGGAAGAAATAACACCGGGATATCCATCCTTGGACAAAATATCCGGGCCAAAATTTTGGCCTTTCTAGAGGAGGTGACACACTGATCCTTAGCCAATTTTTGGCCTGGAAAACTTGACACCGGAATATACGGCCTAAGACAAATATTTCGGCATAGACGCAGAGTGTCACATCACTTTTCTGTAAACTTTTTGGTGGCACCAAATTGTATGAATTCATCTATAAAATCTGCACCACTCAACATGATGTTAAAACATCACTAGTGTTCTATCTAACACACAAAACACAAGAGATGAAAATGTTCTTTCAGAAGGTAATCCTAAAAAGTAATCTCTTTCTACTAATGAGGTTGATATAGAATGGGTTCTAGATTCTAATGTGTCTAATCATGTCGCGAGTAAATCATGTGTGTTTGAGTCTTACAATAACCATCCTTATAGTCACAAGGGTACCATTCAAACTGCTAATGGTACAAAACATCCTAGTGTCACTGTTGTCATAGTAAGGTGTACTTCCAACATCTCTCTATCCTAAATTTTACATATGCCAGCGTGTCCTGTCAATTGTGTATTTTTTAGTGCTCTAATTGATCAAATAGACTATCTTGTGACCCTGAAAAGTTTGGTTTCTTGATTCAGGAGCGACATATGAGGAAGATGGTTGGGATGGCCCCAGTCGTAGGTGCCTCTGGTATATGGCCAAGGGTGTGTGACCAGATGTGGTATATGTTGCAACCATGGTGGACAAGGATAAGCATGCGATGATCCATCACTGTAGGATAACGCATGTATCTTTGGATAAGATTATTATAATATTTTTAGATGTTATGTGTGCAATAGAAAAGCGCAAGTTGACTTGTGAGATCCTCGTATGTGACTAAGGGGCTTGGGAGTGTATCTACTTCTATGTTTATTCATTCTTATGTATGGACTTGCCTAGTGGGATCAGCAAATTGAATGTAAGTATTTTGTTACCTTTATCGATTGCTATTCTCCTATTACTTGGATTTATTTGATGCATCACAACAATGAGGTGTTTCGTTGTTATTAGAACTTTCATTCATATGTGAAGAATCAGTTTCACGTGCGGGTACAAGTGATCAGGACTGCCAATGGTACAGAGTATGTGAACACTATGTTTGGATCTTTCTTGTCTACACAGGGTATTTGTCACCAAACATATTTCCTAGATACCCCTCCCCAAAACAGTGTCGCAGATGGAAAGAATCTTCATGTTTTGGAACTAGCTTGCTTATTGATGTACATATTGAATGTCCCGAAGTTCTTATGGAGTGATGCAGTTATATGAAGGCCACATACATGATCAACTGAACACCTTCCAGGATACTAGGTATGAACACCTTCCAGGATACATGATAATTTTGTTGTCACTCAAAAGTTATTTCGTGGTACATGTTTTGTTCGAGATCATAGGCTAGGAAGTTGGACCCACGGGCAGTGACATGTGTTCTTGTGGGTTATTCCTCGAGTCAGCAAAGGTATAAGTGTTGGAGTCCCTCTACAAAACACATGTGTGTATGCATGGATGCCACCTTTAGGTAATACGAGCCATTCTACTGTGAACCGATTGATGTGAGTCTGTTGTTTGTAGAACTTGACCACCAACAGTCTATGCAAGATGGTCATGAGGGGGAGAAGGTCGTGTCATGTACGCATGGTGATTCTGTGGGTACTAACACTAATTTTGATGTGCAGTTCTGCATCGAAGAGGGTAGCAAATATGGATGGTGGAAGTGCCATAAATCGTAGCTCAACATTAGTGTAAAAAACTCACATATTTACTGCAAAGAACTAGCAGTTTCAACAATAAGAACATGATTAAAATTACTCCAAGAGGAAGCTTGGTAGCGAAACAAGTGTCTCGTTGGCTTCCCTGACCTTAGCGCGTAACCATGTTATTGTTATTAATATGCAAATTTATCTTATTATGAGGAAAAACCATGATATATAGTGGTACTTGTAAAGGCAAGAAGGAAAAAAGCCAAAGGACACCATAAATATAACTCTAACACCCCCCACCTCAAACACAATAGCATTGCATTCGAAGAAAAGTAAAACTAGGAAAAAACTTGATAATCCAAAATCCGCGTCTTGAGTGCGTCATTGTATCATGAAGTGTCCTCCAAACCTGTTGAGTCAAGCCACAATTGGTCACAGAAAAGACTGACACAGACCAAGAGACATAAGAAGCCCAACGGCCAAAAAATGTGCGTAGATCAATGATAATGTGAACAAATGGCACATCAGAGAAAGACACACACCACATCAAGAGAACATGGGTTGTGAAAAGATGGCACATCAACAGAATCAAGCATTGCACACAAGATCGTAGCCCAAGAAAACCGGCAACAAAAGAAGTTCGACGGTAAGAGAATGGGCGTAGTTCAACAATTCAAAAACATGCCACATAAATCCTATAGAAAGGATCAGGACCAGAGAAGAAATGCAGGCTGAGAAAAAAGGTAGTGGACTCGCATGACATGATAAACACGAGAGAACAACGGACTTGGGTGGACGCATTGGAAAATATAGGAGGGGAAGACATTTAAGATAGATTCACCAAAAATCGCCGAAGAGTGAGGAAGAGTCATATGATTTTATTTCATGAGAGAGGGACTATTTTTTTAGGAAGAAAGAAGAGGAAGAAGAATCGGCTAAACAACCCTAGCTACACAACCCAACGGAACTACTAGCAGACCAGACCAACATCAGCGGTAGCATCAACAAGCCAACATCAAAATGAACAGCTAGGGACATCAGCGAACAATGACGAAGACATCATACTCGTTTTTTAACAGCTCACATATATGAATATGAGGGACAAGAAAAGGACCCGAAGAAAAAACCACCAGAGAGCAGGGATGGAGGTTGGCCAATGACAGCCCAACGTAGAGGAGGTCGATACGGGTCGGAATCAGCGGATGGTGGACTGAATCAGGCTAGTGGCAGCCGGAATTAGCAGATGGGGAAAGCGGCCAGAAACGATGGATGACGAGCAGCGGGCAGCAGATTGGGAGAGCACAAGCGGTAGGTGGCAGAGGCCGGTAACCGGGGACAAGCAGCCAAATAGAGGGCAGCGGAGGTCGGACATGTCGGCGACCTGGATAGCCAGCCGGTCACTGGTGGCTGGAGAAGTAGATGGGGGGGGGAAGGAAAACAGAAGTAGATAAATGAAAGACTACGCAGAGATCACGTCGGCAGTGAGCAGCTAGACAGAGTAGCGTAGGTGCAAGGAAGTGGAAGATAAACAAACGGCCGGAGGATAGGGTGGCGGCAGCAGAACCAACACGCATTGCAGCGCTTCTCTAATCGAGGAAGTATAGGTGTAGTAGATTAGTAAAAAAAATCAGATCAAAAACAATCTGCAGCGTCCTGAGAGGGACCTAAGCCCTGATATCATGTTATGAATATGCAACTTGATCTTATTATGATATAAAGCCATGATATATAGTTGTACATGTGAAGGCAAGGCTACAAGTAAAAAGGTCAAATGCCACCAGAAATATAACTCAACACTTATTACAAATGACTTCCTGACAAGAACAGCTATCAAGAACAATTACACCTCCGACAACTAATAGTGTTTGTAGTACGTAACAAACTTTAATGTCAAAAATCCACTAGTGAGCCTTAACTTATATAGCCAAAAATCTTGAGAATGTATTCATTTAATACCTCAAAAACAGCAAGGAATCAAGTTATCAAAGTTCAATGATGTACTCCCTCCATTCCAAATTATATGTCATAGATTTGTCAAAATATAGATGTATCTAGACATATTTAGTGCATAGATACATCCATATTTTAACAAATCCATGGCATCTAATTTGGGGCAGATGCATAACATTTTCTGGCCCAATCAACACTAATCAACTTATTTTAAACAACTATCTAAACAAATATAAGTGAAGCACAAGATTTCTAAACACTTTCTATAAAGGAAACTAATATCTCAAAATAATATATAAGTAAAAACAAGAGCTGAACAAAACAAAGATAAAAATACTCTACAAATATAAATGAAGAACATGAGTACTCTATGAAAAAGCGGAGCGTGCATCTCTTCCAAACATGAATGCTAGGATCCAAAATTGCAATTACCGACAAGAAAAACAAACCAAACTGAAAGCACAATAAAAATATGCTAAAAAATAGGACATAATATGTAAACCAATAAAAATATAGTTCAAGCAACCTGATGATTCGTTGATGAAGAAGGAGATGACTTGGGCATCCCCATTCTTAGATCCTTGGGTATTATTTAATACGAGAACGATACCCCGCGCATTGCAGCAGGTATCTCTTTAATAGTTGTAATAAAAAGTTTGAAACATGAGTTGTCTATAGAAATATGCAATATTTAGTTGATCATGTCATTCGAGGTTCTAAATTAAAATGACATGAAAATATATATGTGTGTATTTTACATTTTAAAGTTCATTATATTTCAAAGGCGTACCGGATTGATATAGATAAGTTGGAATCAACGGGTTGAATAAATGGATGTTGTGGATAGTTTACGTGAATATTTTTGCATATTTTTTTAGAAAATTTTCAGATGTTGGTAACATAAGAAGATCACATAATCTCAAATAATATTAGTATGATTTTTATCATTGAAAATAATTGGAAAAAATTCACCTGGTTGACGAAGCTAATTCTGGTGTTGTACATATGATGTTTCAAGGGTGTACCTGATTGATATAGATAAGTTGAAATCGACGGGTTGAATAAATGGATGTCGTGGATAGTTTACATGAAGATTTTCGCATATTTTTTTAGAAATTTTTCAGCTGTTGGTAACATAAGAAGATCACATAATCTTAAATAATATTTGTATGATTTTCATAAATGAAAATAATTGGAAAAAAATTCACTTCGTTGACTAAGCTAATTCTGGTGTTGTACCTATGATTTAACTGCGTAATTACGTTGCGGGATGGTATGATCTTATCACTGGAACGGAGAAAAAATGACATGGGCAATTTGATTGTTTAGCTCTTACATACGTTCTGGCTACCTGACTTCTGCCCATAGCGTTCTATGCCAAGCTCATTTGATTTTTTTGTATGGCCAGCAGCAATTACATTACTACCTCAGATGTTTGCCTCTAGAGGGTGCTTCTACAGTACTACTTCTATGCTATATCCGGTTCAAGTTCGGGATTTCTTTGCAATATATGTATGGTGAGAAGTCCGGTTCAAGCTCGGGATTTCTTTGCAATATATGTATGGTGATAAAACTTCCTATCATTTCTTACATTTTTATTGCATTTGTATAATTTTAGCAGCACTTCAAATTCCAAAGGAATTTATACTATATTAAGCTCGGCTTATCATGTTATATGTCGCAGAGTTGTACCAAGGTATCAATTCTTTCTGCCATTTTTTGTGCTAGAAAACACTCCTTTGTTACTAAATGTAGTTTCCGATTGCAAGGCACCGCTGCCCCATATTTTCTTTCTGCTACAACTGGTTGTGCGAAGAGGAGGACAATAGGCCGCCGGCGAGACCGGGCGTGAGGTGTGTGCGCTGTCCGCGTCCGAAGACGCGGCGGCGAGCCTCTGATCTCACGGCGTGGAGACGACGTGGAGGGGGTGGCGGATTTGGCGAAGGAGGGGCTGTAGCCGGGGTTGGGGGCGGCGGCGGATTTCGCAGTTGAGGCATTCCGAGTAGGGGGCAGCGCCGGATTTGGCAGAGGAGGCGTGAGTCTAGGGTGAACTGCACAGCATCGATCCAACCCAAAAAAAAAAATTCCATCATTTTTACGCCTTACTTGGCCTGCTGGGCCAAATCTACTCAGGTTAATCTCAGCCGTACTTATGAAAACATACTAGTCACCACGGGTGACCAGAAGAAGGTACTGTAGAAGACGCCTTATAATTAAACGGAAGGTTAGGTGTTGTAGTCGAACACATGTAAACTGGCCTAATATATAAAGGCAACGAGGGTAGCCTAAATAGACAAGATGAAAGTTGCTAGGCTAAACACAAGATCACGAGGGGACGGTCCAGCGCCCGTGGCATGGGCGGCCGGACCTGCGTGGCGTTGAGATCTGGTACGTCTGTATTGCCTCGGCGGGCTTGTCGTCGACAGTACTTTGACTAGTACATGGGGATGAGCGCCCGTAGTCATGCCCCGCAGATGTAGGCGTTGAGCGCCGAACTGCGTTACCAAATCTCGGTGTCGTGTTTGCTGTGATTGCTTGGCCTCGGTAGATTGACTAAGCGTCTCGGATTTGTAACAAGTGGTATCAGAATAAGGTTCGAAGGTTGCGAGAAGTTGATCTAGAGGAAGGGGAAGCTACGACATGCAAATCGGTAGTATATCCATGGAAGCAATCGGAAACAGCAGATCGCAAACATATAGATGCTTTGGTGTTCGGCGTCTCGGCAAGATTGGATTGACCAGGACCATGCTGTGTGCGAGACGGACTATTCGCTGCCGAACATGCAGCACTACGCGTTTGGCCTATCGATCGGTCGATCGTTTCAGGCGGGGCGGCGTAGCCATGTTTCGGGTGTGTAGCAGGAGGGCAGGACGATCCAGCGCGAGACGTGCCTAGGTACACCGTGGCGCAGGAATATGTGTGCGACGAGATTAGTTAAAAAAAAGGCTCAAACCGATCACGGCGAATCGGTACGGGCGGTAGTGCAAGGAAATTGCTATGAGAGCAACTCACATGAAAAGTCTGTCCAGGGGTCTTCGGCCTCGAGGCGGTACAGGTCCAAGCAAAAGGCCAGGCGTGTCATCATGACGAGATTGACAAGCTAAGGCTGGTGCCAGTGCATCACCCGCTATCACGGGCTATAGCCTCGCCACGTCAGATTTCCCCCTCACTATCACCCCACTCTCACGCCACTCTCATGGCACGGTGCCAGTGCACGGGCTATAGTCCCCACTCTCACTTCTCTCTCCTCCACATCACCATTTCACTCGATTTTTCTAGACATTCCAAATAAATGCCAGTGCACGTGGACCAATCAGCGGGCGTCCTCTCGCCCCTGCTCTCGCCCGCGGCTGCCAACGCATCGTCCCACTCTCGCCCGCCCTCTCGCCCCCTCTCGCCCCGCTAGTGCGGGCGGTAGCGGGCGCTACCGCCGGGCGACGGCGCCACCGCCCGCCCCTAGCCTCTCGCCCCCATATCGCCATGCTCTCGCCCGCTGGGGGGCGGTATCGCCTCCCTTACCGCCCCCACTGGCACCAGCCTAAGGGTGTTGGCCATATGATGAATCGGTAGTGTGCGTGCATGTGTCGGAACAAAAGAAAAGAAAAATGCAAAGGAGCCAATGGGTGTGTGTTGGATTGGTCTTTGACTAGTCGGTAATAGTCAGCTTGATTTTTTAATTTGGACACACGGGAAAGGCTACCAGCCTATGTCTTTTTAGGGTTCTGTTTTGTACGCAGACTGTCATCGATACGGCATCTTGGTAATGACAACGTTGGGTAGCAAAGAACTTCGTAGCTGCTGTGAAAGGATTATGCATATTCAAGGCGCGGACAGTACACAACATTACAGCGGGTGAACTAGGCGCAAGGTGTAGCATGATTGCAGTCGGATATGTTCGGCTGGGTCAGACTAGACAGTTTGACGGATCGATAGGAGGTCGGTCAGAACAGAATACGGTGAAGATCGGGATGACGACTTACGAGCGTGACAGCTGATGGTGTCTGAATTCTGTGGCGGGGCAACACGCGGCACATGGTTATGCGCGCTTCGACATGCGGCGGCGCAGGGTTGATTGAAGATGGCGGACATGTAATATCTTGAAGTCGGCAGGGCGCGGGGTGGACTGATCATCTACCATGGAGTCATGTTGAAGGTGGAGCTAGAGTCTAACGATTCCACTCGCCTGATGGAGGGGCTACAGCATAAGAATGCCGAGAGTCAAAGCCTAGTCAGCGGGAAGGCGAGAAGCATGTGATTCGGACTGGAGCTCAGAGTTCGGAGAGATACGTGTGGAACTCGGCATCGGTCGGGTATGACTGGTAGTATCTGCAGTGGGGCCTGAGATGGTTTGGGTTAGCTACCCTGTAGATCTTGGCCAAGATTGCGGATGCTCGGCGCGGTAATGGCGACGAGGCGTGCGGTAAGCACGGGACACAGCGACAGACCAGGGCACTAGCGGTCAGACATGTGGTCAGACATGAGTGTATGGGGTGCTGAAGCAGTGTTGGCGAGTAACGGGTTCATGATGGTAACTATCTATCGATACCATGGACATGGATAAGTGTTGGCCATGGAGGATCTGCGAAAGTGGTGATGATACAGTTGTGAATTTGACTGGAGATGACTTAAAGCAACGGCGAAATTTATTTAAGGTTTCAGAGATGCGGTCAACAATAGCGAGAATGATGAGTTTAGGTAACTCTTATTTGTGACACCTAATATGTGAGTTGTTCACTTTCACATAGATCAAGGACGAGGCTACCAAAGTGACGATGCAACGGCGTTGTCAATGTGGTGACTTTATGATCGTTGTGTGATGCTGGGGGACGGATACTCCGGAGATTTGGGAGCACAAGACAAGAGTGAGCAAGAATTTAATTTTCGTGGGAGCATTGACTGTGGTGAAACAAGGAAGGGACTACGGTTGCAGTGGAGTCATATGGAGTCAAGGGAGTAGGAGCGGAGCTAATGATAAATTGTTCAAGTCCAGGTATACAGAGATTCGGCATGATAACTTCAAGATGGCGAAGGGCATATTCGCCAAGGTGGAGTTTGTTGAAATATATGTCGAATATGTGTACGAGTAGGGCTACGCTAGGACTTGTAATTAAACGGAAGGTTGGGTGTTGGAGTCGAACACGTGTAACCTGCCCTAATATATAAAGGCACTGGGGTAACCTAAATAGACAAGACGAAAGCTGGTAGGTTAGACACAAGATCACGAGGGGACGGTCCGGCGCCCGTGGCAGGGGCGGCCGGACCGGCGTGGCGTTGAGATCTGGTGCGTCTGTATTGCCTCGGCGGTCTTGTCGTCCACGGTACTTTGACTAGTACATGGGGAGGAGCGCCCGTAGTCATGCCCCGCAGATGTAGGCGTTGAGCGCCGAACTGCGTTACCAAATCTCGGTGTCGTGTTTGTTGTGATTGCTTGGCTTCGGTAGATTGACTAAGCGCCTCGGATTTGTAACAGTTCTCGTCTTGGGCCAAAGCCCATCTCACGCAAGAGCCGAACTTGCAGCAGTACATAACTTAATAGTCACCATTTTACGAGTAGTATAAAACGATTTTAACCTTTAGATTAGCGAAAATAAACGGTTGTGGTTCATTTAGGGGTACCACATAACAGCTCTATCTGTAATGCACTCTCCTACTATTTCCTAGACCATATACGTACGCAAGTTCGGCCTGACGAGACTTGTAACCCAAAACTAATTTCATCCTCTCCCGGAGTATTTCATGGTACTTAATTTTCTCCTTGTCTTATCCATCAAATTTGGTCTCACCTCTATCTATTGTCGGTTGATTCACCAACAATTGCCTAAAGCTAGTGCTCTTCTCACCAAATTGTTTAACATCATGCGGAAGTTTCTCTAGGGAGGAGGGTGGAACGAGCGAACTTTCTGTTGGAGCATTATTGTCCATGGGCCAGCCCATTCCCTCTCAGGCCCATGTTGAGGACAGACCTAGAAGAGGAGGTTCAAGCTGTTGTCTTCCCCAGAAGAAAAAAAAGGCACGAGCCGCCAGCCACCATGGAGACCACCAAGGTGAGATCCTCTCCGTACAACATGGTACCAGAGATCGTGGAAATGGTGGCAGCGGCGGCTTTGGAGGTACCGGTGTGGCTGCTAGGATAGCTTCATGTGGGAAGTTGCAGAGAGGAGGAGGTTGCGCGCGTGCTGCGTGCACACGTGAAGAGGCAGAGGTGCTTTCCGGGGAAAATGAAGAGCAGGTTGGGGAGAAGTAGCATAGGTTGTAGTGCTATTTATGCTCGAGCTCCTTCACGGAATAAAGTGCTTCTAGGGATCAAAATTGCTTTTGTGTGTGTGCTAAAAGGGGAAGAAGAAGGGATGCGAGGAGGAAGCTGCTGATGTGCAGTTTTCATGTGAAGAAGTAGCCGGCATGTGCTTCTGCGAATAGGGTTTACATGTGTGGTGTGTGCACCAGTGAAGATTGTTGATCAGAAGAGCCTAGGTAAGGCTCTAGAGAAGCTCACAATGTTCCTCATCTCCAAGACGGATGGCTCCAGCTCGTGGGCCATAGTTCCTCAATATGAAGTCGTCCAGATGATCAATTGGTTGCACATTGACATTAAGCTACATGGTGTTACCAACTATCTGAGTTGGTCTCGGAGGTAAGTACGGAATCTAGAGCAAAAGGGTATTGATGGGAACTTCATTGGTACTGTTGGAGAACCAGGAGAAAAAGACTAGTGTGGAGGGAAAGAAGTGGAAGACTATCAACTCTTTTCTTATTGGATGGTTATTGAACTCGGTGGTGCCCTCCATTGGACCATGGTGGGACCCCTGGTAGAGGGTGTCGTGGGATAATCACGGCAGACGTTACAAGTGGTAACTTATCTTGCGGCAATTCGACTCTGGTGTTTGGGAGAGGGTTTTGCTCAGGGGAAATCATGCTGATAATCGATCTGGTAGCTCTAGCAATCAAGTCGCCGAGTCTCCGACCTATGGTTACAATCTCTCGTATTACAGGGGATACTCGAATAGCTAGCCCAAAAACTCGTGTCTCGTCTACCCTAGGAGCCGGCTTATATGATATCCGGCTCCCTTGACTCCCTATCCAAGGCATACTCGGAGTCCTACCCGGACACCGCATACAAACCCTAAGTTTCCTTATCGAAACCCACAATCCGGGTTACGAGGCCTATACTCTTTGGGCCTTCTAGAAACTCCTTTTCCCTAAGCCGGGTCTTGCGCAGCTCCCTTTGGGCTGAGTTATACCTTGGCATTAGCCTACCGGGTTACCATCCCCCCATCAGTAGTCCCCAGAATAGCTTGGGCTTCACGGGATCCTCCTTGAAGCGCATGCTATTCCCTGCAAAAATAACAATCATACAAGTTCATAAAAGGCCGGGTTAGGTTGCTTTGATAAACAGCTAGGCCTAACTCCACAGGTGGTCCATATAACAACCCGGCTTTCTCCGAGTCCAACGTCATTTTCCCGGGTCAACACTCCGAGGAAAACACAGAAGACCCGGCTCACTTTGTTGGCCAATTAATCCGAATATCGCGGAGACGATTCACTCTGATCTTTTCCGGATATTGCGCACAAGCACTTAACCACTTATCCAAAAAATCCGGTCGGCTATCTATTTCCGAAATTTTTGGCTCCCGCTCCTTAGACCTAGGGCTCTCCACCCGCACCTATAAATAGGTGCCTTAGGGGCAACCCTAAATCAAGCGCTCCATTTCCCCCATCTCCTTCGTCTCCAACCTTTCTCGATGCTCTCTTGTTCGAGCTCGACGCCGCGCCGCCACGGAGTCCACGGGGGAGCAGCCGGAAGCGAGCCGCCGTCGCCTGCGCTCTGCCTCCGCCCGCGCCGCGCCGCCGTCGACCACCGCCACCGCGCCTTCGAGCTATTCACCGGAAGGTCCAGAGGGACACCGCGACTGCGCCATCTGCCGCCACCGCGCTCTCCTCCAGACCCCGCCGGTGAGTCCCCTTCTTCCACGGATTTTACCTCCAAGCTCGCTCGAACTAGATTAGATCTAAATCCGCTCTTAGATGGTTTCTTGCTCTGCATCAATTGGTTAGCCCATGCTTCGTTCCTCCTCCTCTAGCATTTAATCCAAATCCAATGGTACACCTCTATTACTAGTGGTCACAAATTTCCCCGTAAATCCCTCTGTCTAGATCCAATCTGTGAAAATCTTCCATAGTTACTCTTCGATTAACCGGATAGTCAGTCTTTTCCCGGTCTTTTAGTTACTTACACTCTGCATTTTTTATCTCCCATTTTTAGACTACGCACATGGAACCCAAGGTCAACACCAAGACGAAGGGAAAACAGCCGGCGAAACAAAGCCGACTCAATCCATATCCGCCAACTGGGCAAGGTCCACGGTGACCAAGGCAAAACTAGACGAGCTCGCAGAGTCGGGCATCCTCCCCGTCCGGGAGGATATTCATTGGCGCGTCCCTAGGGACGAGACTCGGCCCTCCCCGGGTCTCGATGAGGTAATCTGCTTTGTCGATCATGTGATCCGGGGATTCCGTCACCTGGGTCACTCCTTTTTCCGTGAGCTGCTTAGCCACTATGGCCTCCGAGTCTTTGACATAGGCCCCAATTCTATGTTAAATATCACTCATTTCATTGTTCTCTGCGAATCATACTTATGTATCCCCCCAAACCTTGCGCTATTCCTCGAATTGTTCCAATGCAAACTGTGCCGCGAAAGCGGAGACGGGGCCCTCCTGGCTTGCGGCGGGGTATCAGTCCAGAGGCGGAAGAACTCGTTGATGCCGACTCTGAGCCTTAATTCCCACGTCAAGCACTGGCAAAAGACCTACTTTTACTGTCAGGATACATCCCCACCCGGTGAAAAGAATCTGCCGGGTTTCTCTGAGGGCCTTCTTGATCTATCCGACACTTTTAACGCTTTCGCTTCTGAGTCGGATAGGAAGTCCATCCAACCCTTCCTTGCCAAACTTGATGTCCTTTCGGCCCAGGGTCTCCTTGGGCTTAATCTAGTTAAAACTTGGGTGAATTTCCAAATCCAACCCAATGCCATCCGGCCCAAGCTGATGTGTGAGTATTCTGGGCACGTCACGGATTCGCTCCGCTACTCTCTGAGGAACTATCCGGCTACTGATACAAACAAGATAATCAAAAGTTTCTTGACCAAGAAAATGGAAGTAATCCGGACCGTAGCCGGCTTGGAGCCGTTTACTCGCGATAACCCGGCTCCAGCGGTATGAACCGGCCTTAGTTCTTTATCCTTACACCTTTGCCTGATGCAATCACTAATTTCTACCATTATACTTTTGTTTCAGGAAGGCAGCGCTTTCTGGAAGATCGAGACCCCTCCTCCTTCCAAAAACTCGGAAGAGGAAGAAGAATCGGCTGACTCGGACGAAGGTATCATCCGGGTTTCACCTATCCCCATTTCCGTTAACTGGCTTTACCACACTTTCTCTTTTTCCGACTGTTCACTATGTTTTCCAGGGATGGAGGATAAGGAGGACAAGGAAGACAAGGAAGACCCGGAGGAGACCCAGAGTGATGAAAGCGAGGCAGAACCGGAAGCTGAGGTTGGGGCCAAGAGGAAACCCCGAGGGGTCGTATTCAAGGTTCCATATTCCTCTATGTCCTCCAAACCGTATTCATTTGCTAACATGTGTGAGCTTAATCAACGATTGTCCGATTCACCATACTTGAAGGAGCCCCCTACGGTCAAGCGCAGGGTAACCCGGAACTCCCCGGGTGAAGATCCTCTCAACCCGGGTATCCCTTCGTCCCCAGCCCGCCGTGCCGGTACTTCCCCAACCCATCCTTCCAATTCACCTCGAAAACATACTTCTCCCAATCACCCCCTAGCTGGACAACTCCGAGTCTCACTTTCTCAATCTTTATCAGCCTCGTCCGGGTCTAGCAACGACCTTCCGACGGATTTCTTCGTGAATACCGGGTAAGTCAGCTTTCTTGCTATTCGATATACCAATACTTTCCATAAGTTTCCTTCGTTATATACTAACTGGCTGCTTTATTTTCTTTCAGAGCCAAGGTCACAACCAGTGACCCGGACAACATGGATGTTGATGACCCGGCTAAGGAAGACCCGGTTGATACTGTGATGGCCGCGACAGGCGGCGCTGGAGAAGAACAAGTTCCACTGAAAGACCCGGCCGATCAGGAGGCCATGTATCCAATCCCCTCGCATACACCCAAGGATGACGACGTCCTGATCCTGGGCACGGGAAGGAGTGAGCCCACTCCCAATACCCAGGCGACCCGGGTGTCCCCCCCCCTGAAGGAGAAGACTCCATCTCCGGGTAACCAGAATCCCGGTTCTTCCAGCCTGGATCTCAACAAACTTTCCTACGACGAGATGATGAATGCGCTCTTCGCTTTGAAGACGACTGAAAGAGACATCTTGGAGGCCATGGCCGCTGAGCACCAGGTAATCCTGATCAACATTACTTATATACTCATCTAGTCCCCAAGTTCCGAGTTTAACTAGGCAAAGTTGTACTCGGTACTTCCTTTTATATCCGGCCTTTTCGTATATCCGACTAACCTTTCCTTTTCCCTCTTCCTCAGGCGCAAATGACCCGTTCTGAGGAGATTTTGGCCAAAACCAATCAGCTCCTCGAGAGCGAGTCAAAGCTGCGGGCAGGGCTTGAGGCTGAAGTACAGAACCTCGAAAGAGATGTTGACAAGTACAAGAAGAAATACCGCGCTGCCGAGAATACGTTGAAGAAGCTCTCGGCTCAAATTGCTGACACTTATCGCTCCTTGCTTGGTAAAAATATGCAACTTGCTAAATATACTGCTTTACATATGATAACTGAGTGTTGTTGCTTTAACCTTTTCTGTTTATACTGCAGGTCCGGGTGATGCTGCCCCAGATGAAAATGACATTCAGAAATTGAAGACAATGAAGGGCGTTATCCGGCAGTTTTCTGCCGGCACCAGGTGGATACTGGATGCCGTGCAGTGGTCGGCTAAGGGCTATTGTGGCCTGGACACACTGCTTGAAGCGTGCTCCACTATCCCTGAGTGGATCCATCTCTGGAAACGCTCTTCATGCCGAGTTGGGGTGACCCGCGGGCTTATGCTAGCCAAGGCTTATTTCCCCAAGTTTGAGCCGGCAAAGCTTGTGGCCGGGTTTCCTGAGTTCAACCTTGACGGCTCTAAGTTTTCCGTCAAGAACTTCAAAGCTATTCAAACTGAGGTGCGTCACTCGGCAAGCCAGATCGCCGACAGTCTTGAGTTGGAGAGGATTGTTACACCTTATGACGCGGACGACAAGCCAATCAAAGGAGATCTTCCCAAGCCCTTTGACATGCTGGAGAGGTGGAAGGCGGAATCTGCCCAGAAGAGGGAGGAAGCTGCCAAGAGGAGGGCTGAGGCTGATACTGCACCTTCCACCTCCACATCGACTGTCCGTCCACCAGCTCGCCCCGACTCTGCCAATCCAGGTAAAGGTGCTGAGAAGACCGCTGAAGAGCAAGTCCAAGACCCGGCTGCCAAGGACAACATTCAAGTCTCGGCAAAGGATGCCGAGTGAAGTTTCTTTTATCACTGCCTCAAACACTTTATTCGGCCAATGGGCATCTAAAACAATTATTCTTTTGATAGTGCGCCTGTGCACTTTTCGGTACTATTTCCTCAGTTTGTAATACGTTAAGAACCTTAATAGCTTTCGTGGCCCTTCTGGCCTTTTGCGTGAATTTGATGTTTCCTAGCTTTAAACTTTTCGTTGCTGGTTTTCCGTCCTTCGCTATTTTTCCTTTTGTGAGACTCGGTTTCCGGGTCTCGGGGGCTTTTGACAAGTGGATTTTTCTAAGTCCCCAAGACTCGGACTTGTGGGTTTTTAAGCTGAATAGCTGAATAATTTGTTTCTTTGTTCAAATTCTCAAGTCCCCAAGGCCCGAATTTCCGAGTCTAGGGTTTGAATTTTTTCAAAAGAACAAATTGTTTCTGCTAAGGCCCAAAACCTAGAGTTGCTCACGTAGGTTTGAAGTTATGCTTAATATATTTTGAGTTTCCGGCTCTTAACCTTGTACTCTGCATAACTTGTGGTTTAGATGACCCTTTTGACTTTCTTTTACTATAAGCTGGCTTTCGCGTGGGTAATCAATGCTGCTATAACTGTATAAAGACAGGGTCAGGCAAGTCCCGTTGGGCATCATGACTGATTGTAATTACACGCTAGCAATGCATGCCACTTTCGTGCGAGTCACATCGAGCTTAAGCAAGAAAAGTCAAGAAATTTTGGCTCTATGGTCCGGTTATAAGCTTGCAGCCGCACTTATTACAAGTGATCGGCCCTTATAACTTAATGGCATCATGGCCGGGTCTATGAGTTTGCAACTGTGCTATTTAAGCAATCAGCCCCCAAGACCTAGATATACATAACTTACTAGAAAAACTAATACACTAAGAACAACAAATAACACTTACCTGAAAGAAAATAAGAAAACAACAGGGAAATAAAAAACTTAACAAAGGATACACCAAAGGAAACGATATTATTGTTTAACCATCTCTTTATTGATATGAGAAAAGTTAGGTCAGCAAGCCGCCTCATTAAAAACCTTCCAGTCCCCTTAGGTACCCTGGATAGGAAAAGAGTGCGTCTGAAACGTGCTGCCTGTTACATCGTGTAATTCCACTTGTGAATCTAGCCTACTCTAAGTGTAGTAGGGACGCAGCTGAGCCACGTTCCATGGTCTTTCTCTTTCTTGCATAGATGAAGTTGTATGAGCGGTGTCATTGACAGTAGCCGACTCTTCCCTTGCATCTACCAAGTAATACGATCCATTGTGCAAATTCCGGCTTATGATGAACGGTCCTTCCCATGGTGGGGATAGCTTGTGTTTTCCCTCCTTTGACTGTACCAGGCATAACATCAGGTCTCCTTCCTGGAAGACCCGGGTTTTGACTCGCCGGCTATGATATCTCCTCAGATCTTGCTGGTATATGGCTGATCTTTCCAAGGCTTGTTCCCTGTGTTCTTCTAGCATATCCACGGCGTCCTGCCGGGTCTTCTCGTTCTCCACCTCGACGTAAGCCGACACTCGAGGCGAATCATGGATGATATCACTCGGCAATACTGCCTCTACACCATAAACCATGAAAACGGTGTCATCTGAGTAGATCTGTTAGGTGTGGTGTTAATTCCCCAAACCACTGATGGTAACTCCTCAACCCATGCGCCAACAGCTCTGATGCACGGGACTCGCAGCCGTGGTTTTAATCCACGAAGTAACTCCTGATTTGCCCTCTCCACTTGGCCATTAGCCTGTGGATGCGCTACTGAAGCTATGTCGAGACGGATTCCGTTGTTACCATAGAATTTCTCCATCTCACCAAGGGACATGTTGGTTCCATTGTCCGTTATTATGCTGTGAGGATACCCGAACCTGTAGATGATTCTTTTTAAGAACTTGACTACTGTGATTGCTTCGCAATTGGTAACCGGCATAACTTCCACCCACTTGGTAAATTTATCAATATCCACCAAGAGATGGGTCTTTTTGCTGGGTGACATGTGGAAGGGGCCCACCATGTCCATGCCCCAAACAGCGAACGGCCAGGTTAATGGGATTGTTTGCAACTCCATAGCCGGTACATGGATTTGGCGAGCGTACCTTTGACATCCATCGCACCTTGCCACCAAGCGCTCCGCGTCCGCTAAGGCCGTGAGCCAAAAGAAACCGTGCCGATATGCCTTGGCCACAAGGGATCTTGTGGATGCATGATGCCCACAGTCACCTTCATGGATCTCTTTCAGGATCTGCCGGCCTTCTTCTGGTGCTACACAACGCAAAAAGACTCTTGCTGCACTCCTTTTATATAACTCGCCATTGATGATGGAATAGCCCTTTGCTCGTCTCAGAATTTGCCTTGCTAAAACTTCCTGTGGTGGTAACTCGCCCCGTGATAAATAAGCTAAAAACGGCTCTGTCCACTCAGGAACGGCACGTACCGTGGCCACGAGCTCTAAATCCGGGTCTTGGTTAGCCACCTCTTCCTCAGACTCGGTTTTAACTGATGGACGCCATAGCTCGTCCAGGAAAACATTGGGTGGAACCGGTTCTCTCCGCGAGCCGAGTCTTGCGAGTGTGTCTGCTGCCTCGTTCTTTCGCCTGTCAATATGCTCCACCTCATACCCGGAAAAAACACCCGGCAACCCCGTCCACCTCTCTGCGATATGCTTCCATGGTTGCATCCTTCCTATCCCAGGTTCCTGAGACCTGCTGCACCACAAGATCCGAATCTCCATAGCATCGTATCCGCCTGATGTTCATCTCCTTGGCTATTCTCAATCCGTGTAATAATGCCTCATACTCGGCCACGTTGTTGGAGCAATCAAAGTGGATTTGCAACACGTAGCTCAGTTTATCTCCTTTAGGTGATGTAAGTACCACCCTAGCTCCTGATCCCTCGTACTGCTTAGAACCGTCAAAGTGCATCACCCAAGACTCGGAACTTGGTGTCGTTGTTAGCATGCTTGTGTGATTCCAATCATTGATGAAATCGACTAAAGCTTGTGACTTGATCGCTGACCTGGGCTCGTAGTTGATATGATAATCTCCCATCTCAATGGCCCACTTGGCTATTCTGCCCGTTGCATCTGAGTTTCTGATAATATCCGACATTGGAATAGAGCTAACCACTGTTATGGGGTGTTCCTGAAAATATGGTTTCAATTTCCGGCTGGCCATGAAGACCCTGAAAACCAACTTCTGCCAGTGTGGCCTCTGTACCGGGTGATCCTTTCCATCCTCTTTACGCTCAATGACAACCACTGCGCTAACCGCCTGGGGGCCAGCCGCAATATATAGTAATATGGGCTCCTTAGGACCCGGAGCTGCTAAGACTGGTGCCTCATACAATTGCTTCTTTAGTGCCTCGAACGCCTCATCCGCCTCTTGGTCCCAAACGAACTTGTCAGATTTCCTCAAGAGCCGGTATAATGGAATTGCCTTCTCCCCGAGTCTAGATATGAACCGGCTTTGTGCTGCTACGTATTCTGTGAGTTTTTGAACGTGTTTCAAATTTTCCGGCTTTTTCAGACTCTGGATGGCTTTGATCTTGTCCGGGTTTGCCTCGATTCCTCTCTCAGAAACAATGAATCCGAGTAATTTTCCTGCTGGAACTCCAAATATGCACTTTGTGGGGTTAAGTTTCATCTGATACCTTCTCAAATTTTTGAATGTCTCCTTTAGATCGTCAATAAATGTTTCCGCTTTCCTAGTCTTGATCACCACATCATCCACATAAGCGTGAACGTTGCGTCCAATCTGATCCTCGAAGCACTTCTGTATGCATCTCTGGTAAGTTGCGCCAGCATTCTTTAGCCCAAAAGTCATGGTCTTGTAACAGAAAGCCCCAAAGGGGGTTATAAACGATGTTTTCTCCCAATCTTCCTTCTTGAGCTTGATCTGGTGATACCCGGAATATGCATCCAGGAAACATAATAGGTCACTTCCGGCCACTTGGTCTATGATCTGATCTATCCTTGGAAGATCAAACGGATCCTTTGGGCAATGCTTGTTGAGACTCGTGTAATCTATGCACATCCTCCACTCGTTACTCTTTTTCAGTACTAGAACTGGATTTGCCAGCCAATCCGGGTGAAATACCTCCATGATAAAGCCAGCTGCCAATAGCCGGGCAATTTCTTCTCCTATAGCTTTTCTTCTTTCCTCATTCATTTTTCTCAGGCCCTGCTTCACGGGCCTAGACTTGGGATCGACGTGCAAGCTGTGCTCCGCTAACTCGGTAGGGATACCCGGCATATCGCTAGGCGTCCAAGCAAAAACATCTTGATTTGAACGAATAAACTCCACGAGTGCTTTTTCCTGCTGATTCTCCAGGTTAGATCCTATAGCAAACTGCTTAGAGGGATCACCCTCGACAAAAGCCACCATCTTGGTATCTTGTGCTGCTTTGAACTTTGCTCTCTCATCCTCCGTATTCGGCCTTTTTAACGCTGTCCTGTCATCCGGGTCTACTTGAGACCGATAATACTTGAGCTCTTCCTTTCTACAAGCTTGTTCCGCCATTGCCGCGTCTCCTTCGTCACACTCAGCCGCTATAACCCGGCTCCCATGGATGGTGATGGTCTGCTTGGGACCCGGGATTTTTAGCTGTAGGTATACGTAACACGGCCTGGCCATGAACTTGGCGTAAGCAGGCCTTCCAAACAACGCGTGATAGGGGCTGGGCAACTTTACCACCTCAAACGTGAGCCACTCCACTCGGAAATTATCCTTTGATTCTCCAAAAGCGACCTCCAATGTAATCTTTCCCTCGGGGCACGCCGAGTGACCCGGTACGATCCCATGAAAAACCGTAGAACTTTTCTGTAGCTGAGACTCTTTGAGGCCCATGCGTAGGAAAGTTTCCCAATATAGGATATTGATGCTGCTTCCGCCGTCCATTAACACCTTTTTCAACTCATAACCATTAACCTGTGGCGCAACCACCAATGCTAAGACTCCCGGGTGTTCTATTCTTTCCGGGTGATCCCTTCTGCTCCATGTCACCTCTTGATCCGACCACCTCAGGTATCTCGGAACAGCCGAGGAAACCGAGTTTACTGCCTTTTTGAGTATCTTTCAATCCTTGTTAGAAGTTCCTGTGGTGTGAACGTGGTACTGGCCCAATTGCTTGGGGTTGGCCTGGAAACCTCCAGCTCCTCCCTGATTATTACCCGGATTACCACCTCCTGGGTTGCCTGCTGGGGGTGGGCCGTTGCCCGGGTTACCACCCGGACCCGGTCCTGCTCCTCGGCCTGCGCCTCGCATTGCTTTCTGTATTTCCTCGTTCTTCCATCTTTGTAAATCTACGCATTGTTCCAGCGAATGATTTGCCGGCCTGCCGTTCTTGCTGTGGCGCGGACAGGGCATCCTGAAGGCCTCTATATGATTAGCCGGCCTTGGCGGCCCTTGGTAATTTCCTCCATTAAAGTTTCCTCCGTTGAAATTTCCTTCTGCTCTGTGTCTTGCAAACCCGGCTTCTGTGTTGGGCACAAACTCGGAACTTCCCTCGTACGGGCGCTTGTTCTGGTTATTTCCATTATTTCCTCCATTGTTACACGGCACAGATCCATTGCCGGGTCTTCCACTGTTGCTTGCGTTAACTTTGGCTTTCTTGTCATCAACATCCTCCTCTGTGGTATCCGTGGCGGCGTGCTTGTTGCACGCGTCCATCAACTCTCCCATAGTAACCTCCGAAGCATTCCGACTAGATTTCATGCGTTTTAGCTTTTGCACTAGGGGTATGTACTTGCATGTTTTTGCCATAGCCTGTAGCGCATCTTTTGGCTGAATATCCGTAGACGAGTGAAGTATTTCCATAACTCGGCGCACCCAGCTGCGCGCCGACTCACCCTTCTTCTGGACACATCGTTCTAGATCATCGATTGTGAATAACTTCATGCACGTCCCATGGAAGTGCTTGATAAACGCAACTTTCAGCTCACTCCATGAATTGATAGATTTTTCCGGTAAATTGTTGAACCATAACTTTGCTGCTCCCTCTGACATCATTAAGTACATGAACTTGGCTTGAAGATTTTCGGATGCGTTGCGAATCGACATGGCCATCTCATAGCTTCTCAACCAGGTTTCTAGATCCATAGTCGGCTCATAGTTCACCACTTTACCCGGTTCCTTGAACTTATCCGGGTAAGGCTCGGCTCTGATGGCGTCCGACAAACACTTAGGCCCGGCTAAAATAGCCGGTACTGGTCTTACCCGGGAAACGTGCGATCCGGCGACGGGTGCGGCGGGGGGTGCAACCGCTACCGGCCCTCGTACCGCAGACCCGGCTGCTGTGCACCTGGCTCGAGAGCTATCCAAGATAGCTTGCGCGACTGATACTGCAGGTGTTGCTGGTCTACGGGGAGGAGGCGGCATTTGCTGCTGCTCTGCCCTCCGCCGTGCTGAGCTTGTCTGAATATTGCCGGTGTTTCCGTTATGCCGGCTTACATACGGCGTTCCATGCATTCCGCTCCTATTATCCGGGTAATTGACTTGCTGAGCCACTGCCGTGCGCAATAAATCTATCGCCCGTCGGGTCTCCTCCGCATGGGGTGACTCTCTTACGGGGATTCGATCCAATGCCAACGTCGCTGCATATACATTGTCCATGGGGTTGTTGAAGTGACCTGGTGGCGTACGAAATCGTGATGGTGGTGGTGGTGGTGCTGTGTTGCCAACCGCAGCCCCTGTCTGCAACGTGGGTAATCTGGTTTGTACGTTTGCCGGCTGTCCTCCACCGGTCACGGTCTGGTGTACAGTTTCCTGATTCACAGCCGGAATTGGTTGATCTTGGGGTGTGATGAATAGCGTGGCCGGGTTTAGAACTCCGCCCGTTGCCGGTAACCTCGTCTGGTATCTCTGATGCATCCTGGTCGACTCAACCCGGAGCCGGTTCTCCAATGCCTCCAGCTCACGTTGGCGCGTGGCTACCCCTTGCTTCTCTGCTTCCACATCTCTCCTTTGTTGCTCCAATGCCCGGCGGGCTACATCCAGATCCCTAGCCCGCGCCGCGGCGTTTTCCGGGGTTATCACCGTAGCTAGCACCGTGGGATCCAGGATCAAATTGTTACTGAACAGGGCCGGGTGTTGTGGATTGGAAGGACCCGCCCCTGGCGTTCTGTTCGCCATAAACCCGAACATATTCCTCTGCAATTCACTTTCCGGGGTATTGTTGGTGACTGAAGCCAATTCTCCGTCAACCCGGGCTATGACCGGATTTCCATCAACCGGATTTTGCTGCTGGGCCAGCGCTCGCGCCGCTCCGACCGCGGCCGTAGTCACGTCCCCCTGATTGAGATTGGTTGCAGGGGCCGTGTAGACCGCGACCTGGCGCGCGATGCCTGGTGACGACTCATATTCCTCCTCATCACAACTATCCTCCTCGTACCGGTCCTCTAGCAAGTGCAGGATAGACTCGGTATCATCTTCTCTCATGACCCGGCCACGCGGGGTCCATGCCGGCTCCTCCGGCTGTTCCCTCTTCGTGGTGGGCTCGTCTATCGGATCCACCGTCCCGACCGATTCTTCTCCATCCGACTGAACGCAGGTTGCTTCTCCTGATACAGAATCACATTCAAAATCATCAGGGATTGAACCGGACGTACGTACCATGCCGATGAAGACGTTGACCCGGCCGATTGTGACGACAGATCCGGATTCGAGCAGATCCGACTCTGGCCCCCAGCCAAAATCGTCCACCATCTTCTCTCCTTCGGGGTTGGTGTAGATCTCGACGACGACGAGGTTCTTCATGTTCTCCCGAGATTCTCCCGTGATGTAAACACCTTTGGACGCAGGCCCCATGGTGGGCGCCAACTGTCGTGGGATAATCACGGCAGACGTTACCAGGGGTAACTTATCTTTTGGAAATTCGACTCTGGTGTTTGGGAGAGGGTTTTGCTCAAGGGAAATCATGCTGATAATCGATCTGGTAGCTCTAGCAATCAAGTCGCTGAGTCTCCGACCTATGGTTACAATCTCTCGTATTACAGGGGATACTCGAATATCTAGCCCAAAAACTCGTGTCTCGTCTACCCTAGGAGCCGGCTTATATGATATCCGGCTCCCTTGACTCCCTATCCAAGGCATACTCGGAGTCCTACCCGGACACCGCATACAAACCCTAAGTTTCCTTATCGAAACCCACAATCCAGGTTACGAGGCCTGTACTCTTTGGGCCTTCTAGAAACTCCTTTTCCCTAAGCCGGGTCTTGCACAGCTCCCTTTGGGCCGAGTTATACCTTGGCATTAGCCTACCGGGTTACCATCCCCCCATCAGAGGGGCTAACCATAGCTGCAAAGATTTGGAAGACTTTGTCTACCCATAATTCCAACAAGGGAAATTTCATGATCACTGCTCAGACCGATGAGAAGATTCATTGTCTTCACCAAGGTGAAATGTGAGTGATGGAATATGTTGCAGAGCTGCAGGATTTGTGTGCGGACCAGGAAACTGTAACCCTCTGCAATTCTATGATGTGGCCAACATCGAGTCAAGGCACAAGTAGATGGAAGGCATGTGTGTGCCAAAACTTTTAGAGGGGCTCGACCGTTTCTTTGACCGCATGAAGGCTTCCTTGATGCATCAAACTTCCATGCCTTATATTGATGAGGCTACCGCAGAAATGGCTCAAGAGGGTGTGTGGCTATCTCTTGAGAAAGCAGGTGAGAAGGCTGTGCCAACTTCGACGTTTACCGTTATTGAGTGCAAGGAATGAAAAGAGACCAGGGACTGTTTTACCCATGGGGAGGTAGTTCACTTGAAGTGGAACTGTCCAACTCGTCGTAGAGGAAGTGGATATTATAGAGGGGTGAGCAGCAGGACTGTGGGAGGCAGAGGTGAGTACTCAAGACAACCGGGGGTAAGAATTCTATAGGCAAAGGTGGAATCTCGAGACACTTAGGAGGTGAGAGGGCAGGCATGGAAGTTGAAGCGGAAAATGGGACATCAAAAGGCGTAGAAATAGATGATGCTACGTATCGAGATTTTTCTCATTGGGCCTCCAGAGATGACGGTGAACGGATAGTATGTGCACCTAGAGCGGGGTGAATAGGTCCTACCTCCAAATTTTAATACTTCTTCAATTTAGGCTTCACACAAAGGTAAATTCTCTAGATATGCAACTACGGTGAATTTACCTATATGGTTAGAGCTACGTTAAGCAAGATACAAACACAAGGTAAACGTAAAGGATAGAAGGAACCGATGGTTGAAGCACGCGGAGACAAGGATGTATTCCCGAGTTCCTCCTTTTGAGGGGAGCATGTTCATTGGAGGGGTGAGAGTTTCTCCATGAAGGCCTACTCAATGTAACAAAGGCCTCACCCTATTTTCTGATGAATCTCGCCATAAAGGACTAGTTCACCTTCAACTATTGGAGTCCTTCAAGGTGGAACCCGGAGCCTTTACAATGAGCTTGAGACACATACCCACAACTAAATTGGGGTCTCTCATGAACACCAAGAATTTGTTACAAGCAACAAGTGAGTAACACAAGATCTAGGTTTTCCACAAGAAAACCCTAGACACAAATCCCTCAAGTGAATGAGGGGGAAATGGAGAACGACTTGGTGAAGTTGTAGATCGGGGCCTTCTCATTCAATCCTCTGAAGACCAATGAGTTTGGGTGGAGGGATTGGGAGATCTCAAGAGTTGGTGAGATCAATTAATGGTGGCCTTCAATGCTAGATGAGCTAGCTCGAGATGAGCGAACGAGGGGGGTGTTTATAGACCTCCTTGAAATGTAGCCATCTGGATTGAATTGGGGGTCGGAATATCCGGCCTAAGTTGGGGGGCAGAATATCCCCCCCCCCACCAAAATATCCGTCGTCGTGCCAAATATTCCAGCCCAAATTTCTGGGCCACTTCTATGAGCAAACCACCTTGGTCCTTAGCCATTTCTGTGACCTCAAACTCCACCCTGGAATATCCGCCCTCCTACCTATATTCCGGCCTCAAATTTCTCGGTGGCTTCTATGAGAGAACCACTTAGGTCCTTAGTCGAAATTCTTCCTAGGAAAATCCACGTCGGAATAACCAGCCCCAGAAAAATTTCCGCGCCAATATTCTGGGTGTCTTTCCCAAGAGAACCACCCAGGTCCTTCGCCAAAATTATTTTTGGGAATTTCCACCCCAGAGCAAATTTCCAGGCCAATATTCCGGGTGGCTTCTGCGAGTGAACCATATAGGTACTTAGCCATTTTTATGCCTGGAAGAAATAACACCGGGATATCCATCCTTGGACAAAATATCCGGGCCAAAATTTTGGCCTTTCTAGAGGAGGTGACACACTGATTCTTAGCCAATTTTTGGCCTGGAAAACTTGACACCGGAATATACGGCCTAAGACAAATATTTCGGCATAGACGCAGAGTGTCACATCACTTTTCTGTAAACTTTTTGGTGGCACCAAATTGTATGAATTCATCTATAAAATCTGCACCACTCAACATGATGTTAAAACATCACTAGTGTTCTATCTAACACACAAAACACAAGAGATGAAAATGTTCTTTCAGAAGGTAATCCTAAAAAGTCATCTCTTTCTACTAATGAGGTTGATATAGAATGGGTTCTAGATTCTAATGTGTCTAATCATGTTGCGGGAAAATCATGTGTGTTTGAGTCTTACAATAACCATCCTTATAGTCACAAGGGTACCATTCAAACTGCTAATGGTACAAAACATCCTAGTGTCACTGTTGTCATAGTAAGGTGTACTTCCAACATCTCTCTATCCTAAATTTTACATATGCCAGCGGGTCCTGTCAATTGTGTATTTTTTAGTGCTCTAATTGATCAAATAGACTATCTTGTGACCCTGAAAAGTTTGGTTTCTTGATTCAGGAGCGACATATGAGGAAGATGGTTGGGATGGCCCCAGTCGTAGGTGCCTCTGGTATATGGCCAAGGGTGTGTGACCAGATGTGGTATATGTTGCAACCATGGTGGACAAGGATAAGCATGCGATGATCCATCACTGTAGGATAACGCATGTATCTTTGGATAAGATTATTATAATATTTTTAGATGTTATGTGTGCAATAGAAAAGCGCAAGTTGACTTGTGAGAGCCTCGTATGTGACTAAGGGGCTTGGGAGTGTATCTACTTCTACGTTTATTCATTCTTATGTATGGACTTGCCTAGTGGGATCAGTAAATTGAATGAAGTATTTTGTTACCTTTATCGATTGCTATTCTCCTATTACTTGGATTTATTTGATGCATCACAACAATGAGGTGTTTTGTTGTTATTAGAACTTTCATGCATATGTGAAGAATCAGTTTCACGTGAGGGTACAAGTGATCAGGACTGCCAATGGTACAGAGTATGTGAACACTATGTTTGAATCTTTCTTGTCTACACAGGGTATTTGTCACCAAAAAAATTTCCCAGATACCCCTCCCCAAAACAGTGTCGCAGATGGAAAGAATCTTCATGTTTTGGAACTAGCTTGCTTGTTGATGTACATATTGAATGTCCCGAAGTTCTTATGGAGTGATGCAGTTATATGAAAGCCACATACATGATCAACTGAACACCTTCCAGGATACTAGGTATGAACACCTTCCAGGATACATGATAATTTGGTTGTCCCTCAAAAGTTATTTCGTGGTACATGTTTTGTTCGAGGTCATAGGCTAGGAAGTTGGACCCACGGGCAGTGACATGTGTTCTTGTGGGTTATTCCTCGAGTCAGCAAAGGTATAAGTGTTGGAGTCCCTCTACAAAACACATGTGTGTATGCATGGATGCCACCTTTAGGTAATACGAGCCATTCTACTGTGAACCGATTGATGTGAGTCTGTTGTTTGTAGAACTTGACCACCAACAGTCTATGTAAGATGGTCATGAGGGGGAGAAGGTTGTGTCATGTACGCATGGTGATTCTGTGGGTACTAACACTAATTTTGATGTGCAGTTCTGCATCGAAGAGGCTAGCAAATATGGATGGTGGAAGTGCCATAAATCGTAGCTCAACATTAGTGTAAAAAACTCACATATTTGCTGCAAAGAACTAGCAGTTTCAACAATAAGAACATGATTAAAATTACTCCAAGAGGAAGCTTGGTTGCGAAACAAGTGTCTCGTTGGCTTCCCTGACCTTAGCGGGTAACCATGTTATTGTTATTAATATGAAAATTTATCTTATTATGAGGAAAAACCATGCTATATAGTGGTACTTGTGAAGGCAAGAAGGAAAAAAGCCAAAGGACACCATAAATATAACTCTAACACCCCCCACCTCAAACACAATAGCATTGCATTCGAAGAAAAGTAAAACTAGGAAAAAACTTGATAATCCAAAATCCGCGTCTTGAGTGCGTCATTGTATCATGAAGTGTTCTCCAAACCTGTTGAGTCAAGCCACAATTGGTCACAGAAAAGACTGACACAGACCGAGAGACATAAGAAGCCCAACGGCCAAAAAATGTGCGTAGATCAATGACAATGTGAACAAATGGCACATCAGAGAAAGACACACACCACATCAAGAGATCATGGGTTGTGAAAAGATGGCACATCAACAGAATCAAGCATTGCACACAAGATCGTAGCCCAAGAAAACCGGCAACAAAAGAAGTTCGACGGTAAGAGAATGGGCGTAGTTCAACAATTCAAAAACATGCCACAGAAATCCTATAGAAAGGATCAGGACCAGAGAAGAAATGCAGGCTGAGAAAAAAGGTAGTGGACTCGCATGACATGATAAACACGAGAGAACAACGGACTTGGGTGGACGCATTGGAAAATATAGGAGGGGAAGACATTTAAGATAGATTCACCAAAAATCGCCGAAGAGTGAGGAAGAGTCATATGATTTTATTTCATGAGAGAGGGACTATTTTTTTAGGAAGAAAGAAGAGGGAGAAGAATCGGCTAAACAACCCTAGCTACACAACCCAACGGAACTACTAGTAGACCAGACCAACATCAGCGGTAGCATCAACAACCCAACATCAAAATGAACAGCTAGGGACAGCAACGAACAATGACGAAGACATCATACTTGTTTTTTAACAGCTCACATATATGAATATGAGGGACAAGAAAAGGACCCGAAGAAACAACCACCAGAGAGCAGGGATTGGCCAATGATAGCCCAGCGTAGAGGAGGTCGATACGGGTCGGAATCAGCGGATGGTGGACTGAATCGGGCTAGTGGCAGCCGGAATTAGCAGATGGGGAAAGCGGCCAGAAACGATGGACGACGAGCAGCGGGCAGCAGACTGGGAGAGCTCAAGCGGTAGGTGGCAGAGGCCGGTAACCAGGGGACAAGCAGCCAAATGGAGGGCAGCGGAGGTCCGACACGTCGGCGACCTGGATAGCCAGCCCGTCACGGGTGGCTGGAGAAGTAGATGGGGGAAAAAGGAAAACAGAAGTAGATAAATGAAAGACTACACAGAGATCACATCGGCAGTGAGCAGCTAGACAGAGTAGCGTAGGTGCAAGGAAGTGGAAGAAAAACAAACGGCCGGGGGATAGGGTGGCAGCAGCAGAACCAACACGCGTTGCAGCGCTTCTCTAATCGAGGAAGTATAGGTGTAGTAGATCAGTAAAAAAATCAGATCAAAAACAATCTGCAGCATCCTGAGAGGGACCTAAGCCCTGATATCATGTTATGAATATGCAACTTGATCTTATTATGATGTAAAGCCATGATATATAGTTGTACATGTGAAGGCAAGTCTACAAGTAAAAAGGTCAAATGCCACCAGAAATATAACTCTAACACTTATTACAAATGACTTCCTGACAAGAACAACTATCAAGAACAATAACACCTCCAACAACTAATAGTGTTTGTAGTACGTAACAAACTATAATGTCAAAAATCCACTAGTGAGCCTTAACTTATATAGCCAAAAATATTGAGAATGTATTCATTTAATACCTCAAAAACAGCAAGGAATCAAGTTATCAAAGTTCAATGATGTACTCCCTCTGTTCCAAATTAGATGTCATAGATTTGTCAAAATATAGATGTAACTAGACATATTTAGTGTATAGATACATCCATATTTTAACAAATCCATGGCATCTAATTTGGGGCGGATGCATAACATTTTCTGGCCCAATCAACACTAATCAACTTATTTTAAACAACTATCTAAACAAATATAAGTGAAGCACGAGATTTCTAAACACTTTCTATAAAGGAAACTAATATCTCAAAATAATATATATGTAAAAACAAGAGCTGAACAAAACAAAGATAAAAATACTCTACAAATATAAATGAAGAACATGAGTACTCTATGAAAAAGCGGAGCGTGCATCTCTTCCAAACATGAATGCTAGGATCCAAAATTGCAATTACCGACAAGAAAAACAAACCAAACTTAAAGCACAATAAAAATATGCTAAAAAATAGGACATAATATGTAAACCAATAAAAATATAGTTCAAGCAACCTGATGATTCGTTGATAAAGAAGGAGATGACTTGGGTATCCCCATTCTTAGATCCTTGGGTATTATTGAATACGAGAACGATACCCCGCGCATTGCAGCAGGTATCTCTTTAATAGTTGTAATAAAAAGTTTGAAACATGAGTTGTCTATAGAAATATGCAAGATTTAGTTGATCATGTCATTCGAGGTTCTAAATTAAAATGACATGAAAATATATATATGTGTATTTTACATTTTAAAGTTCATTATATTTCAAAGGCGTACCCGATTGATATAGATAAGTTGGAATCAACGGGTTGAATAAATGGATGTTGTGGATAGTTTACGTGAATATTTTTGCATATTTTTTTAGAAAATTTTCAGATGTTGGTAACATAAGAAGATCACATAATCTCAAATAATATTAGTGTGCTTTTTATCATTGAAAATAATTGGAAAAACTTCACCTGGTTGACGAAGCTAATTATGGTGTTGTACATATGATGTTTCAAGGGTGTAACTGATTGATATAGATAAGTTGAAATCGACGGGTTGAATAAATGGATGTCGTGGATAGTTTACATGAAGATTTTCGCATATTTTTTTAGAAAATTTTCAGCTGTTGGTAACATAAGAAGATCACATAATCTCAAATAATATTTGTATGATTTCCATAAATGAAAATAATTGGAAAAAAATTCACTTCGTTGACTAAGCTAATTCTGGTGTTGTACCTATGATTTAACTGCGTAATTACGTTGCGGGATGGTATGATCTTATCACTGGAACGGAGAAAAAATGACATGGGCAATTTGATGGCTAAAATAAAATATGATGTGTATGCTTGCATGTAGAGTTATACAATTTAATATTAGTTGGATGATGTGGATAGTTGATTGGCTAAAAAAGCAAGTGATGTGGACAACTTGCATGTTGAGATAGATAAATATTAATTGCACTTAGTGGGGTTTTGCTTTATCAAAAGTTTAGATATCAGTGGAGTGTCTTGGGTAGAATTAAGCTTGATATTTTATCCTTTCTTGATCTTCTTTAATCATCCTCTGTCATGGAACTTAAAATCTTCCTTCACTCATAACTTCTCTTAAACTTATTAATGGGGTTCGTACTCATTAAATAAAATCCACTTCGGTATTGTAAGGACACATTGGAAAAACTAAATTTAACATTAGCTATTTTTACTAAGCCTTATTTGTGGCTCTCTGCCTCTATAGAATCCCAGTTAACGCTTGTAAACAGGTAATACAAAATAAAGACATGATCGGTGGAAAACAAAACAACCTATAAGGATTGAATGTAACGAGGTATTCCATTGATCAAATAATAAAACTTGAAACTAATTAAAGATAGAATATAAGCCCAGCCTTGATCTCATAAAATATCATAAAAATATCATGTTATGTGAATACTTTATGATGCAGAACATTGCACTAAATGTGTTTACATGAAATCAAAACTTAACACTATCAAACCATTAGAGGCTACTGTTGGCACTAAAACAAAAATAAAAGGTTGCAATTGTGTTGTTAGAGAAGAAAAGAATATATCTAATGGGTTGTCTCCCATAAGAGGTTTTCTTTAACATCTTTTAGCTAGATGCAAAAAATCAAGTATTTTCAGTATTTGTAACGTCACAATCATAGCTAGCCCTTATGATTGATTCATGATGTAGATTCACTCTCTTTATAGGGAAGTGTTCCATCCCATTTGTAAGTGGTAACTGAAACCTTATGTTTCCCTCTTTTATATCAATAATATCATCAATAGTTCTAAGAAAAGGTCTTCCCAAAATAATACGACAAGAAGCAGTGCATTCAATATACGAAACAATAAAATCAACGTGTGCATAGTTGTTCTTAAGAATAATAAGAACATCATCAATGCTTCCCAAAGGTTTCCTCATAGTAGAATAAACAAAGTTCATATTCAACTTACAATCCTCCAAAGGTTTCGATTCAAGCATATCATCTAAACTTTTAGTAAAAATGGAAACACTAGCACCAAGATCACACAAAGCATTGAACTCAAAGTTATTTAATTTCATTTTAATAGTAGGTTCCCATCCATGTTATAATTTCCTAGGAATATAAGTTTCAAGTTGAAGTTTTTCTTATCTAGCTTTAATAAATTGTCTGCGATATGTTTAGTAAAAGCTATATTTAGCTTATTAGAATTAGGACCTTTAGGAATTTTTTAGAAACTTTATAAATTCATTAAGATTTAAATTATAAATATCATTATCTTCAAAAAACTAGTGGGAATATTATCACCTAAAGTCTCTTTATTTATCCTCAAGCCCACTTTCACAAATTTTTATCAATAACAGATTTAACACTCCCCGGACTTTTGGGACTCTTTCTAGCTAAAGTTGAGACCTCTACCGTTCCGACTATTTTACCATTACCATATTTAGAAATTGTATGATACTCACAAGTTCTCAAAGTATTAAGATTATCATGTATTTGAATGGTAGCAACACTAGTACTTACATTTTTGGGGGTTTCGTAAATATCACGTTCACTTCGAGGAATTAGCTCGGGTTTTGCTGCCATCCAATTTTTAATGTGGCATGTGTTTCTCACATGTTTGAGATATAGTTGTAATTATTGGAAATACTAGTTTGGAGATCTAAAATTTCTCTGTTCGATCCCTCAATTTATTTACATATAATTTTTAATATAGAAGAATGCTCATTCATCTATTGTGAGGAGACTTTGTTTACTCATATTTTGTATGCATGTAATTTTTAGTAGCCTTCTCAAATTCTGTTATCCTATCACTACTTAGCATTCCTGTATTAGTGGAGGTTACGATAATAATTTTCATAAGAATTACCCTTATTAGTTGGAAAAATCCGAAAGTTGTTACTATCAAAATTAATTCTAAAGCATTGTTGCTAAAATTATTTCTAGCCATGAATTTAACATCAACTTGATCCTTTTCTTGAGAAATCATAGAAGCTAACGAAAGATTATTAGGATCAATAGGCGCTTGTTTGCTAGAAAGCATAGACATAATCATATCCACCTTATCATTCAAAGAAGAGATCTTCTCAACAAAATTTATATTCTTACCCGTTGGAGCTATTTTGGTTTGCCATTGAGAATAATTTTACATCATATATTCAAGAAGCTTAGTTACTACATATAAGGTGATGGACATAAAGGTACCTCCCGCAGCTGAATCCAATAAGTTCCTCCAAGAAAATATCAATTCTGCATAAAAAGTTTGGACAACCATCCACATGGTTAATCCTTTCGTGGGAAAACTTTTAACCATGGATTTCATTCTTTCCCAATCTTGAGCCACATGTTAATTATCAAATTTTCTAAATTTGATAATTTTACTCCTCAATTGTATAATTTAAGTAGGTCGATAGTACTTTCCAATAAAATAATATTTGCAATTATTCCCAGAATTAGTACTATTTTTAGGCGAAGACAATAACCATTCTTTAGATTTTTCTATTAATGGGCAAGGGAAAAGTTTTCTATTTTATGATGCCACCTTCTACCTATTTATAATTTTATATATCAAAAAGCAGCAAATTTATTTAAATGAGAGGAGGCATCATCACCACTAGTACCAAAATATTGTTGTGTCATAACAAGATTCAACAAAGCGGGTTTTATTTCATAAGATTCTTCCTTAGGAGCATGAGGAGCAATAGGGGTGCATATTAAATCGTTATTATTGGTACTATTAAATTCACCCAATTTTTGTTCTCCACTGAACCCATCTTAGCAAGATAAATTAACAGAACATAAAAATTACTAAAAGCTGATTTTTTTTGTTTTGTGATTTTTAGAGAAAACAAACAATTAAAACAATACTTAAAAAAGTAACTAAGAAATATAAAACAAAAGTAAAGAGAATGGAAGTGTGTCATTCCCCTTGTTGTAGCTCTATAGTTCCCGACAACTGCGCCAGAAACGTCCTTGATGCGGTGAACTTATACCATCCGTTGAGGTCCCCAAGAGGAGGGTGATGTAGTGTAGTAGGAAGTTTTCCGTCAGTGTTGAGACCAAGGTGTAATCAAACCAGTACGACTTAGAGATATAGTATGGTTCTCATCAATGGGCGCTTTAACAAGCATGGACCTACACACAACACACAAACTTAATTTGCCCCAACACTTCATGAAGGTTTTCATTTTTCCCATATTGCGTAAAACAAAGAGATTAAACATATGGTGTGGAAAATATTAGTGAAAATAAAAAAGGACCAGAAAGCAAGTAATACTAAAAATCAAGTAAAAAATTGTTTTAATTAATGTAAAAGAATGGACCAGGACCATAATTTCACTAGTGGTGTCTCTCGAAAACATAACAACCAAATATGTTGGGTGAACAAATTACAGCTAGGTAACTAATCGAATTGGAACAATAACTAATTATGAATAGAAAATTAAGTGTGACATGTAGGAATTAAGCCAAACATACATATACCATTATCCAACTACATCTATGACTAATAATCCACCTTGGGAGTGCTTCTATGCTTTCCTCTGTTGGTATTAAGTTGCAAAAGTAACAGATAATTACACTAAGCACAATACATAATGTAAGAAATATTCAATATTATAAAAGATAAGGACCATTGTTTTACCCTTTGTCGCAACATAAAATCCCCGGTCTTACACGTTTCATTCACTCATGCCCAGCCACAAAGGAGGCATGAAACTACTATCTAGAAGAAACCCTCTCTTAGAGGTACAAACAATAACTTGGCCAAAGTAACCACATCGATCGAAGAGCATGCAAAAACTTAAATAATACATGGATATGATAATTGCAACAAGATCATATAACAAACATAAATAATCTGATCATAACTTCACAATTCATTGGATCCCAGCAAACAGAAAATGTAGCAATTATATATAGGTGATATTGATCATGTTAGAAAAATCACAAGATCAAAACATGGTAGCACAAGGATAAAATACAATCATGTAGTTAGTGATATGGACTGGTAGTCCAAGGATGAACTACTCACGCATCACCTCTGAGGCAATGATGGCGGTGAAGAGGCATCCGATGACGATCTGCCCCTTCGGCGGGGTGCCGGAACAGGGCTCTAGAACCCTCAAATTAAGGTTTCGAGGTGGTGGAACCTCTTTGTATGTTTTTTGGAAAATAATGCCCACCCAATTATTTTTAGGTCAAGGGGAAGTTTATAGGTGAAGAGGGAAGTCGGGGAGAGGACCGAGGGGAGGATTAACATAGAGGGCGTGCCACCCTGAACCCGCGTTTTGGGGTCACCTCCTCTGTGTGGCCCTCCTCTCCGGCTCTCTTTTGGACTCTGTCTTCGTGTCATTAAATTAGGAATCCCCGTGAATTTTAAGGTCATTTGGTGAATATTATTTAAAAGATTTTCTAAAAATAAAAAATAGTATAAAGTAGGAACTAGCACTAGACATCTTGTCAATAGGTTAGTCCGGAAAAAATCCCTATTATAAAAATGTAGTACACATATGTAGCAATGTTATAAAACAACCATGAAACAATAAAAAAATTATAGATACGTTTGAGTTGTACCACTACTACTCCAATGTTGTTTGTTGATGTATATCTCTAAAGTTGGCATTGGATATGGATTCAATTCCATGTGTGATCCGGGTGAAACTACCTCCTCATGTCCACCGTGCCTAGGTTTCCTCTTCTTACATGAGCATATGGCAACTTGCGCATGAGCTGGAACAGACAAGTGAAGTAATGAAGTGGCACTTCCTTGCCTGAAAACAAGGTGAATTTTTCTCACTATATCGTCCCTTGTACAAATATTACATTGATATACTTTTGATAATCTTTGGAAGGATTATAAGCTAAATCATGTTTGTTAGACTAGTAAATGTGCATGTGAAATGCGCGTAATCAATGGGAACTATGAAAAGGTGACATTCGTGGAGGTAAATTCCTATTGATTTCCATTTATAAACTTTTGGTTTCATTAATGAGCCAGCAATTTTGATTTCATCAGAACTTACCTATGGAGATGATTAGTGTAAATCGACGATTATAACATGTTCATTCTACCTTTCTTTCTAGGTGAAATCAATATGTTCATTAAATCAAAGCTGATGGTATATTTTAAGGAGAATTCATTTTACTTATCAAATCATGTAATTATCATCTTTTAATAAAATATTTAGGAGAAAATGGGATGTTCTCTAACCCGAAATTGAAAGCGTTAGGGTTGAAGGTGTTGACGGACTTCATTGGTGGCTAGCATGGAGTTGTAATTTGTGTTCAATTTTACTACTATACTTTTTTTACCCTCTAGAAATTTACCATCATGTTTTTTTACCATGCTGACATTTTTAACTTGCAAATATCGGTTGATGGATTGATTTGTTGGTTGCGAAATCGATAGTTTTGATTAACTATTTTTATGATAATTAAAATGTTCAATGAAGATATAAAAATAATTTATAAAAATGACACGAACTTGCTAGCCATTAATTATAAGACATTGATAATCACGGAAAACAAACATCCTTCCACACACATATGACCCTAGAATTTAAGATTCCATTGCTAAAGCAAGACTGACAACTCTATGTTTTTTTAGACCACGGGCTTGACAAGAGCCGCACTTTAACTTAATAAAGCCACCACGGGCAGAGTCATACATAGTTCTCACAAACGGAAATTCAATACTCGTGGGAAGCCACGGCGCACAGTGATAAGTGGCCTTTAGAGCCAGAAAACAGGATGAAGATCAAGGAACCCCTAGTTGTCCCTAATAGATTGGAGGAGGGCACGGATACTGTCAGCCTCCACGTCCACCACCAACCGGTCCTTCCGTCTAGCCATGGCTTTCCATCCCTGCATATATGAGCATATTTTGTATAGCACATGAGAAGGTTGGCTCGGAAAAATGCCCTCTATGGCAAATTTGTTCCTAGTCGTTCGGAGGAACCACTAAAGTGTCGCCACACAAATCCTGCATATCTAGTATAGCTCATTATCTTATTCGCTTGATTCATGAAATTGATGTTTCACCTTTATTTTTACATGCTCCTGAATCGACGTATCAACATGGACGTGCTTAAAAGAGAAAAATTGTAAGATATATGGACAACTTGTGAAAAAAATTGTGTATATCAGATCATTTACTATCAAAGATGAAAAACTCGGGCCATCCGTTTAAATATATATTAAAAGGGGGATTCTACTATATTATATGAATGCATGGAAGACAAAAATAACAAAAAATAAAGTGGAGCTTACAAAAAAAATGCAGGTGATCAAGCAGAGATCTCCGTCGCCATAATTCTCTTTGCTTGCCTTCTTCACGATGCATCGTGTGCAACTAGTTCTGAATACCATTCCATGACACATTATCGAAGAATGCACTCAATGCAAAATATAACATATACAATGTTCCAGGGGCTATAATAGAAAATAATTTCCGGTAACCATATACAGGTGCACAAACATGGGACAACATATTCACTGAAAGTATAGAACAACAACTATTGAGGTAACACCGCCACAAATATGTCTCTCATCACTACACCCTAATGCCACAGGCATAGACCTCCCTCGATGGTTGGGATCCCCCTCTTTCTACCTTATTATCCTATGCATTGTAGCCTAGGTCTTTCATACACGTACTCGTTGTCATCTCGTTGGGTTTGGATTTCTCTCTGGGTCAAGCCTTTGCCTAGGAATTTTTGTGATCTTGTGGATATTTTTTCGCCCATATGATGGATCTGGTCATTTCATGAAGGTGGCTTAATTTGGATGTACATCCATCCATTTGGATGAAGAATATGAATCTCTGGCTCTCGAGGTAGCAATTGGTGTCTTAGTGGAAATCTTAATGCTCTCATTCATGATCGAGCCTACTCTTTCAGTGTTTGCTCCAAGAAGGTCTATTTCAAAGTTCGAGTTTTATTCGTAACACGGTTTTAAATACTATTTTAGTATTTAGGGGTTTGAAGGACTAAAATTTCCAAGTGAGTTTTCTCTTTGGAAATGGGAAGCATCATCGGATGGCTCCCGCGACTTAGCCGTAAAACCTAGTCTAGTTTGCCCCTCTATTCATTTTGGAGGAGATTCTAATATCATTTAAATCAATTGATCCTCTTTTGGTGCATTCCCATAAGAGGTATAAGGATTCTTTTGTTGTTGCATCTATGGATGGTCTAACTGGCGATTCTAATATGGATGGTAATGGATATGTTTCAGTCTTACCAGATCAGTTTGATTATGGGTCTTCTAGCCCACCCCATGGGTCTCTTGATAGGTTGGATCATGTGGCGGATCAAATTTCTAATGAATTTTGGGAATGCAATCATTGTCTTGGACTAGATCATCAAATTAAATGGCGCACAAAACAAAGATGTAAATCGTGTTAGAAATATGGACCTAAATCTAGTTTATCTCAGCAGACCTACCATTTAAGTAAGTGTGCACAAAAAAAATACTTGTATTTCATTCTCCAACCACGCTGTACTACTGCGCTGTACCAACTAGAAGCTCCAGCTTGGCCTCTCCGGCTTCTACGTTGTCAAATCAACATGTACATGCTGCAAACTTGCTCGATTCCAGTGTCTCCAGCCCCACCCCCACCTTGCTAGTTCATGGTTATTTTCGAGTTCAACCAATGCCCTAGCTGCCGGAGGGCCGACTTTGTGGTGATTGATGGGGGCACATTGCCTGCCGTGCACGCCCGTTAATAACCTCAAGGTGGATGCGCATGAGTACTTTGCGGTCGATATCGTCGAGTCTAAGTCGGTGGCTAATAAATTCGATGAATTTATTGAGTAGGTTCAACTCTTTGGTCTGAATCAAGGGTTGGTGTTGTTAATTACCTACCCTAATTCCATGGCATGTTTTTTTCAGTTTTGTAATCTTATAATTAGGAATCGGTTTGTAGACCATGTTCCATGGGATTTGGTTCAGATTTCTTTTTAAAATTCAGCAAGCACATCGAGTGTGTCGGGTTTAAGTCCCACCATTGTGCTCGGATTGCCTTACTGATGTTTATTGGGGCATTGATGGACTTTTGCAACATATGCGGTATCCAGGATGCAATCAACACTTTTACGGAGTTCCATTATCTGGAGCATCATGGCGTTAAGAGATACAAAATTTTGGTGCATTCTAGATTAACTTCTCCTTTTTTGGTGCCTAGGGATGTTGTTTCGCCAGCCAAAGCCTGGTAGACATTCTGGTATTATACATTCATGGGATGCTCCTGTTTTAATTTTTCCATCTAAGTTTCTTGATATTCATCTTGACGATAAAGAACCTATGCCCTTCAATGGGAATTGGCATCCTCTTCGTGGTCAGCTTCAGTTAGAAGATCACTTGTTTTTCATGCTGAACACCCCGAGATAAGATGGAATATGCCACCTCAACCACCACCTCGTAATTTCCCTAGAATGCACCATGATAATATGTAGCACATTCCTTAGCCAGTACCCCCACATGATTATATATCTAGTGGGTATCACTGTATTGTTTCATCTGATTCGGTGCAAAAATATAGCAATGAAGTTCGCAATGATAATATCCTTGTCTTGGAGGAAGTCAATATGATTGAGGTGGGCAATATTTTTTTTTATAATGTTTGTGTTTCCATTTTTCTAGCTGTTGGTAATGCTCTAAATCTACGTGCCCCAGTTCAGCAAGTTCTCGCTGTGGCGATATCTCAACTCAATGACCTTTATATTCATGAATAAGATGGGTTTAATCCTATGTTCACATTGTGTCATACTGTGCGCCCATTTTCTATCTACGTTGCACGCGCTCATCCAGATGTTGCGGTTCCTTTAGAGGCTTTTGTACTTGTTTCTTCTCAAAGTTTCTAGTTCAATATGCTCATAAGTGCCTCTCTAAGGACATCTACCTTTCTGATTTTTGGCCTCTTACTCGTGACTGGAGATTCTATTACCGCTTTGCCTTCTTTGGGAAATTTGAAGAGGAAAAAGTATGTTATTTTTAATAACGATCGGTAGGGATCTAATTTCAATGATCTAGGGAAAGTTTTATAGCTTGGACAAAGTTTTTCACTTCTAAACCTTATATTGCGTGTGCACTGTCTTTTTAGATGATTCTTTAGAAGCTAGGAATGTAGATGTTTCTGCAAATACTCTGGGTCTCTGATCCTTCAATTTCAAGCCACTCCAACTGTTGTCAAGAAAAATAAGAGCTAGACAGACTATTATTGCGCATTAATTTGACACCGGGGTTCACAAGATACACTTATAGTCAATCTAAACGATGGATTTTGTGTGCCACCAATTCAACATTTAGGCGCCAAGTTGGGTGAGAAAATAAAGAATTCTCACACTGATGCCCCTCCCTCCACTTCTTGTGCTAGCTCCTAGTCTGTTTCACCTCATATTCTAGTAGTTTCTCTTCAACAGACTGGAGCCTTGTTAACCTTATGAGATTATAACTGAAAATATTATGCTTCCATAGTTGCTAGCAACAAATGCAACTCTGATGATCATGATGACTAATTTTTTGTTCCTTATGAAGTGGAAATTTTCCCATTCATGTCCTTTATTGATGAAGGTGTTGACCTCTAAGTTGGCCCGATCTTCACGAATCGACAAGAACGAACGAAGAACGCACGAAGAACGCGATGAACACGATGAACACGAGAGAGGGAATCAAGGGAAATCGAGGGAAAACGCGTGGAAACACAAAAGGGGAAAGATAACTCGTGAAGCCTACGAGGGATCGCAAACCCAAGTCAACAACACGCTAATTGAAACCGTTTCTCTTACCGGCCGGTCCACCGATCCAACAGAAGCCCAAAAGGGGAAGGTTGGCAAGCACTACTAGAATCACTATGTGAGAGAGTAGCTCCTTGGAGAGATCTTGATACAATCCTAGATGAACATCATCAACATAGGAGTGGCCTCATAAGAGGAGTCACCTCAAAAGAGGGATACAAGGGCAAAGCCCTAAACTCTCGAAAACAATGCTCAAAACTATTCCTATCCCTAGATCTAGCCACCGGAGTCCTTTATATAGTCGGGGTCGAAACGGGGGTCGAAACGGTGCCAAAACGGTCCATTTCCGTGCATTCCGGGGCCACCCCGGCCTGGGAGCCGGCCTGGCCGGCCTGGAACCCGGCCTGGGGCCAGGGTGGGGCGCAGAGGCCTGGTGCCCGGCCTGGGGCCCGGCCTGGGGCCAGGGTGGGAGGCCGGCCCCCTCGGGCTGGTGCCCGGCCTGGGTCCCGGCCTGGGGCCAGGGTGGGATGAGGAGGCCGGCCTGGGGCCAGGGTAGGCCGGCCTGGGACCCGGCCTGGGGCCCGGCCTGGGGCCAGGGTGAGGCCGGGAGCCTCCTTTTCCCTCCGTTCTTCCTCCTCGGAACTCCGATCTTGACGCCGTCTTCACCCACGTTCTTCCTAGCTTCATGCGCACCTTCTTGGATGTGTTCTTGAGCATCTTGGGCACCATCTTGGGTCTCCATGTGGTGATCCCACCTATGCATGTAGAGGGGTATTTCATGAGGTAGAGCACCGTTCACCAAGTCACCGGAAACGTACGGAGATAGGAGCGAGTTCACCTTGTGGTGTGTCGATGTTGTGCTTGGTTGAATACGGTGGGCTACATCATCTCCCCCCCCTTGAAGAAGAGTCGTCCTCGACTCTCGTTCCATCCATTTTGGAGTGGGAGAAGGAAAGTTGACGACGAAGATGTCGTTGAAGTTGAGCCGCTTGTCGAAAATCATGTGACGGTAGGCTCGTAGGGGATGTTGTCCAAAGGTGATGAAGATCATGAAAGGTTCCTCCTTGGGTGGTTGAGGAAGATCTTGCGAGGCGGTGTAGTCGTTGAAGTTGAGCCTCTTGTCGAAGGTCATGCCAAGGTATGCTCGTGGAGGGTGTAGTCCAAAAATGATGACGAGGTTGACATGATCCTCCATGGTTGGATGAGGATGAGCTTGCGGAAGCGGTAGAGTGTAGTCGTGGCGGTCATTGTCGTTGAAGCGCTTGTCGAACTCCAAGTGCATCTTGACGAAGGGGATGTAGACGTTGTAGTCATTGTCGTTGACGCGCTTGTCGAACTCCATGCACATCGTGACATGAGGGATGTATGCGTAGAAGCCGTTGATGTCGAAGTGCTTGTGACGCGCCGTGTAGATCTTGACTTGAGGAGTGTGGATGGAGAATGCCTTGTCGTAGAAGCTCTTGTCAATCTCCATGTGGATCATGATGAGCGGAATGTGCTCCTTCCAACCCTTCAAGTCGGTGTCGATGTTCATGCGTTGTGGAGAGCCTTGTATGTGGAGTAGTCCATGAGGTCGAGGATGCTTGATAGGGTCACCAAATCTCTGCAAAATAGACAACAAAGATGGAGAGGAAGTTGGTAAGCCGTTAGTGTCGATAAGCACACATGGGATTTTGCTCTCAACTCTCATCTCACTTTTGGTGGCTAACAAGGCGAGGCCTCTACGAACACTCATGCTTTTTCCACTCATTATGGGCTTGTGGCTCTCACTCACGTGATGGTGGATCTCTCTCTCACCACTCATCTCACTAGAAGCTTGAGAGGGGACACTAGAAGGCTCCAAAGTGTTGGCACTTGAGGTGTGCGTATTTGTCGATGTCGTTGCATTGCTTGGAGTCGGTAGTGTCATAGCATGTGGCGAGCAGGACTCGATCATCTCATCTCTTGAGTTGAGCTCCAATTGAGGAAAGGGTGGCTTTCTTGGAGGAGGAGGTAGGGTCATGGCTTGTGTCGAAGGAAGTTCCATCAAGTGGTAATGTAAGCCATGCCTTGTAGCATCCTCAAATGGTCGATGATGATGATGATGATGAAGATATCCTTGGCTAGAATGGTGGCTTGAGCGTTGCCTTGTGGAGGTTGGCATGAGATGCTTTGAAGTCAAGGGAAGTGTGTCACCCAATTCATCGCTACCTCCATCTTGAGGATAGGCTTGAAGAACTCGTGTCAACACTCGCGATGAGTTCGCGGCCTCATTGCAATAGACGCCTTCGTCACCATTGGTCGGCATGTCCAAGGAATTGAGAGCTAGTTGGTGCAAGGCATAGTATTGGCCTTCACTCATGTAGTCATGGTCACCATTTTGGTTGGCAACCATGATCATCTCATTGGTAGCATTGGAAGCTCTCTTGTCGATGGTCGGAGTTGTCACTTGTGTCATTGGAGACGAAGAAGAATAATGCCTTAGAGATGATGGCAAGGGCATGAGCGACCAACTTCGACCATAACTTCCATGAGCGACCAACTTCCATGAGGTGTTGGTGGAGAAGTATCTCTCGCCTCTTGCCTTGACGAGGTAGTGGTATCATAGTGTCCATGGCGAGGATGTTCTTGATCCTTGTCGAAGGCGGGGTGCGAGTAGAAAGCACAATCTTGGTGAAGATGCGGTGGAGGCTCCCATTCCTCATATGGATGGTGACGCTCATGGTCCTTGCACCTTGTAACATTGAGGCAAACGGCGCTCAAGTTATTGTCTTCATGGCCTAGGTGATGTGGTGCTTCATCCAATATGGGAGAAGAAGCATGATGTATAGCATCTCCATTGGACGCACCATCTTGGTCGCCGCCTTGGCAATCCCACATTATGTGACCATGGCCCTTGCAAATGGGGCATAAGAGGTCTTCATCTTGAAGGAGAGGGGAAAGTAGGCTCATAGCATCCTTGCCTAGTGGTGTTCGAAGTGGGCGCTCATAGGGGTCCTCATCAAAGATGGGAAGTGAAGTAGCATGTTGAGCAATCCCACTTGATTGTTGTCGATGGTGGCGCTCAATGGTGTCTTCCTCGAAGATGGGGAAAAACAAGCCATAGGGAGCATTCACACTCGCTTGATGTTGAGAAGGGCTCTCATTTGGGTCTTCATCAAAGATGGGCGGTGGAAGCTCATGTGGGTCATCCTCATTGGTTTGGCGATGGCGATCATGATGGAGAGGATGGCGCCGGTGGTCATTGTGGTGGAGTCGAGGGAGGCATTCACTAGAAGCCATGTCGAAGGCACCTTCTTGAGAATGGACTTGGTCTTGGTGGTCATTGTGGTGGTGACACACATTTTGCCTTGGAAGCCTTGAATGTGGGCAAGCACCATCCACGAAGCCATTTAGACCAATGTCATGAGTCGAGCTTGGAGAAGGTGGATGATGAAGAATATCCGGTCGTAGAGGGTGATCTTGAAGAGGGTCACCACGGCCTTGTCGGTGTCGAGGTCGAGGTAGTGGTGATGGCGAGCGATGCTCAAACCAATGTCTTCTTGGAGCTTGTGGTGGAAGATGCGATGAGGTGGATGTACCACTCTCTTCCATATGGCGATGGTGATCATGGCGACGGTCTTGGTGATGAGCGTGGTGATGAGAGCGGGAAGCTTGTCGATGACGAAGCTTGCGGTGTTCCCGCACCTCATGTGTGGGATGACTTCGAAAGTCATTTGGATGCCTTGGCTTCTTGGCCTTCTCGCTAGATGGGGCCTCGATGATGTCCTTCTTGTGGCGCCGTCTTGATGTCGAAGGGGACCATCTTGACGTTGCCAACTTGCCGGATTTCTTGTCGTTGCGCCATCTTGAGGTTGAAGGTCGTTGTCGTGTCTTGGCCTTGGCAATCTCCGAGGAGTTCCTTGGTGGCGAGCATGAACCATCGGAGTTTCTTGACAGTCGAAGCTTGGCGAGGAAGCGCTTGTAGGTGAGCTCGTCCATGTCGGAGTCATTGTCGGTGTAGAACTCCGCCATGCTCGAGGATGCGTTGTCGGTGTAGTAGGGCTCCATCGCGTCATCCAAGCTTGCGGCGTCATTGTTGTAGTAGTGGTTCATGTCGGTGGAGCTCATGGAGTCGAATTCGGCGTGGTGGATGTGGTACTCCTCCATGTCGATGATGGTCGGGGAGGAGTAGTCGGTGTAGAGCTCGACGTCGTGGTCGTAGTAGTGGTGGTGATCCACCATGTCATGCTCGTAGTAGTGGTCATCCACGATGTCGGGCTCGGAGTAGTGGTCGTCCACCACGTCAGGGTCGTAGGAGTGGAGGTCCATGTCTAGCTCGTTGTAGTCGTAGTGGTCCATCATGGACTCATCATGATCATCATGGCCTCCAAATTCTTCGCTCTCGCTATACATGGTTAGTGACAAGCACAAGTGTATATATGGAGTGTGAGGACCTAAGAGCTCAAACCTCACCTTTTAGCAAACGTTGGAAACTAGTGGACCAAGCCAAGATAAACCGATAGCAAAAAGAATGAAGTGACTTGAGTTCGAAAGATCCCAAAAACACGCTCCAAAACACACACGGCTTATGGGTGGATGGCAATGGGTTAGAAATGTGGCGAGAAAACGACAAATCCAAAGAAAAGTTTGTTGTAAAACGTGGAGAAGAATCAAAGAAAAGTTAGCACGAAAACCAAACCTAGTGGAGGAAAATGCTATGGTGGAAACGAAAAACACACACACACAAGTGATAAATGGGGTTAGTGCGGCCAATGGACGAGCGGAGACGAAATGCACCTATCGAAGACTAAGCTCAATGCCACACCAACGCAAGGAGGACGCTAGCTCGAACCGCAAATAACAAGAGGCAACAAGATTCGCAATGTGGCAACCGGTCACTCTCTTCTCTCTTGCAACTCAAAGCTAGGCGTTCCTACAAATGATAGCAATTGGCATCGATCTTTGCTTCTTTTGGCTCTTTTTGCTTCTTGCTCTTTCTCCACTCTTTTTTTTTTTTTGATTTTTCGCTTTTTGATGGATGATGCGGAGATGATTCCCAAATGCCAATGCCTACTCGTAGCTAGTCTCTTACAAGCACAAAACTCGCACTCTCGGTGCCACAATGCAATGCCAAGCGGTGCAAAAGAACTAGTCCAAGTAGGTAAGGTACACAAAGGAAAGGGTTAGTTCAAGCGGAAGCAAGTTATACCTATGCGGTGGATGATCTCGGACTTGCGGCCGGTGGGTGTCGATGTCGTGTGGATCCGATGATGTAGATGCGTAGGCGACGTCGATGGCGACGCGTAGGAACTTGCCTCACTCAAATCGGAGCAACGACGACAAAGAAAAACAAGATACAAAATCTGTCCAAGAATCGAAGAGCAGGATTTTTCTGAAATTTTTGCTCAAATTCGAAATTTCTCCCAAATCAAGAAATTTTTTGGACAAATTCAAGAATTGTGGCTGAATAGGAAGATGGGGAATGGTTTTTGGCAACAAATCTATGAAACAAAACCACGAAAAACTCAACGAATCAAGAGATCGGTCGAAATCCCTTTCGGCTATTTTTGGTCAAATTTTCGAATTTATGGTGGATAGAAGAAAAATTGGTGGTAGGGGAGGGGGTGGGGTGTCGGATTCGTGTCAACCTGGCTCTGATACCAGATGATGAAGATTTCCTTGGCTAGAATGGTGGCTTGAGCGTGGCCTTGTGGAGGTTGGCATGAGATGCTTTGAAGTCAAGCGGAGAGTTTCACCCAATTCGTCATTACCTCCATCAATGATAGATGGGCCATTGACGCCGGCTCTAGAGAGGTTGCATCGTTGGTCCTTATCTTGAGGATAGGCTTGAAGAACTCGTGTCAACACGCGCGATGAGTTCGCGGCCTCATTGCAATAGACGCTTTCGTCACCATTGGTCGGCATGTCCAAGGAATTGAGAGCTAGTTGGTGCAAGGCATAGTATTGGCCTTCACTCATGTATGCATGGTCACCATTTTGGTTGGCAACCAAGATAATCTCATTGGTAGCATTGGGAGCTCTCTTGTCGATGGTCGGAGTTGCCACTTGTGTCATTGGAGACGAAGAAGAAGAATGCCTTAGAGATGATGGCAAGGGATGAGCCTCTTTGACAATGTCACATGCATCAACGTCTTCATCATAGAGTGGTAGAGTGGTCTCCTCATGCATATGGTGATGTTGATCTTGTGTCATGGGAGGAATAGCTTCACACTCTTGATGTTGGTGTTGCACTTGTGGCGATGATGGAAGCTCATGCTCTTGATCATGAAGGTCATTGTACTTCCTCAAAGTTGGTCTTCGATAGGTACATTTCGTCTCCGCTCGTCCATTGGCCGCACTAACCCCATTTATCACTTGTGTGTGTGTGTGTTTTGTTTCCACCATAGCTTTTTCCTCCACTAGGTTTGGTTTTCGTGCTAACTTTTCTTTGATTCTTCTCCACGTTTTACAACATACTTTTCTTTTGATTTGTCGTTTTCTCGCCACATTTCTAACCCATTGCCATCCACCCATAAGCCGTGTGTGTTTTGGAGCGTGTTTTTGGGATCTTTTGAACTCAAGTCACTTCATTCTTTTTGTTGTTGGTTTCTCTTGGCTTGGTCCCCTAGTTTCCAACATTTGCTAAAAGGTGAGGTTTGAGCTCTTAGGTCCTCACACTCTATATATACACTTGCGCTTGTCACTAACCATGTATAGCGAGAGCGAAGACTTTGGAGGCCATGATGATCATGATGAGTCCATGATGGACCACTACGACTACAACGAGCTAGACATGGACCTCCACTCCTATGAGCACGACGTGGTGGACGACCACTACTACGAGCACGACATCGTGGACGACCACTACTCCGAGCATGACATGGTGGATCACCACCACCACTACGACCACGACGTCGAGCTCTACACCGACTACTCCTCCCCAAGCATCATCGACATGGAGGAGTACCACCACCACCACGCCACCTTCGACTCCATGAGCTACATCGACATGAACCACTACTACAACAATGACACCGCAAGCTTGGATGACGAGATGGAGCCCTACTACACCGACAACGCATCCTCGAGCATGGCGGAGTTCTACACCGACAATGACTCCGACATGGACGAGCTCACCTACAAGCGCTTCCTCGCCAAACTTCGGTGGCCAAGACATCACATGTCCGATGGCTCATGCTCACCACCATGGAGCTTCAAGGAGAATGCCAAGGCCAACACAAGACAAGTACCTTCAACCTCAAGATGGCGCAACGACAAGAAATCCGACAAGTTGACCACGTCAAGATCCTCAACATCTAGACGCCGCCACAAGAAGGACATCATCGAGGCCCCATCTAGCGAGAAGGCCAAGAAGCCAAGGCATCCAAATGACTTTCGGAGTCATCCCACACATGAGGTGCGGGAACGCCGCAAGCTTCGTCATCGACAAGCTTCCCGCTCTCATCACCACGCTCATCACCAAGACCGTCGCCATGATCACCATCGCCATATGGAAGAGAGTGGTACACCCACCTCACCGCATCTTCCACCGCAAGTTCCGCGACGACATGGGTTTGAGCATCGCTCGCCATCACCACTACCTCGACCTCGACACCGACAAGGCCGTGGTGACCCTCTTCAAGATCACCCTCTACGACCGGATATTCTTCATCATCCACCTTCTCCACGCTCGACTCATGACATTGGTCTAAATGGATTCATGGATGGTGCTCTCCCACATTCAAGGCTTCCAAGGCAAAATGTGTGTCACCACCACAATGACCACCAAGACCAAGGCCATCATCAAGAAGGTGCTCCCGACATGGCTTCTAGTGAATGCCTCCCTCGACTCCACCACAATGACCACCGGTGCCATCCTCTCCATCATGATCGCCATCGCCAAACCAACGAGGATGACCCAATTGAGCTTCCACCGCCTATATTTGATGAAGAACCAAATGAGAGAACTTCTCAACATCAAGCGAGTGCGAATGCTCCCTATGGCTTTTCTTTCCCCATCTTCGAGGAAGACCCCATTGAGCGCCACCATCAACAACAATCAAGTGGGATTGCTCAACATGCTACTTCACTTCCCATCTTTGATGAGGACCCCTATGAGCGCCCACTTCGACCACCACTAGGCACGGATGCTATGAGCCTACTTTCCCCTCTACTTCAAGATGAAGACCTCTTATGCCCCATTTGCAAGGGCCATGGTCACATAATGTGGGATTGCCAAGGCGGCGACCAAGATGGTGCGTCAAATGGGAATGCCATCCATGATTCTTCTCCTCCCATATTGGATGAAGCACCACATCACCTAGGCCATGAAGACAATAACTTGAGCGCCGTTTGCCTCAATGTTACAAGGTGCAAGTACCATGAGCGTCACCATCCATATGAGGAATGGGAGCCTCCACCGCATCTTCACCAAGATTGTGCTTTCTACTCGCACCCCGCCTTCGACAAGGATCAAGAACATCCTCGCCATGGACACTATGATACCACTACCTCGTCAAGGCAAGAGGCGAGAGATACTTCTCCACCAACACCCAACCACAACTTCCATGAGCGACCAACTTTGAGGAAGTACAATGACCTTCATGATCAAGAGCATGAGCTTCCATCATCGTCACAAGCGCAACACCAACATCAAGAGTGTGAAGCTATTCCTCCCATGACACAAGATCTACATCACCATATGCATGAGGAAACCCCTCTACCACTCTATGATGAAGACGTTGATGCATGTGACATTGTCAAAGAGGCTCATCCCTTGCCATCATCTCTAAGGCATTCTTCTTCTTCGTCTCCAATGACACAAGTGGCAACTCCGACCATCGACAAGAGAGCTTCCAATGCTACCAACGAGATGCTCATGGTTGCCAACCAAAATGGTGACCATGCCTACATGAGTGAAGGCCAATACTATGCCTTGCACCAACTAGCTCTCAATTCCTTGGACATGACCAATGGTGACGAAAGCGTCTATTGCAATGAGGCCGCGAACTCATCGCGAGTGTTGACACGAGTTCTTCAAGCCTATCCTCAAGATAAGGACCAACGATGCAACCTCTCTAGAGTCGGCGTCAATGGCCCATCTATCATTGATGGAGGTAATGACGAATTGGGTGACACTCTCCGCTTGACTTCAACGCATCTCATGCCAACCTCCACAAGGCCACGCTCAAGCCACCATTCTAGCCAAGGAAATCTTCATCATCATCATCATCGAACATTTGAGGATGCTACAAGGCATGGCTTACACTACCACATCACGGAGATGTTGGAGCTTCCTTCGACACAAGCCATGACCCTACCTCCTCCTCCAAGAAAGCCACCCTTTCCACACTTGGAGATCAACCCAAGAGATGAGATGATTGAGTCCTCCTCGCCACATGCTATGACACTACCAACTCCAAGCAACACAACGACTTCGACAAGTGCGCACAACTCAAGTGCCAAGACTATGGAGCCTTCTAGTGTCCCCTCTCAAGCTTCTAGTGAGATGAGTGGTGAGAGAGAGATCCACCATCACGTGAGTGAGAGCCACAAGCCCATAATGAGTGGAAAAAGCATGAGTGTTCGTAGAGGCCTCGCCTTGTTAGCCACCAAAAGTGAGATGAGAGTTGAGAGCAAAACCCCATTTGTGCTTATTGACACTAACGGCTTACCAACTTTCTCTCCATCTTTGTTGTCTATTTTGCAGAGATTTGGTGACCCTATCAAGCATCCTCGACATCATCGCCTTCTCCACATACAAGGCTCTCCACAAAGCATGAACATCGACACCGACTTTAAGAGTTGGAAGGAGCACATTCCGCTCGTCATGATCCACATGGAGATTGACAAGCCCTTCTCCGACAATGCATTCTCCATCCACATTCCTCAAGTCAAGATCTACACGGCGCGTCACAAGAACTTCGACATCAACGCCTTCGACGCCTACCTTCCACATGTCAAGAGGTGCATGGAGTACGACAAGCACGTCAACGACAATGCCTTCTACGCCTACATACCACATGTCAAGATGTGCATGGAGTTCAACAAGCACCTCCACGACAACGACTTCTCCATCTACATCCCCTACGTCAAGATGTACTTGGAGTTCGACAAGCGCGTCAACGACAATGACTACCACGTCTACATCCCCTTCGTCAAGATGCACTTGGAGTTCGACAAGCGCGTCAACGACAATGATCGACACGACTACACTCTACCGCTTCCGCAAGCTCATCCTCATCCACGCATTGAGGATCATGTCAAGATCGTCATCACGTTTGGACCACACCCTCCACGAGCATACCTTGGCATGATCTTCGATAAGAGGCTCAACTTCAACGACTACACCGCTTCGCAAGATCTTCCTCAACCATCCACGGGGGGCCATTTCATGATCTTCATCACCTTTGGACCGCCCCCACTACGAGCCTACCGTCACATGGACTTCGACAAGCGGCTCAACTTCAACGACATCTTCGTCGTCAAGATTCCTTCTCCCGCTCACATATGGATGGAACGAGAGTCGAGGACGACTCTTTTTCAAGGGGGGGGAGATGATGTAGCCCACCGTATTCAACCAAGCACAACATCCACACACCACAAGGTGAACTCACTCCTATCTCCGTACGTTTCCGGTGACTTGGTGAACGGTGCTCTACCTCATGAAATACCCCTCTACATGCATAGGTGGGATCACCACATGGAGACCCAAGATGGTGCCCAAGATGCTCAAGAACACATCCAAGAAGGTGCGCATGAAGCTAGGAAGAACGTGGGTGAAGACGGCGTCAAGATCGGAGTTCCGAGGAGGAAGAACGGAGGGAAAAGGAGGCTCCCGGCCTCACCCTGGCCCCAGGCCGGGCCCCAGGCCGGCCTACCCTGGCCCCAGGCCGGCCTCCTCATCCCACCCTGGCCCCAGGCCGGGACCCAGGCCGGGCACCAGCCCGAGGGGGCCGGCCTCCCACCCTGGCCCCAGGCCGGGCCCCAGGCCGGGCACCAGGCCTCTGCGCCCCACCCTGGCCCCAGGCCGGGTTCCAGGCCGGCCAGGCCGGCTCCCAGGCCGGGGTGGCCCCGGAATGCACGGAAATGGACTGTTTTGGCACCGTTTCGACCCCCGTTTCGACCCCGACTATATAAAGGACTCCGGTGGCTAGATCTAGGGATAGGAATAGTTTTGAGCATTGTTTTCGAGAGTTTCGGGCTTTGCCCTTGTATCCCTCTTTTGAGGTGACTCCTCTTATGAGGCCACTCCTATGTTGATGATGTTCATCTAGGATTGTATCAAGATCTCTCCAAGGAGCTACTCTCTCACATAGTGATTCTAGTAGCGCTTGCCAACCTTCCCCTTTTGGGCTTCTGTTGGATCGGTGGACCGGCCGGTAAGAGAAACGGTTTCAATTAGCGTGTTGTTGACTTGGGTTTGCGATCCCTCGTAGGCTTCACGAGTTATCTTCCCCCTTTTGTGTTTCCGCGCGTTTGCCCTCGATTTCCCCTCGATCCCCTCTCGTGTTCATCGTGTTCATCGCGTTCTTCGTGCGTTCTTCGTTCGTTCTTGTCGATTCGTGAAGATCGGGCCAACTTAGAGGTCAACACCTCTCTCAATTGAGTCATCCTCATTGGTTTGGCGATGGCGGTCATGATGGAGAGGATGGCGCCGGTGGTCATTGTGGTGGAGTCGAGGGAGGCATTCACTAGAAGCCATGTCGAAGGCACCTTCTTGAGAATGGACTTGGGCTTGGTGGTCATTGTGGTGGTGACACACATTTTGCCTTGGAAGCCTTGAATGTGGGCAAGCACCATCCATGAAGCCATTTAGACCAATGTCATGAGTCGAGCTTGGAGAAGGTGTGTGATGAAGAATATCCGGTCGTAGAGGGTGATCTTGAAGAGGGTCACCACGGCCTTGTCGGTGTCGAGGTCGAGGTAGTGGTGATGGCGAGCGATGCTCAAACCAATGTCGTCTCGGAGCTTGTGGTGGAAGATGCGATGAGGTGGATGTACCACTCTCTTCCATATGGCGATGGTGATCATGGCGACGGTCTTGGTGATGAGCGTGGTGATGAGAGCGGGAAGCTTGTCGATGACGAAGCTTGCGGCGTTCCCGCACCTCATGTGTGGGATGACTCCGAAAGTCATTTGGATGCCTTGGCTTCTTGGCCTTCTCGCTAGATGGGGCCTCGATGAAGTCCTTCTTGTGGCGCGGCCTTGATGTCGAAGGGGACCATCTTGACGTTGCCAACTTGCCGGATTTCTTGTCGTTGCGCCATCTTGAGGTTGAAGGGCGTTGTCTTGTCTTGGCCTTGGCATTCTCCTTGTAGTTCCGTGGTGGTGAGCATGAACCATCGGAGTTTCTTGTCAACCGAAGCTTGGCGAGGAAGTTCTTGTAAGTGAGCTCATCCATGTCGGAGTCGAAGTAGCTTGGGGAGTCGTTGTTGGTGTCGTACTCCATCATGGTTGTGGATGCGTTGTCGGTGTAGTAGGGCTCCAACTCATCAACCAAGCTTGCGGTGTCCTCGTTGTAGTCGTGGTTCATGTCGTTGTAGCTCATGGAGTCGGAGTCGTCGTGGATGTTGTGGTGGTGCTCCTCCATGTCGATGATGGTTGGGGAGGAGTAGTCGGTGTAGAGCTCGACGTCGTGGTCGTAGTAGTGGTGGTGATCCACCATGTCATGCTCGTAGTAGTGGTCATCCACGATGTCGGGCTCGGAGTAGTGGTCGTCCACCACGTCGTGCTCATAGGAGTGGAGGTCCATGTCTAGGCCGTTGTAGTCGTAGTGGTCCATCATGGACTCATCATGATCATCATGGCCTCCAAACTCTTCGCTCTCGCTATACATGGTTAGTGACAAGCACAAGTGTATATATGGAGTATGAGGACCTAAGAGCTCAAACCTCACCTTTTAGCAAATGTTGGAAACTAGTGGACCAAGCCAAGAGAAACCAATAACAAAAAGAATGAAGTGACTTGAGTTCGAAAGATCCCAAAAACACGCTCCAAAACACACACGGCTTATGGGTGGATGGCAATGGGTTAGAAATGTGGCGAGAAAACGACAAATCCAAAGAAAAGTTTGTTGTCCAACGTGGAGAAGAGTCAAAGAAAAGTTAGCACGAAAACCAAACCTAGTGGAGGAAAATGCTAAGGTGGAAACGAAAAACACACACACACAAGTGATAAATGGGGTTAGTGCGGCCAATGGACGAGCGGAGACGAAATGTACCTATGGAAGACTAAGCTCAATGCCACACCAACGCAAGGAGGACGCTAGCTCGAACCGCAAATAACAAGAGGCAACAAGATTCGCAATGTGGCAACCGGTCACTCTCTTCTCTCTTGCAACTCAAAGCTAGGCGTTCCTACAAATGATAGCAATTGGCATCGATCTTTTCTTCTTTTGGCTCTTTTTGCTTCTTTCTCTTTCTCCTCTCTTTTTTTTTTGATTTTTCGCTTTTTGATGGATGATGCGGAGATGATTCCCAAATGCCAATGCCTACTCGTAGCTAGACTCTCACAAGCGCAAAACTCGCACTCTCGGTGCCACAATGCGATGCCAAGCGGTGTAAAAGAACTAGTCCGAATAGGTAAGTAACACAATGGGGTGGGGTGGTTCAAGCGGAAGCAAGTTATACCTCTCTTATTGATGATCACGGACTTGCGGCCGTGGGGGAGTCGATGTCGTGGCGATCCGTTGATGTGGAAGCGTAGGTGATGTCGTGGGCGTCGCGTAGCACTTTGTTGCACTCAATTCGGATAAAAAACGACAAAGAAAAACAAGTTTCAAAATCTGTCCAAGAATCGAAGAGCAGGATTTTTCTGAAATTTTTGCTCAAATTCGAAATTTCTCCCAAATCAAGAAAAATTTTGGACAAATTCAAGAATTGTGGCTGAATAGAAAGATGGGTATTGGTTTTTGGCAACAAATCTATGAAACAAAACCACGAGAAACTCAACGAATCAAGAGATCGGTCGAAATCCCTTTCGGCTATTTTTGGTCAAATTTTCGAATTTATGGTGGATAGAAGAAAAATTGGTGGTAGGGGAGGGGGTGGGGTGTCGGATTCGTGTCAACCTGGCTCTGATACCAGATGATGAAGGTGTTGACCTCTAAGTTGGCCCGATCTTCACGAATCGACAAGAACGAACGAAGAACGCACGAAGAACGCGATGAACACGATGAACACGAGAGAGGGAATCAAGGGAAATCGAGGGAAAACGCGTGGAAACACAAAAGGGGAAAGATAACTCGTGAAGCCTACGAGGGATCGCAAACCCAAGTCAACAACACGCTAATTGAAACCGTTTCTCTTACCGGCCGGTCCACCGATCCAACAGAAGCCCAAAAGGGGAAGGTTGGCAAGCACTACTAGAATCACTATGTGAGAGAGTAGCTCCTTGGAGAGATCTTGATACAATCCTAGATGAACATCATCAACATAGGAGTGGCCTCATAAGAGGAGTCACCTCAAAAGAGGGATACAAGGGCAAAGCCCTAAACTCTCGAAAACAATGCTCAAAACTATTCCTATCCCTAGATCTAGCCACCGGAGTCCTTTATATAGTCGGGGTCGAAACGGGGGTCGAAACGGTGCCAAAACGGTCCATTTCCGTGCATTCCGGGGCCACCCCGGCCTGGGAGCCGGCCTGGCCGGCCTGGAACCCGGCCTGGGGCCAGGGTGGGGCGCAGAGGCCTGGTGCCCGGCCTGGGGCCCGGCCTGGGGCCAGGGTGGGAGGCCGGCCCCCTCGGGCTGGTGCCCGGCCTGGGTCCCGGCCTGGGGCCAGGGTGGGATGAGGAGGCCGGCCTGGGGCCAGGGTAGGCCGGCCTGGGACCCGGCCTGGGGCCCGGCCTGGGGCCAGGGTGAGGCCGGGAGCCTCCTTTTCCCTCCGTTCTTCCTCCTCGGAACTCCGATCTTGACGCCGTCTTCACCCACGTTCTTCCTAGCTTCATGCGCACCTTCTTGGATGTGTTCTTGAGCATCTTGGGCACCATCTTGGGTCTCCATGTGGTGATCCCACCTATGCATGTAGAGGGGTATTTCATGAGGTAGAGCACCGTTCACCAAGTCACCGGAAACGTACGGAGATAGGAGCGAGTTCACCTTGTGGTGTGTCGATGTTGTGCTTGGTTGAATACGGTGGGCTACATCATCTATCCTTTATTTTTTTTAGTTTTGTTGTAAATTAAGAATGTGTCGGTATGTAATGACTTAAACCAATCTATGTTTGTTAGTTGGTTATACCAACTAGGGCAGTGTGGATTTTATATGTGTTTTTCATGGATTAAAACTTAAGTTAACTTATTTGGAAAGTATTGTAGTGTAATATTCGCGTAACTAATTCTCATCACAAACAACCGACCTTTCTATGACAAGTTATTGAGAGTGGATGTGTAGTTTCTTGTATCCAGGAAACATAGAAGGATAACATTGACAGAAGGAATGTCAAAGTGTGTTTTTAGATAAAAAAGTGGATCGAGGTTCATGGGTTCACTTGACCTCTCTCTTATAAACATGGCGACATAAAATAAGCACTTATACACAAGATAAATGATATACAAATTCTATTGCAGTGATCAATTCACATTCATATGTGCGTCACATCCTAATGGAGTGATGATGAAACATATATCTCTAACACTCCACCTAGCAAGTGGGTTGTCCATGCACAAAATTAAGGGGCTATACAGTTGTGTGAACGATATAGTATTGCATAAGTGGTTACATGATGTTGGATGATCTCACGCACTAGATCGAACAAATGATGCTGCCTTTGTCGTTAGTAGAAGGATATATAGCACATCGCATCCAGGTATCCTTAGTGAGGTCAAAATACAAAGCTAAAACCATGGTAGCTTTCAAATTTTCTGTCGCTATCTAGTTTCTTACTACGAGCTACTCCATCTAACACGCATGTTCTCCCTCTCGCAGCGAGCACAATGGTTTTATCAGAAAAAGTATATATAAGAACGGGATAATAATATGCATCTGCAAATACATCAAACACATACTGCAACTGCATCTCATAACCATTCTCATATAAATGGAGGCATAGCATATATGACTATAATCATGTGGGGGAAGGTCTTATGGTTCTGGACATGTTAGTACATATATATATATATATATATATATATATATATATATATATATATATATATATCAATATACTTCCAAAAAAACATAGTACAGAGGTAGAATACTTCCTTCTCATCTTGACGGCGGTGGTGAAGATGTTGGAGGTAGAACCAGGGGTGATGCCAGCAGTTGTTTCCCTCCAATCTTCATTAGTAGCAGAGTTTCGCGCTCTATACTGTGGCAACACCTTGTTTTGGAAGTCACCAAGGGGGTCATATATGTAGTCGGTTTAGGTAAATACGGAATGCTGGTTTAAAGAATCAAGGCAACTATACGACTAAAGGGGTGATATCTCCCGTTGATGCGACTAGAGGTGCTTGACACGCCGATGGTGGGTCACATCGCCAGGGGATGCCTCTAGTGAGTTTCTTGATCTCACATGCAGATGGGATCTTGTCGCAATGGTTCGGAGGCGGTGTCCTTACCCAGTTGGCCGTCCAAATCATGTGTCCTGCACCTTTTAGATCTCCAAGTTTTCATTTTAAGAAAACATTTACGTGGAAAACATCCACGAACGTCATGAGTGTCTAAAATACAGATATGTTTGATTTTCTTTATCTCCAAGTCTTCATTTTTCAAAATATTTATGTGGGAAAAATCCCGACGCGTATGAATTCCAGAAGGTTCATCTATGTACAAAATACTAGAAAACATGGATGTCCTACTTCCTAGAGTTACAAAAACTAGATAAAGGAATTTGCGGTAAATCCATACAACATTAAAAATAATGGTAGTAACTCATGATATGATGCAAAAATATGAAATACCAATGTAATAAACTATAAATTCAGAGATAATTTCCAACGTATCAACATCCTAGACCGCCATAGCCTCGAAACTCTGTTGTCCAAGAAGAGGGCGTTATATATAGTGATGAAAACGGAGCGGATACAGTGATACAAACGGAACTGAGTGATGCCACATTTTTTTCACATTTTTGTGCGGAATCAGAAACGAATACAGAAACCCCGGAAGCAAATACGAAAATAGATATTGTCGGAACCAGATAGAGAACGAATACGACACAAACACGAAACTTAAAACGGATGTTTGCCGGAACCAACATGCCCCTTGAACCATGTAGGAAACCTCAATAAAGTTGATAAAAGTGTCAATTTTCTAAGATGAAATCAAATATAAGGATATATCATGATTATATAACATAGTGTGCATAGCTTATCAACTTTGGAACATCAAAATTCCTACTAATGGCCGCAGCGCTACTGTAGCGGTGAACTGACGAACTAGGAACATGTTGAGTGGGAGATGACATGTGAGTACGTAGGTCCTAAGGATGGTCACTTTACGAATTTTTTAGAAAGGTTGTTTCATATCTTGGGTTGGGTCTAACTATCCGACTAAAAAATTTGTGCATGCAAGGTTGCGCTAGCACAATGCAGTAAAAAACGGAAAGTTCCATATTGGCGGAAATGGAATTTCCGTTTCCGTGGTCGTTTCGCTAGAATACACTGTTCCGTTTCCGTTTTTGTTTCGGTTCCGCAAAATTCCGTTTTCGTTTCCGTATTTTCACGGAAATATCGAAAAGTCTCTGTACCGTTTTCATCCCTAGTCATATACTGTCTTCGACTTGACACACGGATCTGAAAGCCATCACCATATAGCAAATTTGGAAACCGCCTCGTCCACACAACCACGTTGTTTGCCACCATTAGAGAGGCATGGCCTAAATACGAATTCTAAAAACTCAGGCATCGCAAAATGATTAGGCCATCTTACATAATAGAGCCGCCCATAGCATGCATCTGTTGTACTCATGGACGACGACTTTGAGTTTGGTGAGCTCCGGGTGAAAACCCTGCACCGAAATCGTTTTATGCTGACGATGGCAGCGCTCTTGGAAGTTGTTTCTCTCCTTGGAGGCATTATCCATACGGTTGGCATTGTCTTGTTTTTTGTCATCGGCTAGGTGATGCGTGACCCTAGGATTGCCATGGATGACGGAGTGGCCACTCCGAGTTTTCGCCTCCTTTGGTGTTGCGTCGAGGTGTTTGGGTGTAGGCTTTGGTCGCTCGGGCGGTTTGATCATTGACTCGTATATATGGTGTGCAGCCTCGGGGCCGTCATGTGGCGTCGTGTTGCATCGAGTGTCAGCCAATTTTCCTTATAAACAGGCCAACTCTCTTTTATATCAATGAAATGGCAATCCCATGGCTTGTTTCAAGAAAAATATTCCTGAAGGCACCTAAGAGTATCTTATGCAATTTGTGGAAGTGAAGATCTAGCATATTTGTTCTATGATAGACCAAGCATTTCAATGACTATCATCAGATCCTCTAACAGATCATATATATATTTTATATATGTACAATGACCTTATTTAATTATTACTTTGGACATGAGTAGCGCTTTCATGTGATTCTACCTTCACCTTGTTCAGGGAATCCTTTACGCGATTTTCTGATTTGGATGATTCATTCAGTATTATTCTTATAAGTTCAAACACCGCTCGAGTTGTGCTTCGGAAAAATTATGTTCAATTCTCAAGTAGGCCCTAGCTAGTACTAATTATTATGTGGGAGACGATTCCAACTGCATTTTACAACCAATTTCGTTGTCACTACACACACAAAAGATATGATCTGAAGAGCTGGTTATACATTCTATCGCAGGAGCCAAGAATACCCCCGGAGAAGGCGAGAAGCCAAACAATTAACGAAGAATCATAAAATTCCTTGGCTCTGAAGATTGCTCTACAGAGTGCTAGCGTTTTCTCTCATCCTGATTTCTTCTCTTTTCCTTTCGAGGTGACAGCTATCAGGGCAGATACCCTAGAATCTACATACTTCTCTGCGCGTGCTGTAGTCTCTGTACATGCGTCATGCAGCAAAAAATGAAGAAATTGAAGGAAAAAATATTTTATAAATATCATACTTTCTGCAGATGCCCGCACCATCATACAGGTAACAACTGTGCGTTCTGCAGCATCTCTTCCTCTCAACTTATGGTGGAAGGTTGAGAATCTTGAAGAGAAAAAGGCAGGATTGCACCGTCATCGGATCTTGGCATCACGGCGCCTCATATTTGATAACGCTAGGTCGACGATGATGGAAGCAGGCAAGGTGGACATGATTATGTGCCTGCAGATAAGTGATGAGAGGAGCCATGTGGATGCTATTCTGAAATTGAGGCGACTCGGCACTGGTTCCTCGGAAACCAGCTCGATGAGCTAGTAGGAATCGGTCCCTGAAAAGTATTGGCCGTACCATGGCGCTTCCCCGTCGTTGCCGATACCGTTGCTGTCGTCCCTGACGCATTTTGTGCAGAATTGTGCTAGTAGTACTTCGCGGTAGTCACCAGTAGTATAGATAGGGTATCCTCTAGCAGATCCCGGAAAAACTTGTCGCCCGCTATTTTCCCGGCTGATATATATGGGACGGCGGCCTCTTTTTTTTTTTTGCCCGAACTGATCCCGCATATCGGACTGGCCCGGGAAATTTTTTACGGATCCGCCATTTCCCACCCCTCCTCTGCTATATCTGGTGGGTCAGGACAGAGTTAGGTTATCCGTCCCCGAAACCCTCCGCTGCAATTCGTCCCCTTCCTGATTGCGCACTCGAGATTCGGCGAGCGATTCCGCACCCACTATGCACGGATCGGCCGTGCACTGTGCCTCGGGAGGCCGCGACGGAGGTCGGGATGGTGGCCACGAGAAGGCCTCCCGTTGTCTCCCGCCAAAGAGGAGGCGCGCCGCCGCCGCTCGGCCGCCTCCAGCAAAAGAGGAAAGCTCAAGAGCAAGCTGTTCACGGGACTCATCCCCGACAAGAACCACCCGTGGTACGTGCCGCTAACTGCTCCGGTGGCGTGGACGGACGACGCAGAGGCTAGGAGTTCCGCAGCCGCGCCTATCGTCGTCGAGAACGACCCGCTGTCGGCGGAGGTCACCGTCACCGACGGTGGCGGCGAAAGCGGCAAGTGCGTCCGGTTCACCACCACGCAGTACGTGCTATTTTTGGACGGAGGGAGTATCTAATATTGAGTTAAACTATTATTTTTGTCAAATATCCTATCGATTGTAAAAATTATGAATAACTTATGTACTGGTTGATCTACCAGTTGGGTACCCAATGGGTATGGGTACCGGTCGGGTATGAGTATGGGTAAAGTTTTATAACCATGGATACGGGTATGGGTACACTTTTGTACCCATTAACTACATGGGTATGGGTATGATATTGCTCTACCCTCCTCATATCCTACCCATTGCCATTCTTACATGCCCGTGCATCAGACCACCCATTGTGATACCAATATGATAAGGGGTGGCCCAATCTTCTCAGTGAACTCACACGATAACAAGGATCTGATAACTTGTGTCTCTCCACGAACTCTCCAGCTAATTCCTGATGCCAATTGCAGCAGCAATCAATTCCCTTGGATATTCACAAATCCACACACTTGCACGAGTAGCCACCACTACTAGTGGTCCTGTATCAACTAATTCTCAGTGGAACAGCAGATAGCACGCAAAACTTGCAATTGTATTACTTCTAGATGAATGCTTCAAGCAATTCAACAAGAGGTTCTAGGGTTTATGATATAACGTAGTCTAACCTTTACCACACGCAGGTGAAAGATATATAAGAGGGGTGGTGCGGCCACAAGGGCACTTGCGCAAGCACCAGCCTAACCTAACACGACTTGGACTCATGACTTAATGTTTGGACTCGAACTCAAAGTAGGACTCGGCTAAGGGGGTACAAACCGACCCAAACAAAGGGGTGCGGCCACTTGGCCACGCATGGCCTTATTCCAACCATATGGGAGGTCCTAGGACATGTCCTTGGTGCCCCCATAAGGTGTAATGTGCAGCACATATAATTATGGACCGGTGCACCCTAGGACATGTCCTTAATGCTTCCAACTCCAACCAAATCAGCTCCTGGTTTCTCCATCTTGCTTGTGCTGCCATGATCAACTCTCTCCTTGTGTTCTCCCATGCATTGTTCCATGGTTCCATGCTCCTCTCCTCCAATAATGCTTGTGTTATCAATAACCTGAATCATACGTAAATGCAAGGATTTAGGTAGTATAAAATTCTCATAACAACAAACATCATAATGTAATAGGAGTGAGTTCACCTGTTGTTCTATTAGTTTGGTTCTTGATCTAGTCATTGGTCCAATCCTCACTTCATCATGTTTCTCTTGAACAACAACGTCATCATCAATGGGAGAAATAGTAGATGTACTAGGGATGTCCTCATCACGTTGTCACCAAGCCAAGCCTCCAGGACGCAGTCTTAGAGCTGCATTTGCCGAAGCGCCACCAACATAAGGATTCCCCATCATCCCCTCCTCACCACACTCATGGCCAAGCAGAGAAGTCCCCACCACTGCCACACTGCTCACCAGAGATCCATCTGCGCACCCTACCTTCTAGGGCCGGTGCCCCGACATTCAAGATCTAATGCCCACATAGCGAAAAATGGCACAAACAAACCTAGTGTACCATACAAGGAGGTAGGCGTCAGATCCAAACCCGCCTGGCTTAGAGCCAACTAGCGCGTGGACGACAGAGGAGCGATTAGCAGCACACACACACACTAGAACTCTGATAGATCAAGGTCCGTCTAGCCAGATCTGGCCTCTCGGGCTCACCGCAGTTCACAACGGCAACACCCAGCCACATGTCGCGTCCAAGAGGACGTACGCGATGACGGAGCCGCCAGTGTTGGACGAGGAAATTTACATGGAGCAACCAGATGGTTTTATAGGACCAGGTTAGGAAGGCAAGGTGTGTAGGTTATTGATGTTGTTGTATGGCCTTAAGTAAGCTTCAAAGCAATGACATAAAAAAGTTTGAGAGGACTTGGACTACTGAAGGCTTTATTGTAAACGAAACTAACAAATATGTGTACTATCGCCAATGGTGGGAGTGAGTGAGTTATTCTATGTTTGCATTGAAGGGAATATGCCCGAGAGGCAATAATAAATTGGTTATTATCTTATTCTTTGTTTATGATGAATGTTTATTTCTCATGCTAAAATTGTATTAACCGGAAACGTTGATACATGTGTGTTTAATAAACAAACAATAGTTCCTAGTAAAGCCTCTCTTTTAACTAGCTCGTTGATTAATAGATGATCAAGGTTTCCTGATCATGAACATTGGATGTTATTACTAACGGGGTCATGTCATTAGAAGAATGATGTGATGAACACATACCCAATATCAAGATAACAATACGATCAAGTCATTTAGTTTATATTGTTATATCTTGCATATGAAGTAACTTATTCCTTAGACCATGAGATCATGTCAATCACTGATACCAGAAGGGTGTTTTGATGTCATCAAACGTCACACCGTAACAGGGTGACTATAAAGGTGCCGTTAGGTATTCGGAAAGTATTAGTTGAGGCTCATGGATCAAGAGTGGGATTTGTCCATCCAAAATGACGGAGAGATATACTCTGGGCCCTCTCGGTGATATCACATCGAAACCGCTTGCAAGCACGTGATATGATCACAAGGATGTTATATCACGGGAACGAGAAAAGTGTACTTGTCGGTAACGAGATTGAAAAAGGTATAGTTGATACCAATGATCGAATCTCGGACAAGTAAAATATCGCGAGACAAAGGGAATAGTTCACGACGTTGTTGGTTCACACGATCAGAAGAGTCATCATTGAATAAATAGGAGTCATCACGGATTTCCAGATCCCGCTGTTGATTATTGATCGGAGAAGAGTCTCGATCATGTCTATCTTATTCGCGAATCGTAGGGTGACACACTTAAGGTTCGATGACGCGTTTGAGAGGATACGGAATATCGAAGAATATTTTGGGCAGCACCGAAATTGTTTCGGGAAAAACTGAAATAGTTCAAGGGGTTTTTCGTCGAATGGTTGTTAATAGAATTAACAAATGATTCGAGGTGCTATATGCAAATGTTTGTTAATGGAATTAACAAATGCTGAAATAAAGAAATAAAAATGTTTTATTTATTTATTAAAAGAAAACCTTTGGATTTTCCAAGTGGGAAATAATGGGAAAATGAGTGGAGGTGAGTGGAGTGTCCACTCACATGATGAGGGAAGAGGCGGGGGCACACCCATGGGCTGGCCGCACCCCCCTTGGGCTGCCTCCCCCCTCTCCTATAAAAGGAGGGTGAGAGTTGCTCCATTTCATGGTCTCCGGCTTGGCGAAGCCCTGACCGTGGGATTCTTCACCACCACCACGCCGTCGTGCTGCTGGAGTTCCGAGGGATCCCCTACTTCCGCGCCCCGTTGGATCGAGGGAACGGAGGTCGTCATCAACCGTACGTGTGACCGATCACGGAGGCACCGCCGGATGCGGTGCACTTCTTTCTCTATCGGGATCGGTGTGAGTACAACTACACCAACAACGAGATTTGATCTCGTAACGCTTTGTGTCTTCGAGGGTATGTGTTCTCCTTAACCCTCTCCCTGCCCATTGCACTTCGTCTCATAGATTAGATCTTGGCCATTTGGGTTTATCGCGCGTAGGAAATTTTTTGTTTTCTATGCAACGTACCCTTCAGTGGTATCAGAGCCGGATCTATGCGTAGATGTTTTGTACGGGTAGAACACATAGGTGTATGTGGGCGTTGATGATCATGTTATTACCTCCTTGATTATTTTATGATCTTAGTGGCATAGTGGGATGAAGCGGCCCGGACTAACCTTACATGTCCACGTACATGAGACTTGTTCCACAACTGACATGCAACTTGTATTGCATAAGTGGCTTGCGGGTGTCTGTTTCTCCTACTATAGTTAAGATCTAATCTACGAAGGGTTGTTAAAAATGTGTTTATCAACGTTGTGGTTGATGTTCGTAGGTATGAACGGTTCTATCCTCGAAAGCCCTAAGCCACGTAAAATATGCAAAAATAAATTAGAGACGTCTAACTAGTTTTTGCTGGGCATGAGATGTGATATGGTCAATGTTACAAATTTGATTATGAGATGATCTATTTGGTAAATTATTGATATACCGGAAGGTATCCATATGATTGTCTTATTATTGGTGGACAATCAAGATTGGGATGCCATGGTACTTGGTACCAAGCCGGTGGAATGATGGAGATCATACCATGATGCACATGATGGAGATCAAGTGCAAGGAGGATCATATCATATCACGTTATCCTTACATGTGATGTCTGTGATGTTAATCCTTTTATGCATCTTGTTTTTCTTAGATAGCGATGGTAGCATTATAAGATGATCCCTCTCAATTAATATCAAGATAATAATGTGTTCTTCCTTAAGTATGCACCGTTAAGAAAGTTCGTCGTTTCGAGACACCACGTGATGATACGTTCGCATACAACGGGTGTTTTCAAGCCTAGCATGTACAGACATGGCCTTGAAACACACGCAATACTACGGTTTTACTTGGCGAGCCTAGCATATACACACATGGCCTCGGAACACGTAACCGAAAGGTAAAGCATGAGTCATATGGATGATATGATGAACATGTCGATGTTCGCCTTTGAAGCTACATCATCTCACGTGATGATCGGTTTTGGTGTAGTGAATTTGGTTCGTGTAATGACTAAAGACGATTAAGAGGGATGCTGTTTTTGAGTGGAAGTTCATGGTTTAATTTTGAATGAACTCGAACTTATTTATCATGAACAACCAATCAAAGTGTATTTGCACAAATTTTAGTATTCATTGGCATCCACATAACTACCTTACACTTAGATTGTTGATTGAGATATAACTGTTATGATCTGGTAAAGATCATTTAAGATTGGTACCGTATTAGTGAAATTTAAAATTGAATCTTATTGTAGATTTTCGGTATTTCCTACCTAGCTCCATGTGATTAATGATTGATTAATCTGGAGAGAAACCAATTCCTAATTAGAATCCAGAGTCATGGTTGCTTCCATATTACTTTATCTTCAAAAGAATGTTTTGTTGATCAAGGTGATTTAGAAACTGAAAAGAGTTGTTTTTAGAAACAATCAAGTGAAAGATATATTGATATCTGGAAACTTATTTGTAGCAACTGGACTGAGTATAATTTAGCGTGACAATGTATGGTTATATTATTTGAATATATGCAATGTTTGAAGACGTTAGGCGTTTGAATATTCCAAGAAATTGGATGCTGAAAATTATCCTCTAAATTCCTTCCTTCGAGCTATAGTAGCTTAATCATAAAATTGTTATGATGGGATGGATTAAAAGTATGGGTAAACTAGTTTAACTTACTTGGAGATTGCTAAGAGTGGAATCTAGAAGAATACTATTAATATGGTGATATTAGTAGAATAATCAAACTCAAAGTATGACTCAATGGGTGATAGTATATGACTAACACGCCAAGGAAAATGAGCTAGTGCGACTAGCATTGTTTGATGTTGAATGATTCTTCTATAAAAGAGAGGGAATATTGAAAATAGAATTATAAAAATATATATGGCAGAAAAAGAAGATAACTGGAAAAGTCCAGCTCAGGAGTATATGCTTGATATACAAGTTATAGATGTATTACTAGTTAACAAAATATTTTTTGGGTATTTTGATACCACATTGGTTGGTATGAGTTGTCATACAAAGCAACGCAATGCAAGAAATACAAGGGCCTAAGAGGAACTAGTAATAGATGTGGAATCGATTATGACAAGAACATAAATAAAGTGTTATTGTGTTTACTGTCGTATCGAACCAATCATTCAAGATTTATTTTAAGAACTTAATAAGTTGTTATTTTGTTCTGGTCTTTTGTGAGAACAAATGAGATTGTTCAAACTATGACCATATTCCATAATTGATGGATATGTTAATATAAATCATGTTGGTAAAGTAAACATCTATAAGACTGAATGCTAAATGTTGCAATACGTAAAAGAGTTTCACTTAAATGTGACACCACCAATTTTTAGTTCATATAGGAAAGGAAAACATGAAGGAACTCCATAATGATGGACTTCCGGAGTCATTTGTTTTGAATAAATTGACGCTTGTGAGACCTCTTCCAAAAGATGACTAGAATCCCGTTCTTAGGCCAAAGTAGAATGGACGACTAATTTAGTGGAAATTATACATATTGATGTATATAGTCCATTATGTGTAGTCATATATGGTGGATTAATTTTCCCTTCATAAAATTATGTCGATGATTTGAGTAGATATGTGAGTATTTCTATTTAAAGAGAACGGAGTTTGACTTTTGAATTGGTTCAAATAGTTGTTAATATGAAGTAAAAATCAATGTAACACGATAATCAAGTATTTATGATTGGATCATAAAGGATAAAGTTTGAGTTACAAGTTTAGCAAAACATCTGAGAAGTTGCAGAATTGTTCTACAACTTATACTTCTCGAATACCCCACATTAGTTTGGAGTATTCAAAAGACAAAATCAAACCTTGTTGGACATGGTAAGATTAATAAAATTTCCATTATAATTTTGTAGTTTATACATTAGTGACAACTGATTTCCACTGAAAAGAGCACCATCATAATCCGTTGAAATTGACAACATATAAGATATGGTTTGGGTAGTGACCCGAATTGTCATTTTCTTAAGTTTTGGTATGCATAGCATGTGTAAAATGTTTACAACCAAAATAGGATAAATATATGTTTATAAGGTTATCCCAAATAAAACATTGGGTATTTCTCCTATCACCAAACCAAAAGACAAATGTTGTTTGTCAGAAAGGGCTGATTTCTCGAGAAAGTAGTTCTTGCAAAATAAGTGAGTGGGAGCACAATACAACTCAACGAGATTAGAGAATTTTCGTTATCATGTCAAGAGTAGCGCAGCACTGGAAGTTGTTCCGGGGATTGCTAATTTGACAAAGTAGAAGACACTACATGTGTTATAGATACTTCGGATGAGTTTGCGTACTGAACCAAAAAAAAGTCCTAAAACTTTGTACTTAGACCAACTTGTGGTTTAAGAGTAAAGTGTTGTTTTGACAACAAAAGGACCTGGACGTTATAAAGAAAGCAAATGATAGGACCTAACTTCGTAAAATTGACTATGAGTCATTATATCCGCCATAGTATCCTTGTATGAATATCAAGTATGTGACATGGTAGTCCTTTCGATAGGCTTGATGCCTAACGATAGCAAAAGGGTCTATATAGCGACAAAGACATGGATTTTTACATCCATTGAAAGTTGTACTTATCGAAAAGTTGTTTTCGATGAAGTTCAAAGAGTTGACTACTACAAGATTTTGATCTTCCGTAGTGATGCTTAGTCTTTGCGGATAGTTCTAGCAAAGTTACATATTATGATATGGATGTTGAATAACCAACCAACTCTCCTCTAGAGAAAGTTTGATCAAGGATGTGTACTTGACACAGTCTGAGAGTTTTGTAAAATTCAAAAGGTTGCTAGAAAGGTATGCACACTTCAATGGTTGAAGTGAGCATCACGAAGTTGAAATCTTTACCTTAATGAAGTTATCAAAAGAGTTTGATTCCATCATGAATGATAAAGATGCTTGTAGAGTTACAAGAAATTAAGTGGGAGCGGTATGATATATTCCAATACTTTATGTAGATGACATATGGTTGATTGGAAAATATGTATTTTAAATTAACACGATTAAGATTTTCATATTGATGAAAGGCTTAGAATATATTGTGCATCGATATCTATAAAAGATGGATTAAACCGCCTGATATGATTGAAGCCAAATTACATAGATGAAATATTGAAGTAAGTCAATATCGAAATGACAAGAAGGAGTTCTCTTGTCACATGGAAAATAATTGAGCAAGATTCAAGTGTTTTGACACATGATGAGCATCATTGACATTGAGATTTCTAAGTCATGTTTCCATGCTATGTACACAACCAGATGAGTCCTATGCTAAAAAAATATTATAGCAGGATAATTCATATGATGATTTGACAACAGTGGGAGAGATCCTTGTGTCATTTTAAAAATGCTAAGGATATGTTTTCCTATGTAGTAATGAGAAAATATTAGTTGTAATTTGTTACACTAATAGTCTTGTCATTTATTCAAGTAATTTTACCTCAATTAAAATATGTGATGAAGGTAGCACAATAGGCTGGAAGAAAGTTCCATGCTGGATTTGAAAGAGTTTCAAAATTAAAATATTGTGGCAGATACTACAACAAAGGCTAAATTATATCGTTGTGTTGACAACTGATAATAAGCGTATTTTGTGTCAAGGAGTTCTTTATTGAACTTGGTGAATTTCCAAGAATGCTGAAACTATGAAGCTACATTTTCACAATGTTAGTAACATTAGTTTAAGCTGAGGAATCAAGGTATCACCGGAACTTGCTGAATTTCCAAGAATGCTAACACTATGAAGCTACATTTTCACAATGTTAGTGACATTGGTTTGAGCTGAGGAATTGAGGTTTAACTGATTGGCCATATATATACAAAGCCATCTCATTAGTTCCTATGACTGTTTTCCACTTGTTATTGGGAAGACCATGGCAATTCGACAGGAGCGTGAAGCATGAAGGGGAGAGCTAATACATATGAGTTGAATCATCATGGGAGAACTATTGTCTTGAGGCCTATGACACCACAACAAATTGTAAATGAGTCTCGTTCCAAAATAGAAGTGAATATTGAAAAAGAGAGTGAGAGGGATGAGGGAAAACAAAATTCACAAGTTGTGGGTAGTAGTAGTCAAAACAATTCAAGTGGTAAAATTGAAAATAAGAGAGAGAACCTATTATGCATGTTAGCCACTAAGGAGGATTTGAGGGAATTTAGAGAGGATCCTACACTAGTCCCTATTGTGCTTATTCACAAGGGAGAGATCTTGGTTTCTAATGACATGACCCCTATTTCTCTTGGTGTTTCTCATGTTTTGCAGGAGTTTGATGATGTTTTTCCAGGAGAAATTCCCTCAGGGCTGCCACCATTGAGAGGGACTGAGCACCAAATTGATTTAATTCCTGGATCATCTTTGCCAAACCGAGCCCCTTATAGAACAAATCCCAAGAAACAAAGGAGATACAGAAACAAGTGCAAGAGCTACTAGACAAAGGGTATATTCGAATCAATCTTTCTCCTTGTGTTGTTCCTGTTATTTTACTCCCGAAGAAAGATGGTACTTGGCGCATGTGTGTAGATTGTAGAGCAATTAACAACATCACTATTCGTTATCGTCATCCTATCCCACGTTTGGAAGACATATTAGATGAATTAAGTGGTGCTGTTGTTTTCTCTAAAATCTATTTGCGTAGTGGTTTCCATCAAATTAGGATGAAAGAGGGGCATGAGTGGAAAACAACATTTAAAACAAAATTTGGTTTATATGAATGGTTAGTGATGCCTTTTGGTTTAACTAATGCACCTAGTACTTTCATGAGACTAATGAACCATGTTTTGAGAGAATTTATTGGTAGATTTGTGGTAGTTTATTTTTATGATACTCTCATATATAGCCATAATAAACATGACCATATTGATCATATTAGACAAGTCTTGCATGTGCTAAGAGAAAATAAATTGTATGGTAATCTTGAGAAGTGCAATTTTTGCAAAGATAAGGTCATATTTCTGGGTTATGTGATGTCTAAGCATGGAATTGAAGTAGATACATCAAAAATAGATGCAATCCGAAACTGGCCTACCCCTACTAATGTGAGTCAAGTAAGAAGTTTCAATGGGCTAGCTAGGTTTTATAGAAGATTTGTGAAGGATTTTAGCACTATTGCAGCACCATTGAATGATTTGACTAAAAAGGGAGTAGATTTCGAGTGGGGTGTAGCTCAAGATATTGCTTTTGATACACTGAAAAATAAATTGAAGGTGTGTTAATGCCAGAGAAGAAACCTATTGCTTACTTTTCTGAAAAATTGCATGGTGCTGAATTGAATTATTCTGTCTATGATAAATAATTATATGCCCTTGTGAGAGTTTTAGAAGTGTGGAAACATTATTTATGGCCTAAAGAATTTATTATAATTTATGATCATGAAGCTTTAAAATTCTTAAAGAGCCAATCTAATTTTAATAAGAGACATGCTAAATCGGTTGAATTCATAGAATCTTTTCCATACATAATTAAACATAAGAAGGGATTGGATAATGTAGTTGTTGATGCTTTATCAAGGAAAAATATGCTACTCTCCAAATTAGAGGTGAAGGTTTCGGGTTTGGAGGGAATTAGAGAGTTATATGATGAGAATAGTGAATTTTCCATGCCATTTGCTAAATGTACTAATGTTAAGGCGTGGGATAAATTTCACATACATGATGGGTTCCTATTTCGAGCTAACAAATTGTGTATACCTGAGTGTTCTTTGCGTTTGTTCTTACTGCACGAATCTCATAGTGGAGAATTAATGGGACACTTTGGACGTGAGAAAACATTGCTTATGCTAGTAGATAATTTTTATTGGTCACATATGAGGCGTGATGTGTATAGGTTTGTGCAACGTTTAAATCACTTGCAACAAAGTTAAATCAAAATTGAAGCCTCATGGTTTATATACTCCTCTTCCTGCACCTACTACACCTTGGGAAGATATTTGTATGGATTTTGTGTTAGGATTGCCAAGGCCAAAAAGAGGACATGATTCTATATTTGTGGTATTGGACATGTTTTCTAAGATGTCACATTTTATTGCATGCCACAAGAGCGACGATGCGTCGCATAATGCTAATTTGTTTTTCAGGGACATAGTATATAAGATTACATGGAGTACCAAGGACTATTGTTTCTGATCGTGATGTGAAGTTTATGAGCTATTTCTGGAAGACACTATGGGGGAAAATGGGAACAAAGCTGCTGTTTTCAACTACTTGTCACCCTCAAACTGATGGACAAACAGAGGTGGTTAATCACACATTATCTATATTGCTGCGAGCCATGATCAAGAAAAGTCTGCGAGAGTGGGAAGAGTGCTTTCCTCATGTCGAGTTTGCCTACAATAGGGCAGTGCACTCCACTACTCAGTTATGCCCGTTTGAGGTGGTGTATGGTTTCAAACCAATAACACCACTTGATTTGCTGCCACTTCCTACACAAGAGAGAGTTAACATGGAGGCATCAAAGAGAGCTGATTTTGTGAGAATAATACATGAGAAAACAAAAGAAGCAATTGAGAAGAAAGGACAACATGTGGCTGAAAGAGTGAACAAGAAGAGGAAGGAGGTGATATTTTGGCCAGGTGATATGGTGTGGGTTCATTTTCGTAAGGACATATTTCCCACATTGCGCAAATCAAAGTTGATGCCTAGAGGTGCTGGTCCATATAGAGCGATTTCGAGAATCAATGACAATGCATACAAGATAGACCTCCCAATTGATGAGTTTGGTGTTAGTAATTCTTTTAATGTGGTTGATTTGACACCATACTATAGAGATGATCTTGCTGCGTCGAGGTCGATGCCTTTTGAAGGGGAGGAGGATGATGAGGACATCCCTAACTCTTCACCTATTATTACACATGATAAGGTGGTTGTCCAAGAGAATGAAGTGAGGCTTGGTCCCATGACAAGGTCAGGGACCAAACTATTAGAACAACAGGTGAATTCACTCCTACTTGAGTATAATGTTTATAATTGTGAGAACTTTATACTACCTAAAACTATGCATCTATGTATGATCAGATTTATTGATAACACAAACATACTTGGAGGAGAATATCAAGAGGAGCTGGAAAACATTGAAGAGAAACTGGAAAACAAGATCACTATGGCGAAAACAAGCATGGAAAATGGTGAAAACAACAATACAAGTGTGGAAAACAACTACTAGCTTGTTATTCCACACTAGGAGATTGGGAAAACAAGAGGAGGGCGCCCACAAAGGATATCAATGCGCCACATAGAGTCCTATTATTACTAGATATTGTTTGTATACCATTATGGTCGCACCCCTTAATGGTGGGTCCGTTTGTATCAAGTTTGAGTCGGTTTGGTTGAGTCCAAACTCAACTATCGAGTCTAGGTTGAGTCCTATTCTGGTTGGGATTGTGTTCTTGCGCAAGGGGACTTGTGGCCGCACCCAAACCCCTCTTAAATAGCTAGGTTGCGAGTTGGGAGAGGCAGACTACATTAAAACCAAAACCCTAGACCTCTAGATTGAAACAGCTTGTAAGCATTCATCTGGAAGTTCATCTGCAAACTTTTCGTGTTACCTGCTGTTCCATTGGGAATAAGACGGTACATACCACTATTAGTCGGTGGCTACTTGTGCAAGTGTGTGGAGTTGAGAATATCCTCGGGGTTGCAAACTGTTGCATTGGCATCAGGGATCAGCCGGAAGAGTTTTCAGTGAGACACAAGTTATGAATTCGAGTTATCTGTGAGGAGTTCATCGAGAAGATTGGGCCCCCCCTTATCAATATGTCCCCACCAAGGATAATCTCGCGGACATCTTCACGAAGCCTCTCGATGATGCAAGATTCATGTTCTTGAGGAATGAGCTAAATATCATTGATTCTAGGAGTTTGACTTGAAGATCTTGCACACACCCCTATAGTTGTGACGTGTTTGGGTTTAGGTGTAGGCATGAACATAGGGGGAGTGTTATCCTAACACATTGGTTTCTCCCTCCCCCTATTATTCCCAAAGCAAAAATTCATTGTTATCTCTCTTTTTCTAATGTTGAATTGTGAGCTTCAATGTCGAGTATTGGCCATGCACCCAAGATATATCTTCGCGGTGTCATACCATGATCTCTTACATGGTGGCTTAGGCCACCAACCTATTATTTGTGAAGAGTTGGATCTTAGTTGAGGTTTATTCCATATTTCATTGCATTTCCCTTGTTTTCCCTCACTAAGTGTTTTCGTAGGAAAATCTCTCTCAATTGGTCTTTTTGATTGTTTGATTCTTGCAATTGAGTGAGATAAGTACTAATTCCAGTTTGGTGTCTCTATCCTAAGCCTTCCTAACCATAAACCAAACTCTATCTAGCACACTTTTCATTCCTTTGAAATTAGGTAGTTTTGAATCAGACGGTAGCCGGACATTCCGGTCCAGTTTTGAACCGGAATATCCGGTCCGACGCATCTTCACTTATTCGGAGGGGCACGGGGAGAGAGGCAGTTCATGCCTCTTTCTTCCCCAACTCCCCTTCTCCACAAACGCGCCTCCGCTCCGATTCTTGGCCTCCCGGGCCACTTCCTCCACGGGATCTGCGATTTCTTGCCCGGATCTTGTTCTCCATCACCTTGAGAGCATTTCTATCCAAGCATCTTCATCCATGGACACCGGTAAAGTTCAAATCTTTTGAATCTTGGTGCTATAACCATACCTCTCCATGGATTCGTGCTTTTCTTGCAAATGCTTGGTAGTGATTGTTTCCTAGGTTATCCTATACATGCTAGAGGCAATAGGTTAGATTCACATGTCACCGATCTAGTTTTCAAATCTAGGTAAGAATCAATCTAGTGTTGTTTTCGTGCTCTCGGAATATCCGGTTGTGTTCTGCAGTGCAGTCGGAATATCCGGTTCAGTTTTGAACCGGAATATTCGGTTAGGTTCTGTCACGAAATCGGAATATCCGATACAGAACTGAACCGGAATATCCGGTTGAGTTCTGTCCCGAATTTCTCTAGTACTATTTTGATCCTAGCTACAATTGTTTCTCGATCGTATCATGAACTGTTCCCTATTGTTTTGACGTATGATTCCTCCATTGTTAGACATGTGTGCACTTATCCCATTGCTTCCTCTATGATTCTCTTTCACAGGTAGCTCTCGCGCTAAAAAGTTAGGCCCTCGCAAGCGTCCTTCGTACAAGGACACTAGTGATGATGATCCTGGTGACTCTCTCCCTCCAAGGAAATTTGTTGCCAAGACCAAGTCTTTGGCCTCGAAGCCATCAAGGAAGAAGAAAGGCAAGGAAGCAAGGGAGGATTACAAGACGGATGTCTCCACTCATTACTATGCTCAGATCCGTCAGAAGGATTGGTACAACACTCCACGTGATGTTGATTGTGAGGATGCTAGGTTCTAGTGCATGGAGCATTCTTACATCTATGCGGATATCTACTCTGACTAAAAGTTTCCCATCCGTCAGATTCATCCCACCAAGTTTTAGATGATCAGGGACAAGGAAGAGTTTGCTGATGCTGCTAGTATCATAGAGAGGTTCGGTCTTGTGAGGCTTCTGGAGACCCGCTGCCCCTACAACAACGAGCTCGTTGTTCAGTTCATGTCCACTGTGGTGTTTGATTCCAATGTTCATTGTGGTCTGAAGTGGATGACTCACTCCACTCTTTGTGAGGCCCCATTCCACAGGTTGGGTCGTCTGCTTGGTTACTCACACAACTCTCATCCTCCACTTGGTCACCGTATGCTTGATGTGGAGATACCACAAAGAGAGAGGTCCATGGCAGATATGTATGCTCCAGGTTTTACTATTAGGAAGCTGGAAGGGCTCATCCCCTTCTATGATCAGCTTGTACGCCTCTTCTGGTCCTTCTTGGTGCCTAGTGGAGGTAACAATGGTGCTCTCACCAGTCCATTGTGCAATCTTCTCATTTTGGCTAAGAGTGTATGGAGGATGAGGATCCTACTGCCTCTTATACTATGGATGTCATAGACATTATCTTCCCTGAGTTGCGCAATGCTATGATTGGTGGGAACACCATACCTTATGGACCATATATCAAGATGCTTATCAAGGACACAATGAAGAGGGAGTTCAATGAGATTCCAAAGGAAGAGCATCGTTTCAAGAGGCTGTATATCAAGAGGAAGAAAGTTGTTCGTGATCCTGTTCCTCCTTCTGAGGGTGGTTCCTCTATGGGAGGTGTGGCCCCTTCTAGTGCTCACTAGTCTGATTCTTCTACCACTCTGCGCAATGTCAGGAAGCTCTCCTGGTTTCAGCGCAATGTGTTGTGCATGAAGGTGGATATCCACAAGGAGCAGTACCAGGCCTACCGCAGGGACACTGCCATGTCCAGCTCTCAGCGTCAGATCCTTCATCATGTGAGTGGTGCTTCCGATGATCTTCCTGCTAACCTTGTGCCTTAGTCCTATTCTCAGTGGTCTGCCAGAGACCCTACCCCTTGGGAGCGTATTGAGGAGGCTCTTCGTGCCACAGCTGCTTCTTCTAGTGCTCATGTTGGAGATGATTTTGATGAGGAAGATGAGGATGAGGACAAGGATCTGGAGAGGGATGCCGAGGGTGCTTCCGACGCGTCAGTGGGAGAGTCGTCTGAGTATTCCGTTGCTTAGATCGTTGTTAGGGCGCTAGCACCACTACCTATCTCATTTTTGGTGTCTAGATGCCAAAGGGGGAGAAGTAGTATTAGGACTACGGAGATTTTCATGGGTTTCGGGCACAAGCATATGCTTTTAAAATTTCTTGAGAGCTTGTGTCCATTTAGTCTTATTTGTGAACTATTTGCTTGTTGTTGTCTCGTTTAAAACTATGTGATATGTGTTGTGAGACCACGGTGATTATGGTTATCTACTATGGTTATTGGTTATCATGGATTATCTAGTATATATGTTGAGGATATTATCGCTTATTGTGCTTGGATATTCTTGTTATCATCTCTACGCACAAGGTATATATTTCTCTTATTCTCAACATATTGGTTATATTGTCTACTTTGGCATGTTTGCTACTTGTTGGAAATTGTTCTCCTTGTCTTATTGCATTTTTGCATTTGAGGCAAACAAAAGATGTGCATATAGATAGGGGGAGACATTTGCATTTTGTTTCGAACATGTACTCGTCAAGGTTTTATTGCAAATCTTAGTATTGTCATCTAACACCAAAAAGGGGGAGATTGAAAGTGCATTTCGTTTCCCCGGTGTTTTGTGTGTTAGTTAACAATAGTAAGTACATTATTTACCGAGGTGTTTAGTGTGCATGTGTTATCTTTAACATCGGCATCGATCACCGATAAAATCGGTGAAGATTGGGCTAAGGGATTTGAGACAGTGAGGAGCTGGATTATTCTAACCGGATATTCCGGTTAGGATGATTTTTGTCTAGTTCGGGACAGAGAAGAGCCGGAATATTGGTACCGGATTATTCATATCGTACTGGATATTCCGGTTGAGGAAGTTTCTGCTCAAAATTGGCTAAGGACTGAAGTTGGAACTCACAGAAGCCAACCTGATTATTTGAACCGGATTATTCCGTGGCGACCGGAATATCCGGTTCAGGTTCCAGCGCGGGACAGAAGGCAACCGGATTATTGCTAACGAATTATTCCGTGTCAATTGGAATATCCGGTTGAAGTCAACAGTTTCGAAGCAGATCTGAAGAAATATCCCGACCGGATATTCCGGTCCAAACTTAGGCTGGATATTCCGGTACCTGTTTTCCAGCCAAACGGATAGATTTGTGGAGGGAGTATAAATACCCATCCTCTTCCTCCTTGAGCTCTAGTTCTTCCATTAGCATTCAATAGCATTTATTGAGCTCACCAAATCCGCAATAACTCCCAATCCCTCCCACCAAACTTGTTAATCTTTGGAGGATTGAAGGAGAAGGCCCCCATCTACATCTTCACCGAGCCTTACTTCATTTCCCCCTCATTAGCTTGACAGATCTAGCCTAGGGTTTCCTCTTGTAGAGAACCTAGGAATCTTGCTACTCTTGGTGATTCGAGATTGTTGGGAGCCCCCAAATTGGTTGTGGGTGTGTGCCCCAAGTTGTTTGTAAATGATTCGATTCCCGCCTCAAAGGGGATCAATAGTGGAAGGTCGACTAGGCCTTTGTGGCGGGGTTCATCGGAGAATAGGGTGTGGCCTTTATGGCGTTGAGTATGCCTTCGTGGCGAGCTCACACCCCTCCAACGAGACGTACTCTCTTAACAAGGAGGAACTCGGGATTACATCGTGTCTCCGCGTGCTTCATATCGGTTACCTCGTTCCCTTCCTCCTTTACTTGTACTTGCATTGTGTTTGTTGTTATCCTTGTCATATGGGTAAATTCACCGTAGTTGCATTATCTAGAGAATTTACCTTTATGTCAAGCCTAAACTCGAAGAAAAATTAAAATTGGTCGTAGCACCTATTCATCCCCCCTCTAGGTGCCCATACATTACTTTCAACCTGCGTGTAGAAATCTGGGGCAGGAGGCAGCGGCCGGTGAGCCACTCGTGATGATGTCCTCCATCTCGGCGTCGGTGTTGCTGTGTTGCGGTGCCGAACTTGAACTTGGGCTGAAGGGGAGAGGTCAACATCGCAGAGTTGGCAATGGCGAATTGGTGTAGGATGGGGAGTAGCCGTATGGGGTGTTGAGGTCGGCGGTGAAGACTGGCACAAATGGAGGGGCGCACGGTGAAGGACAATGCTGGAAGGCGGGGTTGGGGTTGAAGCTACCGAGAGGGTCACCGTCGACGTAGTCCGACGAGGAGGAGTACCTCCACACATGCGGCGAGAAGCTGGCCGGCGAGACCACGCTCAGCTGGCTTCCCCACACCCCGTGCAGGTACGAGCTTGGTGTCGGCTGGGTGGACTGTTAGGTGGGCTGCTGGGCGGGCTGTCGTGCGGCCGTGTTCCTCCCCGTGACGGCGCGACACTCCTCCTCCTCAGTCGCCGCTTCCCTGTCCTTCTTGGCCTTCTCCCTCCATTGTCGGTCGTTGTTGACCGGTGTTCTACGCACAACGCCGACCTTCCACTCAGCGCTCGACATGCCTGGTGGCCTCGACATTGGTTTCCTCGGCTTCCACATCTTCGGCCGTTCTTCGTCGCCGGCGAGGCGTGGCTGCTTTTACTTTTGGGGCGCATGGGGGGCGACAGAGCTCTGTGGAGGGAAGGAAATGGCGGGAGCTGCGGCGAGGAGAGGGGGAGGGGGTTTGTTGGGCGCAATGGAGGGAAAACGGGAGGAAATGGCGCCAAACTAGTCCACTCTCGCCAGCAGTGCGGACCCATGCATGTTTTCGCTTCCGCCTGCCTCCCATGATCCCCCCAGTTCGCTTGGTTCGGACTGGGTCCGCCGGACGAAAATTTGGCCCACCACGACGCTCGTTGACGTCCTGGGGGCGCGGGTGGGCGAAAAACGCGCGCACCGACGAAAAAAAGAGAGTTCGCGGGGAGGGAGCGGCTGGAGATACTCTAATACTTGCACGCTGGGAAGTTGGCATATCTCAACCGGCAAGGTATCTATATATGTTTTCAATCCCGTGAATTGATTAATTACACAAAATCCAGGCATAAACTGTTCATCAGATGCTTAGCAACAATGCTATAGCAAGTTGCAACTGATCTCATGCATGTTATATATAGCTAATAATTAAGTTTTTATTAAGGTATGCTACGACAAGTATATATAGAGGTATGAAATGCCTAACCACACCTGCCGTGCCGTATATATGATGGTAAATGGTAATATGATACAGGTCGAGCGATAGATGGATATAAAGTAAAAGTATGCGGACAGCTAGCGGACCTGCATGCATGATATATTTCTAAATGCCAATCGATCGATCTCGATTCGCTGCATCACACGTACTGTTTGTAAATACTCTAAGCTGTCAGCCCAGAGAGGTAATCACCTGTAAAAGAGAGAAAGAAACCGATGCCTACTGCTACTTGCATTTGGTGACTCGCTACTTTACATATCTCTTTTCATCTGCATGCATCAATGCCTTTAATTTCCTACATATTCTAAAACCACAAGTGGAAACGCATGGATAGATAAGACAGAGCAAGGTATCAAGCAATAGGCAAAGGTGTGGAGTGTTGGGTGCCACATTTTCCGAGCATCCATGGTAGCTCAATTTTATACTCCCTCCGTTTCATAATATAAGATGTTTTAGCATTTGGCCACATTCATATGTATCACATGGATGTAGACATGTATTAGTATATATATTCATTCATTTGAAGCCACACCTAGTCACCATGTGATGGAGCTAAAACGTCTTATATATTGAAACAGAGCGAGTGTATGTTTTGACTTTGTTTTTTTACTAGCTTCTATTTCTCTATGGAATCGAATTGATTTTCTTACTGTTCATGCAAAGCCAATCAGCGGATATTTGATTGTGATACACACGTGCAATATTATGTAAGTTGCCTACAATAAATTCTCCATGCACCGACATTTTTGTGTTTTCTGTTATCATTTTTGTGAAACTGACTGTAACTGTTATAGAAGCATATATATCATCGCGGAAGCATACAAATTGAATATTTTTTTGAGAAAAAAAATTACTTATTTAAGTTCCCCATAGGAAAATTAAGCTGAATTTTATAAAGCAAACTAAATTAATTAGGTCAAATTTCATTTACCACATGAAACGATTTTACACATTACACACGATTGCCATGCATATATATGCGCGGTCAATAAATTGGCTGTGTGAATCAATCGATGTAGACCCCGTGGGCCTTCTTTTTGAAGAGGCAATAATGGAGTTTCACCACAAAAATATTTGGAATTAAAATGATTCATGCATGCATTTATACGTAATCTGTTTTTTCAGAATAAGTATATAGGTTAAATTAGATTATTGACAAAATGTATGGCATCAAATGCTGTCGTGGCCTAAACTTTAAAAGAGACGCATGGATCTTTCAAGATTTGTGGGATTCCATATTTGTTCAGTGCTTTGCATCAGAAAATTCGATCCAACATCTACAAGGTTTTTCAGCTGCATACACTAGCAGATCGTGCACTCGCTATAAAGAAAGAAGGCAAGAACTCTCCCGCCCGCTGACTATGGAGAAGGTGACGAAGCTGTCGGGGCAGAAGGCGGTGGTGATCTTCACGGCAAGCAATGAGTGCCCGATGAGCCACACGGTGACGACCCTCTTCTCCGGCCTCGGCGTGAGCGCAGCGGTGCACGAGCTGGACAAGGACCCCCGCGGCCGCGACATGGAGCGCGATCTCGCTCGTCGCCTTGGCCGCAATCCGCCAGTGCCTGCCGTCTTTATCGGCGGCAAGCTCGTCGGCTCTACCGACAGGATCATGTCGTTGCACCTCGGTGGCAAGCTGGTGCCCATGCTCAAAGCCGCCGGCGCCATGTGGCTCTGACCTCTCACAGAGGCACATAAGCAAAATTTTGTTCGACGAGACATCAGCTAATTCTAGTTCTGGCAATTTTTGCACCTCGCGTGCATGCATGCATGCATGTATCATGTATGCGTGCTTAACTAATGGACGATTCGGCTTTGAACAAGTAATTAGTTCAAGTCGATCGCCACGTGAGCATATATATGGTCATAGTTTCCCAGAGAGCGGGAGCAGAGACGTTTTGTTCTGCAGCTAGCAAGACAAGAGTGCGAGAATCTTTAAATGAAAAAAAAACATTTTATGTCCATTTCCAACTGTTTTTGCAGTGTATGTTGCCGCTAAATTCATAATTAACCATCATCGTGCTTCGTTGATTTCGAACTGCAAATGTTAGTAGGGATAAAAGACTATCCTAATACTCCAAGCTTGCATGAGTAATTAATTTATGATACTTATGTTTTTTTCTAAAAGGGGAAAGCACCCGCCTCTCCATCGATAGATACATATGACCATTTATTAGTATGCAACTTTCTTTTGAGATGTATTTCTATGCTACTTATGCTATAGTCTAATGAACTTTTGTTACAATTTTCCTACTTAAAGTTGCTACTCCCTCCCATCCATATTAATAGGTGATGAAGTGGATGTATTTAGACATGTTTTATGGCTAGATAAATCCATTTTACCACCTATTAATATGGATCGGAGGGAGTACAACAATTGTAATTGTGTTGAATAGTTCACAACAATGAAATCAGAACATGCCACATGCATTGATTCAATGTAGAGGCCGGGGCATTCCGCTTTAAAAAAAATGAAGTTTCTACATGATAATGAACTTGAGCTAAAGAAACTCGGGCTCTACATATAGTTAGAATTCTTTATGTGGCCACATCACTACATATCCCAATAAACACTCCTCTCATTATTTTTTACCTCACATCTCATCTAGAAATGTAAGCTTCTCTTTACTTGTTTATTTTCCCCTCTCACATCATCTGGAGATATACTTGATTTCCTTTTCTATCGCCCATAATAAATTGATAAAACCCCATAAAAATCACTTTGTGGTCTCTTTCAATCAAAACTAACTCGTCGTTGATTTAAGGTACTAGTAGTTAGGCACGTGCAACGCACGTCTCGAATTATATTTAGTAGTCATATTTTATAATTAATAATTAATTGTTAGAAATCCCCATATTTGACATTAGCCCACTTGTATGATCTGAACATCTGATATGAATTTTTGAACCTCAAATGTGTCCATATATCTCGAACTTAGCTTAATAAAACTAAAACTCTTTTCCTCTGTCGGCGGATCCACTTCTTCGTGGAGCTGAGAGCCTAATCAACTCATGCCTACCGCCTAGTCAACAGTAGCTGGCCTTGTAATCACCGTCAATATGGGCAGCGGCGTCTTCACGTTTGGCAACGCAGTCGAGCTACTACTTGATTAGGTTGATTCAATACCAAACTATTGATGTTTCTCCTGAGTTTGACCATGTCGTTGTCGAGTGCCTTGATATATTTGCCATAACTGGACGTCCAAGAGAAGTAGTCCTTGAGCGGCCGAAATACATGTCCATGATAGACAGCCACAAACTCAATTGCCTTGAACCAAGGTTTGAAAAAAAAAATCTGGGATTTGATTCTCCCGAAGGGCAAAAACCCTGTGTGGTAGCGCTCCGACAGTTGTGTGCACGCCCATGATCTCGTCATTTTTGTTTTCGTTTGTCGTGGTTGCCGCAATGGATCTTGCTTGATCTCGTCGAATTGCTTAGACTATGTGTCTCATATCTTGTCAAACGGTCGCTTCTAGTATACATGCACGTGCAACACACGTCTTACAAGCGACATTGATGTCAGAAAAATATAGAATCTTAAAGTGGAAAAGATATGTTAATGTTGTTTCATCTATCTAGTGAAACAAGAATACACCTGATTGCAATACAAAACAATCTTGTGATGTGTCCGCTTAGTGGAGGTACAATTTTATAGTTGGTCATAATGTCATGGTGTACGGTATTGACAAAAGAAAAGATAAATCTTCAGAGATCCGGATGCTCGAGGATTTTCTCTGCACAAACATACCTTCAATCAACACAAAGTTTTTGCAAAAGATAACAACACTGTCTATTCGAACAGACTGCAATTGACATGTACAAAGATAAAGAATGTTGAAGTGCTATGCTGTTAATTTCACATGTTGGTACAAAAAAAATGCTGTCAAACATCAAGGAAAATTATGTGCACGCCTGAATCATACTATTAGATGGTACACTTATTTCTTTTGTTCAGACTGTCTTAGTTTGTTAAGAAAACCAATATCGCTAGCACTTCTAGGTAGAGAACCATTCAGAAAAATAGAAAAAATAACTAATAACCTAATTGGTATTTCATGATTCATAAAATGAATTAATGGGAAAAACTATAGTAAAAAGATTGATCTCTCCTAGACATAATAACCACTGGTCTGCACTTAATCAAAAAGAACATTCAATTGTTCTGTTTATATTGTCCTGGACTTGGTTTCCAACGATTACATCTCAACAAAAAAAAATTAGCAGATGAATCAATCATTAAGCATCACATTAGCATAGATCACGCAGGAGAATTTGCAAAATAATCGATGAGTATATGCAAGTCAAACTGAACTTCCCCTAAAAAATCTATGTGCTTCAGGCAGTTACATACTAACCGAACTTCTTTGGAAAGTTCAGTGTTGTGCAATCGGAGATACAGAGGAGCAGCCCATGAGGGAGGTAGCACCGTAGCAGCAACAGGTAGAGAGAGAGATACATAGGGAAGCAGCAGTGGCAGCGAAGTGCACGGTGAGCAGCTGGTAGGGACGCGCGGATGGAAGGGAAGCAGTGGTTGCAACTATACCTCAGTACAAGTTTTAATTTCTAGCAGTATACCATTGTTTCTCAATCAGTACGCGGATCTGAATCTCAAGTTCTCAACGAACAAGAGAAAAAAAGTGCGGCAGATGATTGTTGTGAGCCCAACGATCGGTGTAACCATGGGGGCCGAGCAAACACTGCACTTCCTTCGTACTTCCAATTTCTTTTATTAATGTGTGTACTTCTGAAGTTTACACACCGAACTTCCCAGTTTTTCTCTGTGTGCTGTACTGTATGGATGCCAACGTAGTCAACGCATCCTCGTACGGCTCGCCGTTCCGCGTGAGGGCTTGCCGTATGGGGAAGACCACGGGGGCTGAAGGCGGGAAGCCTAGCCGAGTGGCCGCAGAGGCTCACGGAGGCACGGGTAAAGTCCCGCCGTGGCGGCCTTTCAATCAAAACTAACTCGTCGTTGATTTAAGGTATAAAGTCGTTGTATAACATATAAAAAGAAAGTTGACATCTGCGATATGAAAAATCAGCTTATGCAGCTGATAGGGCAAAAGTAGTCCGATAGATAGATATGTCGATTTGTGGTGGAGTTTGTCCTTGGCGATCCGACTACTACGCGCACGTACGCAGCGCTAATGCAATCGCTAAACCAATCTCCTGGAGTTACCGATCTTGCGGATGCATGATCAGCCTGACCAAAAGGTCTAGTTCTACCTGCAATTGAGGAACAAGTAAGAACAAATAATGCAATCAAGAATTGCGGATAAAAGATGAAGTTTATTGATAGGTGGGATTCCGTAAGCGGTCTGGATCAGACTGTTGAGCACTAATCAAGTACACGAAGTTGCAGCATTTGGCTAGACAAACTTTTAACTAAACAAAATCTAAGTCTAAACGCTACCAGATGGATCCACTTATATAGGAGCAAGGGGTGGCGGCCAAGGAGGTGGAAACACACCCCAAAAACCACAAAACACAACCCTAGGTCGTACAAGGCTTTTGGGCCCATTAGAGGTGGCACAACACCTTTTTTCCTGAATTCCTGCCCCAGTTTCAGATGCAGGGTCGGATTGTTTTAGCCATAACGTTTTGCTCGAGATGAATTTCGAGGTGAGGCCAATTTTGCTGGAAAGTGCACGAGACCTACTTTTCACGAAAAAAGATTCACCCAATTCGGAGCTTATATGAAAAAGTTATAGCCTTCTGAAGTCAGGTATCTTTCTGCAGTCCGTCGGACTCTATCTTCTCTTGGATCCAAAGTGACGTGGGAGAACTCCTTGAGCAGCATCTAATCATGTCCCTTATTGCTTGATGAAGTGTAGAGGAAGTAGTGATTTTCTTGATCCTATCCGGCTTGGTCATGTCCTCATCACAGCTTGATGAAGTGTAGAGGAAGCAGTTGCCTTTGGTTTCGGCACTGGGTACGTGTTATATAGAGCAGTACGATGCCAGCGATGTACATAGAGAATCAAGGGGGGTTTTGACCTATCCATCCTAACCATCTCATTTGGAGGTTCGGATTTACACAAGTTTGTTTAAACTCTAACATCCCCCCTTAATCAAAATTTGTACAAATTTAGATTATGCTTAAACTCTTCTAACTCTCTATATGGTAATGGTTTGGTGAATCCATCTGCAATTTGGTCTTTGGTGGAAATAAACCGAATATCCAGCAAATTCTGAGCAACCCTTTCTCTCACAAAATGAAAATCAATTTCAATGTGTTTTGTCCTTGCATGAAAAACAGGATTAGCAGATAAATAGGTAGCTCCCATGTTGTCACACCATAAACATGTTTTTTCACTGTGTTTAATACCAAGTTCTTTGAGAAGTGTTTCAACCCATATAACTTTAGTTGTGGCATTTGCTAATGAATTATATTTAGCCTCTGTACTTGATCTTGATACAGTTGCTTGTTTTCTGGAACTCCATGATATAAGATTTGGTCCAAAGAATATAGCAAAGCCACCAGTGGATCTTCTTTCATCAGTACATCCTGCCCAATCAGCATCTGAAAATGTACTTATAAGAGTGGAAGTGGATCTTCTGAAGGTAAGTCCAACGGCAAGAGAACTCTGTATATAACGCAATATTCTTTTTACAGCAGTCCAATGCACTGTAGTGGGAGCATGAAGAAATTGACAGACTTTGTTTACTGAGAATGAAATATCAGGCCTTGTTAGTATCAAGTATTGCAAACCACCAACTATGCTTCTATATCTAGTAATGTCATCCTGTCCAAGAGGCTCTCCTTCATGAACAGACGGTGTTTCTGTGGCATACAGTGGTGTATTGAAGGGTTTGCAGTCTTTCATTCCAACTTTTGCTAGTAATTCCAAGGCATATTTTTCTTGGGTAAGAACCAATCCATCATTATTTTTCCTTACTTCAATACCCAAGAAATAACTAAGCTCTCCAAGATCTTTAATGGAAAAATGCTTATTTAGATCATCTACTAAAGTACTAATTGCTTGATTTGATGAACTAGTTACTATAATCTCATCCACATAAACAAGAACAAATACCGTGATACATGACTGAGTATAAATAAAGAGAGATGTATCTCCTTGTGAAGATTTGAAACCCAATTGCTGAAGTTTGGTGCTCAAACGTGCATACCATGCTCTCGGGGCCTGTTTGAGACCATACAAAGCTTTGTCAATCTTGCAGATGTGGTGAGGGTGATTAACATCTTCATACCCAGGAGCTTGTTTCATGTACACTTCCTCTTCAAGAACGCCATGCAAAAACGCATTCTTGACATCGAGTTGCCTGATTATCCAGTTCCTGGAGACAGATATAGCGAGAACAAGACGAATAGTAGCAGCTTTAACAAATGTACTAAATGTGTCCTCATAATCAATACCATATCTTTGTTTAAAACCCTTTGCAACTAAGCGGGCTTTATAGCGGTCAATAGAGCCATCAACATTTCTTTTAATCCTGTAAACCCATTTGCAGTCAATAACATTGGTGTTACCATAATATGGAGGAACTAAATGCCATGTGTGATTTTTCTGAAGGGCAGTATACTCTTCATCCATAGCCTTGCGCCAGTCGGGGTGGTCAAGTGCCTCATGTAATGTATTTGGTTCTCCTATGGCACACGGAAAATTATAACGAACACAACCATCTTTTAAAAAATTGGGGTTAGTGATGCCCTTTTGTAACCGTGTACTTTTGGCAGGAGGGGCTGCAGGATCCAGCGGCGCAGAAGATCCGGGCACCTGAGACAACACCTGAGCTGTGCTGGTTTGGTCCCTGACACGGCGAGTCCGCGTCTGACGCGTGGAAGGCAGGGCCTCCTCCGCCTGGGGAACAGTCCCCTCCGTCTGGCGCGTAGCGGGCGCAGACCGACCGGGTGGTGTGCGGGTAGGTGATGTGGCGGCATCTGGTTGGTGCGGGTGCTCGTGGTCGCTCGCAGGAGTCGAGGAGGCGCGGGGAAGCGTGCGGAGACGCGGGCGCCGATGCCGCGTAGTCAGAGGGAGCAGGCTCCCAATCATTGGAGGCAGGATCCGCTTCAGGATCTGCCCCGTGATCTGCTCCGGGATCGGAGTCAGATTCGGAATCTGCCTCGAAGCCGGTTCTGTCTGCGTTGTCTTCTTCTAACGTTGAGTCAGCGGTGGTTTCTGCACCGTTTTCGCCCGAATTTTCACCAAATTGCTCCAAATTTCCTGCAGTATTCTGGATAGCACTAATAACAGGTGTTTGTGAGGTATGATTACTCAAAGGTTCATCATCATTCGCACCCCCATATTGTGGAAACAAATGCTTTGGAAGAAGTAATATTTCTTGTCTAAGAAGTGCTCCAGCATTTGGATGAAGGGAAGCAAAGGGAAAAATGTCTTCATCAAACACAACATCCCTAGATATGTAAACACGACCAGTAGTGATGTCTAGACATTTTACCCCCTTATGTTTTGGACTATACCCGAGAAAAACACATTGCTTAGATCTATAAGCTAATTTGCGATTGTTGTAGGGGCGTAGGTTTGGCCAACATGCACAACCAAACACTCGAAGGGACAAGCAATTGGGTGTGACTCCAAGGAGTTTTTATGAGGGACTAGTGTTGCTAATGACTTTGCTTGGCATGAGATTAATGAGATATGTGGTGGTAAGAAATGCCTCGTCCCAAAATTTGAGAGACATGGATGCATTTGCTAGGAGGGCAAGACCAATCTCAACTATGTTACGGTGTTTTCTTTCAGCTGAGCCATTTTGCTGATGAGCATAGGGACATGAAACATGATGTGATATACCAAGTTTTTGAAAGAAGGGGTTTAATTTCTCATATTCTCCTCCCCAATCTGTCTGCATGGTGATGATTTTTCTATCAAACTTTCGCTCAACAAAGTTCATGAAATTTTGGAATACATCAAAGACATCAGATTTATTTTTAAGTAGGTATATCCACGTGAACTTGCTAAAATCATCAATAAAGCTAACATAGTAGTTGTGACGTCCTACAAAAGTATTTGCAGGACCCCAAACATCAGAAAAAATTTGTTGCAAGGGAAAAGTGGATACACTTGTGGAAACAGAATATGGTAATTGATGACTTTTGGCTCTTTGACATGAATCACAAATAGTTTCAAAACTAGATTCAAGGGAGGCTAAATTTATTCAAGACAAATTGAACTACTGATTTATTTGGATGTCCTAAGCGACAATGCCACCTTGAAGAGGTGGGCTTTGTGATGGTGTTGACTTGCTTGATCTTGGATGATGAGGAGATGATAGGATAGAGGCCACCTTCACATTGTCCTCTAAGAAGAATTTCCCTCGTTGCCCGATCCTTAATAAAAAAATGCCAAGGGTGAAATTCTAGAAAAATGTCATTATCAAGAGTGAGTCTATGAACGGAAAGCAAGTTTTTAGTCGCACTAGGAACATGGAGTATATTGTTGAGTTGAAGATTAGAGCAAGGGGTTTGAATAAATGAATTGCCAATATGACTAATTTTCATACCTTCACCATTAGCGGTGTGTATTTTGTCGTTGCCGCGGTAATTCTCACGAGTCATGAGCTTCTCCAAGTTGGCGGTGATGTGATCTGTCGCCCCCGTGCCGGGGTACCAATTTATGTCCACGCCATAGGCATAGGCAGCATTGGCACCTCTGTTCTGATCACCCCTAGTCTGGTCTCGATCACGCTGGCCCCCACGATCATTGCTTTCTTCATAGCGCCACCAGCACTCTCCCGCCGGGTGACCGTGCTTCTTGCATATTTGGCAATCGACATCTTGGTATGGTGTGGGGGCACGGCCGCCAGGGCCACGTCCTCGTCCGCCGCGGTGACCACCTCCTTCACGGTCATAGAACTGACCGCGTCGTGCACCATCGTCGCCCCGATCATAGAAGCGACCTCGGGGCTCCTCACGGTCGCGCCCATCGCGGTCATGATCAATGTAGTGACCACGGGTGGCGTTGAAGTGCTCGGGGTAGTTGTTGTTGGTGTAGCCAGTGTTGGTGTTGGTGTAGCCGGAGTTGTAGCCATCACGCCGATCTCGGCGCGCGACGTTCGCCGAGGACTCAAAGGTTTTGTTGCCGCCTGACAGTCGCATCTGACGCATATCATATGCCGATATCATTGAATGGAGCTCGCTTGCCGAACAGGAGGCCATGACGTTAACAGAGGAGACGAGGGAGGTGTAGTCATCGTCGAGGCCGTTGAGGATGAACTCAACTAGCTCATCCTTGTCCACCGTGCGTCTAGCCGCCACGAGCTCAGTGGAAAAACCCCGCATCTTGCCAATGTATTGATCAGCCGTCATTGATGCCTTATTGGTGTTGGCGAGCTCTCCACGGAGGTGTGCCACGTTCTCTTTGGAGCGCGACGAGAAGAGCGAGGTGATCAGGGACCAGATCTCGGCGGCATGCTCCAGCCCAACGGTTTGAGCCAAGATCTCAACCGAGAGGGAGTTTAGCAGGTAGCTAAGGACTTGCTGATCCTTCAGGATCCAGCTATCATAGGCCGGGTTTGGGACTTTTGTCTCCTTGTCACCCTCCCTGGTGATGATGAATTCCTCCGGCGCCGGTTCTTTCCCTTCCAGGAGCCCAATCACCCGTGCGCCTCGCAGGGTGGGCATCACTTGCGCCTTCCAGAGAAGGTGATTGGTGCGCTTCAGCTTTTCCGCAGGTGGGTTTCCGAGGGTTTGTGGGGTGGTGTTGGATGAAGCCATTGGGATCTAGGTTTCGGTGATGGTAGTCTGATCTAGGTAGTTCTATGGCTGATTTTCTGGGTGTTCTTGGGTATTGGGTGTAGATCGGATTGTTTTTGGGTGGATCAAGTGTTTGGGTATTGGAGATTTGGATGGTGCTTGGGTATCAAGGTAGATCGGATGGTGTTTTTGATCGAGGGATCGGTAGATTGGTTTTTCTGGGTGTTTCGTACGATGTCAGGGAAGAGGGTTTGGCTCTGATACCATATAAATATTCGCAGGAAGCAGTTGCCGTTGGTTTCGGCACTGGGTACGTGTTATATAGGGCAGTACGATGCCAGCGATGTACATAGAGAATCAAGGGGGGTTTTGACCTATCCATCCTAACCATCTCATTTGGAGGTTCGGATTTACACAAGTTTGTTTAAACTATAACAAGCCACACACAACATCATTGAAAAACACAAGCAAAACTGGGAAATCCCTTCGTAGCATACCCTATGATTCATTGTAAAAACTTTCTCGAGGGTGCACAACAAAAATGATATACACTTGTAGCATGTAAAACTACCTTCTCCGCATTGAGAAAATCCCAAAATCACTAACCTCAACCATCACCGAGCTCGTCAGTGGCAAATCTGACATGTGTCGATCTCGCCATCACTGGATCTGGCGAAATTGGAGCCACCCCCTCAGCCCTTCCATATTCTGTGAGCTCGGAGCACACATAGGACTCAAAATTAGAGCTCCCTCCATGGGAACCATCGGCCATCGACAAGGTGAGGCTCATAATCGGTTGCATCACACGTTCGTGGTCTTCTCGGCTGAAATGCTTGCTCCTCACATGGGGAAGCAGTTCGGCAGGTGGTGCGGGGACGTTGTGACACTTAGGGGTAAGGAAGCGCCAACGTGCTAGACACGTAGGACTGATCTGGCTAATGCTTTATCGGCATATTCTAAGGATTTTCCTCAAATATCCGGAAGTAAACAAATAATTGCATGAATCTCACAAAACATCTTGAGGTGGCAACATTGCCCCTCTCATATATAAAATTATTTCAGATCTTGTGATATGTGTCAAGGAATCGATCACAATTCTCACAAAAGAAAGGGAATCTACTATAGGTACTAGTGAAATGTACTCTCATAGTCTCGTATATTTGTATTTCTACTTTAAAGAATATGAGGACGCCAGGAATAGTATGTCTAATTCAAAGTGTATCAATTGTAATGTCAGCTCTACTAATTCCACAATTGCTTCGAACTTTCAACTAAGAAGGAACAAATAAGCTTCCAAAAAACCTACACTTGCTCTCACAAATATGCAGATTTCACAAACCCTCTTTTGCGGCAAGGGGCAGTGCAAAGATTTGATTGAAGATCTAGATTATGAATACTAGTTGCAGGAGCCAAAAGCCCAGTACTACCCCTTGAGAAGGTGAGAAGCCAAGAATTGGTGAAGAATCTTAAGATTCCGGAGTAAGGAGATTGCTCTGGAGAATACTAACTTTTTTCCTTCTCACGAGATACCTCTTTTCTTTTCCACTGGAAAATTTAAGCTTTTCTGATTGCACCAGGGTGCTTGCAGCATGTATTAAAATGATGAAAAGGAAATAACGAAGATCTGATAATATATCTCTTACTTTCTGCAGAAGCTTGCAACATAATTTATTTTTTAGCAACAGTACAGCATCTTGCTATGAACTTTTGCAGGAATAACTCGATGAGCATGAAGAGAAAGCCAAAGATTGCACCATTGTCGGATTGTGGCGTCAAGAAACCTCCATGTCTGATAAGGTCAGGCCATCGACGATGATGTGGTTCTCAAAGTAGAATCGTAGCTAAATTCGCAGAGGAAAAAGCAGGAAGTTTGGGTGGATTCTGTACCGACAGATAAGTGAGGAGAGGCGATATGTGGATGCTATTCGGAAACTGAGGCCACTCGTCGCGGGTTCCTCGGTAAACCACCTCAGCTAGTCGGTGCCGAATCGGGTCCTGGCAATGCATTAGCCGTACTGTATGGTATTCCTCGTCGTGTCGACAAGGTTCATGTCGTTGCTGGCACATTTTCTGCAGAATTGTGCCAGCCAATTCTTGTTACTTTCATGGTTTTTGGAAATTCAGTTTCAGAATTTTTTTTCACCATAGACAAAATAACTAAATTACACTGATTTAGGTTTTCAATTTACGGTGAAGGACTGAAATTTTACTCGAATTCGGTTGAATTCAACAAAACATTTCTATCTTTCAACAAACACATTGAAAAATATTTTATTTTTATGTGTACTACTAAAGACAATTATCTTGTATTTACGAAAATGACTAAAATTTCCAATACTTCCATGATTTTTTTTTGAAAGCGAGAAGTACACAAAGCATCAGTAGTATTATTCAGGCTGAACTGAAGTGCATGCATGTGCCTTCAGCCCCTGAGAGATAGTTAGCACAAATTTACTCTGATTTCACCATTGCAAATTTGCAAAGGATTCTTGCGACATAATTATGGCACCAGTTAATGTAAGTTTCAGTTTCCACCATTGTTTATAGACATATATTTCCACTAGCGTCAAGAGATTACATAAGTGTGATTTGATTTTTGGTTCTCAGTATAGTGAATGGTTATCTATGCGTGGAGCTTCTCTACTCTTCTCTTAAGTGTTTTCCACTTTCTCCCGAGAATCAAAACAGAGAAGATATTAACCAACTGAATTGCAATATAGTTTCCTTTCTTTGAATACTATTCTACTGAAACTACCATATTGATTCGAAACAAGAAAAAAAATAGTGTTACTAAATCATGCTGTTTTACAAATCTTCAAACATGTTTTTTTTTTGGATGACCTACAAACGTGTTCAGTAGTAATATGAGGTTTTCATACAAAGGTACTTCAAGGGTCTTTGACACATATGAACTTGTCGCTAGAGCCTATGGATGATTTTAAATACTTAAGTGCCAAATAAACCAGTATACATGGAGCAGCTAGCAAGACCAACCGATCAACTCTAAGTGATAAAACAGAGAATGAGCCTGCCCAAAACATTCCAACATTGCTTGGCTCCACACAAGAAAATATGCCAAAATTTTGCGCTGAAAGGCGAATACATTTTGCGTGATCTACTGAAATGAAGAAAAGAAAAAGACCTAAACATCTTACTGGGTAGGAGTATGTCAATACTACTTTGCACAGATATGTTCCAACATGGTGCAAATAGCATATGTGTGGCAGCACCACATAACTTTCCGTGCTTTAACTGAGTTTAGTGTAGGATCCAATTGGATGAGGATGTTCAAAGGAAAAGCAAGGATTGCACCGTCGTCGGATCATGGCGTCGCGACTCTTGGATATCTGATAAGGTCAGGCCGTCCATGGATTAAGATGTGATTCTTCACCAAAGCGGGAGTATCTAAGTATGCGGAGAAAAAGCAGGCAACTTGTACAGATTCTCTGTGCCTAGAGATAAGCGATGAGAGGAGCTATCTAGATGTTATTCTGAAACTGGGGCGACTCAACGCCGGTTTCTGAGCTGGTCGATCGGAATCAATTCATGGCAAAGCATTGGCCGTACGTACCGTATCGGTAATTCGGTATGGCCCGTCGTTGTCGATCGACACGGTTCTCGGTCGTCGCCAGATCGCTGCACTGTCCAGATTGATATCTTGAATATCAGCTCTTTTAGTAAACCATTGTGACCCTATAAAAGACGCCCATTCCCCTGCCACCATATCATCCCACATTTCCTTCCACGGAACGAACAGAGTCAGCTACTAGCGACACACACAAGAGACTCAAAGAAAGCTCAGCTTGCCATCGAGATCGAGGTTAGTGAACGCACATTAGACAAGACAGATGGAGCGTGTGATGAAGCTGGCCTCGGAGCGGGCGGTGGTGATCTTCACCTTGGACTCGTGCTGCATGTGCCACACGGTGACGCGCCTCTTCCGCGACCTCGGCGTCAACGCCCTAGAGCACGAACTGGAGCATGATCCCAAGGCCAAGGAGATGGAGAAGGCGCTCCTCAAGCTTCTCGGGAGGGGGCCGTCCGTCCCGGCGGTATTCATCGGTGGAAAGCTCGTTGGTGGCACCAACAAGGTCATGTCTCTGCACCTCAGTGGCGAGCTTGTCCCCATGATACGGAATGCAGGTGCTCTGTGGCTATAGACAGAGAGCCAGAGTGAACCAAACTCCGTACCACTCGGCAAAATAAAACTGTGTGGGATACACGTTTTCCGTAGAATAACAGTGACCTACCTACGTCAAGACAGGTTTTTTTAATCCTGTTCTGACAACAAACAAGTTTTGGATCGTTATAAGTAGTGAGCAATGTGCATGGTTTATGCATGTTGTATCTTCCTAATGTCTTTGTCCTTGCCTCCATCGATGTAACCATTTTGCACGTGCGATATAGATATGTTGAATTAATAAGTGTAGCAAGTGTCAATCTTTACTACTATATTTGAGGTTTGGATCTGTGGTTGTATCACACCTCTCATCGTGTCGCACTAATCTCTATTTACATACCAAATGCCACTGTATTCAGTTTATGTAACCAATATTCTTATCTGTAGGCAAGTTCTACTGTACCTTTTACTACTGGTAATATATGAATACTATGGTTTCATCCAAGGGTGGAGAGATATTTGACCCAGCAGGCCAGGTAGTCAAAATATGATGATGTGGAAGACGACGTTGTCCCAGTATCACTACGCGATTGCTTGACAATGTTCCTGCATGTCTTGGCGCGTGCTTGTGGTACATCTTCCGGGTCAGAGCAAGAACCCACCAGCGGTAACCGAAGGTGCTCGCCGTTGAAGAGGATGTCCTCCACTCCCTTCAGCGATCAGCGTCTGCTTCGTCCTGACGACCATGGCGTCCGGGAAGTGCTCCAGCCAGATCCCGTCGTTTCATACCTGTAGTGAGTCACTGGGATCAGAAGCTTACTCGTAGACGACGTTCTCGTCGAAGACGCAGACACGCGCATGCCCAGCGTGTCGTCGCTCCCGTCGCCCACCATCTTGCACCCCAGCGCCAGCGCTCCACGATGGCCGCCTCCCTGAAGGCTCATTCTTGACATGCTCCGGTTGAGCTGGCTCTATGTTGGAGCGCGGGGAAGCGTACGTGCGAGGCAGAGCGGCCAGCCATGGGCGCGAAGGCTCTTGGCTCTCACGCAACTGGCCTTAGGGAGGACGCTGAGATTCCGAGGTGGTCGTGGACGACGTCGAGGGAGCAGCAATCACTAGTAGAAAAAAGGCCTTCGGTACGCCAGCATCAGTCCCCAAACGTCGCGCACCGTGACAAATGAGTCTTTAGTCCCGGGTCGGGAGGAGACCCGCGACAGAAGGTCATACGTCGCGGGTTGGGAAGCGCGTTGCGGCGCGTGGAGGGAATTAATTCCGGTTGACCTGGCCGCCCGGGACTATTGGTCCTTTATTCCCCGTTCCCGTGGCCAACCGGGACTATTGGTCCTTTATTCCCCGTTCCCGTGGCCAACCGGGACTAAAGATCAAACTTCTCGCCTGCCCAGCGGCGGTTTTTATTTCGCGAGCGAGGCAGAAGGGCGCCATTCCACTCACTCTCTGTTTCTTCCTCTCGCTCTCTGTACTGTACTCTCTTCTTCCTCCTCATCTCTCTCGATCCACCAAGCACACACACGCAATGGCTGAAGCAGTTTGGCAGCAATACGAAGGTCCCACACCATGCGGCAAGGTTCTGGACGTGCTCTACACCAACAGTTCCGAGAGGCTGCCCTTGGCTCTTGGTTATTTGACCGAGCTCTATCATGCATCTTCCGATGAACACCGGTTCTTTGGGCTCGATCTGGAGTACACGGCGAATCAGAGGGATGTTGCCGTCATCCAGATCGCGTTCAAGCAGTCTGTGTTGATCTTCCAATGGTCAAGGTAAAGCACCCGTACACTTGCATAATTCGATTTTTTTGTTGCATGTGAAGAATACATGTGTTGCAACATATCTAACACATATCCTATTTTTGTTGTTGCAGTAGTTCAAAGAATTGTCCGGCCCTTGTTGATTTTCTTGTCAACATGGGGTTTGACTTTTGCAGCGTTGACATCACGCAAGACCGTGTGAAGTTGATGCGCATTGGTATTATGATTCCTGAAGATCACTACATTGATCTTTAGAATCTTATCCAGTTGAACGGGCCAAAGACCGGGATGGCTGTCATGGCAACTACCTTCATCCACCAGGGCTACGACAGGATGAAGACTGATTTCCCCTCGAAGAATCACCGTTATTGGGAGAAGACCCCACTGGACTTGACGAACGTCAAGTATGTCGCGCTAGATGCATATGTCTCGTACGAGTTGTTCCGCATCTACTCGGCGGAGCCATAGATATGTATATATGCGTTCGATATATATGCGCGCATGTAATGGGTATCTTAGCTAGTATATATATGTAATGGGTATCTTTTGTGAAAGTTATGTTTGTGTTATATGATCGACTCTATGTTATGAATGTGATCGACTCTATGTTTGTGTTATGTGTGATCGATTCTATGCATGTAATGAATATTATTTGTATTATTGTTCTTCATTTTTGATATATTTTTTCATTTTAAGATTTTAAAATGAATTAGTATTATTTTTCTTCATTTTTTGATATATTATTTGTATTTTTAAGATTTTAAAATGAATTAGTATTATTTTTCTTCATTTTTGATATATTCTTTTCATTTTAAGATTTTAAAATGAATTAGTATTATTGTTCTTCATTTTTTGATATATTATTTTCATTTTTAAGATTTTAAAATGAATTAGGATTATTGTTATTATTTTTCTTCATTTTTTGATATATTATTTGTATTTTTAAGATTTTAAAATGAATTAGTATTATTTTTCTTCATTTTTGATATATTCTTTTCATTTTAAGATTTTAAAATGAATTAGTATTATTGTTCTTCATTTTTTGATATATTATTTTCATTTTTAAGATTTTAAAATGAATTAGTATTATTGTTCTTCATTTTTGATATATTATTTGTATTTTTAAGATTTTAAAATGAATTAGTATTATTGTTCTTCATTTTTGATATATTATTTGTATTTTTAGATTTTAAAATGAATTAGTATTATTGTTCTTCATTTTTTATATATTATTTGTATTTTTAAGATTTTAAAATGAATTAGTTCTATTTTTCTTAATTTTTTGATATATTATTTGTATTTATTCAAAATTATTAATTACATCATTACTTTTGTTTATTAAAAGATTTATTTGAAATTCAAACAATAAAGAAATGTGGCATCGACCAACATGTTAATAAGATTGATATGATACTACTATCACATACATGCGTGAGAAACACTTGGATTCGGGACGGGATGGAACTCGGAAGTTAAGCGTGCTAGTGCTAGAGTAGTGGGAGGATGGGTGACCGAGCGGGAAGTTTGACCATGAGTAAGTAATTTGACTAGAGATAATCTTAGTTAGACCAAATGAATTAAAGGGAGTGAAAAAAAGGAGTGAAAAAAGGGAGTGAAAAAAGGTGAGAAAAATAATTAGAAACCAAATGAATTAAAAAAATTACGAAATAAATCTAGTCCCGGTTCATGTGGCCAACCAGGACTAAATGTCCTCCGCCTCCCGGCTCCGCCACCCGCCCACGTGGACGGGCCTTTAGTCCCAGTCCGTAAGTGGCGGGACTATAGGCGGGGGCATTTAGTCGCGCGTAGCTAGTCCCGGTTGCCCGGACGGGATTAATGGGCCTGGCGAACCGGGACTGAAGGCCTTTTTTCTACTAGTGAATGCTTGCCGCAGACGCTCGTGCGCCGAGTGGTGCGAGATGCGCAACCAGGTGCTCCATCCGGTTGAGCTCGCGGTAGCATGTCGTGCATTCCGGTAGTATAAAACGATTTTAACCTTCAGTTTAACGAATATAAACGGTTCTGATTCATTTGGGGTACCACATAACAGCTCTATGTAATGCACTCTCCTCCTATTTTCTAGACCATATAGGTACGCAAATCAGTCTCAGCCCCACGAGCCTTGTAACCCAAAACTAATTTCATCCTCTCACGGAGTATAAGTGTATAACATGGTATTGGATTTTCTCCTTGTCTTATCCATCAAATTTGGTCTCACCTCTATCTAATGTCGGTTGATTCACCAACAATTGCCTGAAGCTAATGCTCTTCTCACCAAATTGTTTGACATCATGCGGAAGTTTCTCTAAGGAGGAGGGTGGAAGGACCATTATTGTCCATGGGCCAGCCCATCTCCTCTCAGGCCCATGTTGAGGACAGATCTAGAAGAGGAGTTTCAAGCTGTTGTCTTCCCCAGAAGAAAAAAAAAAGGCACGAGCCGCTAGCCACCATGGAGGCCACCAAGTTGAGATCCTCTCCGTACAACTATCCTCGTGGCGATGGTAGCGGCGGCTTTGGAGGTACCGGTGTGGCTGCTAGGATAGCTTCATGTGGGGAGTTGCAGAGAGGAGGCGGCTGCGGGCATGCTGCGTGCACGCGTGAAGACGCGGAGCTGCTCGCCGGGGAGGATGAAGCGCGGGTTGGGGAGAAGTAGCATAGGATGTAGTGCTATTTATGCTCGAGCTCCTTCATGAAATCGAGTGCTTCTAGGGATCAAAATTGCTTTTGTGTGTGTGCTGAAAGGGGAAGAAGAAGGGAGGCGAGGAGGAAGCTGCTGATGTGCAGTTTTCATGTTAAGAAATAGCCGGCGTGTGCTTCTGCGAAGAGGGTTTACATGTGTGGTGTGTGCACCTGTGAAGATGGTTGATCAGAAGAGCCTAGGTAAGGTTCTGGAGAAGCTCCCAATGTTCCTGACCTCCAAGACAGTTGGCTCGAGCTCGTGGGCCATAGTTTCTCAATTTGAAGTGGTCCAAATGATCAATTGGTTGCCCATTGACATTAAGCTACATGGTGTTACCAACTATCTGAGTTGGTCTTGGGGGAAGTACGGAATCTAGAGTAGAAGGGTCTTAATGGGCACTTGATTGGCACTGTTGGAGAACCAGGAGACAAAGACTAGTGCGGAGGGAAAGAAGGGGAAGGCTATCAACTCTTTTCTTATTGGATGGTTATTGAAATCGGTGGTGCCCTCCTTTGGACCTTGATGGGACCCTTGGTGGAGGGGCTAACCATATCTACAGAGATTTGGAAGACTTTGTCTACCTAGAAATCCAGCAAGGGAAATGTCATGATCACTGCTCAGACTAATGAGAAGATTCATTGTCTTCACCGAGGTGAAATGTGAGTGATGCAATATGTTGCAGAGCTGCAGGATTTGTGTGCGGACCAGGATAACTATGACCCTCTCCAATTCTATGATGCGGCCAACATCGAATCAAGGCACAAGTAGATGGAAGGCATGTGCGTGCTGACACTTTTAGAGGGGCTCGATCGTTTGTTTGATCGCATGAAGGCTTCCTTGATGCATCAAACTTCCATGCCTTCTATTGATGAGGCTAACGCAGAAATGGCTCAAGAGGGTGTGTGGCTATCTCTTGAGAAAGCAGGTGAGAAGGATGTACAACTTTGACGTTTACCGTTACTGAGCGCAGGGCATGGAAAGAGACCAGGGACTGTTTTACTCATGGGAAGGTAGGTCACCTGAAGTGGAACTTTCCAACTCGCCGTAGAGGAAGTGGGTATTACAGAGGGGTGAGCAGCAGGACTGTGGGAGGCAGAGGTGAATACTGAGGACAACCAGGGGTAAGAATTCTATAGGAAAAGGTGGAATCTCGAGACACTTGGGAGGTGAGATGGAATACATGGCAGTTGAAGCGGAAAATGGGACATCAAAGGGCGTAGAAATAGATGATGCTTCCTATAGAGATTTTGCTCACCGGGCCTCCAGAGATGAAGGTGAACGGATAGTATGGGCATCTAGAGGGGGGTGAATAGGTCCTACCTCCAAATTTTAATACTTTTCGACTTAGGCGTGACACAAAGGTAAATTCTCTAGATATGAAACTACGGTGAATTTACCTATATGGCAAGAGCTACGTTAAGAAAGATACAAACACAAGGTAAAGGTAAAGTATAGAAGGGACCGATGGTGGAAGCACGCGGACACAAGGATGTATTCCTGAGTTCCTCCTTTTGAGGGGAGCATGTCTCGTTGGAGGGGTGAGAGTTTCGCCACGAACTCCTACTCAACGCCACAAAGACCTCACCCTATTTTCCGATGAATCTCGCCACAAAGGCCTAGTTCACCTTCAACTATTGGAGTCCTTCAAGGCGGAATCCGGAGCCTTTACAGTGAGCTTGAGACACACACCGACAACTAAATTGGGGGCTCTCATTAACACCAAGAATTTGTTACAAGCAACAAGTGAGTAACACAAGATCTAGGTTTTCCACAAGAAAACCCTAGACACAAATACCTCAAGTGAATGAGGGGGACATGAAGAACGGCTTGGTGAAGTTGTAGATCGGGGCCATCTCCTTCAATCCTCCGAAGACCAATGAGTTTGGGTGGAGGGATTGGGAGATCTCAAGAATTTGGTGAGATCAATTAATGGTGGCCTTCAATGCTGGACAAGCTAGCTAGAGCTAAGAGAAGGAGGGGATATTTATAGCCCTCCTCGAAATATAGCCATTTGGCTTGAATTGGGGGTCGGAATATCCGGCCTAAGTTGGGGGCAGAATATCCGCCCCCTCCCCCCCCCCCAGGAATATCCGTTCTCCTGCCAAATATTCCAGCCCAAATTTCCGGGTCACTTCTGTGAGCAAACCACCTCGGTCCTTAGCCATTTCTGTGACCTCAACCACCACACCGGAATATCCGCCCTCCTGCCAATATTACGACCTCAAATTTCCCGGTGGGTTTTGTGAGAGAACCACCTAGGTACTTAGTCGAAATTCTTCCTAGGAAAATCCACACCGGAATATCCAGCCCCGGGAAAAATTTCCGCACCAATATTCCGGGTGGCTTCTGCAAGAGAACCACAGGTCCTTAGCCAAAATTCTTCCTGGGAATTTCCACCCTGGAGTAAATTTCCGGGCCAATATTCCGAGTGGCTTCTTCGAGTGAACCATACAGGTACTGCTCCCATTGAAGGATGCTACTAGTGTAGTAGATCATCCCTCTTCTCTTTTGTTTAAACAATTATGCTTTGACTGATAAATCAGAGGCAAAAATAGTGAAGAGAATTTTATAGTAACCAATTTTGGGGCTCGGCACCCCTCTGCCAGCTCTTCTATCATTTTGGATAAGCGGATGTGCCACTAGTCCAGGTGTGTAAAGTCCAATAAAAAAGTGAGATAAAAATTATCTATTCACGTCCTTATGAGCTAAAACAGGGGCACAAAAACAGGAATAAATTCGAAAGTTTTAAAGGTAGCACATGATAATTTTACTTGGAGTGGTTGTTAAATACCACATGTAGGTAGGTATGGTAGACACATTTGGCAAACTTTGGTTTTGGGGAGTTGGATGCACGAGTAGAGCTCATACTCAGTACAGGTGGAGGCTAGCAAAAGACTGGGAGCGACAAATCAAGAGAGCAATAATGGACATAATCATGCATAGCGACAGAAACATTATTAATCAAAGAATAAAGGGTATTACAAGTCAAAAACTAAATGATCATAGAGGATATAAGTGACTGGTTTGTAGTCATAAACATGATGTAAGCATGCGCCAAGTAAACCAAATAAAGCATTCGAAGGAGAACACCACAAATTGATGCTTCAATGTGATAAAAACAACTCATGATTCTTTCAATGTCACATTAAGCACTCTCATCTATTTGAGACAAGTCATGCTACAATAACAACTACTAATCATCGAATTAAAATAATATCTAGCATGACGTGAAAAAGTCTAGCCACAGACTATACGAGCTTCTTCTTGCACCGTTATAAGCATGAAAATTGTACTACTAATTTCTAACACAAATTATTTTATACTAAAAAAAATTCTCCAACAGATATATCAATGAAAAAAGAGAGTACTAACATAACTCTACTAGAACTAATAGCTCTGAATAAGATATGCATGAAAAACAAGAGCTAAAAGGATTTACAACAGCTAGAAGAAAAACTAAGAATACGAGCATGGAAGAAAACGAGTATTCATATGAAAAAGCGGAGCGTTTATCTCAAAGAATGATTGGTTTCAAACATATTTATTGCAGTAAAGAAAACAAAATAAAATATAACAAAAACAAACAGGCGCTCCAAGTAAAGGGGATATGACCGAATAAAAATATAGTTTCAATACAAGTGACCTAATAAGTTGCCGATGAAGAAGGGGATGCCTTGGGCATCCCCAAGCATAGACGATTGAGTCTTCTTAGAATTTACTGGGATGAACCACGGGGGGTCGCCAAGCTTTGTCTTTTCACTCGTCTTGATCATGTTATATCATCCTCTTCTCTTGACCCTTGAAAACTTCCTTCACACTAAGCTCAATGTAATTCTCATTAGAGGTTTAGTGCATAATAAAAAAATCACATTTTCTCATTGGACACAAACATTATTAATACATTTTAAATATTAGCTACAGCCACTGATGTTTTGTGGAGCAAAGAAACCCACTCAACATAGTAAAAGAGAGAATGCAAGTAAAAAGACAGAATATGTCAAAACCAGAACAATCTGTAAAGACGAATTTTTTCGGGGCACTTCCGTTGCTCAAATCGAAAAACGCAAAGCTAGGAAAGGTTTAGGAATTAGCCGAGGAATAAGAACAAAATATTGCAAGTTATTTTGATCTTTATGTGAATTTTCACGAATTTAACGGTGAACAGCAGAAATCTAAATCTAACCTCAACTTTCACTAGAGACTTTTCTTGGAACAAAAAATGCAATAAAATAAAGATACAAAGGAGTTTCTACAGAAGTAAACAACCCCTTGACTCAAGGAAAACAGAGAGAAACAAAGAAAAAAATAAAACCATGGGTTATCTCCCAAGAAGTGCGTTTCTTTAACGCCTTTTAGCTAGGCCCAGAAAAATGAAGTCAAGTGTTTTCAAGTGAAGAAGCATCCAAATTGTAATTTCTTTGAACAATAGAATCAAAATCCAACTTCATTCTCTTTCTAGGAAAGTGTTCCATACCTTTCTTGAGTGGGAATTTATATTTAATATTCCCCTCGTTCATATCAATAACAACATCAACAGTTTTAAGAAAAGGTCTTCCCAAAACAACAGGACAAGAAGCATTGCATTCAATATTCATAACAAGGAAATCAACGGGGACAATGTTATTGTTAACCATAATAATAACATCATCAACTCTCTCCAAAGGTTTCTTTTTAACATTATTAGCAAGACGAACATCCAAATAACAGTGTTCCAAAGGTGGCAAATCAAGCATATCATAAAGTTTCTTAGGTATAACAAAGATACTAGCACCAAGATCACATAAAGCATTACAATCAAAATCATTCACCTTCATTTTAATTATGGGTTCCCAACCACCATCTAACTTCCTAGGTGGGATAGAGGCTTCACATCTTAATTCTTCTTCTATAATTTGCATGAGATCATTTGTAATATGTTTTGTGAAATACATATTTATAGGACTAGCATTAGGACAATTAGCAAGATTTTGTAGGAACACAATTACTTCAAATATATTGCAATCATCAAAGTCAAGATCATTTTTATCAAAGGTAATGGGACTATTGTCTCCCATATTTCGAAAACTTTCATCACTTTTACCAGGAAAAATTTCAGTAGTTTCAGACAATTTTAAACGTTTAACAGAAGAAGTGAGAGTATTGCCAACACCAATTGCTTTACCATTAATAGTAGAAAGTTTACTAGCATGATAAGGTTTTGTTTTACTAGTGGTGGTAATAGTGCAAACATTAGCTATATTATTCTTTCTAACTATTTCATCTTCTCTTTCCCATCTAGCATGCAGTTCAGCTAACATCCTAACATTGTCATCAGTTCTAACTTGAATGTTGAGAAGAACATGATATCAACATCGGGGAAAACGAGAACAAAACTCCTGAGGTACTACGGAAAAACCCATCCGGGCTTCTAAAGGATCAATATCTACTGCTTAAGGAATAGAGGATCCGCTTCCGGGGCTTACACGCCTCCGTTCTCAATCATGAGTAGGCAACCTGATAAATCATGTCACAACCACCTCCATTCCTATGGTCTAGTAGATATAACCATCCTAGAGAAACCAGAATTCGTGAAATCCTAACTTGAAAGTTTAGATGAGAATAGAAAACAACGTTGCACTTCCTTACCAGAAAAGGGTGGGTGGGTGGGGAAAGAAGAAAAATGGCAGAATTCCTACTCTCACGTTTCATTTTTCCTATATAGCTACAAAATAGTTTCTAGACTCAACTGCGACCAGTAAAAAGGGATCCTACAGGCAGACAGGCTCTGATACCATTTGTCGCACCCTGATTTCTAGGGGATACTCACCGTACGAACTGGATAGCAGATGCTTGGATTATGGGGCATAACTGCTCCCACGTCCCAGCTTCCTGGTAGGCCTGCGCTTATGCGCGACAACACAAGCCCTGCTATTCCATCGTCGATGTAAACTATCCACTAGAGATCAAAGGCACTTCCGTCGACGTACTTCAAACCATACACACATGGTACGTCAACGGCGTTGAACAACTGATATCACAACAGATCTCTACGACACAAAAGATTGAAATAACCTTCAAATGGCTCTCATTAGAGCAGAGATAGCAAATACAATCATTCAGAGGGCACATGCCCCAACAATTCATCATTACATCACAGCGGAAGCATTCAACATGTCTGAGTACAGACAAGAACCAAATAGGCCTAAGAGGCCGGAAACGAAAAGACGGAGCCCATCCACGAAGTCTCGGATCCTGCCCGGGTCCGCTATCTACTCGTCAGCAGTCTCGTCGTCATACTCCACGTAGTAGCCACCATGTAGATCCCCGGAAACATCGTCTACGTAAACCACAGCCCCAAAGGGGTCAGTACATAAACGTACTGGCAAGCAAGACTCACAGTTCACCAAAGTGTAACCCGTCAACACCAAGCACAGATGCCTTGGGTTCAACGGAGGAATAGGGATGTAAAAGATCCTGCAACTGGCTGCGCTAACCAACTACAGAGACTCTACCACTTCCTGCTACAGAAAGGAGATAAGATCGAGGATTGTAACCAACTGAAAGATAACTTCAAACAAACCCATCCTGGATCTCGCCCCTTATCCAAAGAAGCAATCCGAGGATAACTCACACAGTTGTATTAAAGGTGAATCAAGTTATTGTGTCATCATCCTATTACTAGTCAAGTTATTAATCATTGGGTGTAACATGTTTGATCATTATGTTTAAGTTGTCCTGAGTACTTGTTAGCCAGTACTTTCACCAAGTAATCCATAACCGCGGAAAACACGGCTTCTCGAGAAGATTATCCCTGCAGGGTTGCACCAATTTGGCCGTACACGCAAGAATATCCCGCCAGACGGGAATCAAACCCACCAAGCGAGGTACTCTACACAACCAACCATTCTTCGCATCAAGCCCAAAGCACCTTGGGCGCACGGCTAATCGAGCCCAGAAGAAAATGGACCCTCATAGCACTCTAAGAACGTGTCCCCCTATATGCCGACTACGAAAGTTCCACCCTGGCCTGGGCTCGCAAAAACATGCATGCGGCAAATGGAAAACACGAACTAAATGAGGCGATTTGGACGAGATGCGAATCAGGTCAAGTTGAGGGGGGCGCCCATACTCGCTTCCCACATGCGGTTAGTGCGCTCATCATGGATCAGTAGACAAGACCCTTTTCCTATTAGGGTCGACACTAGCAGACCTCAAAACCACACAGGGCCTCCTGCCGGTGCCTTATCATCAAATTTATTATTGATAATAACATTAGCATGATTGATTGATTAAACATCGAGCCCCCAGAACATAATAGAATATAGTAACAGAAGGTAACGGGTAACAGACTCGAGCAAAACAACCTAAGCATGCTAGTAAGACACTGGCTCAATCAATGGGTTGTAGGAAGGGAGATGAGGCAATATCAGGTTTTAAGGGATTCATGTGATAGGTTCGTAACAGAACAACTACTGCTAAGGCTAGCAGAAAAGAACAACGGAAAGTATCGGTAACCAATGTTGAAAGGAACACGATGGTTCATGTGAGTGATAACTTGCCTGCAAAACCCAGTAGCCTGGTACTGAGCTAAATCCTTAGAAGGGATGTCGTAAGTATCGTCGGTCTCAACGTCGTCGTTTATCCGAGAAGAAGCAAACAAACAATGCAGAAAGATAAACAATCAATATCATGGCATAGGTGCACAAACATGGGATGATGCATGTCATGTTAATAGATGCATCAAAATAAACTACTTGACAAGATAACACAATTTAATTGGACCCATATGCAATTGGATTGCATATGGAAAAGATCCATTGAAATAAGTGGAAACAAATGATTTACAATTAATTATTATGTGAGAGTTGTTAGCATGATGCATGCATGATGATAACAACAAAATAACCACAAATAACAATGGTAGATGCAAGTGAAAAAGGATTGGAACAAGTTTTGGAAATCATTGATTAAGTTTGGAAAGTTTGGTTACTTAAAACATGTCACACAAGTATTTGTTGTTTTCACCACTTTAAGTTGTTCAAAATAGACAACAAAGTTCATATTTGATAAGAACACACAATTTTGGTTGGATTACATGTTTCACTTGTTGAAAAAGGATTTCAAATAAATTATTTATGAATTAAACAAGTTTACGCAAGAATTAAATGAATTTAATTCAAACATGAACTTATTTGAATTTTTATTTGTTCAAAACATTAAGTGAGATTCATATTTGAAAAGTTTATGCTTTTATGGTTTGAAAACATATTTTATATGTCCCAAAAGAATTTGTTTTGATCAAGTTATGAATTTAGCAATATTAAATGATTTAAACAAGGTTTAAATCATTTAACCAATTTTAATTATTCAAAACATGAAACAAAATTTATATTTGGAAAGATGGTTTAATTTTGCATGGAAAACATATTTCATTTGTGGAAATTGGATTTAAAATGAGCAAGTTATTATTTTGGCAATTTTAAATGCAATAATCAAGAAACAGTTGTTTTCAGCAATTTAAATTATTCAAAACAGCAAAAAAAAATTATATTTGGAAAGTACATGAAAAATTGATTGGAAAACATATTTGGTTTGTGAAATTTGGAATTTTTATGAGCAAGTTATGAATTTTGCAAATTTAAGTGAATTTGACAAGTTTTCAAATTTTGCACCAATTTAAAATATTCAAAACAGTAAAAAAAATTATATTTGGGTAGAGTATTTAATTTGGTACAGAAAACATATTAAAAATGTTGAATTTGGAGTTAGGATGATTTATTTATGCAATTTCCAAAATTGGGTGCAAATCTGCCATTTTTACTGCACTAGGGACTTAGAAAATATTTTCCAGGGGCTAGATTTTAAGTACCAGGGGCCTAGCAGTGATTCTGTGAAATATCTGTGACCAAATCTTTGCAAAATAAAAAGGTTGGTTTAATGTGCAGGGGGTGGGATTCGACCCCTGCACCTCCTGATGCGCTCAAGGGAACAAAACCAGTGGGCTACTGCTTGAGTTGTGACAGAGAAGGGGCTCGGGGGAGCTTAAGCTTCAGGTGTCGGGATTTTTTGTTTCTGAAACTGCACGGAACGCTACTGAACACGCACGGACAGACGATCGACGAGAGGCCGTGGAGGTTGTTGATCGCCGGAGTGGCGCCGTGGGGGGCGTGCGGCCAAGGAGAGGAGGGAGGAGGGCGAGAGGAGGAAGAGGTGCGGCCTCACCTTGGGCCAGGAGGAGGCGGACGGATCTGATCAGCAGGGATCGCTGGTGGAGGTGCAGCCATGGCGGCCACTTCCCGGCGACGGCGCGGCCGAGGCAAGCGCCCACCGCCCGGGGTTCCTTCATGAGAAACGGGGATGGAACCCTCCTGGTTCCATTCCCGTTGAGAGCACGGGCCGGCGTCAAGCAGGGTGGCGGCGCCATGGTCGCCAAGGTGCGGCCATGGAAGGGGTTCAGTGATATTCAGAAGAAAGCAGTGGATTTTCGAGGGGAAGAGGAAGGATGGCGGCGGATGGGAGGAGGAGGAGGAGGAGTGGGGAACTCGGCTAGGGTTAGGGTTGCCCTCTAGGGGAGTAGATAAGGAGGGGCAAGGGGGCAGGTGGTCCATGGAGGGGGGGGTGACAGCGACACCCCTCTGTCCGTACGAAGAAGATGACCGTGGGGGGCTGCTGGGCTTGAGGGGGAAAGGCCCAAAGGGAAAAATTAGATGGGCTAGGAGAGAAAAGTGGGCATGCTGCTCTCTCTCTCTCCCTTTCTATTATTAATGGATTTCTGTTTTTTTTTTGTACCACTAGAAAAGGGAAGCAAAAGTTAGGTTTTGAGTTTTTACAAATTTTGGTAAAATTCATGTGAGTGTATTAGGTCAACATCCACCAAATGTCAAGTTTGGTTTTTGAAATACTCAAAATTTATTTGCTGTTTTGTGAGTTGGTTTGAATTGGAAGAATTTGGGTGAATAATGAATTAATATTTAAAACAAGGATGTTAATAGGGTGAACTCTATTGATTTAAAATAGAACAAATGGTTGATTTGTTTGGTAATTTCAAAAGGTTCAAATTAGGTGATGCTGATGATTTGCTTTGAATTTGAAACCACATTGGTATTAATTAATAAAAACACCATTTTATTAGTTGAACATTATGGGATAATTGGAAACAATTAAGGTTTTTATTTGGAAACAACTATTTGGATGTTGGTTTGGAAGTTCAAATGGAAAACAAATTGAATTTGAAAAGGGTTTAATATTCAATGAATTTTTGATAGAAGCAACACAACAGTTTTGAAATCACACTTTAATAGAAACAAACAATTGTTTTATTTTGAAATATCTTTTTAGAATTGTAACATCACAAGGATGAAACAAAAGGTTTAAATTTTGGTTTGAAATTCAAATAGAAAACAAAGGAAAACAAATGAAAACAGTTGGAAAACAAATGAAAACAGAGAAAAACAAATGGAAAACAAACAAAACAAATGCAATCAACATGATGCCATGATGCAAAACATAAAATAACAGAAAGCAAACATTCTAATGGCTATTTTTCAGACTTGGGATGTTACAAAACGCCCCCCCTTGAAGGAATCGCGCCCCGAGATTCCTACTGAGAAAAGAAAAGGTCCGAAAACTTCTTGGGAAGATCCTCTTGAGCTGTGACACGTGAAACACATCGTGCACCTTGGATAGTTTTTCTGGAAGTTCAAAACGATAGGAATTCCTGGCAACTCTTCTGGAAGGATGTCAGGGAATTTGGAAAACACCGGAACATTTTCAATTGAAGGAAGAGGTTTTTGTATCGAGGGTGTATAGCTGGATAGAACTTGATTCATTTGGAGAATAGACTATCTGTAATAAGGTTGGAACAGAGTTATTGACATCAATGCAACACCAAGAATAATCATCAATGTCAGAATCATCAACATGAGAGTAACGAGGAATATGTGGCCTCCCATTAGAATTGGATTGTATGTTGTGGAAAAGATTGTTGACACAAAGGAATGTGATGCTCCGGTATCAAATAACACTTTAACTGGATAAGAGTTTACGAGGAAGTTTTGATTAGACGCCAGTAGAAGATTTGAAGTGGAAAACAACAACAAGATTTCAACGGACGAAAAGGATGTTGAGAAGAACATGATATCAACATCGGGGAAAACGAGAACAAAACTCCTGAGGTACTACGGAAAAACCCATCCGGGCTTCTAAAGGATCAATATCTACTGCTTAAGGAATAGAGGATCCGCTTCCGGGGCTTACACGCCTCCGTTCTCAATCATGAGTAGGCAACCTGATAAATCATGTCACAACCACCTCCATTCCTATGGTCTAGTAGATATAACCATCCTAGAGAAACCAGAATTCGTGAAATCCTAACTTGAAAGTTTAGATGAGAATAGAAAACAACGTTGCACTTCCTTACCAGAAAAGGGTGGGTGGGTGGGGAAAGAAGAAAAATGGCAGAATTCCTACTCTCACGTTTCATTTTTCCTATATAGCTACAAAATAGTTTCTAGACTCAACTGCGACCAGTAAAAAGGGATCCTACAGGCAGACAGGCTCTGATACCATTTGTCGCACCCTGATTTCTAGGGGATACTCACCGTACGAACTGGATAGCAGATGCTTGGATTATGGGGCATAACTGCTCCCACGTCCCAGCTTCCTGGTAGGCCTGCGCTTATGCGCGACAACACAAGCCCTGCTATTCCATCGTCGATGTAAACTATCCACTAGAGATCAAAGGCACTTCCGTCGACGTACTTCAAACCATACACACATGGTACGTCAACGGCGTTGAACAACTGATATCACAACAGATCTCTACGACACAAAAGATTGAAATAACTTGCAAATGGCTCTCATTAGAGCAGAGATAGCAAATACAATCATTCAGAGGGCACATGCCCCAACAATTCATCATTACATCACAGCGGAAGCATTCAACATGTCTGAGTACAGACAAGAACCAAATAGGCCTAAGAGGCCGGAAACGAAAAGACGGAGCCCATCCACGAAGTCTCGGATCCTGCCCGGGTCCGCTATCTACTCGTCAGCAGTCTCGTCGTCATACTCCACGTAGTAGCCACCATGTAGATCCCCGGAAACGTCGTCTACGTAAACCACAGCCCCAAAGGGGTCAGTACATAAACGTACTGGCAAGCAAGACTCACAGTTCACCAAAGTGTAACCCGTCAACACCAAGCACAGATGCCTTGGGTTCAACGGAGGAATAGGGATGTAAAAGATCCTGCAACTGGCTGCGCTAACCAACTACAGAGACTCTACCACTTCCTGCTACAGAAAGGAGATAAGATCGAGGATTGTAACCAACTGAAAGATAACTTCAAACAAACCCATCCTGGATCTCGCCCCTTATCCAAAGAAGCAATCCGAGGATAACTCACACAGTTGTATTAAAGGTGAATCAAGTTATTGTGTCATCATCCTATTACTAGTCAAGTTATTAATCATTGGGTGTAACATGTTTGATCATTATGTTTAAGTTGTCCTGAGTACTTGTTAGCCAGTACTTTCACCAAGTAATCCATAACCGCGGAAAACACGGCTTCTCGAGAAGATTATCCCTGCAGGGTTGCACCAATTTGGCCGTACACGCAAGAATATCCCGCCAGACGGGAATCAAACCCACCAAGCGAGGTACTCTACACAACCAACCATTCTTCGCATCAAGCCCAAAGCACCTTGGGCGCACGGCTAATCGAGCCCAGAAGAAAATGGACCCTCATAGCACTCTAAGAACGTGTCCCCCTATATGCCGACTACGAAAGTTCCACCCTGGCCTGGGCTCGCAAAAACATGCATGCGGCAAATGGAAAACACGAACTAAATGAGGCGATTTGGACGAGATGCGAATCAGGTCAAGTTGAGGGGGGCGCCCATACTCGCTTCCCACATGCGGTTAGTGCGCTCATCATGGATCAGTAGACAAGACCCTTTTCCTATTAGGGTCGACACTAGCAGACCTCAAAACCACACAGGGCCTCCTGCCGGTGCCTTATCATCAAATTTATTATTGATAATAACATTAGCATGATTGATTGATTAAACATCGAGCCCCCAGAACATAATAGAATATAGTAACAGAAGGTAACGGGTAACAGACTCGAGCAAAACAACCTAAGCATGCTAGTAAGACACTGGCTCAATCAATGGGTTGTAGGAAGGGAGATGAGGCAATATCAGGTTTTAAGGGATTCATGTGATAGGTTCGTAACAGAACAACTACTGCTAAGGCTAGCAGAAAAGAACAACGGAAAGTATCGGTAACCAATGTTGAAAGGAACACGATGGTTCATGTGAGTGATAACTTGCCTGCAAAACCCAGTAGCCTGGTACTGAGCTAAATCCTTAGAAGGGATGTCGTAAGTATCGTCGGTCTCAACGTCGTCGTTTATCCGAGAAGAAGCAAACAAACAATGCAGAAAGATAAACAATCAATATCATGGCATAGGTGCACAAACATGGGATGATGCATGTCATGTTAATAGATGCATCAAAATAAACTACTTGACAAGATAACACAATTTAATTGGACCCATATGCAATTGGATTGCATATGGAAAAGATCCATTGAAATAAGTGGAAACAAATGATTTACAATTAATTATTATGTGAGAGTTGTTAGCATGATGCATGCATGATGATAACAACAAAATAACCACAAATAACAATGGTAGATGCAAGTGAAAAAGGATTGGAACAAGTTTTGGAAATCATTGATTAAGTTTGGAAAGTTTGGTTACTTAAAACATGTCACACAAGTATTTGTTGTTTTCACCACTTTAAGTTGTTCAAAATAGACAACAAAGTTCATATTTGATAAGAACACACAATTTTGGTTGGATTACATGTTTCACTTGTTGAAAAAGGATTTCAAATAAATTATTTATGAATTAAACAAGTTTACGCAAGAATTAAATGAATTTAATTCAAACATGAACTTATTTGAATTTTTATTTGTTCAAAACATTAAGTGAGATTCATATTTGAAAAGTTTATGCTTTTATGGTTTGAAAACATATTTTATATGTCCCAAAAGAATTTGTTTTGATCAAGTTATGAATTTAGCAATATTAAATGATTTAAACAAGGTTTAAATCATTTAACCAATTTTAATTATTCAAAACATGAAACAAAAATTATATTTGGAAAGATGGTTTAATTTTGCATGGAAAACATATTTCATTTGTGGAAATTGGATTTAAAATGAGCAAGTTATTATTTTGGCAATTTTAAATGCAATAATCAAGAAACAGTTGTTTTCAGCAATTTAAATTATTCAAAACAGCAAACAAAATTTATATTTGGAAAGTACATGAAAAATTGATTGGAAAACATATTTGGTTTGTGAAATTTGGAATTTTTATGAGCAAGTTATGAATTTTGCAAATTTAAGTGAATTTGACAAGTTTTCAAATTTTGCACCAATTTAAAATATTCAAAACAGTAAACAAATTTTATATTTGGGTAGAGTATTTAATTTGGTACAGAAAACATATTAAAAATGTTGAATTTGGAGTTAGGATGATTTATTTATGCAATTTCCAAAATTGGGTGCAAATCTGCCATTTTTACTGCACTAGGGACTTAGAAAATATTTTCCAGGGGCTAGATTTTAAGTACCAGGGGCCTAGCTGTGATTCTGTGAAATATCTGTGACCAAATCTTTGCAAAATAAAAAGGTTGGTTTAATGTGCAGGGGGTGGGATTCGACCCCTGCACCTCCTGATGCGCTCAAGGGAACAAAACCAGTGGGCTACTGCTTGAGTTGTGACAGAGAAGGGGCTCGGGGGAGCTTAAGCTTCAGGTGTCGGGATTTTTTGTTTCTGAAACTGCACGGAACGCTACTGAACACGCACGGACAGACGATCGACGAGAGGCCGTGGAGGTTGTTGATCGCCGGAGTGGCGCCGTGGGGGGCGTGCGGCCAAGGAGAGGAGGGAGGAGGGCGAGAGGAGGAAGAGGTGCGGCCTCACCTTGGGCCAGGAGGAGGCGGACGGATCTGATCAGCAGGGATCGCTGGTGGAGGTGCAGCCATGGCGGCCACTTCCCGGCGACGGCGCGGCCGAGGCAAGCGCCCACCGCCCGGGGTTCCTTCATGAGAAACGGGGATGGAACCCTCCTGGTTCCATTCCCGTTGAGAGCACGGGCCGGCGTCAAGCAGGGTGGCGGCGCCATGGTCGCCAAGGTGCGGCCATGGAAGGGGTTCAGTGATATTCAGAAGAAAGCAGTGGATTTTCGAGGGGAAGAGGAAGGATGGCGGCGGATGGGAGGAGGAGGAGGAGGAGTGGGGAACTCGGCTAGGGTTAGGGTTGCCCTCTAGGGGGGTAGATAAGGAGGGGCAAGGGGGCAGGTGGTCCATGGAGGGGGGTGTGACAGCGACACCCCTCTGTCCGTACGAAGAAGATGACCGTGGGGGGCTGTTGGGCTTGAGGGGGAAAGGCCCAAAGGGAAAAATTAGATGGGCTAGGAGAGAAAAGTGGGCCTGCTGCTCTCTCTCTCCCTTTCTATTATTAATGGATTTCTGTTTTTTTTTGTACCACTAGAAAAGGGAAGCAAAAGTTAGGTTTTGAGTTTTTACAAATTTTGGTAAAATTCATGTGAGTGTATTAGGTCAACATCCACCAAATGTCAACTTTGGTTTTTGAAATACTCAAAATTTATTTGCTGTTTTGTGAGTTGGTTTGAATTGGAAGAATTTGGGTGAATAATGAATTAATATTTAAAACAAGGATGTTAATAGGGTGAACCCTATTGATTTAAAATAGAACAAATGGTTGATTTGTTTGGTAATTTCAAAAGGTTCAAATTAGGTGATGCTGATGATTTGCTTTGAATTTGAAACCACATTGGTATTAATTAATAAAAACACCATTTTATTAGTTGAACATTATGGGATAATTGGAAACAATTAAGGTTTTTATTTGGAAACAACTATTTGGATGTTGGTTTGGAAGTTCAAATGGAAAACAAATTGAATTTGAAAAGGGTTTAATATTCAATGAATTTTTGATAGAAGCAACACAACAGTTTTGAAATCACACTTTAATAGAAACAAACAATTGTTTTATTTTGAAATATCTTTTTAGAATTGTAACATCACAAGGATGAAACAAAAGGTTTAAATTTTGGTTTGAAATTCAAATAGAAAACAAAGGAAAACAAATGAAAACAGTTGGAAAACAAATGAAAACAGAGAAAAACAAATGGAAAACAAACAAAACAAATGCAATCAACATGATGCCATGATGCAAAACATAAAATAACAGAAAGCAAACATTCTAATTGCTATTTTTCAGACTTGGGATGTTACAACATAGAACTCAATATTCATCAGAACCCAGCAAACACAACATGTTGCATTACAATAAGATGATCTTGATCATGTTAGGCAGCTCACAAGATCTAAACATGAGGCATAAAGAGGAGAGAACAACAATCTAGCTACTGTTATGGACCCGTAGTCCAGGGATGAACTACTCATGCATCACTTTGGAGGCTGGTATGGTGATGAAGAGCCCTCCGGTGATGATTCCCCCTCCCGGCAGGGTGCCGGGGAGAGCTCCAGAACCCTCTCGACCTAGGGTTGACGATGACGACGGCTCCAGATCTAATTGGTGGAAAGGCTCGGGTCTTTAGGGTTAGCCCGAGGAGAGGTATAAATAGGGGAGAGGGCAACATCGGTGGGCGGCCAAGGGCCCACACCACCCCTAGGCGCGGCCAGAGGGGGGGCGCCACCCTATGGTGTGGGGACCCTGAGGCCACCCTCCGGGTCGCTTCCGAAGTCCGTATACGTGACAAATTTCTAAGACTTCTGGGCTTTGTTTCGTCCAATTCTGAGAATATTTACAGAACAACTTATCTGAAACCAAAAACAGCAGAAAACATGAACTGGCTCTATGGAATCTTGTCAATAGGTTAGTCCCATAAAATCCATAAAAATGACATAAAGTATATAAGAAACATGTAGCATATGGAATGAAAACAACATGAAACATCAGATTATAGATACGTTTGAGATGTATCAATCAACAAATCAAAACCTTTCATGAATGATACTTTAGAAACATGAAAACTTTCATTAGAGATGATTTAAGTATCGAGGGAAAAATTATCTATCCTTCCATTCAAGGATCAAGAAATATTTCACAACATAGAAAGGACACGGTCAAGTAAAATAAATATGAAATTCATGAATCAACAGTTTTGAAGTTTAATAAACAAGTGAGCGTGAGATTTTTGGAATTGGAACCATAATTTATGGCTAAGAGAACAGTATGGGAGGTTTGGAAGATCAATGGAAGAAAGTATCACACAGTTGAAAGTGATCTTTAGACAACAGGAAGTCTTACAATCAAAGTTATGCAAGGAGTAGTGATTGCCACACAACGGATGCACATAAGGATATAAGTGTATGGAAGCTCTCCAATGAAAATAGTGGGGGTGCATCCAACTTGATTGCTCATGAAGACCTAGAGTACTTTTGAGGAGGATCATCAATGGAATATACAAGTCAAGTTCTATAACAAAAGGATCCCACATAGTTATGTAAGTATAATATCAAAACTCTCTACAAACTGAAGTACAGGTGCTAGCATAAGCACAAGTGTGGAATAAAGGATAGTAATGCTTCCCCTATTTTTTGTGGCCTCCATGGCACTTTTATTTTCTCTCATTTGTCCTCTATTATGGGATCTTTTTTTGTTCAGTCTCTTTGGTCTCTTTTTTCTATATCCTCACGGTAGGGGCAACACTGTATATGACAAGAATCAACACACTTTTAGTACTCAGAACTCATAATGAATACACGATGTATAAAATTGAATGCCTCGGCCACTGTACAAGGATGTGCAATGATCAAGCGTAACATGGAATAAATGCATAGTGGACTAAGCCTCATAAACCATCATGTCGGCTATAAATATCATGCAAAGAAATATGACGACAAAGAATGACATCAAGTCATGTGATGTAAGCTGCGTGGCAATATATGTTGAAACAACTATGAAATGCTGTGGTAGGTACGTATGGTGGATATTTTTAGGAAGATGTATAGGCTTATGTGTAGGAGAACAAGATGAAATCCTCCCACGGGGTTTGGATGTAATGGAGAAGTATGAACCTACTCTTGATGTGAGAAACTACAATGCACAACACCGAAGAGGCTAGCAAATATGGATGATGGAAGTGCCAAAAATCATAGCTCAACATTAGTAAAAAAGAACTCACATATTTACTGCAAAGAACTAGCAGTTTCAACTATAAGAACATGATTAAAATTACTCCAAGAGGAACCTTGGTAGCGAAACAAGTGTCTCGTTGGCTTCCCTGGCCTTAGCGCATGACCATGTTATTGTTATGCATATGCAAATTGATCTTATTATGAGGAAAAACCATGATATATAGTGGTACTTGTGAAGGCTAGAAGGCAAAAGGCCAAAGGACACCATAAATATAACTCTAACACCCCCCTCAAACGCAATAGCATTGAATTAGAAGAAAAGTAAAACTAGAAAAAAAACTTGATAATCCAAAATCCATGTCTTGAGTGCGTCATTGTAGCATGAAGAGTCCTCTAAACTTGTTGAGTCAAGCCACAATCGGTAAAAGAAAAGACTGCCACAATCCGAGAGACGGTTAGAAGAAGAGCATGCCACAAAGATATAGAACAAGAAGCCCAATAGCAGAAAAATGTGCGTAGATCAATGACAATGTGAACAAATGGCACATCAGAGAAAGACACACACCACATCAAGAGAACATGGGTTGTCAAAAGATGGCACATCAATAGAATCAAGCAGTGCGCACAAGATCATAGCCCAAGAAAACCGGCAACGAAAGAAGTTTGGCTGTAAGAGAATGGTCATAGATGAACAATTCAAAAACATGCCACATCAATCCTATAGAAAGGATCAGACTAGAGAAGAAATGCAGGATCACAAAAAATGTATAGTGGACTCGTATGACATGAGAAACATGAGAGAACAACAGACTTGGGTGGACGCATTGGAAAATATAGGAGGGAAAGACATTTAAGATAGATTCACCGAAAATCACCGGAGAGTGAGGAAGAGTCGTATGATTTTCTTTCAGGAGAGAAGGACTATTTTTTTAGGAAGATAGAACAGGGAGAAGAATCAGCTGAACAGCCCTAGCTACACAACCCAACAGAACTAATAGCATACAAGCCCAACATCAGCGGTAGCATCAATAACCCAACATCAAAACGAACAGCTAGGGACAACAACGGACAATGACGAAGACATCATAATCGTTTTTTTTAACAACTCACGTATATGAATATGAGGGACAAGAAAAGGAACCGAAGCAACAACCACCAGTGAGCAGCGATGGAGGTTGGCCGATGGCAGCCCAGCGTAGAGGAGGTCGACACTAGTCGGAATCAGCAGACGATGGACGGAATCAGGCTGGCGGTGGCCGGAATCAGCAGATGGAGAAAGCGGCCGGAAACGGTGGACATTGGGTAGTGGGCGGCGGACTTGGAGAGCTCAAGCTGCAGGTGGCAGAGGTCGGTAACCAGGAGACCAGCAGCCAAATGGAGGGCGGCGGAGGTCGGACATGTCGGGGACCTGGACAGCCAGCCGGTTGCTGGTGGCTGGAGAAGTAGATGGGGGAAAAAGAAAAACAGAAGTAGATAAATAAAAAGCTACACAGAGATCACGTGGGCAGTGAGCAGCTGGAGAGAGTAGCATAGATGGGCGGAAGTGGAAGAAAAATTGACGGCTAGAGGAAAGGGTGGTGGCAGCGGAATCAACACGAGTTGCAACGCTGATCTAATCGAGGAAGTACAGGTGTAGTAGATCAGTAAAAAAATCAGATCAAAAACGAGTTGCGGCATCCTGAGAGGGACCTAAGCCCTGATATCATGTTATGAATATGCAACTTGGTCTTATTATGAAACAAAGCCATGATATATAGTTGTACATGTGAAGGCCAAAAGGCTAGAAGGAAAAAGGTCAAAGGCCACCATAAATATAACTCTAAAACTTATTACAAATTACTTCCTGACAAGAACAACTATCAAGAACGATTACACCTTCAACAATTAATAGTGTTTGTAGTACAAAATAAACTTTAATGGAAAAATTCCACTAGTGAGCCTTAACTTATATAGCTAGAAAGCTTGAAAATTTATCCATTTAATATCTCAAAAAACAGCAAGGAATCAAGTTATCAAAGTTCAATGATCTACTCCCTCCGTTCCAAATTATATGTCATAGATTTGTCAAAATATAGATGTATTTAGACATATTTTAGTGTATAGATGCATCCATATTTTGACAAATCCACGACATCTAATTTGGGACGGAGGGAGTACAATACTATGCAAACTTTTCTTTATACCACTAGCACATGCATAACATTTTCTGGTCCAATCAACACTAATCAACTTATTTGAAACAACTATCTAAACAAATATAAGTGAAGCACGCTATTTCTAAACACTTTCTACAAAGGAAACTAATAGCTCAAAACAATATATAAGTAAAAACAAGAGCTAAACAAAACAAGGATAAAAATACTCTACAAATATAAATGAAGAACAAGAGTACTCTATGAAAAAAGGAGCGTCTACCTCTCCCAAACATGAATTATAGGATCCAAAATTGCAATTACCAACAAGCAAAACAAAACAAACTGAAAGCACAATAAAAAGACGCTTAAAAATAGGACATAACATGTAAAGCAATAAAAATATAGTTCATGCAACGTGATGATTCAATGATGAAGAAGGGGATGAGTTGGGCATATCCATGCTTAGATCCTTGGGTATTATTGAATATATCAGTGGAGTGCCTTGGGTATACCTAAGCTTGAGATTTTATCCTTTCTTGATCTTCTTTAATCATCCTCTCTCATGGAACTTAAAAACTTTCTTCACACATAAATATTAGTGGGGTTAGTACTCATTAAATACAATCCACTTCGGTATTGTAAGGACACATTGGAATAACTAAATTTAACATTAGCTACTGTTACTAAGCCTTATTTGTGGTTCTCCGCCTCGATAGAATCTCAGTTAACGCTTGTAAACACGTAATGCAAAATAAAGACATAATCTGTGGAAAACAGAACAACCTATAAAGATCGAATGTAACGAGGTACTTCCGTTGATCAAATAATAAAACTTAAAACTAATGAAATATATATTATAAGCCCAGCCTTGCTCTCATAAAATATCAGAAAAATATCATGTTATTTGAATACTTTATGATGCAGTACATTGCACGAAATCTGTTTACATGAAATCAAAACTTAACACTATCAAACCATTAAAGGCTACTCTTGGCACAAAACCGAAAATAAAAGGGTGCAATGGTGTTGTTAGAGAAGAAAAAATATATCCAAGACTCAATAAAAACCAAAATTAAATAAAAAAATATAATGGGTTGTCTCCCAAAATCGGTTTTCTTTAACACCTTTTAGCTAAATGCAAAAAATCAAGTATTTTCAATATTTCCAACGTCACAATCATACCTAGCCCTTATGATTGATTCACGATGTAGATTCACTCTCTTTATAGGGAAGTGTTCCATCCCATTTCTATGTGGTAACTGAAACCTTATGTTTCCCTCTTTTATATCAATAATAGCATCAGCAATTCTAACAAAAGGTCTTTCTAAAATAATATGACAAGAAGAAGTGCATTCAATATACAAAACAATAAATCAACGTGTGCATAGTTGTTGTTAAGAATAATAAGAACATCACCAATGCTTCCCAAAGGTTTCTTCATAGTAGAATAAAAAAAGTTCATATTCAAGTTACAATACTCCAAAGATTTCAATTCAAGCATATCATCTAAACTTTTAGGCATAATGGAAACAGTAGCACCAAGATCACACAAAGCATTGAACCCAAAGTCATTTAATTTCATATTAATAGTAGGTTCCCATCCATGTTATAATTTCCTAGGAATAGAAGTTTCAAGTTGAAGTTTTTCTTCTCTAGCTTTAATAAATCATGACTGATATGTTTAGTAAAATCTATATTTAGCGTATTAGAATTAGGAGATTTCAGAATCTTTTGTAATTTATAAATTCATGAAGGTTTAAATTATTAATATCATCATCTTCAAAAAAAATAGTGGGAATATTATCACCTAAAGTCTCTTTAATTATCCTTAAGCCCGCTTTCAACATTTTTATCAATAACAGATTTAACACTCCCCAAACTTTTGGGACTCTTTCTAGCTAAAGTCGAGACCTGTACCATTCCAATTATTTTACCATTACCATATTTAGAAATTGTAGGATACTTATAAGTTCTCAAATTATTAAGATCATCATGCATTTGAATGGTAGCGACACTAGTACTTACATTTTTTGGGGTTTCGTATATATCACGTTCACTTCGAGGAATTAACTCGGATTTAGCTACCATCCATTTTATTAATGTGGAATTTTTTTTGACATGTTTGAGATACAATTTTAATTATTGGAAATCCTAGTTTGGAGATCTAAAATCTCTCTGTTCAATCCCTCAAGTTATTTACATATAATTTTTAATATAGAAGAATGCTCATTCATTTGTTGCGAGAAGACTTTGTTTTGCTCATATTGTGTATGCATGTAATTTTTAGTAGCCTTCTCAAATTATATTATCCTATCACTACTTAGCATTCCTCTATCAGTGGAGGTTACCATAATAATTTTCATAAGAATTACCCTTATTAGTTGGAAAAATCCTACAGTTGTTATTATGAAAATTATTTCTAAAGCATTGTTGCTAAAATTATTTCTAGCTATGAATTTAACATCAACTTGATCCTTTTCTTGAGAAATCATAGAAGCTAAGAAAACATTATTAGTATCAATATGCGCTTGTTTTCTAGAAAGCATATAGACATAATCATATCCACCTTCTCATTCAAAGAAGAGATCTTCTCAACAAAATTTACCTTCTTACCTGTTGGAGCTATTTTGGTGTCATTGAGAATAATTTGCCATCATATAGACAAGTATATTAGTTGCTACATCTAAGGTGATGGAGATAAAGATACCTTCCGCAGCTGAATCGAACTAATTCCTCCAAGAAAATGTCAATTCTGCATAAAAAGTTTGGACAACCATCCACATGGTTAATCCATGCGTGGAAAAAAATTAACCATAGAAATCATTCTTTCCCAATCTTGAGCCACATGTTCATTATCAAATTTTCTAAAGTTCATAATGGTACTCCTCAATTGTATAATTTAAGTAGGTGGATTGTACTTTCCAATAAAATAATATTTGCAATTATTCCCAGAATTAGTACTATTTTTAGGCGAAGAAAATAACCATTCTTTAGCTCTTTCTATTAATGAGCAAGGGAAAAGTTTCTATTTTATGATGCCACCTTCTACCTTTTTAGAATTTTACATATAAAAAATAAACAAATTTATTTAAATGAGAGGAGGCATCATCACCACTAGTACCAAAAAATTGTTGTTTCATAACAAGATTCAACAAAATGGGTTTTATTTCATAAGATTATTCCTTGGGACCAGGAGGAGCAATTGGGGTTGCATATGAAATCATTATTATCGGTACTATTAAATTCACCCAATTTTTTGTTCTCCACTGAACCCATCTTAGCAAGATAAACTAACAAAACATAAAAAAATACTAAAAGATGGTTGCTTTTTTGTTATTTTAGAGAAAACAAACAAGCAAAAAAATAATAATAAAAGTAACTAAGAAATACAAAATCAAAGTAAATAGAATGGAAGTGTGTCATTCCCCTTGTTGTGGCTCTAGAGTCCCCGACAACAGCGCCAGAAACGTCCTTGATGCGGTGAATTTACAGCACCCGTTGAGGTCCCCAAGAGGAGGGTGATGTAGTGTAGTAGGAAGTTTTCCCTCAGTGTTGAGACCAAGATGTAGTTGAACCAGTTGACTTAGAGATATATAGTACGGTGCTCGTCAACTGGCGCTTTAACAAGCATGGACCTACACACAACACACAAAATTAATTTGCCCCAACGCTTCACGAAGGTTTTCATTCTTCCCATATTGCGTAAAACAAAGAGATTAAACATATGGTGTGGAAAATATTAGTGAAAGTAAAAAAGGACCAGAAAGAAAGTAATACTAAAAATCAAGTAAAAGATGTTTTAATTAATCTAAAACAATGGATCAGGACCATAATTTCACTAGTGGTGTCTCTCGAAAAGATTACAACCAAATATGCTGGGTGAACAAATTACAGCTAGGCAACTAATAGAATTGGAACAATAACCAATTATAACAAGAAAAATTAAGTGTAATAATCATATAGGAACTACATCTATGACTAATAATCCACCTTGGGAGCGCTTCTATGCTTTCCTATGTTGTTATTAAGTTGCAAAAGTAACAGATAATTACAATAAGATCAATACATAATGTAAGAAAATTTAATATCATAAAAGACATAAGGACCATTGTTTTACCCTTTGTCTCAACATAAAATCCCCGATCTTACACGATTCAGTCACTCATGCCCAGACACAAAGGAGGCATGAACCTACTATCTAGCAAAACCCTCTCTTCGAGGTACAAACAATCACTTGGCCAAAGTAACCACATGGATCGGAGAGCATGCACAAACTTAAATAATACATGGATATGATAATTGCAACAAGATCATATAATAGACATAAATAATCTGATCATAAATTCACAATTTATTGGATCCCAGCAAACACAAAATGTAGAAATTATATATCGGTGATCTTGATCATGTTAGACAAATCACAAGATCTAAACATGGTAGCACAAGTATAAGATACAATCATGTAATTACTCATATGGACCGGTAGTCCAAGGATGAACTACTCACGCATCATCTCTGAGGCAATCATGGCGGTGAAGAGGCATCCAATGACAATCTGCCCCTTCGGCGGGGTATCGGAACAGGACTCTAGAACCCTCGAATTAGGGTTTCGAGGTGGTGGCACCTCTCTGTATGTTTTTTGGAAAATAATACCCACCCAATCATTTTTAGGTCAAGGGGAAGTTTATAGGCGAAGAGGGAAGTTGGGGAGAGGCCCGAGGGGAGGATGAACATAGAGGGAGCGCCACCCTGAACCCGCACCCCGTGGTCACCTCCTCTCTGTGGCCCAACTTCCCGGCTCTCTATTGGACTCTGCCTTCGTGTCGTTAAGTTAGGAATCCCCGTGAATTTTCAGGTCATTTGGTGAATATTATTTAACACATTTTCTGAAACTCAAAAATAGTATAAAACAAGAACTAGTACTAGGCATATTGTCAATAGGTTAGTCCAAGAAAATTCCCTATTATAAATATGAAGTACAAATATGTAGCAATGTTATAAAACAACCATGAAACAATAAAAAAATTGTAGATACGTTTGAGCCGTATCACTACTACTCCAACGTTGTTTTTTGATGTATATCCCTGAATTTGGCGTTGGATATGGATTCATCCACACGTGCGATCCGGATGAAACTACCTCCTCATGTCCACCGTGCCTAGGTTTCCTCCTCTTACACGAGCATATGGCAAATTGCGCATGAGCTGGAACAGACAAGTGAAGTAATGCAGTGTCACTTCCTCGCCTGAAAACAAGGTGAATTTGTTTTCACTATGTTGTCCCTCATACAAATATCACATTGATATACTTTTGATAATCTTTGGAAGAATTATAAGCTAAATCAAAGTTTGTTAGACTAGTAAATGTGCATGTGAAATGCGCGTAATCAAAGGGACAATGAAAAGGTGACAATCGTGGAGGTAAATTCTTATTGATTTCCATTTATAAACTTTTGGTTTCATTAATAAGCCAGTAATTTTGATTTAATTGGAACTTACCGATGGAGATGATTAGTGTAAGTCAATGATTGTAACATGTTCATTCTACCTTTCTTTCTAGGTGAAATCAATGTGTTCATTAAATAAATGTTGATGGTATTTTTCCGGCAAATTCAATTTACTTATCAAATCATGTAATTATCATCTTTTAACAAAATATTAAGGAGAAAATGGGATGTTCTCTAAACCAAAATTGAAAGTGTTAGGGTTGAAGGTGTTGACGGAGTTCATTGGTGGCTAGCATGGAGTTGTAATTTGTGTTCAATTCTACTACTATACTTTCTTACGCTCTAGAAATTTACCATGACTTTTGTTTTGTTTTACCATGGTGACATTTTTAACTTGCAAATATCGATCGTGGATTGATTTGTTGGTTGCGACATTTATAGTTTTGATTAACTATTTTTATGATAATTAAAATGTTCAGTGAAGATATAAAAAGAATTTATAAAAATGACGTGAACTTGCTATCCATTAATTATAAGACATTGATAATCACGGAAAACAAACATCCTTCCACACACATATGACCCTAGAATTTAAGATTTCATTGCTAAAGTAAGACCGACAATTCTATGTTTTCTTAGACCATGGGCTTGACAAGAGCCCTGCTTTAACTTAATAAAGCCACCACTGGCAGACTCATACATAGTTCTCACAAACGGAAATACAATACTCGTGGGTAGGCACGGCGCACAGCGATAGGTGGCCTTGAGAGCCGGAAAACAAGATCAAGATCTAGGAACCACTAGATGTCCCTAATAGATTGGAGGAGGGCACGGATCCTGTCAGCCGCCGCGTCCACCGCCGACCGGTCCCTCCGTCTAGCCACGGCTTTCCATCCCTGCATATATGAGCATATTTTGTATAGCAAATGAGAAGTTTGGCTCGGAAAAATGCCCTCTATACCAAATTTGTTCCTAGTCGTTCAGAGGAATCAGTAAAGTGTCGCCACACAAATCCTGCATATCTAGTCTAGCTCATTCATCTTGTTCACTTGATTCATTCCCTTGTCACGTGATGAAATTGATTTTTCACCTTTATTTTTACATGCTCCTGAATCGACGTATCAAGATGGACGTGCTTCCTAACACCTAAGACATAACAGAGAAAAATAGTAAGATATACGGACAACTTGTGAAAAAAATTGTGTATATCAGATCATTTACCATCAAAGATGAAAAACTCGGGCCATCCGTTTAAATATATATTAAAAGGGGTATTCTACTATATTATATGAATGCATGGAAGACAAAATAAAAGTGGAACTTACAAAAAAAAATTTACAGGTGATCAAACAAAGATCTCCGTCGCCAAAATTCTCTTTGCTTGCCTTCTTCACGATGCATCGTATGCAACCAGTTGTGAATACCATGCCATGACACATTATCAAAGAATGCACTCAATGTACAGTATAATATATACAATGTTCCAGGAGTTATAACCAAAAATAATTTCCGATAACCATATATAGGTGCACAAACATGGGAGAACATATTCACCGAAAGTATACGGCATAAACTATTGAGGTAACACCGCCAAAGATACGTCTCTCATCACTGCACCCTAATGCCACAGCCATAAACCTCCCACGATGGTTGGGATTCCTCTCTTTCTATCTTATTATCATCTGCATTGTATCCTAGGTCTTTCATAGACGTACTCATTGTCATCTCGTTGGGTTTGGATTTCTCTCCGGGTCAAGCCGTTGCACATGAATTTTTGTGATCTTGTGGATGTTTTTTCGCCCATATGATGGATCTGGTCATTTCATGATGGTGGATTAATTTGGATGTACATCCATCCATTTGGATGAAGAATATGAATCTCTGGCTCTCGAGGTAGCGATTGGTGGCTTAGTGGAAATCTTAATGCTCTCATTCATGATCGAGCCTACTCTTTCAGTGTTTGCTCCAAGAAGGTATGTTTCATAGTTCTTTTGAGGAAGTTTTAATCTTAACTCGGTTTTAAATAATATTTTAGTCTTTAGGTGTTTGAAGGACTAAAATTTTCAAGTGAGTTTTCTCCTTGGAAATGGGAAGCATCATCGGACGGCTCCTGCGGCTTAGCCGTATAACTTATTCTAGTTTTCCCCTCTATTCATTTTGGAGGAGATTCTAATACGGTTTGGATCGATTGATCCTCTTTTGGTGCATTCCCATAATCGGTATAAGGATTCTTTTGTTGTTGCATCTGTGGACGGTCTAACTGGTGATTCTAATATGGATGTTAATGGATCTGTTTCAGCCTTACCTGATCAGTTTGATTATGGGTCTTCTAGCCCACCCCATAGGTCTCTTGATGGGTTGAATCATGTGGTGTATCAAATTTCTAATGAATTTTGGGAATGAAATCATTGTCTTGGAATAGATCATATAATTAAATGGCGCACAAAACAAATTTTATGTAAATCGTGTTAGAAATATGGACCTAAATCTTGTTTATCTCTGCAGATATATCACTTACGTAAGTGGGTACAAAAAAATACTTGTATTTCATTCTTCAATTGTGCTCTACTACTGCGTCGTACCAACTAGAAGCTCCACCTTGGCCTCTCCGGCTTCTGCGTTGTCAAATCAACATGTACATGATGTAAACCCTTGCTCGATTCCAATGTCTCCAGCCCCACTCCCAACTTGCATGTCCATGGTCATTTTCGAGTTCAACCAATGCCCTAGCTGCCGGAGGGCCGACTTTGTGGTGATTGATGGGGGCAAATTGCCTGCCGCACACGCCCGTTAATAGCCTCAAGGTGGATATGCATGAGTACTTTGAGGTAGATATCGTTGATTCTAAGTCGATGGCTAATAAATTCGATGAATTTATTGAGTAGGTTCAACTCTTTGTTCTGAATCAAGGGTTGGCGTTGTTATTTACCTACCCTGGCTCCATGGCATGTTTTTTTTTTCCAATTTTGTAATCTTATTATTAGGAATCGGTTTGTATACCATGTTCCATAGGAATTGGTTCAGATTTCTTCTTAAAATTCAGCAAGCACATCGAGTGTGCCGGGTTTAAGTCCAACCATTGTGCGCGGATTGTCTTACTGATGTTTATTAGGGGCATTGATGGACTTTTGCAATATATACGGTATCCAGGATGCAATCAGCACTTTTAGGGAATTCCGTTATCCGGAACATCATGGCATTTAGAGATACAAAATTTTGGTGCATTCTACATTAACTTCTCCTTCTTTGGTCCCTAGGGATGTTGTTTTGCCAGCCAAAAGTTGATAGACATTCTGGTATTATAAAGTCATGGGGCGCTCGTGTTTTAATTTTGTCATCTAAGTTTCTTGATATTCATCTTGACGATCAAGAACCTATGCCCTTCAATGGGAATTGGAATCCTCTTCGTGGTCAGCTTCAATTGGAAGATCACTTGTTTTTCATGCCTGAATACCCCGAGTTAGGATGGAATATGCCACCTCAACCACCACCTCCTAATTTCCCTAGAATGCACCATGATAATATATAGCACATTCCTTAGCCAGTACCCCACATGTTTATATATCTGTTGGGTATCACTGTGTTGTTTCATCTGATTCTGTGCAAAAATATGGCAATGAAGTTCGCAATGATAATATCCTTGTCTTGGAGGAAGTGGATATGATTGAGGTGGCCAATATTGTTTATAATGTTTGTGTTTCCAGTTTCTAGCTGTTGATAACGCTCTAAATCTGTGTGCCCCAGTTCAGCAAGATCTCGCTTTGGATATCTCAACTCAATGACATTTCTATTCATGAATAAGATGGGTTTAATCACATGTTAAAATTGTGTCACGCTATGCACTCATTTTCTATCTCCGTTGCACGTGCTCGGCCACATGTTGCGGTTCCTTTGGAGGCTATTGTGCTTGTTTCTTCTAAAATTTTCTAGTTCAATATGCTCATAAGTGCTCTCTAAGTACATCTACCTTTTAGATTTTTGGCCTCTTACTCATGACTGGAGATTCTCCTACCGCTTCGCCTTCTTTGGGAAATTTGAAAAGGAAAAGGTATGTTATTTTTAATAATGACCAGTAGGGATCTAATTTCAATGATCTAGGGAAAATGTTATAGCTTGGACAAAAAATTTCACTTCTAAACCTTATATTGTGTGTGCACGTTTGACCAAAGTTTGAATAGTTTGAGCACATGTATCAGTGGCGCACGGCTACATGGTGCGAAACTGATGGTAATCCATCTATAGCCATTTTCCTAGTAGTGCACCGTCCTTTTTAGATGATTCTTTAGAAGCTAGGAATGTAGATGTTTCTGCAAACACTCGGGGTCTCTGATCCTTCAATTTCCAGCCACTCCAACTGCTGTCAAGAAAATAAGAGCTAGAAAGACTATTATTGCGCATTAATTTGACACCAGGGCTCACAAGATGCACTTATAGTCAGGCTAAACGATGTCTTTTGTGTGCCACCAATTCAATGTTTAGGCGCTAAGCTGGGTGACAAAATCAAGAATTCTCACACTAATGCCCCTGCCTCCACTTCTTGTGCTAGCTCCTAGCAAGTCTGTTTCACCTCATATTCTAGTAGTTTGTCTTCAACAGACTGGAGCCTTGTTAACCCATCTGATATTATAACTGAAAATATTATGCTTCTCTAGCTGCTAACAACAAATGTAACTCTGATGATCATGATGACTAATTTTTTGTTCCTCATGGAGTGGACATTTTCCCACTCGTGTCCTTTATCCTTTATTTTTTTTGTTTTGTTGTCAATTAAGAATGTGTCAGTATGTAATGACTTAAACCTATCTATGTTTGTTAGTTGGTTATACCAACTAGGGAAGTGTGGATTTTATATGTGTTTTTCATGGATTAAAACTTAAGTTAACTTATTTGGAAAGTATTGTAGTGTAATATTTCGCGTAACTAATGCTCATGAAAAACAACCGGCCTTTCCATGATAAGTTATTGAGATTGGATGTGTAGTTTCTTGTATCCAGGAAACATAGAAGAATAACATTGACAGAAGGAATGTCAAAGTGTGTTTTTAGATAAAAAGTGGATCGAGGCTGATGGGTTTACTAAAGCTCTCTCTTATAAACATGGCGACACAAAATAAGCACTTATACACAAGATAAATGATATCCAACTTCTATTGCAGTGATCAATTCACATTCATATGCATCACATCCTAATGGAGTGATGATGAAACATATATCTCTAACACTCCACCTAGCAAGTGGGTTGTCCATGCATAGAATTAAGGGGCTATACAGTTATGTGAAGGACAGAGTATTGCATAAGTGGTTACATGATGTTGGATGATCTCACGCACTAGATTGAACAAACTATGCAGCCTTTTTCGTCAGTAGAAGGATATATAGCACATCGCATTCTAGTATCCTTAGTGAGGTAGAAATACAAAGATAAAACCATGGTAGCTCTCAAATTTTCCTCACTATCTAGTTTCTTACTACGAGCTACTCCATCTAACACACATGTTCTCCCTCTCGTAGCGAGCATAATGGTTTTATCATAACAAGTATATATAAGAACGGGGTAATAATATGCATCTACAAATACATCAAACACATACTGGAACTGCATCTCATAACTATCTTATATTTACTAATTGGAGGCACCGTGAAAAGCACCACGTTAATCCTAGAGGTTAATACTTTCCGTCCATCCGATAATTTCATGATGCGTTCGTATCCGTTGGATTAAATGGTGAGACGCGTGCCCAGCGTTGCCTCCGGCGGCCCTCAGCTGAGTCGTACGCACCTTGGTCTCTTCTTATTCCCTTTGAGAAAAAAAGTTACGAAATCTGACCGGCTCCTCCTCCTAGGTTTTGTAACATGACATGCTTCCGATTTAGTTAGTTGGTTCATGGTCGGGAGGTGCCTCCCATGGCCTCTCCACAATCGAGTAGGTGTGCGTCTTCCTAAATCTGTTTCCTGTCCAACCAGGCAACCATTGAATCTGATCAGATTCCAAATTCATCAAAATTCTGACAACGTTGTTGTCCAGCAGCTAAATCTTTCCCACGATGGTTATTGCAGCTAGGAGAAGGTGGTCCAGCCTGCTCCATCCACCGCCGCCGCGGGAAATGGTGTATCTCCGCCTCATTTCTTCTCTGGCTTTATGCTGTGGAGAACCAGTTGGCACCACTGCCCTGATGCAAGTGCTACCTATGAAGAAGATGGCAGAAAGCACCACTGTCCGTTAATGTGGTTGATAATCATCTCAGGTAGTCTCTCATGTCTTTGTAGCTGTTGATAGACCAAGTTCTCGATCATAGTGCCGGCAAGGAAAAGCTCTCTGATCGCTGTATTACATGCACATGCAGTGTTCATGGTTTACATATAGATTTTCCTGTACAGATGGTTGTTGGGCTACTGTTTTCTTAAAGATAGTACAATTATCCATCATATCTTACTTTTTCAGTCAATGATAATTACGTGGTTGATTGTTTCACATAATTACAGGATTTAAATGGTGTGAATTAATTAAGTAACCTTAGGGTGGAAATAATTGCAAGTGCTTGAAGATTACCAATTTGGCCAGCAAGGGAAAACAATTTATTTAGGTAGCAGGGACTATTTATCCTGCCAGAGATGCTACAATTTCTTTTGCTTACGACTTGAATCGACATGCTTTCTCGGCTAAGGGATAGACCATGGAGTAAGATCTTAACCAACTCTGAAGTAACCTGCCTCCGATGCATTTTTGATAAAGGTAAAGTATGCCTCCGATGCATACATGAAAGGTAAAGTTAATTACTTGAATTTTTTAGAGATGTAAACTTTTCTTTACCGATGGCTGTCAGGCTACTGTTTTCATAAAGATAGTACAATTATCCATCACATCTTCCTTTTTCTCTCAATGATACTTACGTGCTTGATTATTTAACTTCAGTACAGATTTAAATGTATGAAGTACTTAAGTGGAACCTGTCTTTTGTTATAGAGTGGAAATTAATTGGAAGTGCTCGAAGATTACCAGCAGGGATTTTTTTTTCTGTAGGCAGATGCGACCATTTATCCCAAATGAGATGATAAGTTTTGTTTTGCTTGCAGCTTGAATCGACATGCATATTCTCTTTCTCGGCCAAGGAAGAGACCCTGGGATGAAATCTTAACGAACTCTGTACTAATCTGCCGCCAATGCATACATGAAAGGTAAACTTAGTTACTTGATTGTTTTTAGAATGTTTAGACTGGAGTTTTCACTTGGTTGTTTCCATCCACGTCGAAAGCACACATCTCAATTATGTAAAGAAAAAGCACACATCTCAATTTGTTAATTTTATAATATTCTGTTAGAAGTTCTAATCAGTACAAAATTTCTTAATAATTAATAATTGTTAAGATTGCAAAAATATTGTGTACTTAAATTATTGATCACAAGTAAAAACCTTTTTTTACCTCAAATTGTCCTAACATTATATTTTTGGAGATAAAATAGCTCTTCATCCTGTGAATGGAGAAGTTATTTATTCAATAGTATTATATTAAATACAATACATTGCATAGCAGATTGTCGTTAATGTGGTGGAATCTATTTTTTCTTGCAGAAACTTTCTTATTTGAACAGTAGACTATTTGAACTTTTTTGGGCATCGTTCAAGTTTGTCGTGCACACCACTCCTATCCAAGTATCCAACTAAACACTCTAATCAATGGCATGTTGTATTCTCTGCCCTGTTGAATTCATCACAAAATACCCGGTAGATTAATTGGCTTAAACTATAGCGCCTCATCAGAAAAGATTGAGAGTGTATCATTAAATGTTGTTCCCTGGATTTCTCGATAATGACCGTTACTAGTGGTGGAGGCGATCGCGGAGGCGATCGAGTGGCGATCGCGGAGGATGGGCCTGTCGTCAACGGCGTGTCGCCTGCGCTGGGAGGGTGGTTCTGGGCTCTGCTCAGTGAGGATGATGACAGCGATTGTGGGATTGATCCGGAGGAGGACGTTGGTCTCGCGTCAGCCTACGCAACGCCGGTGTCTGCTGCAGATCGCGATCTTCCAGCGTCATCGGGTGGTAGAGCTGCGAAGAGGATCGCCAAGATCAGGGCTCAACGTTCAGCGGCGCGGCAGGTATTGTCACTGACTCCAACTCGTGTTCCTTCGCAGGTTAGGGGATCCAGGCGTGCTCCGATCAAGCTGCCGGTCATGTCCCCGTCGACATGGACTTGGGATCAGAGGGATGACGAAGGCTGGGTTACCGTATGCCGTTCGCGGCGCAGTTCTGAGCGGAGATTGACCCGCCTAATAAAATCGACTACTCCTCCTAAGCACCTTCCATCACAGAGAAGGAACGTTGGTTCCCGATCGACGAATTGGAAAGTGCCCAAATTACGGGAGGGCCATAATGGAGATATTGGTCTCTGTCGGGATCTGCGAGATTGTCGCGATCAGATGTCATTGGGCGTTGATCCGACGATTATTGCGAATGATTCTTTCCTTGTTTCGGACAGACGTATCAAGGCCTGTGTGTCTGCGGGATCGGTATCTTATCATTGTGGACGTAGCGTCCGCGCGGTGCTAGGGTTCGTCTGGAGGTGCGCCGCCGCCGATTCGCCCATCGTTTGCTTCCGTGGAGCAAGCATGGCCGGCCGTGGGGGTGGCAGACAATTCGGAGGTAACTTCAATGGTTTCCGCGGTGAGTTTGAGGAGGGAGGACCCAGCAACTATGCAGATCAAGGCATGCAACCTCTGTTGCAGGGTGGCATCGCGCCAGTATTGCATCAAGGCGGTGCTAGGGGTCTCGGTGGTGATGCTGCTCCGGTTGCACCGGCCATGGCCCCGTTTGCGTTCAATGCTGGGGCTGTTGGCAACTATAATCAAGGGCAGAGAGTTCAGAACCAAGCCGGTTTCTTTGGAGGCCGTGGCAGACAGAGGTATGATAATCAAGGTCGTGGTTTTCCGCGAGGTCGGGGAGGAGCAGCTCGAGGCGGTGGTTACACGTATGTTAGGCGTGATGCTGCTCCCGCGAGGATAATTGTTGGTCCTAATGCGGTGGTTGCACCTGGGAATTCTGCTACTCCGGCTACTAATATCCCTGTGCCAAACTCTATTGTGAGTGCAGCTGCTTCTGATGTTCAGATTGGTGGGGTTTCTGTGGGTTCTGATCAGCGGAGGGCTATTTCCTCAAATTCTGCTGTTGGCAATCAAGGGATTTCAGGTGGTCAAGCAATGGTTGGTACTGGTGTTTCACCCACTCAACTTTCTGATGCATTGGCAAAAACAAATTATGTTGACAGAAATAGGTGCTTTCGATGCGGTTTAAGTGGGCATGCTCTAGGTGATTGTGATACGGAGATGTGTCTCATATGTGAGAACAGGATGCATTCAAATGGCACTTGCAAATTATTAACTGTGCCCAAACCACCTCTTGTTCAATACGGTTTCGCGCATGAGGAGCTCATGTTTTTTGGGGTACAGTGTTCTGATACGTATAGACCACGGCTTCTTAATCATAGATTGGCTTCATTGGTTGTCACTGGTGGGGAGTTGAGTATACCACAAATAATATTGCAACTTCAGAGGTTGGTTCCTAGGGATGGTTTTCGTTGGGAGGTGATTAGAAAGGGGCATAATATATTTCAGGTCCAATTTCCTTCAAAGCAAGAATTACAGAGACTTCATATTTTTGGCACTTTCTGTGTACCAAACAGCCCCTGTAAATTGACCGTTGAGGCTTGGTCTAAGAAAATTGAACCTGAAGACACTCTGCCTAACTTTTGGGTGAGGATTTCCGGTATTCCAGAGGATCATCTAGGGGATTATGTAGCAATGTGGTCAGTGGGTTTTCTATTGGGGAAGCCAGTGAAAATTGATATGGAATTCACTCGTGAAAAGAAAATCTTGAGGATTCTTGTGGGTTGTCTGGATTACTCCAAAATTCCACCTTCTTTTCCGTTATTTATCAAGGATGGGCTTTATAGGCTGAGGTTTGAGGTGGAGGGAGAGGAGCTTGCATCTCCTGATACGGTTATGGCAGAGAATGATGATAGAATTGATGATGATGATGGATTAGGTGATGATTTTCAAGATGCTCTTGCGAAAGAGGCGAGCCAAAAGAAAGCTAAGGGGGTGGGGTCTAATGTTGATAAGGGGGTTGATCCGATGCTTGATCAAGGAGGAGGATCTGTGGGAAAACAGAATCAGCTTGGGGGCGTGATCTTCTCGCCTCTTGTTAAAGATTATTTCGCGAAGGCTAGAGATGAGATAGATTTGCTCTTCCTCTCTAAAGATGATGATGTGGTGGATAGTGATCATGGTTTTAGTCAGGGGGCTATTGGTACTGTGACTTGCCCCTCTTCTGCACTTTCGGAGTCTGATTTTACTGTGGATACACATGTGTTGGTACCAGCTACAACCCTTCAAGAGCCCATGGTCTCTGTACCGAAGGTGGCTTCGGTGGCCCCCTGCAGCAGGGAAGGCGTTGGACAGTGTGTGCTCAATGCCGTGGGCTCTGCTGCAGCGTCGCAGCACGCTGCCGCGGTGCCAAGGCAGGCTGCCGCGGTACCAGGGCACGCTGCCGCGGTACTTCTTTCTGCCGCCGTGGTTTCGGAAGAAGAAAAGGACCAAGACGAGGAGGAATTGCCTCCAGTTGTATTTGGCTCTTTCGAAAAACAGAGAGAACAAGTTGGCTTGCAGGGAAATGAATCGGTCATGGTGGCAATGGAGGAATCTGATTCTTTTAAGGGGGACTTGGACCATCATGTTGATGATGTTCACTTCCCTTGTGTTGATATTGCAGTGGATATGGACTCTGTTAATGCTACCAGAGGTTTTTCTTCGGGTTTTTCTGGTGTTCAGAGGGAATCAAATACTGCTAGGCGATTGTTCGCCGAGGAGGATATTACTGACGTTTCTGTGGCTATTGAGCCACAACGGAGGCATTCTCGCGAGGAGGTGATTTCTTTTGGCGGGATTTCGGACCCCTCATTGGGGGGGCCTCGCTCGAGTGCTCGGATCAGGGCCCAGCCCGACGCGGATATTTCTATCCAGGAGAGGGCCTCTCGTCGTGCGGCTTATCGAGATGATTTGAACTCAGGTACTGCTAATTTATTGTCGTTTACTTCCTTTACGAATGATGTTATTATTTCCCGTGCCGAAAAGTTGGGGGTTTCTATGGGACATTCTATAGAGGAGGTAAACGTAGCGGTAGATGCTTTAAAACATTCCGAAAATTTAAGAAATTGTGTCCTTTTAAAGAATAACTTAGAGGCAGTGTTGCCCTCTTCCTCTTCTAGTTTAGTTATAAAAAAGGCTGTTAACTTGTGTGGAGATTTGGATCTCGAGAATGATGTTGACGAGGGAGTATCTTTGGACCTCCCTATTATTTCTCTCAAGCATGCTAAGAAATCTAGGGCAGTTGTGTCCACTGGTAGATTACCTAGGCGTAGTGCTAGACTTAATATTTCTAAAAAAATAAAGTGATAGATATGAGAGGTTTTATTTGGAATTCTAATGGGTTAGGGGACACGGCAAAGCACTTAGCTATTAGTGAGACGGTGAGAGAGAATTGTATTGATTTCTTTGCCTTATTGGAGACGGGGAGATCAAATTTCTCTTCTCAGTTTTTAAGACATCTTGTGGGGGGAGTAGATTTCATGTGGTTTTGTCTACCACCCCAAGGTAGGTCTGGTGGTATTTTAGCAGGTTTTAATCCATCCACAATCTCGGTTTTGAATGTTTTCTCCGGAGATTTTTGTGTTAAGTTCCATCTTAAGTCCAAGGAAGATGGCTTTCAGTGGGCTTTTGTGGTGGTCTATGGGGCAGCACAAGATGATAAGAAACCTGCCTTCCTTGCAGAGCTTGTGCGTATTTGTGAGGGGGAATCTCTTCCAATGTTGATTGGGGGTGATTTCAATATCATTAGACGTAGAGAGGAAAAAAACAATGATAATTTTAATTCTCGTTGGCCTGTTATTTTTAATGCAATTATAGAGAGTTTGGATCTGAAAGATTTAGAAATGTCGGGGCGTCAATATACTTGGGTGAGTAGACACCCAATCCCCACTTTAGAAAAGCTGGATAGATTTTTGGCTTCGGTGGAGTGGGAACAAAAATACCCTCTCGTGACGGTTAGGGCCCTCACTAGAACGGAGTCTGACCATGTTCCTATACTGATTGACTTCGGGTTACCGGCTCATATTGGGAATACATCGGCATTTTCATTCGAGTTGGCTTGGTTTGCACGAGAGGGTTTTTTAGATATGATTAGAGAAAAATGGAATGAGGTGGCCATTGGGTCCAATCCTATTGAAATTTGGCAATCAAAAATTAGACATCTAAGGAGTTTTCTAAGAGGATGGGCTAAGCACATTAGTGGAGAGTATAAAAAGCAGCGAGATCGCTTGTTGCTTCTTATAAATGAATTAGATATCAAAGCTGAGTCATCTCCATTGAGTGAGGAGGAATGTGAGGCTAAGAGACATGCTGACGAGTTCTTGACTAGATTACGTAGAGAGGAGGAGTCTAAGTGGGCTCAGCGTGCGAAAGTCAGGCATGTTCAGCAGGGGGGGAGTAACACTAGATATTTTCATTTGATTGCTAATGGCAAACATAGAAAGAAAAAAATTTATCAACTAGAACAAGATGAAGGCACTATTGTGGGTCAAGAGAATTTGAAATGTTTTATTTCCAACTATTATAAGAAGCTTTTTGGGGCGTCGGTTCCATCTTCTTTCTCATTGGTGGAAAGTTTTACCGAGGATTTACCTCAGGTATCACCAGAAGAGAATTCATATTTAACGTCGTTTTTTTCTGAGAAAGAAGTTTTTGATGCTATCTCTCAGATGGAACATAACAAGGCACCGGGTCCAGATGGGTTTCCGGCTGAATTTTATCAGCATTGCTGGGAGTTTATCAAGGTTGACTTGATGGGTATGTTTGCTCAATTGCATGCGGGTGATCTCCCGATATTTAAACTAAATTATGGAGTCATAACTCTACTGCCTAAGAAGGAAGATGCATGTAGGATTGAGCAATACAGACCAATTTGCCTTTTGAATGTTAGTTTCAAGATTTTTACTAAAGTGGGGACCAATAGGGTCACAGACATTGCTCAAAAGGTTATCAATCCATCTCAATCAGCATTTCTTCCTGGTAGAAATATTCTAGAGGGAGTAGTTGTATTACATGAAACCATACATGAGCTTCATAGGAAGAAAATGGATGGAGTGATTTTCAAAATAGACTTTGAAAAAGCATATGACAAAGTGAACTGGGCGTTTCTTCAACAAACTTTGCGTATGAAGGGTTTTAACCCCCAGTGGTGTGATTGGGTGGCTCGTTTTGTGCAAGGGGGGAGTGTCGGTATTAGAGTGAATGATGACATTGGTCATTTCTTTCAAACTCTAAAAGGATTAAGACAGGGAGATCCTCTGTCTCCGATCCTTTTTAATCTAGTAGCAGATATGTTGACGGTACTTATCAATAGAGCTAAAGAGGACAATCAGGTGGGTGGTTTAGTGCCACATTTAGTGGAGGGTGGAATATCGATTCTGCAATATGCTGATGATACTGTCCTTTTCTTGGAAAATGATCTTGAGAAGGCTGTCAACATGAAACTCATTCTTTGCTTGTTTGAACAATTATCGGGTTTGAAAATTAACTTCCATAAGAGTGAAATTTTTTGTTTCGGTAAAGCGTATGAACATTTGGATGATTATCGTCGCATATTTGGTTGTGAGGTGGGTAACCTACCTTTTTCATATCTTGGTATACCAATTCACTATAGGAGATTGCTCCTTAAAGAGTGGAAGGTAGTTGAGGACCGTTTCGAACAGAAATTGAGCTCGTGGGCAGGAAAATTGTTATCCTATGGGGACCGTTTAGTCCTAATCAATTCGGTGTTATCTAGTCTACCTATGTTTCTTTTTTCTTTGTTTGAGGTTCCTGTTGGGGTTCGTAAGAGAATAGATTTTTATAGATCACGCTTCTTCTGGCAGAGTGTTCATGCCAAGAAGAAATATAGATTGACAAAGTGGAATATTGTTTGTCGACCAAAAGATCAAGGTGGACTAGGTATAGAGGTGCTGGATGTTAAGAATCGTTGTCTTCTAAATAAATGGTTGTTTAAAATTTTAACGGAACAAGGAGTTTGGAATGAGTTACTAACAAATAAATATTTGGGTGACAAGCCGTTAGCTGAGTTGGATGCTAAGCCTACTGATTCACCTTTTTGGAGGGGTATTTTACGGGGTAAAGAGGATTTTTTCAAGCATATTAAATTTTCAATTGGTAATGGTGAGAAAACTAGGTTCTGGGAAGATTGCTGGTTAGGGAATTCACCTTTGGCATTACAATATCCTACTCTTTATTCAATTGTGAGTAATAAAAACATATTGGTGTCAACTGTGCTTGGCCAATCACCTCCTGCTTTACACTTTAGGCGTGCTATTGTTGGAGACAAGTGGAATAGATGGTTGCATCTAATGGAGAGGCTAATGGATGTTAATATTTCGGATAGTGAGGATAGTTATCGCTGGTCTCTCACCACTAATGGGAAATATACAGTAAAATCCTTTTATGAGAATGTTATGAATGAAGAGGTTCAATATCTTAATAAGTATTTGTGGAAAATTAAAGTCCCTTTGAAAATTAAAATATTTATGTGGTTTCTATCTAGGAAAGAATTGCTCACTAAAGATAACTTAGCTAGGAGAAATTGGGGTGGGTGCAAGAAATGCGTGTTCTGTGGGGAACCCGAAACAAACACTCACCTTTTTGTATCTTGTCTTTTTGCTAAGAAAATTTGGAGGTTGATTCATTTTACTTATAGCATTTCACCTCCATCTAGTATTTCAAATTTGTTTGGAAATTGGTTGTGTGGAGTGGATAAAATTTCGAAAGCACTCATACGCATAGGAGTATGTGCTCTACTTTGGGCTATATGGAAGCATCGGAATGATATTGTTTTTAACGGTGAGAAAGTTGGGAATTTTTTGCAGGTAATACATCAGGCCAATTACTGGATGCATCAATGGTCTCTGCTTCTTCCAGAGGACCAGCGTGCTCGTTTGGTTGGTGGATGCACACGAATGATGGCGGTCGTTCAGGCTATTTACAGCAAGGGTGGCTGGTTGCACTGTAAACGTCTGGGACATGCTTAGCAAGATGGAGGGAGCTACTTTCGGAGAGTCAGGAGAGTTGGATGGATGTACTACACTCGTTACCTATATAGGTTACTATTGTGTGCCTATGAGAGTGTGTGGGTTGTAAGATATTTTTGAATGATATTTTTTCAATAAAAAGCCGCATGCATCACTCAGATGCAGAGGCTGGGTATTCCATTTCAAAAAAAAAAAAAATGTTGTTCCCTGGAAAAGCTTGGATGCCGTTCATTAGATTTTGCATCACAGGCTAAGCATTTGTTCTACCAAATTTGTTTGAAGATGTGTTCTTTTCTTTTGCACATGAATCTCCAAGGTTTCTACGATGGGCCATGAACTCGGGAAGGAGCTGTTCGATTATCTCATGGTTTGCTTGGTGGAACCGTCTGTTAACGTCAATGGAGAGAAAAGAGGAGAGTGTTCAAGGTTAAGATGGGGTAGGATAGCTACAAATCAAAAAATCTGGGTACGTTCTGTTATCCCTTATACTAGGAAGTGGAGATGATGTCTAGAGCGCCCCAGGTCGTCGGCTAGACTGCCGGCAGAACCATCTGACATGTTCGCGTCCTAATTGTCATGTATTGCTTGATGTTTTTTTCTGGAAACCAGTGGAAGCTTTGAGTTTATAGGGTTGCCTCCTTATTATAGCATTTGTGACTACATTTTAAGTTTTTATTGGCTTCTCCTTTTTCCCAAGGTTTGCCCTCAGCTTACCTAATTTGCTTGAACTGGCAACAGATGGGAGTGCAGTCTGAAGATAGCAAGAATGGTATACTATCCTTGGTGTGACGGAGTAATTGGGTTCACATTATTCAAGCAACTATTGATGCTTTGTGTCATTAGGAAGACTTGCTCAGTCTAAAAAATGTAATTTGCGTGTAGTAGTTTCTCAATCATCTATGTTTTCTTCTTTGATCAGATTAATGATTAATTACTTGATGATTCAATGCTATGTACAGTTTGATTTACAAATTCTTTCAATGTAGATGTTTCGCAGTGTCCATTCACGTTTATAACATAGTATGCCTTTTATGCACCACATGGCAAAGTATGCTCTTTTAACTGTGATAGAAGGAGTATCGGAACAAAACTGATGAGGTTTGCGTTGTCGTAAATTTTCGATACTTCACATGTAGTGTTTTTCATCCTTCATTTTTATTAGCCTGACATTTTTCTTTTATTTACATTTTATATGATTATTACACATAAATTTGTGTCAGAGGAGACATGGCTTATTTCCACCAGATAAGGGAATTAATAATTTGCAAATTTCATTGCGGCGAATGCATTCTTCTTATTAATTTCTGGGTTCTATATTACAAATGTTCTATCCAGACCAACAACATGTTGCTATCCCACTTGATAGTTAGTATTTTTTGGTAAAACCTTGCACATGTAAAGATGCTCCTACCGGAACAACCAAAATTTAGTACAAGTGCGCAATGTAATTGAATGAAATAATAATACTCAACCGACAAGACTAATTCATAATATGCTTTCGTTCGACTCTAAAACAGTGACATTAATCTTACAATAGATCGCTAGATGCTATTTAATCCAGCAGATCATATACATGTCGATCTTACTGAAATGATACTCACTCAATCTGAACATCTCCAACAGTAATGATCACCTTTTCTCCTACATATAGTCCAAACTATTAAATGTTCTACAGTTATCTTCCATATTTTGTATTCACTGACTTCTTACACAACAAGAAATATTATTGAACGTGTAAATCTGATCTTAACACAGCTAGCCCGTGCAGATGCACGGGTTGATGACTAGTTCTCATATAAAATGAGGCATAGCGTATATGACTATGATCATGTGGGGCAGGTCTTATGGTTCTGGACATGTTAGTACATATAGAGATATATATAGATCAAGATACTTCCAAAAAAACATAGTACAGAGGTAGAATACTTCCTTCTCATCTTGACGGCGGTGGTGAAGATGTTGGAGGTGGAACCAAAGGTGATGCCAGCAGTTGTTCCCCCTCCAATCTTCATCAGTAGCAGAGTTTCATGCTCAATAATGTGGCAACACCTTGTTTTGGAAGTCACCAAGGAGGTCATATATGTAGTCGGTTTAGGTAAATACAGAGCGCTGGGTTAAACAATCAAGGCAAATATACGACTAAAGGGGTGATATCTCCCTTCTATGTGACTAGAGGTGGTCGACCCGCCGATGGTGGGTCACATCGCCCGGGGTGCCTCTAGTGAGTTTCTTGATCTCACATGCAGATGGGTTCTTGTCCCATTGGTTCGGAGGCGGTGGCCTTACCCAGTTGGCCATTGTTCAAATCCTTTGTCCTGCACCTTTTGGATCTCCAAGTTTTCATTTTAAGAAAACATTTACGTGGAAAACATCCACGAACGTCATGAGTGTCTTAAATACAGATATGTTTGAGTTTCTTTATCTCCAAGTCTTCATTTTTCTAAATATTTATGTGGGAAAAATCCCGACGCGTTGGAAGCCCAGAAAGTTCATCTATGTCCAAAATACTAGAAAACATATGTTTCCTACTTCCTAGAGTTACAAACCAGATAAACAAATTTGCGGTAAATCCATACAACATTAAAAATAATGGTAGTAACTCATGATATGATGCGAAAATATGAAATATTAATGTAATAAACTATAAATTCAGAGATAAGTTTCCGACGTATCAACATCCCAGACCGCCACAGCCTAGAAACTCTGTTATCCAAGAAGAGGGCGTCATATAGGGATGAAAAACGGAGCGGATACGGACGGAACTAAGTGATGCCACATTTGTTTTCACATTTTTGTGCGGAACCAGAAACGAATACAGAAACCCCGAAAGCAAATACGAAAACAGATATTGTGGGAAGCAGATACAGAACGAATACAACACGGACAGGGAACTTAAGAAAGATGTTTGCCGGAATCAAGAGACCCCTTGAATCATGTAGGAAACCTCAATAAAGTTGATAAAACTATCAATTTTCTAAGATAAAATCAAATATAACGATATATCATGATTATATAATATAGTGTACATACCTTATCAACTTTAGAGCATAAAAATTCCTACTAACGGCTGCAACCCTACTGTAGCGGGGAACTGACAACCTGGAAACATGTTGAGTGGGAGATGACATGTGAGTGCGTAGGTCCCAAGGATGGTCAATTTATATATTTTTTAGAAATGTTGCTTCATATCTTGGGTTGGGTCTAAATATCCGACTAGAATTTTTGTGCATCCAAGGTTGCACTAGCACAATGCAGTAAAAAAAGGAAAGTTCCATATTGGCGGAAACGAAATTTCCGTTTCCGTGGTAGTTCCGCCGGAATACACTCTTCCATTTCCGTTTCCGCATAAAAGTTTCCGTTTTTTGTTTCCGTTCCGCAAAATTCCGTTTCCGTTTCCCCTTTTCCTCCGAAATATCGGAAAGTTTCCGTACCGTTTTCATCCCTAGTCATATACCGCCTTCGACTTGACACACGGATCTGTAGACCATCACCATATAGAAAATTTGGAAACCGCCTCGTCCACACAGCCACGTTGTTTGCCACCATTAGAGAACCAGGTGTAACACCCGGGGTTTTTCCCAAATAGAAAGTTGCTTGTTGTTTTCTTTTTCATCGCATAGCATCATGCATCATCCTGCATATACAACTTGCAACCTCTATTTCAATATGATCAAATCTTATTTTCGCTAAAATTTATGAAAATTATTTTGTGCCTCAGAACTACTTTTGTTAGTACTCCAAACCTCTTTTATATTCTGGAAAATTAATAAACACTAAAACAAAGAAAAATAAAATGTTTTGAGTGCAGCAGCCCACACACATGCTCCACGGACCAGCCAATCATCGGCCCAACCCGAAATAGCCCACCTAAACCGACCCAGCCCACTCTCCCCTTCTTCTCCGTACGGTAGCACGAGGAGAGAACCGCTCCTGTCGCAGTCCACCTCCTCCCCATGGTCCCCTCCACCAACTCCCCCTCCTTATCTACCCCGGAAGCGCCCCAAGAACCCTAGCCTCTCCCTCCTCTTTCCTCTCGTGCCGCCGCCACAAACCCTCCACCCTCCTCTGTCCCTGTCTTTTCTGAAACTTCTGAAAACCGAGAGAGAGCATCAGAACATCTCACCGGTGCCCCGCAAATGGAGATCACCACAGACCTGGCCGACTGTTCTAGTAGATGTGCATCATCTTCCTCGCCGTCCTCGCCGAATGGAGCCTGCTGGAACGCCCGGAACCACGAGGATTTCGCGTTCTTCTTCCTCAACATCGAGCTCGTCAACCGCGGAATTCACCGCCGTTCGTCCACGCCGGCATCCAGGACTCCTCCAAGCCCCTCCCGGTGAGCACCCCGTCCAATTCCCACTCTTTCCTGTCTTGTTCTCTTGCCGTGGACGTCGATGCCATCTTCTTTGTTTCCGTCCGCCATGAACGAGAAGGCCGTGAGGTCAGGTTCGTGCCCTTTCTGTGTTGGTGCACGCTCCTCCACAGCCACGCATCACGATCACACACCCCCACGCACCTACTGCATCCTGCCCCTGCACGTCGCCCTCCAGATCACGCAAGCCAATCGCTCAGCGCTGCTGCAGGTTCGTTTCTGTTGCGTAACCTGAAGAACGACATCGTGTCGATCCAAAGTTCAGTTAACGCGTCCCGTATGCCTCTTATTCGGCCATGCCCAGATGTAAGCACCAACGCAGCAGCAGCCCAATGGCCCTGTTCCTTTCCGCGAGCGCGCTGGGTCGCGGGATCGAATCCCCTCGCCACGGGATTTAATCCCTCCTTTTTTCCTTCGCTGACACGCGGGCCCCACGCGTCAGCGACGTGGAGGCCACGCCAGCGCCACAGTGGCTGGCCCCATCTGTCAGCCGCAGTGGCTGGCCCAGCCCACGGTAGAAAATGCCCAGATCCAGATCTGGATCTGGATCCTTGCATCCAGGTCTCTGCCTTTTCTGTTTTTACACCTCAGCCCCTCCATCATCTGTTTTCCATAACAACCAAGTCCCTAGAATTCAAACCTTAATAACTTTTGCAATTCAAATCCAAATTTAATAAATAAAATATGTTTTCCATTCAAAGTTTCCTAATCTTCTCAAATATGCAATTTGTTTAATGTTTTGAATAATTAAAGATTATAATATTCATGTACTTTATTTAATTCATCTAAAATTGCATAAATCATAACTAATTCATTTCAACTCCAAATTTGAAAAGTAAAATATGTTTTCCAATCAATATTCTTTGTACTTTTCAAATATACAATTTGTTTACTGTTTTTCCTAATTAAAAGTGGTGCAATAATTCAATGCTTTAATTAAACCTTTTAAATTGCAAAAATTCATAATTAAATATTTAAAATTTCAAATTTGGCAAATGAGATATCACATTGAAGCTAATGTTGTATACATTCTGTTTTCATCATCCACCATGCCATTTAATCACTTCAACCTAATGTTTGCTTGTAGTTCACTTAAATAACTATGCATGCACCTGGGATTTTCAAATGCAACCTTATCTTTGCATTTGGGCCCATTTAAAATGTTTCATCATGTCTTGTATTTAGTTTGATGCACCCTTTAACTTGTCATGCATATAAAATAGGATCATGCTGGATCTTTTGCCGTAGTAGTAATTGTTGCATCCGGTGTTTGTTCTAGTTCGTTGCTTCTTCGCGGATAGGACGTTGAGATGTTGTGAGCACCGACAAGTTCTTCGGATGTACCTCTACTTGCTGGATCTCAGGCAAGTATACTCACTTGCTACCTATGGCTGCCTTTCATCACTTGTTACCGATTCTTTCCGTTGACTTTATGCTAGCCTAGTATTTTCGATGCTTGTGTCTCGATCCTATCATATGTTTACCTTGCAACCATGATATAGCCTTCCTTCCACTTCCTATTAACTGTTGCTTGTTTACCTTGTTGGCCCTCGTGTCGTAGTTGCATTCTTAGATTTGTTTGTGCTCGAGTCTTGTTGTCGTATCACCTGTTTAGTTGATAGTTGGGTTTCAATTTAATCAACAACATGTTAATGTTTGGGGTAATAATAATTTGATGATAAGGCACCGGCAGGAGGCACGGCGTGGTTTTGGAGCCTGCTAGTGTCGAAACTAGGAAAACGGTATTGTCCATTGATCCATGATGAGCGCGTTAACCGCATCCGGGAGGTAGTATGGGACCCCCCTCGACTTAGACCTGATTTGCAGCTTGTCCGAAGAGCCACACTTAGTTCGGGTGTTCCATTTGCTCATATGCATGAATGGGTGGGCCCCCCATGTTTACTGTTGATGATGATGATGATGATGCATATAGGGCGAGGCCTGTGGTGCCGGGGGGTGTGGTTTTCACCCTTGCGCTTAGGTTAGGTCGGACTGGCCGGGACCTTATAGCTCCGTGGCTCCTAGGATGGGTTGTAGAGACGGTTTGGGTCGTGTCGAGCCAACCTGAGTTTTAGTTGGTGGCTTGAGTGTGTACGGGTACTGTAGCGCACCCTGCAGGGATGAATCTTCTCGAGAAGCCGTGTTGTCCGCGGTTATGTGACGACTTGGTGAAAGTGCTGGCTAACAAGTACTCAGACAACTTACACCTAATGATAATAACTTGACTAGTAATATAGATTACCTCCACCATAAAAATGAATGTCACCTTAATCAACAGTGTGAGTTTCCTTGGGTTGCTTCCTTAGTAGGGGGTAACACTGGATGGGTATTGTTTGGTGAGTAGTTATAGTTGGTTTTGTCGCGCTCTCTTATCCCTCTCTAATAGCCGGAAGTTGTAGCATGTCTCTCTAGCTAGTTGTTGGTGCTGCCCGCTGCCGCTTCTTTGCACTACCCCCTTTCTTTCCGTTGTACCCAAAGTATTTGTATCTTGTGATGATTGGTTACGCTGGTATCTTGTGAGTATGGTTTATCCACTTGCCAGTACTTAATAGTACTGACCCACAAATCCATTTCGTGGCTGCATATTTCACATTGCAGTCAACATGTTTCAAGTCTGACGACGTTAGCTTGGGAATCCCTCCGGCTTGGCCTGGGAAGGGATTGGACGCCATCGGTTATCTTCAGGACTCTTAGTCCAATTTGTATCTTGTCCGTAGTCGGACACTATGTTGTTTCTTCCGCTGTTATTTGGATCTTTGTGTTGTATCAGTTGTATCCTTGACTCGTTTGAGTCGTCTTGTATATATCTCTTCTATTGTTGTTGCGGAATATTCGTGAACTGTTGTACTGTTATCACAAGTGGCAACCTGGAATCGGTTACTATGTGGATTTTGGCAGAAATGCTGAAATCTGCATAGTGCCCGATCCCGGGGCGTCACAAATGGTATCAGAGCCTAGTTCCGATTCACGATATTGTTTCGATACGAATGGTTATCGAAGCGACGGGTCCGCAAAGCCTGTAGGATAACCTCGCTAACGGTCGTGTTTCTAGAGTGTCAAAAACTATTTGTGCAACACCTGTTATGGAAACCTCTCGATAGGATTCTTGTTTATTCCTTATCTCTATTCTATTTCTCCTCTCATCTTATTTGTTTTGGAGTCTCCTCTCCCTTCTATCTTCCAAAGTGTTAGGATCCTACGTGGGTTGGACGTTCTCTTAGCCTTCTAAACCTAATAGGTTCGATCTTCGGAAGACTCCTGGTGGAAGAACATCGTCATCAATCCGAGCAAGAATCTTTTTTTAGTGGTGTCGAGAAGAAGAGATCCGCCCACTGACCCGGGAAATCAACCGCAGCACGAAGACTCCGTAGTTGACACCTCTCTTCCCCTTGCCTTGGTCGGATTGCGAGGGCGCAATCCCTTGTTAGTGGTGTCGGCTGTAACACCCGGGGTTTTCCCAAATAGAAAGTTGCTTGTTGTTTTCTTTTTTCATCGCATAGCATCATGCATCATCCTGCATATACAACTTGCAACCTCTATTTCAATATGATCAAATCTTATTTTTGCTAAAATTTATGAAAATTATTTTGTGCCTCAGAACTACTTTTGTTAGTACTCCAAACCTCTTTTATATTCCGGAAAACTAATAAACACTAAAACAAAGAAAAGGAAAACGTTTTGAGTGCAGCAACCCACACACATGCTCCACGGACCAGCCAATCATCGGCCCAACCCGAAATAGCCCACCTAAACCGACCCAGCCCACTCTCCCCTTCTTCTCCGTACGGTAGCACGAGGAGAGCACCGCTCCTGTCGCTCTCCACCTCCTCCCCATGGTCCCCTCCACCAACTCCCCCTCCTTATCTACCCGGAAGCGCCCCAAGAACCCTAGCCTCTCCCTCCTCTTTCCTCTCGTGCGGCCGCCACAAACCCTCCACCCTCCTCTGTCCCTGTCTTTTCTGAAACTTCTGAAAACCGAGAGAGAGCATCAGAACATCTCACCGGTGCCCCGCAAATGGAGATCACCACAGACCTGGCCGACTGTTCTAGTAGATGTGCATCATCTTCCTCGCCGTCCTCGCCGAATGGAGCCTGCTGGAACGCCCGGAACCAGGAGGATTTCGCGTTCTTCTTCCTCAACATCGAGCTTGTCAACCGTGGAATTCACCGCCGTTCGTCCACGCCGGCATCCAGGACTCCTCCAAGCCCCTCCCGGTGAGCACCCCGTCCAATTCCCACTCTATCCTGTCTTGTTCTCTTGCCGTGGACGTCGATGCCATCTTCTTTGTTTCCGTCCGCCATGAACGAGAAGGCCGCGAGGTCAGGTTCGTGCCCTTTCTGTGTTGGTGCACGCTCCTCCACAGCCACGCAACACGATCACACACCCCCACGCACCCACTTCATCCTGCCCCTGCACGTCGCCCTCCAGATCGCGCAAGCCAATCGCTCAGCGCTGATGTAGGTTCGTTTCTGTCGCGTAACCTGAAGAACGACATCGTGTCGATCCAAAGTTCAGTTAACGCGGCCCGTATGCCTCTTATTCGGTCACGCCCAGATGTAAGCACCAACGCAGCAGCAGCCCAGTGGCCCTGTTCCTTTCCGCGAGCGCGCTGGGTCGCGGGATCGAATCCCCTCGCCGCGGGATTTAATCCCTCCTTTTTTCCTTCGCTGACACGCGGGCCCCACGCGTCAGCGACGTGGAGGCCACGCCAGCGCCACAGTGGCTGGCCCCATCTGTCAGCCGCTGTGGCTGGCCCAACCCACGGTAGAAAATGCCCAGATCCAGATCTGGATCTGGATCCTTGCATCCAGGTCCCTGCCTTTTCTGTTTTTACACCTAAGCCCCTCCATCATCTGTTTTCCATAACAACCAAGTCCCTAGAATTCAAACCTTAATAACTTTTGCAATTCAAATCAAAATTTAATAAATAAAATATGTTTTCCATTCAAAATTTCCTAATCTTTTCAAATATGCAATTTTTTAATGTTTTGAATAATTAAAGATTATAATATTCCTGTACTTTATTTAATTCATCCAAAATTGCATAAATCATAACTAATTCATTTCAACTCCAAATTTGAAAAGTAAAATATGTTTTCCAATCAAAATTCTCTGTACTTTTCAAATATACAATTTGTTTACTGTTTTTCCTAATTAAAAGTGGTGCAATAATTCAATGCTTTAATTAAACCTTTTAAATTGCAAAAATTCATAATTAAATATTTAAAATTTCAAATTTGGCAAATGAGATATCACATTGAAACTAATGTTGTATACATTCTGTTTTCATCATCTACCATGCCATTTAATCACTTCAACCTAATGTTTGCTTGTAGTTCACTTAAATAACTATGCATGCACCTGGGATTTTCAAATGCAACCTTATCTTTGCATTTGGGCCCATTTAAAATGTTTCATCATGTCTTGTATTTAGTTTGATGCACCCTTTAACTTGTCATGCATATAAAATAGGATCATGCTGGATCTTTTGCCGTAGTAGTAATTGTTGCATCCGGTGTTTGTTCTAGTTCGTTGCTTCTTCGCGGATAGGACGTTGAGATGTTGTGAGCACCGACAAGTTCTTCGGATGTACCTCTACTTGCTGGATCTCAGGCAAGTATACTCACTTGCTACCTATGGCTGCCTTTCATCACTTGTTACCGATTCTTTCCGTTGACTTTATGCTAGCCTAGTATTTTCGATGCTTGTGTCTCGATCCTATCATATGTTTACCTTGCAACCATGATATAGCCTTCCTTCCACTTCCTATTAACTGTTGCTTGTTTACCTTGTTGGCCCTCGTGTCGTAGTTGCATGCTTAGATTTGTTTGTGCTCGAGTCTTGTTGTTGTATCACCTGTTTAGTTGATAGTTGGGTTTCAATTTAATCAACAACATGTTAATGTTTGGGGTAATAATAATTTGATGATAAGGCACCGGCAGGAGGCCCGGCGTGGTTTTGGAGCCTGCTAGTGTCGAAACTAGGAAAACGGTATTGTCCATTGACCCATGATGAGCGCGTTAACCGCATCCGGGAGGTAGTATGGGACCCCCCTCGACTTAGACCTGATTTGCAGCTTGTCCGAAGAGCCACACTTAGTTCGGGTGTTCCATTTGCTCATATGCATGAATGGGTGGGCCCCCCATGTTTACTGTTGATGATGATGATGATGATGCATATAGGGCGAGGCCTGTGGTGCCGGGGGGTGTGGTTTTCACCCTTGCGCTTAGGTTAGGTCGGACTGGCCGGGACCTTATAGCTCCATGGCTCCTAGGATGGGTTGTAGAGACGGTTTGGGTCGTGTCGAGCCAATCTGAGTTTTAGTTGGTGGCTTGAGTGTGTACGGGTACTGTAGCGCACCCTGCAGGGATGAATATTCTCGAGAAGCCGTGTTGTCCGCGGTTATGTGACGACTTGGTGAAAGTGCTGGCTAACAAGTACTCAGACAACTTACACCTAATGATAATAACTTGACTAGTAATATAGATTACCTCCACCATAAAAATGAATGTCACCTTAACCAACAGTGTGAGTTTCCTTGGGTTGCTTCCTTAGTAGGGGGTAACACTGGATGGGTATTGTTTGGTGAGTAGTTATAGTTGGTTTTGTCGCGCTCTCTTATCCCTCTCTAATAGCCGGAAGTTGTAGCGTGTCTCTCTAGTTGTTGGTGATGCCCGCTGCCGCTTCTTTGCACTACCCCCTTTCTTTCCGTTGTACCCAAAGTATTTGTATCTTGTGATGATTGGTTACGCTGGTATCTTGTGAGTATGGTTTATCCACTTGCCAGTACTTAATAGTACTGACCCACGAATCCATTTCGTGGCTGCATATTCCACATTGCAGTCAACAGGTTTGAAGTCTGACGACGTTAGCTTGGGAATCCCTCCGGCTTGGCCTGGGTAGGGATTGGACGCCATCGGTTATCTTCAGGACTCTTAATCCAATTTGTATCTTGTCTGTAGTCGGACACTATGTTGTTTCTTCCGCTGTTATTTGGATTTTTGTGTTGTATCAGTTGTATGCTTGACTCGTTTGAGTCGTCTTGTATATATCTCTTCTGTTGTTGTTGCGGAATATTCGTGAACTGTTGTACTGTTATCACAAATGGCAACCTGGAATCGATTATTATGTGGATTTTGGCGGAAATGCTGAAATCTGCATAGTGCCCGATCCCGGGGCGTCACACCAGGGCCTAAGTACGAATCCTAAAAACTCCGGCATCGCAAAATGATTATGGTATCTTACATGATAGAGCCGCCTATAGCATGCATCTGTTGTACTCACGGACGGCGACTTTGGGCTTGGTGAGTTCCAGGTGAAAACCCTGCACCGAAATCGTTTTATGTTGACGATTGCGGTGCTCTCGGAAGTTGTTTCCCTCCTTGGAGGCATTGTTGAGCAGCCCTTCACCACCCATATCGGTTATTTCGTTTGTTCATACAGTTGGCATTGTCTTGTTTTTTGTCATCGTCTAGGTGGTGCGTGACCCTAGGGTTTCCGTGGATGTCGGAGCGGCCACTCCGAGTTTTCGCCTCCTTTGGTGTCGCGTCGAGGTGTTTGGGTGTAGGCTTTGGTCGCTCGGGCAGTTTGATCATTGACTCGTATGGTGCAGCTCGGGGCAGATATCTTGGCTTGTTTCAAGAAAAATATTCCTGAAGGCACCTAAGAGTATCTTATGCCAATTGTGGAAGTGAAAGATCTAGCATATTTGTTCTACGATAGACCAAGCATTTCAATGACTATCATCAGATCCTCTAACAGATCATATATTTTATATATGTACAATGACCTTATTTAATTATTACTTTGGACACGAGTAGCGCTTTCATGTGATTCTACCTTCACCTACGCGATTTGCTGATTTGGATGCTTCATTCAGTATTATTCTTATTAGTTCAAACACCGCTCGAGTTGTGCTTCGGAATAATTATGTTCAATTCTCAAGTAGGCCCTAGCTAGTACTAATTATTTTGTGGGAGACAATTCCAACTGCATTCTGCAATCAATTTCGTTGTCACTACACACACAAAAGATATGATCTGAAGAGCTGGTTATACATTCTATCGCAGGAGCCAAGAATACCCCCCGAGAAGGCGAGAAGCCAAACAATTAACGAAGAATCGTAAAATTCCTTGGCTCTGAAGATTGCTGTACAGAGTGCTAGCGTTTTCTCTCATCCTGATTTCTTCTCTTTTTCTTTCGAGGTGACAGCTATCAGGGCAGATATCCTAGAATCTATATACTTCTCTGTGCGTGCTGTAGTCTCTGTACATGCGTCATGCAGCAAAAAATGAAGAAATTGAAGGAAAAAATATTTTATAAATATCATACTTTCTGCAGATGCCCGCACCATCATACAGGTAACAACTGTGCGTTCTGCAGCATCTCTTCCTCTCAACTTATGGTGGAAGGTTGAGAATCTTGAAGAGAAAAAGGCAGGATTGCACCGTCATCGGATCTTGGCATCACGGCGCCTCATACTATTTGATAACGCTAGGTCGACGATGATGGAAGCAGGCAAGGTGGACATGATTCTGTGCCTGCAGATAAGTGATGAGAGGAGCCATGTGGATGCTATTCTGAAATTGAGGCGACTCGGCACTGGTTCCTCGGAAACCAGCTCGATGAGCTAGTAGGAATCTGTCCCTGAAAAGTATTGGCCGTACCATGCCGCTTCCCCGTCGTTGCCGATACGGTTGCTGTCGTCCCTGACGCATTTTGTGCAGAATTGTGCTAGTAGTACTTCGCGGTAGTCACCAGTAGTATAGATAGGGTATCCTCTAGCAGATCCCGGAAAAACTTGCCGCCCGCTATTTTTCCGGCTGATATATATGGGACGACCTCTTTTTTTTGCCCGAATTAATCCCGCATATCGGGCCGGCCCGGGAAATATTTTACGGATCTGCCATTTCCCACCCCTCCGCTGCTATATCTAGTGGGTCAGGACAGAGTTAGGTTATATGTCTCCAAAACCCTCCGCTGCAATTTGTCCCCTTCCTGGTTGCGCACTCGAGCTCCGGCGAACGATTCCGTACCCACTATGCACGGATCGGCCATGCACTGTGCCTCAGGAGGCCGCGACGGAGGTCGAGATGGTGGCCACGAGGAAGGCCTCCCGTTGTCTCCCGCCGAAGGAGAAGGCGCACCGTCGCCGCTCGGCCGCCTCCAGCAAAAGAGGAAAGCTCAAGAGCAAGCGGTTCGCGGGACTCATCCCCAACGAGAACCACCCATGGAACGTGCCACTAACTACTCCGGTGGCAGGGACGGACGACGTGGAGGCCAGGAGTTCTGCGGCCGCGCCCATCGTCATCGAAAATAACCCGCTGTGGGCGGAGGTCACCGACGCCGGCGGCGAAAGCGGCAAGCGCGTCCGGTTCACCACCACGCAGTACGTGCTAGTGAAGGTGATGTACCTGACGCACTACCGCACGAAAGCGGACGCGGAGAAGGCGCTGACGGATGGAGAAGAAGGCGCGGAGGCCCGCTTCGCCGCCGCGAAGGACGAGGCTGAGATGGCAAGCGCACTCCGCCGGTCCACCAGCCTTCACCACATCGGAATCCAATGGTGAAGACCGGAGCTAATAAAAGACCGCCGGCGGCCCTGCCATTTTCAATTTGTAATTTTAATTTCAGTTGATGAACTCCGATGTCAGTTTCAGTTGATGAACTAGTTTTAGTTTCTGTCGATGTGTTCATAATCTCCGGAGAAAACTAGCGCGAAAATTTCTATTTAAATTTGATGTACGCGTTTCCGGGATCTTTTCTTCCACGAGGTGCTCCATCTCGTAAAATCCTTTTCCCAATTCCCTGTATCATGTTTTTCCGGGACGTCAATATAGTGGATTTACTAGAGTTGCTCTTAGACCCTATCCATTATGGTACAAAGGACATGTTTCCATATGCATGCATGCTTTTAAAACAGTTTTCCACCCCGCTCTACGAACAGATACAAACTAGCGAGCGAATGCTCTTACAAAAACAGATCAAACAAAAACTGGAGTAGCCACACCGTGAAGAATCAACCGAGACTACTATCAAGAGGTATGCCATGCCTACACCTCTATTATTAGGGTTCTATTCAGATACACAGGTATTCTCCGTTCGTGGTCCACATTACAGCGGGGGAGTGATTATTATTAGGGTTCTATTCAGATGCACAGGTATTCTCCGTTCGTGGTCCACATTACAGCAGGGGGAGTTTCGAGACCTTTTTATGGAGGCGTGTGCACGGCTGGAGAAGGTACCGAGGGATATTTTTACCCCACATGGATGGCCGCTTGATCTACGGATAGCAGATCCATAGCATCGACAGTCTACGTCTTATGGATTTGATTAGACTTGTCGTAATTTCTTTTCAGTTTCGGATTTTGGCTGTGTGCATTATAACGATGCAGAGGCCGGGTGTAATGCTTAATTTTTAAGTAATAAAATCCCTTTATAAAAAAATGCCTACACCCCTATCGCTCCGGGGCGTGGAGCATTGTTCATGCCAGCGGACACGAGGATGGAGAGTGCTTACGACAAAGTCATGCGTAAAAGATAGAAGATCGCCAAGGACGCCACATGACAGAGACGAATGTACCTCAGGACAGAATCCGAACTCACCCAGCTCCACGATGATGTCCCCAAGAGGGTGACGACGCCACATGCTGCCATCGTCCAGACCGAGACGGTCAAGGATTTTCACCTTCAGCTCGGACGCGGGAAGATAACCGCAACAACGCTACGAGAGGGTTACGATACCCGCAGACATCGCCGCAGCTGACACCGAAGCATTGAGCTTTCGTCCAAATAAACCTTCACCACACATGCTGGTAAGGATGGAAATTTACCCATGGGTACGGTACCCGCGGATACCGTACCCGCATGTGCAGGGTATGGGCACAATTTTATTTCCTTGGGTAGACACCGTACCCTACCCGTTAACTCATGGGTAGGGTACTGGTATAGCATTGTACCCATGGGTATACTCATACCATACCCGTTTATAGTGACGTATGGATATTAATCTGACAACTCAGTTGATCCTTTGTCTAAAAGTGCTACACCAGTAGTCAAACTGAATTGCGATAATTTTCATGTACTCATGTACTCCCTCCAATCCAAAATACTTGACTTTCATTTGTCCACATATAAATATACTCATACACTAAAACATGTCTAGATACATCTATAATTAGACAAATATCTATAATTAAACAAATATAAGTCAAGTATTTTGGAACGAAGGGAGTATCTGTTATTGAGTTAAACTATATTGTTTTTTCAAATATGTTATCGTTGAGTGTAAAATTATGAATAACTTATGTACTGGTTGATCTACCAGTTGGGTACCCAATAGGTATGGGTACCGGTCGGGTATGAGTATGGGTAAAGTTTTATAACCATGGGTACGGGTACCCATTGACTACATGAGTATGGGTATGATATTGCTCTATCCGCCCCATATCCTACCCATTGCCATCCTAACATGCCGGTGCATCAGACCACCCGTTGTCACCAAGCCAAGCCTCTAGAACGCGGCCTTAGAGCTGCCTTTGCCGAAGCGCCGCCAACACCAGGGTTTCCCATCATCCCCTCCTCGCCACACTCACAACCAAGCAGAGAAGTCGCCACCACTGCCACATTGCTCACCGGAGATCCATCTGCACAACCCACCTTCCAGGGCCGTTGCCCTGACATTCAAGATCGCATGCCCACATAGCGACAAATGGCACAAACAAACCTAGCGTACCGTACAAGGAGGTAGGCGTCAGATCCGAACCCGCCTTGCTTAGAGCCAACTAGCATGTGAACGGCGAAGAAGCGATTAACAACACACACACTAGAACTGCCTGACAGATCAAGGCACGCCTAGCCAGATCTAACCACTCAGGCTCACCGCAGTCACAGTGGCAACATCCAGCCACACGTCGCCTTCAAGAGGACGAACGCGATGACGGAGCCGCCAGAGTTGGACGAGGAAATTTAGATGGAGCAACCAGATCGTTTTGTAGTACCAGGTTAGGAAGGAAACATGTGTAGGTTATTCATGTTGTTGTATGGCCTTAAACAAACTCCAAAGCAATGCATGAAAAGTTTGAGAGGACTTGGACCGCTGAAGGCTTTTTTTTTAAACGAAGCCGACAAAATGTGTGTACTATCGCCAATGGTGGGAGTGAGGGAGTTATTCTATGTTTGCATGTCGATGACATACTGATATTCGAGACCAACCTTAATGTGATTAAGGAGTTCAAGACTTTCTTATCTCGTTTTTTGAGATGAAGGATTTTGGAGTAGCTGATGTTAAGTTGAACATCAAGGTATTGAGGGACGACAATTGTGGGATTACCCTGGTTTAGTCTCACTATGTGGACAAGGCCTTGAGTCGCTTTGGATATAACGAATGCAAGCTTTCTCCAACGTCTTATGGTCGTAATGTGTTGTTTCGAAATAATCGACGAATTTTTAGAGATTAATTAAAATATTCTGAGATTATAGGCTATCTTATGTATTTCGCTAGTGTCACGAGGCCTGCCATCTCTTTTGCTGCAAGTAAACTGAGTCAATTTGGGATATGATCATTGGCATGCTCTCGAGAGGGTTATGTGCTATCTAAAGGCACTGTGAGTTATGAGATTCACTATACCGGGTATCAGAGTGTATTTGAAGGTTATAGTGATTCAAATTGGATATCCGTTGCTGATGAGATTAAGCCCACGAGATCAACAATAGAAGTAGAACTCATATCATTAGACATAGTCATCGTTGACGCAGAGTGGCTTCATGAGCTCTTGATGGACTTGTTTGTGGTTAAAAAATCAATACCCGCTCTCCTGATGAACTGCGATATTCAAACTATGATCATCAAAGTGAACAGTTCTAAAGATAATATGAAGTCACCAAGACATGTGAAAATCGGATCAAAATATGTCAAAAAAATGAAAAACTTTCGAGTTATTACGTTGAATTATACCCAACATCTAAAAATTTGACAGGCCCCTTCACAAAGGGTCTATAATGTAATGTGATTGATAATGCATCAAATGAGATAGGTATGAGACCCAGCATATGAGCTGTTTAAAGTGGCAACTCAGTGTATGTGATCGGAAATATCGTGAAGTATAACTGGGAGACAAGCGATGAACTGAGAGGAGAGTATCCTTACCTTTATACGATACCACTCCGTGTAGACGAAATGCTCTCTTAAACTGCACGATAGGTTAATATTTATCTTAATATGTTACAAGAGGCTTCAGTGTAAGAAAATATGTTGTCCGGCCTAACATCTTTTGAGGAATGCACCTATATGCCTAATACATGCCATTAATATAAGAAAAAGAACAGCACTAGCAGGCTATTTCCTACTGGAATTGTGGGCATTGAAGACAAGTAATCACAAAGGAGGTGGGATCTCTCTCGCATTACCCACGTGACGCATTTGGTCTGGCTCTCGTGTGTTGTTTGTGCTTCTACGATGGTTTTGATTGGCTGGCCTCTGTGCTACAAACGGGTTGTCCTCAACGCGACGAATTTGTCGGCCGATGTTTGTTTCTTTCGTTCGTCGCTGCTGGTGCGCCTCTAGTGCGTCCACGATAGCAACATAGCCTGCACAGGCTAGGTGTTGGGCGAGCGAGAAAAAAATTTCGCGAAGGATTTCCCTCACCGGCCGAAACGTTTCTCATCTCTCCCCCACGTTCTCTTCCTTCCAGATCATATTTCCTATCCCATCTCATTCTCTCTAGCGGTGGCGACAGCTATCAACTTTAGCGGCCGCGAACGAGCATCCGGCGTCGAGTAATGGCGTGGGTTGGTCAGTGCCTCCTCTCTCGGTCTATTCTCTCTCCTCACGTCCTCTCTCATGTCTCACAATGAGAAGTGGAGGCAAGAAACGCGAGGGCTCTCCTCTCTTGCCATGTTCTCTCTTGTCTTTACTGTGCGGTGGCGGGAAAAGCGAATATTGCCTCCTAGAACCGACGCACTCACCTTTTCCTCTCTCGGCGGGTTGTCGTGTCTCTGTTCTGACCCCTTGCTCTATCTTTCTGTAGGAGGATGGACGTTACAAAGGGCTCAGCCGGCGACCAAGAAGAAGTCAAGCAGCAAACTTCTCCAAGTTTGGTGATTTTCACCCAAAAAGTTAGAGGTATAATTCTTCAAAGTTTGCCCTTTTTTTGTTTTTTCCTAAGATTTGGTGAAATTGAGCCTGCTTGTGGATGTATCCAAGGTCGTGGTGATGATGGTCATCAATATGGAGATGCGGGAAGATTACGGCATCCTGGAAAATCGCTCTTTGGGTAATTTTTTTTACTTGGTAGTATTGGAGCAATTTGTTTTATCAGGAACGATTGAAATTTTCAATATCTCTGTCCTATAGGTTGTTCTATAAAATATTAAAACTCATATTCATGTAACCATGTATAAATCTATCTAAGATCCATATGGATTTTGAAAATGTCCTAGTCCTTCTTTGTAAAGTTTGGCCGACAATTTGCACCTTGTTTTTAAAAAACAAATGTGATTAAAAGGTAAAAAAAAACAGGAATTCCTTGGCATGAAGTCCTATGGTGTCTATTAGTAGCCACGAAAATGGCTGGTTTATAATTTTACATCGTTTTAAAAAACTTACCAAGTGTGTGTACATTTTGAGACCTTTTTTCTTGACAAGTCCTTTTTTTGGTACTAACATGGCTCTAGACATGATAAACAATTTTGAGAAAACATATTCCACACTTATGTTTTGAAATTATCCTTTTTCACTTTTCAAATGACTAAAAAGGCCTTTCTTGTAAAGCAGATCCAATAAATATGGTCCAATTTGCCAAAAATGCAATTTTGAGAATATTAGACCATATTTAGGCTATATTGCCCAAATACCTTGAATTTTCAATAATTTCTGCTATGTTTTCGCATTTAAATGCTTTTGTGCCAATTTGTTGAACGTAATTGAAATTTGCACTAGAGGTGTGCTACAAGTAGTTCTAGAAAACAATGGACCTTGAGCAACTATTTGATGTCCTATGCATGTTATCGTTTGACACCATATTATTATTTGATGGTGAACTTATGCTTTCATATTGTGTTATGTATATCATTATGGCTCTCATAATTTTATTACTTTATCATTGTGAGTAGTTCTCTAATATCAAAAATACATGCGAAAATACAATGGGCCTCCAATTTACTTTGCCAAAATGGCACGGATAATAAATTGGCAGTTTCAACCACCTTGACAATAGTGGTCGTAAACACTGGAAGCCACATCATGCTACATTGCAGCCACATGGCGTCTATGTGATGCCACATGTCAGACATGTCACGCCACACATAGTCCACATCATGCCACACGTCCACCAAACTTATAAATCGTGTAGTGAGGGGGATTACTCTTGATCCTTGATGGTAAGTCAGACCGTTAGGCGGTCAATCTATATCCTATGATTCATGACGGTTTTAATTTCCACCGGATCCCTATATGTGATGATTTGTGTGCGGTTCGTGATGAAATCAATCATCTCGAATCAAAAGAATTATCGTAGTGACCGGAGAACGGCATCAGACAGCTACATCGCCGTGCAGTGGAGCATGGCAAGGGAGACTCGCAATGTCGATGTGGTCATGGTCCGGGATCAAGGTGGGATTGGCTGAAAAGGAAAAAAAAAAAAGCACTCCCTCCGTAACAAAATAGAAGATATCTTATATTTAGTTACGGAGGTAGTAGATAAGAAATTGTGCCAACTAATGAGTAGGACAAACATGTAAGCAAAATTATGTAGTTTTGAGTGTTAGGGTGTATGACTTCTACTGTCTTTATTTTTCATACGGCCCCTTATGCATGAGGTTCCCTCTCAAGGTCGACCGAACAAAATATACCAATATATATGCTTTGGGGCCTCTTGAACAAAAGACGGTTCGATGCATGTTATCCAAACTTATCACCGTCCATACCAGCGGCACGGCCACTTCTTTTTTGGAGTATGGACCCAAAACCGTCTGCTAGCTATGACGACTGCACAGCTTTCAATAAAATATATTCTTGTCGATCAAAGTCAAAGATCAGTTGCTACTATGTGAGAGCATGCATGTAGATTCCATCTGACATTTAATTCTTTTTTTTCAGTACAATAATGCTGAATAAATCTAGATCACGCGCTTGCAATCTCGCATGTTCGAAACACCTCCTTTGGATGCCCAACCCGTTAAATGGAAACCTGTACCACTATAAAAGGAAGCACATCTCCATGCTACCAACACATCCCAAGTCTCCTTGCACACAAACTCACCTAGCTACTCACAAGCTCACAATTATCCTTCTTACATTTCCAAGCCAAACTTGCTTCTAGGTTTGTGCACGTAGATCACACAAAGCTAGATGGAGCGTGTAATGAAGCTAGCATCTGAGCGTGCAGTGGTGGTCTTCACCCTGAGTTCCGATTGCATGTGCCACACCGTGGAGCGTCTGTTTAGTGACCAGCTCAGCGTGAACGCTCTGGTGCACGAGCTGGACCAGGACCCTAGGGGCAAGGAGATGGAGCGAGCTCTGCTCAAGATGGTCGGCAAAGGACCCTCCGTGCCGGTGGTGTTCATCGGCGGAAAGCTTATCGGCGGGACCAACAAGGTGATGTCGCTACACCTCGGCGGCGAGCTAGTTCCGATGCTCAAGAATGCCGGTGCTCTCTGGCTATAATCAGGAACACGCACAACGTACCATGAAGAATAAGATTTAGTCGGCCAAGGGTACATTATGTGGAGTACAATTTTCCGGGAATAACCTAACTGGCCAAGCATGCGTCAAGGAAGCCTTTTTCAATGGTTCTGCCTTGACAACTACAAGATTTGAGCTTGCTAGCTACGAGAGTGAGAGTGATGTGCGTGATTGTTGCAATTTCCTTTTTGCTGTTTTTGTTCTCATCGATGTTTACATCCCTGACCCTTTTTCAGTGACTAGGGTAATATATGCATCAAGAATTCAAGATAACAATTTTTTTATGTGTGCGTTTATGTAGGCCATAGTGCTTATGTATAATTTCTATACCCCTTTGATGAAGCAACCTCTGACTCTCGTGGGTAAACTCCTACTGAATAGTCAGAACTTCTCTGTCTCTACTCGTGGACCTATACCTATTTGTCTTCTTCTTTTTTAGAGATAGGGGTTTGCTATTCTAACTTTACATAGGTAAAGGCGTGACGCCAGTTTCTTTTTTGTATTTAGCAGCAAAATAAGGATGAAGTCGGTTTCGAGAGATGTAGTACAACATGGATGAAGTGTGTTTTGCTATGAATGAAAACGTATGTAAAATGCTTCATGAATGGTGAGCGGTGACGTAGTGCTACTGCTACACTAATCATATGGGTCCTCGAGAGTCCTCCAAAGTTTGCTATTTTCTCCATCGATCGAGATAAAATTTGTTTTGATAAGCAGCTTGTAAAGGATCAATGCAAGATTTGTGAGGTTTACTTCCAAAGCTAACGATAGTTACAATAATATAATTCTCTTTTTGCAAAAACAAGAAAATTTTCACGACCTTCACTTAAAGAGGTTGATTTCAAAACAAAATTACATCTCCTCACGTCTACAATTACACAGCTGATTGCTGTTCCCAGAGTAAAATAACCAAGGGGAGAAATAAATACTATATATAAATTAAGGTTTTAGCCTTTAAGGTGCACCATTTCAAAACAAAAAGGTTTAAGGTGCACTCCCAAAATAGAATTAAATTTCTAATGTGTCATTATGGCTAGGTTAAAAAGGAATTAATATAATGTGGCCACCAGCTAATCAGTAATACAATATTTTATATGGGCAGAATAACAGTTAAGATAACCAAAATCGTCACAAGTCACAACTCTCATACTCCCTCCATCCCTTATTATAAGACAGTTTAGCACACCAATTAAACTTGCCAAAACATCTTATAAAAAGGGATAGAGGAAATAACTATTTTAGAAAATAATGTGTTACGGGTCGAGTTGACATCTCAAAAGGCATTATGAACAGTCACAGATAGAGTCCATATTATGTGCGTTCATCTCGTGGCTTCTGAGCTGTTACGGATGTGGAACAGACGATTAAAAACATAGAAACGTCTTGCATGAAGAATTTTTTTTATTACAAAATTAAATCATCTTCGCTACATCTCTTCATCTACCGAGGTTAGCCATTCGGGCGCTACAAGCACGATGGTACCCACGGATGGAGCTGTGAGACTGCTCATAGTGGGGAGTAACATAGAGTAGTAACATGCCTATTTTAATAGTCTATGTTACTACCTCCATAGTGGGAGCAACTTATATGGGTGTGACATGCAAGACTTCATTTATTAGTCTATAGACTCATTGTTTCTTGGTATGTGTGATGTTACGGTAATATATTATGTTACCACAAGCCCTTCTCTCCTCATTAAATACATGCCACGTCAGCAAATTTGTCTTGAGAAGTGTGATATCACCCCTAAGTTACTCCCCACTATGACCAGCCTGCACAGTCATTGATACATGTAGCCGCTACCGCCGCGTGATAATTAAGCAACCTCAAAATAAAGATACATGTAGCCGCCACATTAACTTTCGTAGAGTTCCTTTCGCTTGAAAATTGTAGTCAAATAATATTTGGTGGATAATAATTAATAATAGAAAAATTCATTTACAAAAAGGTATTCGCTATTTTCTTCAATTTGGTTAGCCATACTACATGTTAACCTAGTCATCCACACATAATTAACTTTATTTTGAAACCTTCAAGTTAACCTAGTCATCCACACACTTCACGTTAATTGGTGTATATTACATTCATCTGAGATGCATGGGTATGGTGGGTTATAGTTTAATCAATATATATTGCTAGCTAAATGCAAAGTTTGTTGCATTTGGATAGCTTGATTAATCCCATAAACTGACGTGACCTTCTCGTTCCTGAAAAATGTTCTGAGATAGCAATATGCATGGGTGATATAAGTAAGATGATAGAGTGGTACATTGATAAAAAGGGATACATATAAACGCATAGACATGCATGCATGTTTGCGGACTTGGATGGCGGCATCACATTTGCACTGTATATAAACTCTAAGCTGTCGACCAAGCAAGGTAAGTGATGATGAGCAGTTGCCAGAGAAAAAAGTGATCAACCTCTATAGCTAGCTACTTGCATTTGGCCTACCTACTTTATCTTTTCTCATCTGCATGCATCAACGGCTTTATCTGAAAGATTGCAATAGAACCACAAATGGAATGGATTGATAGATAAGATCGAGCAAGGGATCTAGCATCAACGGAAGGCGTGGCTTCTTGTGTGCCACACTGTGAGAGCATATAAATATGAGAGGTCTATTCTTATCCATGTAGCAAGGTCTGAGATTCCTAATGCATGTGGCATGATCACTTTCGTTTTGAATTTCCTTTCATATTTTCCCTTACTGTCGATTCCTTTATTTATTTCTTTTGAATCAAATTGATTTTGTACCATGTACATGTGATGACTAGTCGACGGATGATATTGATGGTAAAGCAGTATCTATATACTGTCCATGTCCTTGTGTAACATGTTGTACGATTGATTCTAGTTTCAGGTCTCCGCATCCACTTTCCAGGAGGTCACTATAGTGGGTTTTGGTTTTTTATATTTCTTTTAATTTTCCTCAGACTATTATATATGCTATCTCCGAACTAACATTTGATACCCCGTTCCAATAAGGGAAGCACAAGACATAAATTGAAGGATTAGAAGGTGAAAAAAAATGCCGTTGAAGTCTTATCGAGGACAATAAAGGTGGAAATTTTACTTATACAGAAATGTATTCATCATATTTGCATAAAGTTGCTCGTCGGTTTAATAATAGAAAGAAATTGTTTCCCTCGTGTATGTATATGTACATATAAATGTGCCAATAGAAATAACAGTTTGAAAACAATATAAGTAATTTATTTAATCTAAATAGACCATTGACATATATCAGCATCCAATGCTGTCGTATGTGGCCCAGGACATAAAAAAGATTGAGGGGTCTTTCATGCTTTTGTGGGATTCTATATTTTTCGGTGGTTGGCATCTAAAATATTCCCACTAAATCTTGTTATCCCTCATCCAGTATGCATGCATGTATGTTCCTTTTATGCTTATCACAATGTAATTAAAAGTATAGCTATCATGTTGCATTAGAAAAGATATAACACCAAAATGAGAGTCACTGCTATTACACGTTCTATGAGGCGACTGGTCTTGCCTGGGCCAGAATAAACATGTACTACCTCTGTCTCAGAATCAGTGTCGTTTGAATGAATGTATACAGTGCTAGATACGTTCATTCCAATGACACTTTTGTTGAGACGGAGGGAGTACAATGTATTTTCAGTGTGATGGGTGCATGAATTAAGTGAACACAATTGCTCTATGACTTCTGTAGTGGATAAATCGACATGGAAAGATGTGTGAAGTATAATGCAAATCTCTGCAGTATTGATGATTACTACTTGAAAAGGCTTATGCTTTTGTATGAAGTCATCTCACAAAGGTTTGATGGTACTAACGACGAAAAGGACTTTCTTAGGAAACTATCTCATATTAAATTTTTTGAGATAGGAGCACGGAAATGAGCCAAATTTCGGCCACACCACTGACTAGAGGCGAAATAGAACAGTCGTCGACGAAGCAGGAGGGGCTGACCACCGGTCCACCACCACCCTCAGTGGACGGGGCTAGACGTAGAGATCAATGTTCATGTTTATCATGTCTTAGTTTTGATTTTGTTTGCTTGCTAGGAAGAAGGAATGGCTGTGCTGGGATGTAAAAGTTCTATTTCCGTAATGAGAAAAGGAGCCCGGAAACATTTTCTCCGTTGATATGTAAAGAAAGTTGGTTGCATAAGCAAATGAGCCAATGTTACTGACACAGTCTGACACTCATAAGACAAGAAGAGAAGGAATGGAAATGATAGATGCCCAAGGTGGTCACTTTGGGCGTGCTATGCACACGTCGCGGATTCTCATATGCCCCCACCATCCGTTACAGACTCTCTCTTTTCTCTCTCCCATACGCTATAAAAGGAGGGCCTCGCACCCAGCACAGAACACACAAGACAACTACTAAACCAGTCTACTCACTTCACCGTTCTAGACGACGCTAGATTTTTGAATAGCTCCTTCCACAAACCACCAAGAAGATGGAGAGAGTAACGAGGCTGTCGGCGGAGAAGGCCGTGGTGATCTTCACGGCTAGCAACGAGTGCCCGATGAGCTACACGGTGACGACCCTCTTCTCCGGCCTGGGCGTGGGCGCGGCGGTGCACGAGCTGGACAAGGACCCCCGCGGCCGCGACATGGAGCGCGACCTCGCCCGCCGCCTTGGCCGCTCGTCGCCCATCCCGGCCGTATTCATCGGCGGCAAGCTCGTCGGATCCACCGACAGGATCATGTCGCTGCACCTCGGCGGCAAGCTCGTGCCAATGCTCAAGGCCGCCGGGGCCATCTGGCTCTGAGCAGCGTCGACTTAATTCCCGTACGTTAGTAAATTTTGCACCCCGCACGCATGCTTGCATGCGCGCGTACACAGAGACAGAGGCTTGGTTTTGCACATGGCCAAGTCCTCACATGAGAGTACGTACGTATAGCTTCCGAAGAAGACGGGGTCACGGCGAGTTTTGGCCGCTAGTGACCGGCACGGAATTATAAATCTACCTATCTTTGAATGAAAAAAGTGGAGTTTAATTATTTCCCTGTCCACGCACCACTTCTCTGTTACTACTCGAGTACTTCATATATACTCCTTTGTGTTTCAAACTGGATTCCCGCGCGTTGACACAATTGGAAAGCAACTACTAATTCGTTCACGACGACCGCGTCATTCAATTTCTTATGACGAGCGTCGCTCTGTCTCTCCACGCCAAAACGTATTTTTTTCACTCATTTCCTTCTCGCTCGACTTTTTTTTCTAGAAATGGGTGTCCCCTGCCTCTGCATCGGAGTGATGCACATGTCATTTTATTTAAAACTTCAAAATCCGAAGATTACAACAAGTATATAGTTCAACAAAAAAGGAAGATCGAAACGCAATCCAGGTCGGCTACATCTCAGCCACTCTGGAGAAAAGGATATGAAAGAAGTCTCGCTAAGCCGCACAGATACGTCTATCATGCTGCCACCTATTTGAGCAAAGGATAGCACGCACCACCGCCATTAAACGGTTGCATCCAGCTTCCATGAAAGGTTGCTGGTCTTACTTGAGGAGAAGCGACCACGTAGTAATCCAGTACGTAACCTTGTGCACAACCTGTAAAAAATGAGTGTGTTCCACCTTGTTAAAAACAACATCATTCCGACACGTCCAGATAGCCCAAATAAACGCACAAACGCCAATACGTATGCGTTTTTTTACTAGCTTATGAATACCATTCAACCAAGAAGCAAACAAATTATCTAGACTCGATGTGGGTTGGATATTGAAAGTAAACTGAAGGAATCTCCAGATTTTATGAGCAAAGGGGCATGATATAAAGAGATGTTCAACGGATTCATCTTGGGTACAAAAAACACACTATTTAAAGCCCACCCAATTTCGTCTAACAAGATTGTCCTCAGTGAGGATCACCTTTCCATGAACGAACCACATAAAAATCTTAACCTTTAGAGGAATCTTCATTTTCCATAAATAGTTATGAAGAAACGGGGTATGATCATTCATAAAACCTGTGTACATAGATTTTACCGAAAATAACCCGTTATTTGTTAAGCTCCACGAAAAAACATCGTCTTCACTTGTCAGCGACACCGACATGAGCTGTTGTACTAACTTGAGCCAGTCATACCATTTAGTGCCTAATAAACTCCTTCTGAACTGAAGGTTTAATGGTGGAGCATTTGATAATACATCAGCAACAAGAATATTCTTATTACACACTATATTATATAAATTCAGGTATAGTTACGCCAAAGGCCTATCCCCAAGCCACCTATCCTCCCAAAACCAAGTTCCCTGGCCATTGCCGACAAGGAATCTTCCTCGACTAAAGAACTCATGCCGCACCGACATAATCCCTCGCCAAAAAGGGGAATCAGTGGGTTTAGTTTTAGCTTGAGCTAAAGTCTTACCACATAGGTATTTATTTGTTATCAGCTCCTGCCAAACGCCTTTCTCATTCAATAACTTAAAAAGCTATTTGCTTAATAGACACTTATTTTAATTTCTAAAAGTTCAATGCCCAAACCCCCCTGATCTTTTGGTCGTCAAATAATATTCCATCTAGTAACTCTATATTTTCTCTTTTTTTGGTCGCTCTGCCAAAAGAACCGACTCCTAAAGAAATCTAGTCTTTTTCCTAACTCCCACTGGAATTTCGTAAAAGGATAAAAGAAACATTGGGAGACTTGTTAGGACATAATTGATCAATTCCAATCTATCACCGGGAGACAAAAGTTTTCTTGCCCAAGAGGCTAACTTCTTCTCAAAATGATCCTCAACTATCTTCCACTCTTTATTAAGAAGCTTCCTATAATGTATAGGAATCCCCAGATATTTAAAAGGTAGATCCCACCTCACATCCAAAAATGTTACGGTGGTCCTTTTTGTGATCAGCTGCTTTGCCAAAACAGAAAATTTCACTCTTGTGAAAGTTTATCTTAAGGCCAGAAAGTTGTTCAAAAAATGGCCAAAATAAGCTTCATGTTAACTGCCTTGTCCACATCATGTTCAAGAAACAAGATAGTGTCATCTGCATATTGTAGCACCGAAATGCCTCCCTCCACCAAATGTGGAATTAGACTCCGTACCTAACCATCTTCTTTTGCCCGCTCAATTAGTACAGCCAACATATCCGCTACAAGATTAAACAAGATTGGAGACAGAGGGTCCCCTTGTCTTAGCCCCTTTAAAGTTTGAAAATAATGACCAATGTCATCATTAACACGAATCCCCACACTCCCCCCGAACGAATCGTGCTACCCAATCACACCAAGTTGAGTTGAACCATTTCATCTGAAGCACTTGTTGAAGAAAAGACCAATTTACCTTGTCGTAAGCCTTTTCAAAATCAATTTTAAAAAGAACCCCGTCAAGCTTTTTGGATTGCAGCTCATGAATAGTCTCATGAAGAATCACCACGCCTTCTAGAATATTCCTACCCGGGATAAAAGTCGTCTGAGTGGGACGGATGATTTTCCGTGCAATAGAAGACACTCGATTTGTACCCACTTCAGTAAAAAAATTGAAGCTAACATTCAAAAGACAAATAGGACTATATTGCTCGATTATGGCAGCATTTTCTTTCTTAGGCAATAGAGTAATGACCCCAAAGTTCAGCCTATACAACCGAAGATCACCCTCCTGTAACTGGTTGAACATTTCCATGAGATCTTTTTTAACAATAGGCTAGAACCTCTGATAGAATTCTGCCGGGAACCCATCTGGTCTCGGGGCCTTATTGCGTTCCATTTGAGAAATATCGTCAAACACCTCACTTTCAGTAAAATGAGATGTTAGGATCTCGTTCTCCTCAATAGGTAGACGAGATAAATCTTGAGTTACAGACTCATCCAATGAAACATTATTACATTCGTATGGGCCAAATAACTTTTTATAAAAAAATGTGATGAAGGTTTTAAGATTAGCCTAGCCAATAATAGTTCCCTCATCTTGTTCAAGTTGGAAAATCCTCTTCTTTCGGTGCTTTCCATTTGCAATCAAGTGGAAATAACGAGTATTGTCACCGCCTTCTTGAACATACTTAACAAGGCACTCATCCGCCTGCTTCTTAGTCGCGTCTAAGCTTAGCAAGGCACTCATCCGCCTGCTTCTTCGTAGCCAACTCCGTTGCAGATAACGGTAAAGTCTCTGCCTTAATATCTAACTCATCAAAAAGAAGGAGAAGTTTCTGTTTTTTCGCCTTATATTCTACACTTAAATTTTTTGCCCAACCTCTTAGAAATTGATGCAAATTTCTAATTTTAATCTGTCACGTCTCAATTGGTGAGCAGCCATCCTCACATGAGGACCACTCCCGAGCGACCACATCAAAAATGCCTTCCTTCCTAAGCCAAGAAAGTTCGAACGAGAAATGAGAGATATTCCCCATGTGCGCTTGGTGACCAGAGTTAATAACCAGCGGGGTATGATCAGAACCAGTACGTTCCAGTGCATGTACTGATACCAATGGGTATTCCTGTTCCCACTCGATGCTAGCCAAATATCGGTCCAACTTTTCAAAGGTGGGAATTGGCAGCCTACTAGCCAAAGTGAATTGCCTACCAGAAAGTTCAAGATCTTTCGAGTTAAGGATCTCAATGATCGCATTAAAAATGAATGGCCAACACGCATTAAAATTATCATTATTCTTCTCTTCTTGTCATCTGATAATATTAAAATCTCCTCCTAATAACAAAGGCCTATCCTCATTTTCACAAATTCTAACCAACTCAGCAAAGAAATCCGGTTTTAAGTTGTCATGTGCTGCTCCATACACCACCACGAGAGACCACAAAAAACCATCCAGAATGTTTTTATTTGTAACTTAATACAAAAATCACCCGCCACAACATATTGAACAATAAACTCATTCCTATCAAACCCAACTAGAATCCCACCGGATCGGCCCCTAGGCAGGAGACAATACCACATATAGTCTTTCCCCCCGCCTAGTTGCTTTAGGAAAGGAACGGAGAAATGAGATATACCCGTCTCCAATATCGCGACAAAATTAAGATTTAACTCTTTCACTGATTCTTGAACCGAAAAATGTTTTGCGGTGTCACCGAACCCATCACTATTCCGTATCATTCCTTTCATGATAAAATAGTATTTATTTTTGTATCCTAGCACTCCGTATCTTAGTCGTGAGGCCAATGCCTCCCTTAGCCTTTTTCATGCTCTTCTTGCTTGTTTTGTCGGTAAGTAGACCCATGTGGTCTGTTAGAGATTCATTAACCTCATTACCAAGATCCTCGGATAAATTCGAAGCATTTTTTTATTACCAAACTTTGGGAGTCCCCATCTACCAACGAAGATAATGTCTTACTGAGATAAGAAATTGTACGTTCTTCCTCTACTTTCTTAAATTCATCCACTGAATCCTCAGCTTGAGCCAAAGAGTGTCGATCAAAATCCCTTAATGCCCAAGAGATCCGGGAGCTATTGACGTTGGCCGATGACGAGTTCTGGTGGAACCGAGAGGCTGACCATGCCTACTCCGCGGTGGAGTTTGATGGAGCACGGACTGTTGGCCGATGACGAGTTCCGGTGGAATCGGGAGGCTGACTCTCAGAAATAGATGTTGGAAGACGGACTGTCTAGGGTGTAGAGGGCTGCCACATCTTGCATGATGCCCATTTTGCGACCAGCGGGGTGAGAGTATCGATCATATTCTGCTTGGATGTGTTCTTGACATAGAGGTATGGACCACGTTTTCTGGCAGGTGGGCAGATTGGATTGGACCCCCTCATCGGACAAACAGGTTGTGGAGTGGTTGCCCTCGTGATTGACAGGATGCGCTGATAAACGAGACTTCACTAGTAGAAAACATACCTTTGGTCAAGATCCACATTTGTCTCTAGTCCCGGATGGCTTATGGACCGGGACTAGAGATGTGGACTAGTCCCGGTTCAAAGGCTACGAGGCCGTATCGGACTATTCCCGGGTCGAACGGGGCCTCTAGTCTCGGTCCGTAAGGGGTGTTGGCAACCGTTTGCCTGGTGCGTCCCCCTTTAGTCCTGGTTAGTGGCTATACCCGGGACTAAAGGTTCAAACCGTTCGCCTCCTGCACGTTTTGGAAGTTGTTCCGAGCGATGAAAACAGAGGAAACGCTACAGTAGTACGACATTCTCTGCTTCTTCTCCCTAGCGTTCTCTCCTCTCTTCTTCCCCATCCTCCACCATGAATCCAACAATGACGAGGCACGGGGATGTGCCCGCACATGGCAAGACCTCTCTCAGTGTCGTCTACACGAACGACAGTGACAAGGTCTCAGATTTCTTTCCGATTTCAAGAAATGGCTTGAAGAGGATGATTACAAGTTCATGGGCCTTGATCTTGAGTACACGGACGATCAACGATATGTTTCCGTCATCCAACTTTGTTACAAGAAACATGTCGTGGTATTCCAATGGGAAAGGTAATACGAAACTTGTAGTGAAAAGAATTTTCCACAATTAATTGATCTTAGGATAGGAAAATTTGCATAGGATAGTAACATGTCCATTTGAATCCTATGGCGAAGAGCAATTTCTCTTTAATTGTAGTGAAAGAATTTTCCTTTTGGTTGCACCGTCATGGGAGAACATGTCATAGTTAATTTAGAGCCTTCTTTTGATGCATAGGATAGCAACATGCATGTCCATTTGAATCCTATGGGAAAATCAATTCTTCTTTGATTGTAGTGAAAGAATTTCCTTGTAGTTGCATATTGGCCAAAATATACTTGCTATGATTCTTATTATACTTGTGTAGAAATATACTTGTTATGATTCTTACTATAGTTGTACCGAAATATACTTGTTATGGTTCATATTATAGTTGTGCCGAAATATACTTGTTATGATTCTTATTATACTTGACCCAAATATACTTTGTTATGATTCTTATTATACTTGTGCTGAAATATACTTGCTATGATTCTTATTATACTTGTGCCGAAATATAGTCATGGAGTTCCATTTGTTCCATTTGTTGTTGCGGTGAAAGAATATATTTGTCGTAGCAGTATTTAACATTTGTTCTATTTATTGTTGAAGTAGTGACAAGCATTGTCTAATACTCATGGACTTCCTTGGCAGCGGCATAAATTTTACTAGCTTTAATAAAACGAATGACAAGATCAAGATGAGTCGCACCTGGGGTATTGAGATACCAGTTGTCTGCCACATTGATCTCCAGGGCTTGTTCGGTCTTGAGCATACGAAGACTTTAATGGCTCATATGGCAGACGCCGTGATCGACGAGGATTATGCTGATATGAAGACAAAATTCCCCAAGGTTCAACACAAATTCAGGGAGAAGACCCCACTTAACAAGATCAACATTGAGTATGCAACAATATATGTGTACGTTGCATACGAGTTGTATCGCGGGATTGGAATCATAAACTATGGACAGTGTCACCTAGTACCACCTTCTGCTTGGGGGGATTCTGATCCGGAGGATGAGTAGTGTTTGCAATGGCGAACACTTCTATCTCTATTATTATATATTGCTTGGGGGTCTCTCTTGATCCAGACGACTAGTGTTTGCAATGTCGAACACTTTTATCTCTATTATTATGTAGTGCTTGGGGTTCTCATGATCCGGACGAGTAGTGTTTGCAGTTTCATATGGGTATCTTCAATTATGCAGTACTTTCTGTAATGGATATCTGAACTATTATTTCTATTAATTATGTCACTGTTTATGTATGATGTGAGCAACCATTCTAAAGCATTGTGATGTACTACCTCCTTTCCGCAAAAGAAGGCGTATTTTATTTGCTTTGACCAATGCTTTGACCAATAATTAGTCTATTTATATATAACTTTTTTGACATATAATTAATATCACTGTATTCCTATTCAAAAGTACTTTACTATGATTATGATTTTTATCACATATGTTGCATATTAAATGTGTAATCCTTGGTCAAAGACTTGGTCAAACAAAATGAAATACGCCTTATTTTTCGGAATGGAGGTAGTATGTGCTGAATTTTTAGTATCATGTCATTCTATCTACGCTGCACGGATACATGGTCGGGGGGCCGTGTCCGTGTCCAGTACCGTATCCGATACATATTCCTGTTCGCCACCTCTTCGGTACGTATCAGAGGAGTATCGTTAAATAAAGCATTTAAAATAATTAAGGATACCATTTGGATACGTATTAGACCTAAATTGGATACAACCCAGCTTAGGTAAGCAGGATAACTTACTTCGGTTGACCAGTCCTCATCTGGTGCCTCTCGCTTTTCACTCCCGCACGACCGTACCTCACCCTCACCTAGAGGTCTTCCCCTTGCCACCAGGGTACGACCCTCGACTCCTCCTCCCTCTATCCCTCCGGCCTTCGATGCACTCATCTATTCTCATCTGGTTCCTCTCGGTTTTCACTTCCGCACGACCGCACCTCGCCCTGACCTAGCCGCCTTCCCTCGCCACCAGGTTATGGTCCTCGGCTCCTCCTCCCACTATCCCTCCAGCCTTCAGTGCACTCATCTGTCCTCATCTTGCCCTAAACTAGCCTTGCTTTTCACTCCCGCGCGTCCGCACCTTGCCCTAAACTAGCCGCCTTCCCCTCGCCACCAGGTACGGTCCTCGGCTCCTCCTCCCGATATCCCTCCGGCCTTCGGTGCACTCATCTGTCATCATCTGGTTCCTCTCGTTTTTCACTCCCACACGACCACACTTCTCCCTGACCTAGCCGCCTTCCCCTCGCCTTTACTTGTCGTGTTTTATTCAAAAACCTTGATGTTTTTATTCTTTGCATTGTTATTTGCTATCTCTATCAATTTCCATGCTATCCGCATATTTTTTGTCTTGTGCATAGATGGCGTGGTATGTCGTGTACAATGGCAGTGGTAGGGTTCCCGGAGTCTACGACGACTAGGAACAACGCCGGAAACAGGTGCACGGTTTCAGCGGCAACAGCTTCAAGGGGTACAACACCATGGTGGAGGCAGGAGCTCGATAAGCCACTTATCTAGCGAGAGAGAAAACGGAGACGACGAAGGCCCGGATGACCACCTTCGCCATCGCCGTGCTGATACTCCTTGTGTTGATGCTACTTATTCTAGTGCTTGTCTAGCTATAGCTACATTGATGGCATTGAACTATCTAGAGAGACTATGTTGTAATCTAAACTTGTATATTTTGTGTTGATGATCGATATTATGTAATGACTACTACTTGTAGATGATCGATGATGGAATACTATATTTCTAAACTTAGTGCAAATTGAGTGTATATTATTTTGTGCATCTCTATCATTTTGCTGTAATTTCCTGTAATTTGTGCCAATTGAATGTATATTGTTACTCTTTTTTTTGGCACTATAAAACTTAGCACATGCGCATTAGTTTATTACCCTGGCTGAACAGATACCCCAAGGCGCAGAAGGCCTGTTCGGCAGCGCTACGTGGAGATACCGCAGGCAAATACAGAAGGAAGCGTCGGCACTACATGGAGATACCGGAGGTGAATAATGTTGCGCGCCAGCGGTAAATGCAGTACCGCTAACGTAATGGTCGCAGGCGAACAGCAATACGCCTGCGGTAAGAACATTTTATTCGCATGCTGTATGGTTTTCCCTAATAGTGTCCCTCTATCCCTTCGGCCTTCGGTGCACTCAGCTGTCCTTATCTGGTTCCTCTCGCTTTTCACTCCCGCACGACCGCACTGTTGGAACGCGTAGAGATAAACGAAAAATTTTCCTACGCGGTATTTCCAAGATCTAGCCGAGGTAGAAGGCCACGATGATTACCACTAGACGCGCGGTTGCGGATTATCGATGAAGCGCGTCGGGGCAGTGCAGTCCCACGATCCGATCCGGCCGATCCAATCCCGCGAACCGAAGTGCTGAACGTACAGCACCTCTGCTGGTATCCACACGTACGAGGAGGAGCTCCGACGGCGGACTGCTAGGTCCGGTGCGACGGCTGGACTGAGTGGGGCTAGGGTTCGCAACGCATGGGAGAGTGGACTAACGTGCCCGCTGGGCAACCTGCGCCCCTCTTTATATAGCGTATGGTAATGGGTTTCACAACACTTGTGGCCCATTCCCTCTGTGAGTCCGACTCACAAAACCAGTCCATTTCCGGTTCGGGTCCAACCCAACCAATACTTGCTCCCGCTCTTAAGTGTGCGACCCTGCAGGCTCATGGCGACTTGGACACGATTGGAGTCCAACTCCTAATCGATCAATCGGTAGCGGCTCCTAGCAGAACGTGCCGACTCCCAAGTACCATTGAGTCATGACGACGTACCTTTCAATGTGATATTCATCTTAGTCCCTTTTGCCTCACGATATACCTTGTCGAGCTATAGGCGATTTATCGTCATCCCTTAAATAGCTCAACTCTTTTCTCGATCTGTGACATGTGATTCATCTGACTAACTCTTAGTCAACCGACACAGTTAACACTTAACTGAGTCGCGCATGGCCATGCTTCCTGAATCATATCACTCGAGAGAGCCCAGAGAATATCTCTCCATTCGGAGGGGGAAAATCCCATCTTGATTATCCACATCACGCAGCTTGCTTCTCATTCGACCCGAACTCTGCCTTTATAGTTGCCTTGTCACAGAACAACGTTTGACAGAAGCTAAGTCGGTGATCCACAACTCGGATTGTGCGACAACCTCAGGTCTAAGGATTACATTGATTGAGACATGCAAATGACGACTTGATCGTTGCATCTCAATGTGGGTCAGTCCGACTTGCTAAACTCTTTAGCCAAGTCCGTGAACGTTGGAATGGCATCACCATGCCCATGACAAGTGGAATCGTGTCATCAGGCAACACTCACATTAGTCTAGGGTGTGTGTCCAGCACAACCTAAATGACCAAGGACAATCTAGTATGAACAACATGAATATATAGTTCCACAATCGAATCACATATTCAATGACATATATCAGATGTTCAAAACAAGGACAACTTAATAACTTTATGAATACAGTGGGAATTACATCATACATGATTGCCTCTAGGGCATATTCCCAACACGCACCTCGCCTTGACCTAGCCGCCTTCCCCTCGCCACCAGGCTACGGTCCTTGGCTCCTCCTTCCTCTATCCCTTTGGCCTTCGGTGCACTCATCTGTCCTCATATGGTTCCTCTCGCTTTTCACTCCCGCATGACCACACCTCGCCCTGACCTAGCCACCTTCCCCTCGCCACGAGGGTACGGTCCTTGGCTCCTCCTCCTCTATCCCTCCAGCCTTCGGTGCACTCATTTGTCCACATCTGGTTCCTCTCTCTTTTCACTCATGCACGACCGCACCTCGCCCTGACCTAGCCGCCTTGCCCTGTCCACCAAGGTGCGGTCATAGGCTCCTCCTCCTCCTCCCTCTATCCCTCCAGCCTTCGGTGCACTCATTTGTCCTCGTCTTTTTCCTCTCGATTTTCACTCCTGCACGACCGCACCTCCCCTGACCTAGACGCCAACTCCTCTCCACCAGGGTATGGTCCTCGGCTCCTCCTCTCTATGTCCCTCCGTCCTTCGGTGCACTCATATGTTCTCTCTCTCTAGTTTATTTATTGTTGCATTTGAGGACATTCGATTTCTCTATTTGTTTTTAGAAATTGGAGAATTGGAGTTGGAGAATGGAGAACCGTGCTTTCCACCGCTTCAGTCCCGGTTGGTAAAATTGTATGGGAAGAAATATACCCATTTAGTCCCGGTTGGTGGCTCGAACAGGGACCCACGCTTTCCAAAGATAATCAAAAATAGAAAATGGTTAATAGTTAGAATAATTATATTAGAAATCAGAAAATGGTTTTGGCAAATTCAACCACTTTTTATGTTGAAATTGTTTTTGGATTCAAAAGTATACAGAAGCTATTCAAATTCATATTAAAAAAACCTATTCAAATTAACTTTCAAACAGAAGTTTACAATGAAAATTTGGGCCTTTGCGCCAAAAAAAAAAACCTTTAGTCATTCGGGACTAAAACGGGTGTTTACGCGGTAAATGGAAAAAATACCTTTAGTCCCGGCAGGAGCCAGCAACCGGGATTAAATGTGCACCCTCTAGTCCCCGTGCATGGCTACAATCGGGACTACATGCCCCAGGTATATATACCTGGACTTCTTCCTCGCTTGAAGACATGGCCCAGGACAAAGAACAGGAGGACTGTGCCGCATCGCCATAGACGCCGACAGGCTGCCCCACGTCGTGCCGCCGTCATCGCTGTTGCTAGCGCCCTCCTCGGCACCGCCGACAGGCTGTCCCGCGCCGTGCCGCCGTCGTCTCGAGCATGGTCCCAACTCACTGAATCGGGCCGTCGTCTCCGGCTCTGACCGTCGCAGGAAACCGCTCGCCGCTGTCGATTTCGATAGCGCCGCGTGTCCTCGGCCACCTCGTCGTGCTCCTACGGTTCCGGTGAGTCTCCCAGTCACCTCGCCTTGATCTTCCGTGCTCTCTAGCTCGCTGCCGCCGCGTCACTGTCACCGCCAATTTTCTCGCCGTCAGCAACTCCGGCGACCATGTTGTCCGAAGCGCCAACCACTCGACCCGCTTTCATCTTCTTAACCTCTATGTGGACTTCAATTCGTTCAATTTCATCGAATTCGCGTGAATTGCATTTGACAGTGAAGAATTGTTCGTCATGACGTCGCGTGCTGATGTCAGCTGACCCCACTCGTCAGCATGTTAATCATTTAAAAAATAATAACAAAAGGGATAAAAATCTGACATGCCTGGCCCACTTGTCAATTTAATTTCAGAAATTTTTTTAAAGTTGATAGTTCAATATCTTTTATTCTGTATATTAGAAAAATATAAATAAATATATAAATGTTTGGAAAATTCTAATCTTAATTCTTATAACATTTTCAAACATGTTTGACAAAATACAAAATTTGGAGTTATTTGAATGTGATTTAGTTCAATTTAAAATTATGAAAACAATACTTTATTCAAATAAATTCAGATGATTATAAATAATATATCAAAATGATTAGAAAGACAAATGCAACTCATCTATGGTGTTTACAAAGCCATTTGAGCAACTTTATTTCGACACATTTTACAAAAGTTTGAAATGCCTTTCCTTAAGGAAAGGGGCTACCTCAGTAAAACTTGACAAAATCATCGATGAATCCTAACAACTTATTAACCATATATAGATCCTTATTTCAGTACAATTAAAGTTTTCTTCGACACATATTGTCATATATACTGAAAAATAGAAATTTTGCTAAGTCCATGTTGGAATGATCGTTTTATCTTTCTATTGTGTTAGTTAAGCAATGGATCACTTCAACGGCAGAGACCATGAAGATGACACTTTCGCCCTTATACGGAAACCCGAGGGTGGAGCTGAAGACGGCTCACATTTTTTGAACAAGTACGGTCAGGGAATAGAGCTTGAACGAAGATACGAAGTGCAAACAAACACCGAGTGCGATGACGACTCTCAAGTTGGTGGAGATCCTAAGTGTGGCGAGATATATTAAGCCTCTAGTGATCAGATGCAATAATTGAGTTGTATACATATGTATTAACAAATGTTTCTTATTTTGGGTCTCCACATCGACCCAATCTGTTAGAAATAAATGAGGCCATGCTAAAGGGTTGGCCGAAGATGCGCATCTTCCAAATTGAGTCTGTCGGTGCAAAGGGTAGACCGTTTCTTCCCAAGGAAAACACAAATAATTTTGTGCATCAATGTGGAGTTATTGTTAGGGACAACATCCCGATCTGCATTCGGGAATGGAATAAGCCAGCAAAGGTAGAGGAAGTTAGTTATATCGACAGCAGAGCGAAAGATCTTCTTTGGCAAAAACTCATTGCACATTTTACCCTACCGGTCTGCCATGATGTCGCAAAGACAAATGCCCTGAGGGACTTAGTCAATTATTTCGCTCATAAGAATATGGCTGAACAATTCAATAAGTACAAGAATAGATTATACCGTGCGTATGTCAAAGATAAGAAAGCTCCAGATATCACTGGCACACTAGAGAGGCAGCGGGATCACTGGGATCATTTCTGGAGTTCAAGAATTCAGAATTAGCTAAGGCCAGGTCGGTAAAGAATAAGGAAAATACATCGAAAAAGAAACATCGCCATAATATGGGGATAGGTGGCTACAGAAGTGTCGAGTCTAAGTGGGATAAAGTTGAGGCCGCCATGCGGGGAAAAGGGATCGCTCCAGCTACAGAGGACTAGCCCCATAGGGAAAGAAAGGATACTTGGGCATGAGACGGAGTATGACATGGAAACGGGGCAGTTAAAAAATGATGGAAAGAAAGAAATTCATATACCACAGAAAGCAATTGTTGAAGCAATCGTCGAGGTTCGAGAGGGGAAGTTTATTCCCGAGAGAGAGAGAACGACGAGCTGACAAGGGCCCTTGGGAATGCTGAAAAATCAGGACGAACACGAGGCCTCGGACCTATTGTGTAGTGAAGACTGGGCTTCCCGAGGACCGAATCTTATAGAATCCTTGCAAGTGCAAAGAAGAGGAAGGACCAGGAGGAGGAACACCGGTTGAACAAGCTAGAAAGAAGGCACGACGAAATAATTGCTATCGTAAGGCACCAAAATAAGCAAATAGAGGAATTGCGCGAGCAAGGGGCACCTCATCAGCTGCCGCAGCATAGTCCAGGCAACCCATCTCAGCGGAGAAGCGGCATGGCTTCCACGGGGTAGGTGCTGCTGAGGCACCAATTTATCGCTACCCCGTGGATGATATCAAGGAGAAGACAAGTTGCGAGCTACATGTGGGAGTGAGGAAATTATCCTTGAGGGCGGAGGACGACTATACTTTAACTTGTGAATCTATAGCACGGTGGAATTGCAATGAGATTCCATATGGCTATGGTCGCGCCGGCGTGGATGAACTTGTACCGGGATATGAATCACTAGAGCTTGACATCCCTGGAGCTGATGATGAGAGGACACTAGGAGACATCGAGGGTGGTATCATTTTATGGCACAATAAATACATCGTGTTTCCAGGTTCGGCGCCAAGGCCACCATTGTATCCTCCGAGACACGATTCACCACCTCCAAGTCCACATGATGCCGAGAGGGACGACCACCACAACACGAGTCCATCTAGATCTCCGCCTCCACATGAGCCGACTCATCAGCTGACTCCGCCGCATCCACCGCCACATCAGCTAACTCCTCAACTTACTCCTCCGCCCACTAAGACTCAGGGTAAAAAAAATGAATCGCACCACTTCGTTGATGGGTAACCAACATGAGCCCCTCCCAAGAGTACCGCCGCCTCTTCCCAAGAGGCCTTACGACCAGAATGATGAGGAAACCGCCTTGGTCGTGAAGGACGACGTGAAAAGAAAGCTTGCGCCGAAAATGCCCGAGCCAAAGCAAAAATTTGGTCCGGAAACCATAAAGTGGGCCAAGGAATTACTTGAGCATCCATCGCAATTTGAGCTAAATAATCCAGATGACTATGTACGTTGTATGAGGAGAGCTAGCTCCCACAAGACAAGAAGTAGTAGTGCCAGCGGGAAAAGAGCGTTGCCCAGCTCGGAGAGCAGGCAAAACAGTCAATCTTCCCGCTCAAGGTGTTACCCACTGATCAGGGCTCCTCGGCGGGATTCGCTGCAGACGCTGGTATTACTCTATCTCAACTGCAAGGAGGAGATATCCCCATGTTGGATGCAGAAGTATGGAAATGGGCATACGGGAAGTCTATGTTGCCACCGGACCGGATCAAGCTTCTACCAACACGAATGCGAAGACTGCATGACTGGTACTTGGAAGCCACGAAGGACGGGCAAAAAATTATCCTTGTTGAAAGTAATATAAGACCATTACGTAGTTCGAGACCATGTACACATTTATATTGAAGAACTCTATATGTTATACAAGCTTGATGCCCTCTACTTGAGTCTCGTCAGTACCTATTGTCTGTAAGTGATTTAATTTATTTATTTCTATACTACGATTTCTAGCTCAGCTCGTTCATTGCGTGTATATTATGCTCACTACGCTATTATGCAGAATGAGGACTCATGAATGTGAATGGAAAGGAATCTACGAAATTGTGTTCGTTGACCCAAAACGAATTAATGAAAAATTGCTACTAGACTTCACCAAGGAAACGGAGAAAAACTTTCTAAGATTCATACAGAGACAACATTACAAAAATAAGATACTATTTCCTTACAACTTCGAGTAAGAGTGTTACTGTCTTATATATTTCATTTTTTCTTACTCGATGTTAAGTGCAATTGATGAGTTACGGGCGTATATAAACGTGTGCAGCTTCCATTACATTCTGCTAATCATTAAAGTTAATGACGGAGAGTTGAAATCTGCGTCTCATTGGCAAAACCCGAAGAGAAGTACAAAAGCCTTTTAGATGCACTTCAATGGTAATTTCATTCATTATCGCACTATATCGGTCTCTTCTATTCATTTTCTGAGATATCAAGTAACTAATAACTCATTTATTCATTTTTTGTTGCGCATTATTTGGAAAAATTTCAAACAGAGGACACGTGGTGAATTTAAAGAGAAAGTTAGTTTTCATAATATGAAGGTAAGTAGTACGAGCTAGCTCCACACATTTCTTTAGTTCTAATTTCAATACCATTATATCATGCTTGATTATTATTTGATTGAATTGTAAAGTGCGAGAGACCGCCAATATGGAGAAATTTGTGTGGATACTTTGTTTGCGAGTGGATTCACAAGGAGGTCAATGAGCGGAACCCAACATCATTTTTAGAAGTAGATGATCAAATATATGAAGGTTTTTCATAATTATACTGCAATAGTATAGACTTACATTATACTTTTCAAAATAGAGTTTTTTTCCTATTTATAAAACTTGCAACTAAAGATCTTAGTTTCACTTTTAGCATTATGAAATTTTGGTAGACCAAGTATTTGGAAAATATTGAGTGTTGATTTGAAAACATGAGGTAGTCATTTTATTCTGCTTAATTTTGAGAAAGTTTCTCCCCAAAAGATTTGACAATTTTGTTTATTCCCCTTCCGTTGGATCCTCTGGTGGCATTCTTGTGGCTTGGTGCTCCTCCTCTTTCACTGGAGCTTTAATTGAGGTGCAAAGGTTTGGAATTATTATTAATTTCACTTCAGTTCACAACTCCATTACTTGGACTTTGGTCTTAGTTTATGGGCCTTGCAAAGGGGAGGAGAGAGAGACATGTTTGTGTCTTGGCTGTATAATCTTCAAATCTTGCCTGACTCTCTATGGATTATTCTTGGTGGTTTTTGATTTTATTATGACCCCTGATAATAGGAATAGGACTGGGGGTGATGTGAATGATATGTTTATCTTCAATGAGATAATTGGAAATCTTGGCTTAATTGAGTTGCCTTTAAAGGGAAGACCTTATACCTGGTCAAATATGCAAGACCGCCCACTTTTGGAGCAATTGGATTGGTTTTTTACCACACCCCCTTGGACTTTATCATTCCCTAATTCATTGGTGTTGCCCATGGCTTAGCCATCTTCTGATCATGTCCCTTGCATGGTTTCTATTGCAACTGATATTCCAAAGGCTAATACTTTCATATTTGAGAATTTTTTGGATTGATCTTCCTGGTTTTCATGAGTGTGTGCCACAAAGCTGGAAAAACCCTCAAATAAAAGTAATTGTGCTGCTATTTAGGCCTAAAAATTTAAAGCTCTTAGATATGATGTCAAGAACTGGTGCACTAGTTTGTCCACTCTTAAAAAGCTTATACAGAATTGTAATTCTGTAATTTTGTTCTTGGACAATCTTGAAGAGTTGAGGCCTCTGTCCAGGCTAGAATTCAATTTTAGGCTTATTGGTAAGCTGCACTTGGATAATCTACTTTTGTCCCAAAGCAGATATTGGAACAAAAGGTGCTCTATTAGGTGGATTAAACTTGGAGAGGAAAATACTTAATTCTTTCATGCTATGGCCACTCAAATATATAGAATAAATTCAATTTTCAGTTTGAAACTTGTTGATGGTAGTGTTATTTTAGACCATTCTCAGATGGCAGGGGTGGTCTTGGATAACTTCAAGCAAAGAATGGGTCAATCTAATGGCATTATCATGGGCTTTGGTCTTGATATTTTGCTCCAAAAAAGTTGATGGTTTGGAAGAGCTTTCTAGGCCTTCTTCCAAGGAGGAGATGGACAATGTTATTAAATTTATGCCAGCAGATAAGTTCCCTGTGCCTGATGGTTTTAATGGAAGATTCTTGAAATCTTGCTGGCCTGTTATATGTGAGGATTTCTATAAGCTGGCTACTGCTTTTCATAATGATTCTATTTCTCTGAAAAGTATTAATACCTCCTTCATTACTCTAATCCCAAACATCAATATTCCTGAGAGTGTTAATGACTTCAGACCTATTTCCCTCACTAATGTTTTTCTCAAATTCCTTACTAAATTGGCAGCAAACAAACTCCAGCAACATAATCTCAAATGTGTGCATAAGAACCAGTATGGGTTCCTTAAAGATAGAACAATCCAGGATTGTCTTGCTCGGTCCTTTAGGTATATCTTCCAATGTCAAGCTTCCAAGAAGCCAATTATTATTTTGAATCTTGATTTTGAGAAAGCCTTTGATACTATTGAGCGTGAGTCTATTCTGCAAATTCTTAGGGCCAAGGGTTTTGATGAGAAGTGGGTTTCTAGGGTCCAGCAGTTTTTGTCCTCTGGCTCCTCTTCTGTCCTTCTTAATGGAGTCCCTAGGAAGTCGTTCTATTGTAAGAGAGGGGTTAGAGAGGGTGATCCCCTATCTCTTATTCTGTTTGTTTTGGGTGGTGATCTTTTGCAATATGCTACTAATGATCTGCTTAGGATGGGTCATATTCATCTTCCTATTCAGACTAGAGACCCTGATTTTCCTATTATTCAGTAGATGACAATTTGTTGATCCTTCCTGCTGAGGTGGACCAGTTAAGGGCTCTCAAGAATATGCTCCACATTTTCCCTCAATCTACTGGACTTAAGATTAATTTCCACAAATCTTCTATGATCCCAATTAATGTGGAGCAGATCATTATTGATCACTTGGCTAGTGAGTTTGATTGGAAAGTGGGCAGCCTGCCTTTCACCTACTTGGATTTGGTAGTTGGGACTACTAGGCCTACTATTTCTGATCTCACTCCTGTTGTGGTTAGATTGGAGAGGAGGTTGTCTGCTACCTCTTGTTTTCTCTCTTAGGATCTAGATTGCAACTGATTTGTTCTGCTATGTGCTCTCTTCCCTTGCCTCTACTCTATTGGAGTTATAAAGCAAGTGGAGATAATCATTAGGCAATGTCTTTGGAGGTGTAATTCTGACACCCCTAGATAGTCTCTGGCTGCTTGGGATATGATCTGCAAACCTAAGGACAAGGGTGGTCTTGGGATTGTTAATTTCAAGCATAAGAATGAGGCTTTACTACTTAAGTTTATGCATAAGGACAAGGGTGGCATCCCTATAATTTAGTCTGGAATGCCTATTATGCTGATCAAGTCCCTCATGCCACTCAGAAGTGCGGGTCTATTTGGTGGAAGGATATTATGAGCCTGTTTGAGCAGTTTGCTGAAATCTCTCAACCTGAGGTGAAGAGGGGGATACTGTGCTTTTTTGGGCTGATAACTAGGAGATTAATAATTCTAGGGAACTCCTCAAGTCTAGATTACCTAGGATTTTCTCTTTTGCTAAAGATGAGTTAGTTTTTGTTAAAGATATGACAGAGTTGATATCTTCTCTCAGGCTTTTCATTTGCCATTATCTGCTTTGTCTTATGAAGAGATGACTAAGCTGTCCTCCTGGATGGGACAGAGGCATTTTTCCGCTGATAAGGATGTTTGGTCTTGCAAAGGAAAAATGTATAGGGATGCCACCTTCTATTCTCATGTCCATGGTTCTTTGCATGATTTGCTTTATCTAAGTGGATTTGGCATAGCTCTTGCACTATGAACATTATGGTTTTTGCATAGGTGTTGTTACATGATAAGACTCAATACTAAGGACATGTTGCAAAGAAGGCGTTGGAATTTCACTGATTCTTTTAATTGTGTTCTCTGTCCTGGACATGTTCATAAGATAGAGATCATATTTTCTTTGGATGCAACTTTAGTATTAGAGTGTGGAATTATCTTCAAATTTCATGGAGCTCGGGTAATGGTTTCTTCCAGGTGGATGTTGCAGCAAGGGAGACCTTTGGGCATCCATTCTTCTGTGAAATGGTTTTTCTAGCCTGTTGCAACATATGGAAAGTGAAGAATGATTTTGTATCCAATCATGTTAGGCTAATATTTGCTTCTTGGTGCAACAATTTCCTTCATGATGCCCATCTTTTGGTTCATAGGATGAGGAAAAATCATAAGGATGTTTTTTTACTCTGATTAACAGCTTAGTTTGATTCGTAGTCTCTTCTTTTGTATAGGGACATAGACCTCTGTTCCTGACCTTTTGCAAAATAGCTCTGTAACTAATTTTCCATTTTCAGTAAAGGAGGCTGTGGGGCTTTTGCCTCACAGTAGAAAGTAGAAAAGTTTCAAAAAAAATTATACTTAAACACCTACGACATGGGAAGAATCTAACACCCGATACAATTGTCATGATATGTTTAGAAATATATAATTTTATTTCTTTAATACACCCTTATCAATTGCAATGGAGTTGAAATGCACATGGTAAGGCATTTCATAATCTCCATGGTAGAAAAATAGGATATCTTAGTTGTATTCCACATTTGATTTGAATTTATTCTTAACTTGGGAATAGGACATTCTGGTCCTAACTCATATTTGGAATTCATGAGTTAAACAAAAGGTTTTTTTTTACATATTTCAATTGCAAATGTTTTTCTCTTTAATTTGGTATATCATTTGAAAATTTCTAAAAACATTTGAATAAGTTATTATTTTCTCAATTTTTAAATGTATTAAATGACTATTCAAACATTACTCATATTAAAATTGTTCAGACGACTTTAAAAATATCATAAATGAATTTCATTTGTATTTTTAAGCATTTTGGTATATAACTTGCATTTTTCTGAATTATTGCATTACTCCTTATTTTTCTCAATTTTTTATGAATTAATTCAAATTCAAATAATTTTATTTCTCTAAACATTTACATATTTTATTTGTATTTTTCTGATAATTAATTTAAAAGTTATTGATTTATTAAGTTTAATTTATAATCTGCCATTTAAATGGACAGGTAGGACCCACGTGTCACTTTCAATTTTAAATGAAAATAAAATAAAAATAAAAATCTTCACGACGACATGCTGACGTCATGAGCGCGTCAGTACCTGCGATTCAATACGAATTAGCTGGATTCGTTGGTTCCACTAGCTTAAGTGGCTCAAGGCGAGTGTGGGATGGCGGAGTTTGGACCAAGAGGTCACTGGAGCTGCCTGCGACGAGCATAACGGTGGCAGCGCAATACTTCCCACGTCGACCGGAGCACACGAAGATGATCAGTGGCTCACCCTAGTTGTAGTGGAGCAAACGATGAGGCACGGCGAGGTCAGTATCAGCGGCAATGTGCGGAATTCGACTGCGGCAGGAGATGAGGAAGAAAGTCCAATTTGTCTCCTCCCGGATGTCCCTGGCACAAAACTCGACGAGGATGCAGAGGAGGACGACGCGGAGCTAATGGATCTCTCAGCGAGGCTAGCCGAGGACGGAGACGGCGACGACGAGCGGTGACCGAGAACTTAGGGTTAGCGTTTCAGTATCTTCACACAGAGAGAGAAACACGAGGGGAATGTGAGCGAGGAGGGAGTGATGCGGGCGACTCCCCTGTGGCTTTATCCTTGCACGGAGACGAAGCAAAAGGTGTGATGCGCGTGTAACACACGTTCGTCGGGAGACCCCAAGAGGAAGGTATGAAGAGCACAGTAGCAATTTTCCCTCAGAAAGAAATCAAGGTTGAATCGACCAGTAGGAGAAAGAAATCACTTCCAAAGGTTGATGCAGCTGATGTAGCAGGGTGCACTACCGGTTCAGAAGCAACGTGGAACCTACACAACACAATCAAATCACTTTGCCCCAACGAAGTAGTGAGTTTGCCAATCTCACCGGTTCTGCTGAAAACAAAGAGGTTAAACGTATGGTGTGAAAAACAGTACTTGTTTGCAGTAGATGAAAAGAAAACACTGATGGCAATAGGAAAACAGTAGTAACAGTATGAAAACAGAGAGTACAGTGGTTGTATTATCAGTATGAGGAAAATGGACCGGGTCCATAGTTCACTAGAGGTGTCTCTCCAAAACAGACAGATAGCATGTTGGGTAAACAAATTACAGCTGGGCAATTGACAGATATAAAGGCCGCACCATAGTGCATATGCATGACATGATGATTACGATGTGATTCATGCGGGCATTACAACAAGATACATAGACCGGTATCCAACTGCATCTATGACTAATAATCCACCCTCAGAATGACCCGAGCAAACCATGGGTATTAAGTTGCAAGGAACAGATAATTGCAGTAAGCAAAGAGTGTAATGTAAACAATGTAAACATCATTGTTTTCTCCCTAGTGGCAATAGCACATCCCCCACCCGTTTACGTTTCTGTCACTCCAGCGTTAGTGAAAGGGAGGCATGAACCCACTATCGAGCATAAATACTCCCTCTTGGAGTTACTAGCATCTACTTGGCCAGAGCATCTACTAACAACGGAGAGCATGCAAGATCATAAATAACATACACATGAAAAGAACATGATAGATTGATAATCATTGGACAAAGCATTCAATATTCATCGGATCCCGGCAAACTCAACATTTCGCATTATAATAAGATGGTCTTGATCATGTAGGGAAGATCACAAGATCTAAACATGAGGCATAAAGAGGACTGAACAACCATCTAGCTACTACTATGGACCCGTAGTCCAAGGATGAACTACTCACGCATCATTCCGGTGGCGGGCATGGTGGTGTAGAGCCCTCCGGTGATGATTCTCCCTCCTGGCGGGGTGCTGAAGAGAGATCCAAAACCCTCCCGAACTAGGGTTGACGATGACGGCGGCTGCAGATGTTTTTTGGTGGAAAAGGCTCGGGTATTTAGGGTTAACCCTTCGAGGAGAATATATAAGCGCCAGGGCAACGTCGGTGGGAAACCAGGGGGACCACACCACACCTGGGCACGGCTAGGGGCGCGCCCAACCATGGTGTGGGGCCCCTGTGGCTCCCCTCCGGGTTCCCTCCGAACTTCATGTGCGCGACGACTTTCTAAGACTTCCGGGCTTCGAATCGTCCAATTCCGAGAATATTTCCAGAACAACTTTTCTGAAACTAAAAACAACAGAAAACAGGAACTCGCTCGGTGGCATCTTGTCAATAGGTTAGTCCGAGGAAATCGATAAAAATGGCATAAAGTTTAAAGGAAACATGTAGCATATGGCATTAAACAACATGGAACATCAGAAATTATGGATACGTTTATCACATACCAACATCCCCAAGCTTAGTTCCTACTCGTCCTCGAGTAGGTAAACGATAAAAACAAATAATTTCTGAGGTGACATGCTACCAACATAAACTTGATCATCATAGTAATGTAAAGCATGTAAACTAGGATCAAATGAATAAAGGTTGTGGTTTATAGTTCATATCAAAATAGAATAATGTATAAACCATTAGGAAGAACAAAGTAAAACTTTTCAATGAGTCGATACTAAAAGATAATCAATTATGCAAGCTTTATTAAAGATGATTTAAGCTTCAAGAACAACAATATAATCATCCAAGGCATCAAACTCTCACAACAACTCCTGTTAGGATCAACTCAAGTGACAACAATATGCACGTAGGAAAATCATTAAGATATTTATGCACTCAAAACAAGCAAGTGTTCTGTATTGGTCCCTAGCACGAGGATGTTATGGCTAAAAGAACATTATGGGGGGTTTGGATGGTCAATTGAAGAAGGTCTCACACAACTGAAAGTGATCATTAGACAAGAGGAAGTCTTATAATCGAAGTTATGCAAGGAGTAGTGATTGCCACACAACGGATGCACAAAGAGCTATAAGTGTATGAAAGCTCTCCAATGGAACTAGTGGGGGTGCATACAACTTGCTTGCTCATGAAGACCTAGAGCTCTTTCGAGGAGGCTTATCATTGGAATTTACAAGCCAAGTTCTATAATGTAAGTTCCCCACATAGTTGTGCAAGTCAAAATATGAGAACTCTCTCCAAACTGAAGTAATGATGGTTACCAAGCACACGTGTGGAATAAATGATAGTAGTGCTTCCCCCTCTCTCTTTATTATCTCTCCTTTTCCCTTTCTTTCTTTCTTTCTTTCTTTTTGGGCTTTTTTTTTATATATAACCTCACTGATAGGGGCAACACTCTATTTTACAATGAATCATCACACTTATTAGTACTCATAAGTCAAACTGAAATACCTCGGGTGTATATAAAACTAAATGCTCCTGCCAGTGTAGCAATATGCAAAATAACAATGAAACATGACAAGTAACATAATGATGATGGATGTTGTATGGCAATATATCTCGGAATGTCTATGGAAATGCCATGGTAGGTAGGTATGGTGGCTGTTTTGAGGAACATAATTTTGGCTTATGTGTAGAAGAGAAAAGTTCTCCCACGAGGTTTGGATGCACTGGCAAAGTTTGCACCAACTATCAATCTGAGAATGAGAATCCACGGTACCGAAGAGGCTAGCAAATATGGATGATGGAAGTGCCAGAAAACCGTAACATGGAACTCACAAGTTAAAAGATTACAACTAAAATTGTGATATTACAAGGCATAATGAAAATCACTCCAAGAGGATCTGTGGCAGTGACAAGTCACTGTTAGCTACCCCGACCGTAGTGTGTAGCAAAAAGCCATTAAGATTGCTATCAGCAAAGGAAGTGATATACCATTATCCCATCAACTGGTTATTTGAGTGTGGCACGGTTTCAAGATTTTAGACCAACCATTGGTTGTTTTTACTTTACTAAACCATCAAGTTTACCATTAAGCAAATTAATATCTCAAAACAATAGCAAATAATCAAGTGAAACAGTTTAGTGATCTACGAGAATATGCAAGCTTTTCGTTATACCATCTACCACATGTAGCATTTTCTATTTCCATCAAGCACCATTCAACAAAAACTCTCCAACTAATATAGCAATGAAACAAGAGAGTAATAACATAAGTCTACTAGAACTAACAGGTCTGAATAAGAGATGCATGAAAAACAGGAGCTAAAAGGATTTGCAGCAGCTAGAAGAAAAACTAAGGATACGAGCATGGAAGAAAACGAGTATTCATATGAAAAAGCAGAACATGTCTCTCTCCCACACAAAGAATTCTAGGCTCCAACAATATTATTACAACAAGGAAAACAACAGAAAACAAACAGACGCTCCAAGTAAAATTCATATGATGTGACCGAAAAAAATATAGTTTCACTAGAAGTGACCTGATAAATTGTTGATGAAGAAGGGGATGCCTTGGGCATCCCCAAGCTTAGACGCTTGAGTCTTCTTAGAATTTGCTGGGATGAACCACGGGGGCCTCCCCAATCTTTGGCTTTGCACTCTTCTTGATCACATTATATCATTCTCTTCTCTTGACCATTGAAAACTTCCTTCACACCACACGGATGTCTACGCACACTTCTATTCTTGTAGACAGTGTTGGGCCTCGAAGTGCAGAGAATTGTAGAACAACAGCAAGTTTCCCTTAAGTGGATCACCCAAGGTTTATCGAACTCGGGGAGGTAGAGGTCAAAGATATCCCTCTCAAGCAACCCTGCAATTAAGATACAAGAAGTCTCTTGTGTCCCCCAACACACCCAATATACTTGTCAGGTATATAGGTGCACTATTTCGGCGAAGAGAGAGTAAAATGCAAGTAATATGGATGATAATAAGTGATAATAGCAATCTGAAATAAAAATTGCAGCAAGCAAACATGTAGTAGAATAGGCGGAAAACGGTGTTTCAATGCTTGGAAATAATACCTAGGGCTCCTAGTTTCACTAGAGGACACTCTCAACAATCAAAACATACTTGAACGCATAAATATCATTTCTTCACTATGCTACTCCGAACCACTCTCCGGTCGAATAACGAACACTAATCATTGCGTAGGGCTTTAACAGCACTCCTCAGAGTAAGCACTTTCCCAACCAAGTAACCCCCATGCTATCACCATGGGACCCAGATGGTTCCACACAAACACCACAATTTCATAGGTTCATCTTCCAACACAATATATAAATATCATGCTAAACCACACGGTGCGCACACTATCACCTTTACCCCGTGATCAAAGTGTTTACGGAGATAACAAAACCACTTGAGTAGCATAACAAATGAAGATCAATCTACATATTCAACTAGATTACAAAGCTCATGATCACATAAAGATCACACCATGGGAGAGAGAGAGAGAGAGAGAGAGATGAACCACATAGCTACCGGTAGAGCCTTCATCCCCGGGGGAGAACTACTCCATCCTCATCATAGGAGACAACAACAGCGATGGAGATGGCGGTGGAGTCAAAGGAGATGGCTTCCGGGGGCACTTCCCCGTCCCGGCAGGGTGCCAGAACAAAGATCTGTCCCCCGAAACTTGTCGGTGGCGGCGGCGGAGGTACGGATGTATTTTGCGAAAAGGTCGATTCATCTAGGGTTTATGCATCGGGGAGTATATATGGGCGAAAGGGCGATGCCGGGAGGTGGCCAGGGGGCCCACACCACTAGGTTGCGCGGCCGGGGGGACCCGCGCCACCCTCCGGGGCTCTTCTGGACTTCTGGAAGCTTCCGGAACTATTAGGACTTCTGGCTTTCGAATTTTCCTATTCCGAGAATATTTCCAGAACAACTTTACTGGAACTAAAAACAGTAGAAAATAGGGAACTGGCTCTGTGGCATCTTCTCAATAGGTTAGTCCGGAAAATCGATAAAAGTGACATAAAGTGTAAGAAAACATGTGGGAAACAACATGAAACATCAGAAATTAGGGATACGTTTATGACGTATCAAGCATCCCCAAGCTTAGTTCCTACTCGTCCTCGAGTAGGTAAACGATAAAACACAATAATTTCTGAGGTGACATGCTACTTATCATAAACTTTATCATTATAATGTAAAAGCATATGTACGATGAGATCATAGAACTGCAAACACAAACATGATAATAGAAGTTTAATAATAAAGCATAGCAATCACTTTGCATCATCAGATGTATCTTAAATAAAGGATCATGGATAATAATGCAAAGAAAGATAAACGTTTATTTCAGGTATAGAGAAAGCATGCAAAGTGGTATTTCGCTAGTCCTTAAGAGTGGGACAAAACATAAATGCCAGGACACTTTCAAAGTTCAATAGGAAGACTAGAACAAATAATATCACATAATGAAGTAATTATTGATGTTTATGGGACAAATGCACATAGAACTCAGAATGGCAAAAATGCTCTCTCAACTGTGTATAAAGATAGACGATGGGGACTCAACATAAAAGTAAAAGAAAGGCCCTTCGCGGAGGGAAGCAGGGATCACTCATGTGCTAGAGCTTTTATTTTATTAAACAGAGGTATTAAAAGTTTGACACTCCTCCCATCCATCTTTCACAAACCATGGCTAACCGAATCATCGGGTGCCTGCCAACAATCACATACCGTGGAGGAGTCTCTATATTTTAGGAGAGGTGTATGTTAATGTCAACGAATGGTAAACAGACAATACAGTACGTCACAAGCCAACTGGATTCACAAGAGCGGCTCCCATTGTGAAGGACGCAACTGGTGTATAAGGTCATCCCTCTTTCTCTTTTGTTTACACAATTATGTTTTGACTGATAAATCAGGGGCAAAATAGTGAAGAGAATTTGTTTGTATTAATTTGGGGCTGGGAACCACGCTGCCAGCTCTTCTATCATTTGGATAAGCGGATGAAGTCACTAGTCCAGGGTGTAAAATCCAGTCAACGAGTGAGATAAATATTCTCTATTGACGTCCTCATGAGCAAAAACAAGAACACAAACAGGATTAAATTTGAAAGTTTTAAAGGTAACACATGAGCAATTTACTTGGAGTGACAGTGAAATACCACATGTAGTTAGGTATGGTGTACACAATGGAAAAACTTTGGTTTAAAGGAGTTTGGATGCACGAGTAGAATTACATACTCAGTACAGGTGGAGGCCAGCAAAAGATTGGGAGCGACAAATCAGGAGAGCATAAGAGCCATAATCACGCATAGCGACATAAACATCATTAATTAAAGCATAAGCGGTATCAAAAGTTCAAAAACTAAATGGTCATGGAGGCTACTCTTGACTGGTTCGTAGTCATAAACATGGTGTGAGCATGCGCCAAGTCAACCAAATAAAATATTCAAAAGAGAATACCATATATTGATGCTTTACTATGACAAGAACAACTCATGAAATCTTTCAAGACATATTAAACACACTCAGCTATTTTAGTCTATTCATGCTACTCAATAACCACAAGGCTTTAAAACTAAAATAACATTTAGCATGGCATGAAACAGTTCTAGCCACAGTCTATACAAGCTTCTACGTGCACCGTTATAAATTCTACTTCAAGCAGCAGTTTCTTTTCCCAACAAGCACCATACAAAATATGTTTTAACAAAAACTGTCTAAATGATACAGCAAGAAAACATTAGAGTACTCAGATAACACTACTAAAACTAACATCTCTGAATAAGAGATGCATGAAAAAAAAGGCTAAACGCACTATTAGCAAAAAGTGAACACTCACAGAACAATAAGAATGAAAACTAGAGTGTTCTAAGCAATGAAAACGGAGTGTGTCTCTCTCCCACACAAGTATGATATGATCCAAACATAAGCTGAAGCAAAGAAAACTAAACAAAATGAAAGCAAAAATAAAAGACGCTCCAAATAAAGCACATAAGATGTGACCGAATAAAAATATAGTTTCATTAGAAGTGACCTGATAATTTGTTGATGAAGAAGGGGGTGCCTTGGGCATCCCCAAGCTTAGATGCTTGAGTCTTCTTGGGATTTTCTGGGATGTACCTCCGGGGAATCCCCAACCTTAGGCTTTTCACTCTTCTTGATCACATCATATCATCCTCTTCTCTTTACCCTTGAAAACTTCCTTCACACCAAACTCCTAACAATCTTCTTTAGGAACGTTAGTGTAATTGAAATAATAAATTCACATGGTTCAGTTTCAACACAATCCTAACACTCATAAACACATTAGCTACTGTCACAACTTATTTTAAAACTCTTTTTCTCAAAAGAACACCAAAAGAAAGAGATTAAGATGCAAATGCAATTATTGGCGGAAATCTGTCAAAACAGGACATCAGGTAAAGATGATTTTTTTCTAAAATCTTATGTTGCTCAAATAAAAACGTGGTCAACTAAGAAAAGTTGCAGAATTAGCTAAGGAATAAGAAAAAAGAAAGTTCAGATCGTTCTGATCTTCCAGGATTTTATACGATGTTTTACGGTGGACAGCAGAAATCTTTTTTGTGCGCAGAAATCCGAAAACCAACTCCAACTTTCGTCAGAAACTTTACTTGGCACTACTAAAACAAGAAAAGAACTATAAAAAGGAGTTGCTACAGAAGTATACAACCCCTTGAATCAAAGAAAACAGAGAAAAACAAAGGAAAAAACAAAACCATGGGTTATCTCCCAAGAAGTGCTTTTCTTTAAAGCCTTTTAGCTAGTCATGATAATTTGAGAAGATGCTCACATAAGAATTATTGTTGAAGCAAAATAGAGCATCAAGAAGCAAATTTAAAACAAATTTAAGTCTAACCAACTTCCTATGAAAAATAATCTTGTATAAGAACAAGTCGATAAAGCACAAAGTGGCTAGAGTAGGAAGACAAAATAAGTTCAGCTTCAGAAATTTCAACATAAAGAGGGGAAACTTGATATTTTTTAGATGCATAGGACTACGTTAGCCTCTCTCATAATAACTTTCAGTAGCATCATGAATGAAATCAACAATATAACTATCACAAGAAACATTCTTACCATGAGCCACATGCATAAATAATTAATACTCTCCACATAAGCATAGTCATTCTCATTAATAGTAGTGGGAGCAAATTCAACAAAATAGCTATCATTATTATTCTCATCACCATAATCATCAAATATAGGAGGCATAGTATCATCAAAATAAATTTTCTCCTCAATAGTAGGTGGACTAAAAATATCATATTCATCATTGTAATCATCATATATAGGAAGAATAATATCATCATAAGCAATAGAATAGTTATCCTCGAAAATGTGTTCATTTGTAAACATATCATCATTTTTACTAGGAGGAGATGTATCAAGCATATAATCATCAGTAGAAAAAGGATTTTCAAACACATCATCCACAAGTTTAGAGCTTTCTATATCATCATTTTCAATATCAAAAGTAGTGTGCTTTTCCCAATCATGATCACTACTATATGTAACAGGCATAGGATCATCATCAAAGCAAATTTTCTCCTCCATGCTTGTGGCACTAAAAAGATCATTTTCATATAAACTAGCTTCCCCAAGCTTAGACTTTTCCATAGCATTAGAAATAATAGTGTTCAAAGCAGTCATACTAATAATATTGCTATTAGCATGCAAATAAAGTTCCATAGGTTTTTTAATTTTCCCTTCAAACACTTCATGTCCTAACTCAAGATAAAGATTATAAAGCTCTCTCATATTTTTGTTGTTTTCCATAAAGCATAACTAGTAAAAATGAAAACAAGCAACAAGTACAAAATAAGCCTAACTAGTGAAAACAAGAAACAAAAATATATAATTGCAGAATCTAAAGGAAATAACTTTGAGCACTCACACCCGAGGATGTGAGTACCTTTTACCTTACCTCCACGGCAACGGCGCCAGAAAAGAGCTTGATGTCTACGCACGCTTCTATTCTTGTAGACAGTGTCGGGCCTCCAAGTGTAGAGGTTTGTAGAACAGCAGCAAGTTTCCCTTAAGTGGATCACCCAAGGTTTATCGGACTCAGGGAGGTAGAGGTCAAATATATCCCTCTCAAGCAACCCTACAATTAAGATACAATAAGTCTCTTGTGTCCCCAACACACCCAATATACTAGTCAGGTATATAGGTGCACTAGTTCGGCGAAGAGAGAGTAAAATGCAAGTAATATGGATGATAATAAGTGATAATAGCAATCTGAAATAAAAATGGCAACAAGCAAACATGTAGCAGAACAGGCGGAAAACGGGGTTTCAATGCTTGGAAATAAGGCCTAAGGCTCCTACTTTCACTAGAGGACACTCTCATCAATCAAAACATAATTGAATGCATAAATATCATTTCTTCACTATGCTACTCCGAACCACTCTCCGGTCGAATAATGAACACTAATCATTGGGTAGGGCTTTAACATCACTCCTCAGAGTAAGCACTTTCCCAACCAAGTAACCCCCATGCTATCACCATGGGACCCGGATGGTTCCACACAAACACCACAATTTCATAGGTTCATCTTCCAACACAAGATATAAATATCATGCTAAACCACACGGTGCGCACACTATCACCTTTACCCCGTGATCAAAGTGTTTACGGAGATAACAAAACCACTTGAGTAGCATAACAGATGAAGATCAATCTACATATTCAACTAGATTACAAAGCTCATGATCACATAAAGATCACACCATGGGGGAGAGAGAGAGATGAACCACATAGCTACCGGTAGAGCCTTCATCCCCGGGGGAGAACTACTCCATCCTCATCATAGGAGACAGCAACAGCGATGGAGATGGCGGTGGAGTCAAAGGAGATGGCTTCCGGGGGCACTTCCCCATCCCGGCAGGGTGCCAGAACAAAGATCTGTCCCCCGAAACTTGTCGGTGGCGGCGGCGGACCTACAGATGTATTTTGTGGAAAGGGTCGATTCATCTAGGGTTTATGCATCGGGGAGTATATATGGGCGAAAAGGCGATGTCGGGAGGTGGCCAGGGGGCCCACACCACTAGGTGGCGCGACTAGGGGGATCTGCGCCACCCCATGATGTGGCCACCCTGTGGCCCCCCTTCGGGCTCTTTTGGACTTCTGGAAGCTTCCAAGACTTTTAGGACTTGTGGCTTTCGAATTTTCCAATTCCGAGAATATTTTTAGAACAACTTTTCTGAAACTAAAAACAGCTGAAAACAGGGAACTGGCTTTGTGTCATCTTGTCAATAGGTTAGTCCGGAAAATCGATAAAAATGACATAAAGTGTAAGGAAAAGATGTGGGAAACAACATGAAAACAACATGGAAGATCAGAAATTAGGGATACGTTTATGACGTATCACACACTCAATGTAATTCGCATTAGAGGGTTAGTGCAGAATCCAAAATTCACATGTTCTGCATGGACACAAGCGTTATTAATACTTTTTAAACATTAGCTACAACCACCAATGTTTCGTGAAGCAAAGAAATCCACTCGACATAGTAAAAGAGAGAATGCAAGTAAAAAAGGCAGAATCTGTCAAAACCAGAATAGTCTGTAAAGATGAATTTTTTCAGGGCATTTACATTGCTCAAATCGAAAAACGTAAAGAACAAAAAATTTTCTTAATTAGCTGAGGAATAAGCACAAAAAATTTCAAGTCATTTTGATTTTTTGTGAATTATGCGATTTTTTACAGCGGACAGCAATAATCTGTTTCCTGCGTAGAAATCCAAAACCAACACCAACTTTGCTAGAAACTTTACTTGGCACAACTAATACATGAAAATAAATATACAAAGGAGTTTCTAGAGAAGTATACAACACCTTGAGTCAAAGAAAACAGAGAAAAAAAAAGCAAAAAATAAAACCATGGGTTATCTCCTAAGAAGTGATTTTCTTTAACGCCTTTTAGTTAGGCCGAGAAAAATAGATTCAAGTGTTTTCAAGTGACGAAGCATCCAAATCAATAATATCCTCGAAAACACCACCTGTAGCAATTGGTACTTTAGGTACCCCTAAAGATGATTCAACATGCAAATCACTTTTTTAGTTTCACCAAAAGTTTTATCAATTTTAAGCACATTAGGTGTTTTTGGTTTAGGAACCTTGGGGACATACATAATTTTTTTGCTCTTTTCCCATAAAAGCTTTCTCCCTCTTAAACTTAATAGAAGAAAAGGTTGAACTTAAAGTTTCCATAGCTTCCTCTAGTCTACCAATCCTCGTTTTTTGACTATCATGGATATTGCTAGCCTCTAAAACAGTAATTCTCTTGTTGATACTTACTATTGATTCAATAGCTTTGCTAGCATTATCGAGGAAATTTGGCAAATTTTTCTCCATAGAGTTTAGCTTTTTTATAACATCATCTAAAGTGATATCAGTTTTAACAACTTTAGTAGGTGGTGTTCTAACTAAACTTTCAATTAAATTACAGGCTTCTAAAGCAGGAGTTCCCATAAAATTACCACATGTAAGAGTGTCTAGAACATACCTATACCAGCTAGTAATGCCAACATAAAAAAATCCTAAGAAGGATTAAAGTGGAATATTTTTTAATTGCATCTATGATGGGCATCACTTATTCTATACCAAGCATCTTTCAAACTTTCTCCTCCTTGTTGCTTAAAAGAACGAACCTCAACTTCAGGCATACTCATTTTAGCAAGATTGAAAACTGGATAAAAATAACAACTAGAATAAGAACTATTTTTTTGTGTTTTCGATAAAGAGAAGCAAACAACACAAAATAAAATAAAACTAAGAAAAACAATAACAAAGTAAAGAGATTGGAAGTGGGAGACTCCCCTTGCAGAAATCATCTCCCTCCCGGGCAACGGCGCCAGAAATTAGCTTGATGCGCGTGTAACACACGCTCGTTGGGAGACCCGAAGAGGAAGGTATGAAGAGCATAGTAGCAAGTTTCCCTCAGAAAGAAACCAAGGTTGAAGCGAGCAGTAGGAGAAAGAAATCACTTAGGAAGTTTGAGGCAGCTGATGTGGCAGGGCGCACTACCAGTTCAGAAGTAACATGGAACCTATACAACACAATCAAATCACTTTGCCCCACCGAAGCAGTGAGGTTGTCAATCTCACTGGTTTTGCTGAAAACAAAGAGGTTAGACGTATGGTGTGGAAAACAGTACCTGTTTGCAGTAGATGAAAACAGAACAGTGATGGAAATAGGAAAACACTAGTAACAGTATGAAAACAGAGATGGCAGTGGAAGTATTATCGGTATGAGGAAAATGGACCAGGGTCCACAATTCACTAGAGGTGTCTCTCCAAAACAGATAGATAGCATGTTGGGTAAACAAAGTACAGCTGGGCAGTTGACAGGTATAAAGCTACACCGTAGTGCATATGCATGACATGATGATTACTATGTGAACAAGATACATAGACCGTCATACAACTGCATCTATGACTAATAATCCACCCTCAGAATGTCATCCGAGCAAACATTGGGCATTAAGTTGCAAGCAACATATAATTGCAGTAGGAAAAGAGTGTAATGTAAAAAATGTAAACATCGTTGTTTTCTCCGTAGTGGCAACATCACATCCCCCACTCATTTATGTTTCTGTCACTCGAGCGTGAGTGAAATGGAGGCACGAACCAACTATCGAGCATAAATACTCCCTCTTGGAGTTACTAGCATCTACTTGGCCAGAGCATCTACTAACAACGGAGAGCATGCAAGATCATAAATAACATACACATGATAGATTGATAATCATTGGACATATCATTCAATATTCATCGGATCCCAGCAAACATAACATGTAGCATTACAATAAGATGAGCTTGATCATGTAGGGCAGCTCACAAGATCTAAACATGAGTCATAAGAGGAGAGAGAAACCATCTAGCTACTACTATGGACCCGTAATCCAAGGATGAACTACTCACGCATCATTCCAGAGGCGGGCATGGTGGTGTAGAGCCCTCCGGTATGATTCCACCTCCCGGCAGGGTGCTGGGGAAAGCTCCAGAAGCCTCCCGAACTAGGGTTGCTAATGATGACGGCAGCGGATGTTTTTAGTTGAAAAGGCTCGGGTATTTAGGGTTAACCCTTCGAGGAGAATATATAGGCACGAGGGCAACGTCGGTGGGAAGCCAAGGGATCCACACCACCCCTGGGAGCGGCTAGGGGTGCGCGCCCACCCATGGTCTGGGGCCCCTGTGGCTCCCCTCCGGACTTCACATGCGCGCCCACTTTCTAAGACTTCCGGGTTTCGAATCGTCCAATTCTGAGAATATTTCCAAAACAAATTTTTCTGGAACTAAAAACAGCAGAAAACAGGAACTGCTCTATGGCATCTTGTCAATAGGTTAGTCCCAGGAAATAGATAAAAATGGCATAAAGTGCAAAGGAAACATGTAGCATATGACACTAAAACAACATGGAACATCAAAAATTATGGATACATTTATGACGTATCAAGGTGGCATGGAGGTATCGACACGGCGACGAGACGAGGAGATTATGCTCGGCCTTCTGGCGCGAGGTAGCAGAAATAAATGAAATGCCACCTTTCATTAACCCCGTCAACTTTCTCACAGTTTTAAGCCAGCCCTTCTATTTAAAGAAACTAAAAAGAAAAGCTTGTTTTCTAGGCCTTTTTGTAATCTTAAATAATATTAAAAATGATATTTGAATTTGTTATAAAAAATGCAACCTCACCATACTTTTTTTTGTGAAATTAAACAAGAGTTAAATTTTAAACTTGGCTCTTCCATTAAAGTGATTTTTGTTATTTTCTCTCAATTTAAATTTCAAATGGATTCAAAATTATTTATGTATGCTATGACATGAACACAATACAAACAACACAACACATATGTTATTGCAAAAAATGGGTGTTTTTCATTGGACAATTTAGGTACAAATTCTTTAGGCAATAATTTCTAAAACTCTGAGTTTAGAGAGGAACTCTCTGTTTCGGGGGATCACCGACAAGTTTCGGGGGACAGAATTCTCTGTTTCGGCGCCCTGCCGGGACGGGGTAGTGCCCCCGGAGCCATCTCCATCGACTCCATCACCATCTTCATCGTCATTGCTGACTCCCATGATGTGGAGGGAGTAGTTCTCCCCCGGGGTTGAGGGATCTACCGGTAGCTATGTGTTTCTTCTCTCTCACATGGTGTGATCTTTATGTGATCATTAGCTTTGTAATATAGTTGAATAAGTAGATGTTAATCTTCATATTTTATGCTACTGAAGTGGTTTTGTTATGAGATCTTCGTAGAGACTTTGATCGCGGTGTAAAGGTGAGAGTGTGTGCCGAGTGTGGTTTAGCATGGTATTTATATTTTGTGTTGGGTGACCCTATGAAATTGTGGTGTTTGTTTGGAACCATCTAGGTATCATGGTGATAGCGTGGGGGTAACCTAGATGGGTAGATGCGAACTCTAAGGAGTGCTTTTATAGCCATACGCAATGATTGGTGTTTGTTATCTGACCGGAGAGTGGTTCGGAGTAGCATAGTGAATATTTGATATTTATGTATTCAATTATGTTTTTATTGTTGAGAGTGTTCGCTAGTGAAAGTATGATCCCTAGGCCTTGTTTCTAAGAATTGAAACACCATTTACAGTCAGTTCTGCTACATGTTCACTTGCTGCCATTTTTTTTCAGATTGCTATTGTCACTTATAATCATACATATTACTTGTATTTCACTATCTCTTCGGCGAACTAGTGCACCTATACAACTCACAATTGTATTAGGTGTGTTGGAGACACAAGAGACTTCTTGTATCGTAATTGCAGGGTTGCTTGAGAGGGATATCTTTGACCTCTACCTCCCTGAGTTCGATACACCTTGGGTGATCCACTTAAGGGAAACTTGCTGACGTTCTACAAACCTCTGCACTTGGAGCCCCAACATTGTCTACAAGAATAGAAGCATGCGTAGACATCAAACTCTTTTCTGGCGTCGTTGCCGGGGAGGTAAGGCAAAAGGTACTCACATCCTCTATGAGTGCTCGAAGTTATTTCCTTTAGATTCTGCAATTATATCTTTTTGTTTCCTTTTTTATTTCACTAGTTAGGCTTTTTTTTACTTGTTCCTTGTTTTTATTTTTCTAGTTACGCTTAATGGAAAACAACAAAAATATGAGAGAACTTTACAATCTTTATATTGAATTAGGACATGATGCTTAAAATTAAAAAACCTATGGAACTTTATTTGCATGCTAGTAACAATGTTATTAGTATGAATTCTTTGAATACCATTATTGCTAATGTTATGGAAAAGCCTAAGCTTGGGGAGCTAGTTTTTATGAAAATGATCTTTTTAGTCCCCCAAGTTTTGAGGAGGAAATTTTCTTTGATGATACTTTGCCTCCAATATATGATGATTATAATGATTGTGGTATTCTAGTTCCACCTACTGTTGAGGATAAAGTTCATTATGATTATACTATTCCTCTAATTTATGATGATTGCAATGATGAATATAATATTTTCAGTCCACCTACTATTGAGAAAATTAACTTTGATAATATTATTCCTCCTATATTTGATGTTTATGGTGATGAGAATAATAATGATTGCTATTTTGTTAAATTTTCTCGCGCTACTATTAATGAGAATGACTATGCTTATGTGGAGAGTATTAATTCTTTTATGCATGTGGCTCATGATAAGAATGTTTTATGTCATAGTTATATTGTTAATTTCATTCATGAATCTACTTATATTTATTATGAAAGAGGGAAACATGGTTTTATGTATCTCAACAATATCATGTCCCTTCTTTATGTTGAAATTTTTGAAGTTGCACTTATTTTGCCTTCCAATGCTAGCCGCTTTGTGCTTTATTGAATTGTTTTTATACAAGAATATTATTCATAGGAAGTGTGTTAGACTTAAATTTGGTTTATGTTTGCTTCTTGATGCTTTCTTTTGCTTCAATTCATATTTCTTATGTGAACATCCTCTCAAATTATCCTGCCTAGCTAAAAGGCGTTAAAGAAAAGCATTTCTTGGGAGATAACCCATGTTTTTATTTTTGCAATGTTTTATTATGTTTTCTTTGAGTCAAGGTGTTGTTTACTTCTGTAGAAACTCCTTTGTATCTTTATTTTCTCGTATTTATTGTGCCAAGTAAAGTCTCTAGTTAAAAGTTGAGGTTAGATTTGGATTTGTGTGCAGGAAACAGATTTCTGCTGTCCACTGTTAAATTCGTATAAAATCACAAAAAGATCAAAATGACCTGAAAAATTTTGTGCTTAATCCTTAGCTATTTCCGAAACTTTTTATAGCTTTGCGTTTTTAGATTTGAGCAACGTAAGTGCCTCAAAACAATTTGTATTTACAGACTGTTCTGGTTTTGACAGATTCTGCCTTTTTACTTGCATTCTCTCTTTTACTATATCGAGTGGATTTTTTTGCTCCACAAAACATCAGTGGTTGTAGCAAATATTTAAAAGTATTAATAATTCCTGTGTCCAAGGAGAACATGTGAATTTTTTATTGTGCACTAACCCTCTAATGAGAATTACTTTGAGTTTGGTATGAAGGAAGTTTTCAAGTGTGAAGAGAAGAGGGTGATATAATGTGAGCAAGAAGAGTGAAAAAGCCAAATCTTGGGGATGTCCCTGTGGTTCATCTCAGCAAATTCCAAGAAGACTCAAGCGTCTAAGCTTGGGGATGCCCAAGGCATCCCCTTCTTGATCAGCAACTTATAAGGTCACTTCTAGTGAAACTGTATTTTTATCCGGTCGCATCATATGCACTTTACTTGGACCGTCTGTTTATTTTTTGTTTTGTTTTCATTTCTGCAATAAACTTAGTTGGAACGCAACATTCTTGTGTGGGGGAGAGATACGCTCGGCTTTTTCATATGAATACTCGTACTGTTCATCATACTCTTATTCTTTGTTTTTCTTCTTGCTGATGCAAATCCTTTTAGCTCTTGTTTTTCATGCATCTCTTCTTCAGAGTTGTTAGTTCTAGTAGAGTAGTATTAGTACTCTCTTGTTTCATTGCTATATCTCTTGGAGAGTTTTTGTTTAGTATAAAATGATTGGTGTTGGGAAGCAGTAGTACAATTTCGTGCTTATAACGGTGCAACAAGAAGCTCGTATAGACTGTGGCTAGAATTTTTCATGTCATGTTGGATGTTATTTTAATTCTATAATAAGTAGTTATTATTGTAGCATGACTTGTCTCAAATATCTGAGAGTGCTTAATGTGCCATTTAAAGAATCATGAGTTGGTTTTATCTCACTGAAGCATAAATTTGTGGTGTTCTCCTTCGAATGCTTTATTTGGTTGACTTGGCGCATGCTTACACCATGTTTATGACTAAAAAAGTCACTTATAGCCTCTATAATCATTTAGTTTTTGAATTTTAATACCATTTATGCTCTGATTAATAATGTTTTTGTCGCTATGCATGATCATGGCCATTATTGCTCTCTTAATTTGTCGCTCTCAGTCTTTTGCTAGCCTCCACGTGTACTGAGTATGAGATCTACTCGTGCATCCAACTCCCGAAAACCAAAGTTTGCCAAATGTGTCCACCATACCTACCTACATGTGGCATTTAACCGCCACTCCAAGTAAATTTCTCATGTGCTACCTTTAAACCTTCAAAATTATACCAGTTTTGTGTTCTTGTTTTAGCTCACGAGGAAGTAGTAGTTGGGATTTAAGTACCCTAACTTGCATGCTTCATCTGCTCGTCATTAATTTTGCAAAGAGCTAGTTAGACCATTATAACATCAAAAAGCTAAAGAAATAAATAGTCACTCCTCCATGGTATGAGATTGTTAGCAGGCACCTGAGGATTCGGTTAGCCATGGTTTGTGAAAACAAGGTGGGGAGGAGTGTCATACTATATAAAGTGCATACTATAAGTGCCCAATATAAATAATTCAGAACCGCTCTCAACTTGTTTATTATGGAAGATGACAAGAACTCTATTACCATTCGTTGACATAAGCATACACCTCTCTAAAAAAATGTTTTCAATACCTCTGTTTAATAAAACAAAAAGCTCTAGTACATGAGTTAGTACCTGCTTCCCTCTACGAAGGGACTTTCTTTTACTTTTATTTTGAGTCTCCATCTTCTAACTTTATGCACAGTTAAGAGAGCGTAGTTTTCATTCTGAGTTTAATGTGCATCAGTCTCAAAGATTATTATTGATTGATTCATGATGTGTCATTACTAGCTCTCAAATTATCTGTTCTAGTAATCCACTTGAACTTTGAAGGTATCATGGCATTTACGTTTTGACCCACTCTTAAGGACAAGCAAAATATCAATTTTCTATGTTTTCTTTATGCTTAAAACAAACGTATAACTTTCAAGTGCATTATTATTCATGATATTTTATTTGTGTTACTTTTCATAATGCAAAGTGTTTGCTAAGTTTCATTGTTAAAATTGTGTCTATCATGCCTCTGTTTAAAGTACTATGATCTCAGCTTTACATATGCTTTTACAATTTAGATGATCAAGTTTATATTGGTAGCATGTCACCTCAGAAATTATTTGTTTTTATAGTTTTACGTACTCGATGACGAGTAGGAACTAAGCTTGGGGATGCTTGATACTTCTCAAACGTATCTATAATTTCTGATGGTCCATGTTGTTTTCATGCCATATGTTACATGTTTTCTATACACTTTATGTCTTTTTTATGGATTTCGTGGGACTAATCTATTGACAAGATGTCATAGAGCCAGTTCATGTTTTCTGCTGTTTTTTGTTTCAGACAATTTGTTCTGGAAATATTCTCAGAATTGGATGAAACAAAATCAGAGTCTTAGAATTCCCTGAGCATCAACGGAGTCCAAAGGAGATCCGGAGAGGGGCCACATGGTGGCCACACCATAAGGGGGCGCGGTCCCCCCCCCCCGGCCGCGCCAGCTGGTGGTGTGGGCCCCTCAGGAGCCCACCGATATCGCCATTTCTCCTATATATCCCCCCACTCTACGTGTGCCAGAGGTACGTATGTTACCACTGAGCAATCAAATGTTTTCTTGGCCAGCGCTAGCAGCACACACGCGCACGTACGCGCGGGCTGGCCCTGCTCCCTCTCTCTCTCCCTTATCTCCTATAGTACTAGCTAGCTAGTACACAATTCCCCAATTCCTTATCTTTTCTTCTCCACCGCACACACCACGCGTACAGACCATGCATACTACCCACAGGATGAGCCCAAGCAGACTGCATCGATGATAGCGACGAGCTACGCGCACGCCTTCCACACCGACTGCATCAACGTCTAGCTCCACGCGCACGCCTCCTGCCCGCTCTTCCACGCCGCGGTCGCGCTCCCGGCCCCATCGCCTCCCCGCGTCCATGGAGACCGCGTCCATGGTGTCCCCTACCTGGCTCTACCGCCTGGGCTGCGCCGGCAGAGATGGCGCGAGCGGCCGCGGCCAAAGCTTCTAGAGCAAGCGCTGGTCATCCCTGTTCGGCGGCTCCACGGCCGCATCCCGTGTCTTCTCGTTCCGCTCTGCCATCACGGGCAAGTCCTCCCCATTCGCCTGGCGCCGCGCAGCCGCCCCAGCAGCAGGCGGATTCTTCATGTCCCTCTCCTTCGAGATGCTCGCCGCTGGGAGGCGGAGCAACCGCGCGTCGAGCCGGCTCTGGTGCGGGGATCCCGAGGCGTTGCTCTTGCCGGACTGGCTCAGCCGCCATTGACCCGAAGAAAAGGAACCCTCCTCCCGCCGGCGTTGTCCGAGCCGCGGCCAGTGAGCTGACCCGACCTCGAGCTCCGTCGTGGTGGGCCTGCGGGCATGGACAGAGAGGGAGGGGCAGCGCTGGTCGTACGCTTCCGAAACGACGTCGAGCAGAACCGGCCCGTGACCGGCAGCGCTTGCGAAACGAGCAGTCAAGCAATGTCGCCGTCTATTTTTTTAAATCTGCAAATAATAGCACTGGCGCACTACCCGTTTAGTTCGCCAGCGGTAAGCTGCCTTACCGCTGAGCAACAAGTGTTCGCCAGTGGTAACCTGTTATCACTGGCGTAGTAGCGCTGGCGAACACTTGTTGGCCAGCGGTAGCCTAATTATGTTCGTCACCGGTAGTTTATTTCCGACTAGTGTATGTGTTTTATCTCTGTCTCCGATGGTGTGATCTTTATGTTATCATGAGCTTTGTAATCTAGTTGAATAAATAGATGTTACTCTTCATCTGTTATGCTACTCAAGTGATTTTGTTATGAGATCTCCGTAGAGACTTTGATCACGGTGTAAAGGTGACAGTGTGTGCACGTGTGGTTTAGCATGATATTTATATTTTGTGTTGGATGACCCTATGAAATTGTGGTATTTTTCTAGAACCATCTAGGTCTCATGGTGATAGCGTGGGGGTTACCTGGATGGAGAAATGCGAACTCTAAGGAGTTCTTTTATAGCCCTACGCAATGATTGGTGTTTGTTTTCCGACAGGAGAGTGGTTCAGAGTAGCATAGTGAAGAGATGATATTTATGCATTCAATTATGTTATTATTGTTGAGAGTGTTCACTAGTGATAGTATGATCCCTAGGCCTTGTTTCAAAGCATTGAAATACCGTTTACAATCAGTTCTGCTACATGTTTTCTTGCTTCTATTTTTATTTCAGATTGTTATTGTCACTTATAATCATCCATATTACTTGTATTTCACTATCTCTTCGCCGAACTAGTGTACCTATACAACTGACAATTCTATTAGGTGTGTTGGGGACACAAGAGATTTCTTGTATCGTAATTGCAGGGTTGCTTGAGAGGGATATCTTTGACCTCTGCCTCCCTGAGTTCGATAAACCTTGGGTGATCCACTTAAGGGAAATTTGTTGCTGTTCTACAAACCTCTGCACTTGGATGCCCAACACTGTCTACAAGAATAGAAGCGTTCTTAGACATCATCATGCCAATTTACTTTGGGTAAAAAATGGATTTGTTTTCTCTTTATGTGGCTTTGTTATTTTCATAGTTGCAACTCTTATTAATTTTGGTTGACATTTTAATTAGGTGTGTGTAGGCCATGTTTTCTACTTTAAGTACTTGATCAAGTGGAAAACATAAATGGCTTTGGCTCTTATTAATACTTAATCTCAATAGAATCTTATTTGTTTGTTTTCCACCCAGGTTCCAAATATAGCTATTACCCCATGTTGGTTTTAGAACATGTAGCTGGATTTTTGTTATTATCCATTTGCCTTATGGATGAGAAGGATCTGGAAAACAAGGTAGTTAAGCTTGTTACCATATACCTCAACATATCACAAGATATTTGGATGCAATGACTTGTTAGTATTTCCTACTTTATACTTGATTCCATTAAAGATATTATTATGTGGCCCTTATCTTTGATGATCTTGACTTGGTTTAGAGGTTCTAGATTCTAATGTTGCCTAATGATACACTAGATGGTTGATCATTCTTTGGATTCCAACCTCAACTGTCTCACCCTTGTGGTGAAGACAACCAATTACTCCAAGCAAAAATTTCTCTTAGATGATTATAAAATAATGTAAGTGTATTCTATGACATCAAGTTGTCATATGCTTACAATAAAAAATTGTTAACAAGTTAGCTAGACTTGCCTCCAAATTAGTATTCATACACAAATGGCTAAGGTGTACTAGTTTCTCTAACCTTATGTTTATTTGTACATAGCATTCAATTGTTGTAATATACAAAAGTGATTTGTTAACAAGGTCTAGAAGCTTGTTACCAAACTACTTCTATATAACACAAACATTGGAATATCACACTATTTTTGGAGGAATTAATAAGAATAGATTTTAGTGCATAGATTTCAAAATTCTCCAGGATAGATTGACTTAGAAATACTAGAACAATCTATATAATCTTTCTGAATATCTTCTTGTGGTGGTTCCTCCTTTCTTGTGGGTTGTTTCTCTTGCAGAATGACTTCACGGAGATTGGAAAATAATCAGATAAAATGATCTAGACAAAGTAACAAGATCTAGATTAAGAGTTAGTTCAGGCTTTTATTCTCCTTCCATATTCTTATCATTTTATTCCACATAAGATATGTTCTTATTTCATATATGATTGGTTTTTCCTAGCTTTCCATTCAATTACTCTAATATAGGTTATAATTTGTTGTTATTCATTAGTGTTATCGAGAGATACTTTAGTTGTTGAATGTTGGATTTGGATTTCAATGTGGAGTGCTAATGGAATGATGAATTAAGATAGTAAGTTGATCAAATGGTCCCTTAATGTGTTGATGTATCATATGCTCGCTTGTATAAGATGAATGAGACAGTGAGCATATGAAGGTTATTAGGGTTTAATGATTTAAGTCAGAGTTGTTAGTTGGTTTCTCAAAGTGTCATGTTGTTACTTTATATTATTCTCTTTACTATTTTGAGATATGTACGTATTCTATAAATATGTTAATAACAATTATTATGTCATTTCCCACTTGTGGGTTTGATTTAATGCTTCTTTGTATCATTTGTCTTTTATTGAACCTTTGTCATTCACTTCTAAAGGATTACTTAATAGTTGTGAGATAATTTATGAAAATGTTATGTGAATTGATTGATAACTTAAGGAGTTCATGTTTTAGAGGACACAATAACTCTAGTGTTGAGGTTATTAAGTTATGCATTACTAGTTTGTGAAAGTATGATCATTAGTTATGTGGTTTGGATACTCATCCCTCTTTGCGTTCTAGATACCTAGATGAATACTCTCAAGTCCCTTATAAACTTGTGGTTGAAGTTGTTGAAAGTTAGTGCTGGTCATAACCAAATCTGGTTTGCCAAATCAAATGATTCGGTTTATAAGATAACTGTTATAAAGATAAATCCAACTGTACTCTTGACCAGATGATCTAAACCTATTTCACCAACTCAAGGGATACATTGGTCACTTTGCTTTGTTTAAACTTTCGCGCCAAAATTCCCCGTATTTTTAAATGCATGCTTTGCAAATGTACATATTATATTTTGATCCTTACAACCTCCCAAACACTGGGATGTTACACTGTGATATTTGGGTATGGCCTAGAAAGTGTAATGCAATTGAGATCATTCAAGACTAGTACTTAACTCCTCTAGACGATAGAGAGATACATTCTCTAGTCCCTCTTAGTATCACCGATGGCATATCGCCTGGACAAACACAGTGTGATCTAATAACAGGGCCATTGGGGATATGGGTGAGAATACATAACGATATCGCAAAACAAGTTATATGTGTTATGATCAAAGAGTTTGATCAGACTAGATCACATAGTATCACCTCGTGATATCGTTGGTATCTTGAAGTTAAGAGAATAAGTGCAATGAGTAACTTATAAGGTTCCCTCATACATCGGGAACACACAGGAGCCATCATGGACATCCACGGTCTCGCTGTTGATTATTGTTCGGTAAGTGCCTGAACATGTCTGTGTGTTATCGAGTCTTTACGAGTCACACGCTTAAGCAGTGCCAACCTTTTATTGAGAGAAATAGTATGTTGTTATTGTTGTTATGAATGTTTCATGTCGTTAAGATATCACATAAATAAGTCTAGTGTCAACCGGAGTGGTTTCGGGGAAGTTACTATTAGAGAGAAGTTATGTCGGTGTTTGGTATAATTTATATGAGAAGCTATGGAGGACATGAGATGTCTCGGGGTGTTATAAATGTGTTTCTAACATCGTTAGATAATATCGATGATTTTATATATAGGGGTAACGGGGTTTCGGAGAAGTTCTGGGGGACTTTCCTTATTTGGAATCAGTGCCGGAGGGGGGCAGTTTCCCCCCTATAGGAAAACCTAATTTTAGGGTTTGCTAGGCGGGTCCCATTATCTCACAAAGTGCACGAGTATTCCATAAGTATTTTTCCTGAATTTATTGGATAAATAAATAAGAAGGAAAACTAAAAAGAAAAGAAAAGGGGGGAAAGGGAGGTGAGATTGAATCCAATCCGGACTCTCCTAGGAGAGTTGTGCGGCCAAGCCAAGGGAAGGGGAAACCGACCCTTCCCCTCCTATGACAGATGTCCTCCTTGTCGCACTATATAATCCCACCCCTCCTCCTCTTTGGAGACACAATCTATTGATCCTTTTGGCCTTCTCTCTCTCATAGAATTAGAGATCTAATTAGAGGACATCTAAAATTAAAGCATCTAATTAGATGTCTAATTAGAGAGGCTCTAATTAAATTAGAGCCTCTAATTAGAAGCATCTCTAAGTGGTTTAGAGACTCTTCTAATCGGGTTTTTGAGTTATACTCTGTCGATTAGACCTAGCTCTAATTGTTTCTCTCTCATGAGTTGAGAACTTCCAGTTTCATAATAGCTCTAATCATAGTTGATTAGTGCTACCAACTAGCAATGCTGCAAGCCTGCCTCTCTTTGTCGGTGCCAAGTCCTGGACGGCGGAGCGTTGACGGGTTGATACGAACGTAGGAGTGCACACCATAAGAGGGATTACACGTGTGATCCTAAGGAGGGAAGACTTAGTGACATCCTTGCACCTAGGCCTAATTGTGAGGATCTAGAATTGTTCACATCTCTTCTATGACTACATTTATTCTGTTGCGCAGTGAGTCGTTTTCCAGATCCTCGCATGTATGGGCATGTCTCGTTATATGCATAGCGATCTTGGAGGATACGTAGGGTAAATATTTTGAAATCTGGAGCGTAGACCAGCAGATATAAAGTGCAACCAGCCTCTCCAACAATCAAGGGTATATCATTGAAGTTGGATGAGTTTGAAGGTTTGAATTGGTGAGTGAAACCTTCGGTTCACACCTTTTCAAAGCTCGTATTTTTAGTGGGATGCATCGTGTGATTTAGCAAACAAGTTATATGTTCAGGTGGGCTTTAGCCACCCAATCCCCACCACCCCCACCTCAATAAATTTGTACTCGGGTTATCTGTATTTTTTAAGAGATAATTCTTGTTAAAGGTTATCTCTAAACTCAGATGTTGTATCTTCATTCATTTCTTATATATTTCTATGTTGCAACGCGACTATAGGGACCAATGCTCAACGCGGACAACTAATGTTGATGGATAAGTAGATGGGTACTAGCCAAAGAGTAAGTGTAGAAATATGCAAATGGTGGTATTAAAAGAACCAAATTTAGTATAATGAAGAAATGTTTCTTAGGTACACATGCGTTCTTATTTTTAAGTTAACATAAAATTGCATAATGAAAAATGGTTTCCCTTATACTTCCCACATGTGCATCATATAGACTATACACCACTCTATTTGACATCAATATAATGAAAACCTCTCATAATTACTCAACATGACATAGTTGAAGCATAACATTTCAAACACATAAATTTAATCATAACATTTTAGACACGGAACTTAAATGCCATAGTCCAAACAAAACCCCCGAGCGTGAAGCTAAAAACCCCTGAGCGTAGCAAAACTTTTTTGGCCCCTACCGAACAAAAAAAGAAGGTCCTGCGAGACCTCGTGGGTAGCATCTCGACTCCCGCTGGTAGCACCACCGCTTCCTCCTTGCAGCACTAGCT